>CP106718.1:82951567-83551567 GCA_025503065.1 Gossypium bickii
TTTTCGATAAGCTAGTTATAGCTACCAAGGATGCCTCGGACACCAACTCTTCTTTGTGCAAATTAGTTATGGAACGTCCTATAACTAACCCTTATCGATAGAACAACCTACAAAACGTTCGTGGTTTAGAACTCCGGCAGCTTTGCGTTCTAGAAGAGCCTAGCTCGAACCAATGCCCTCAAACGTTGGGACACTTAAATCCGGTTACTACTTCCCTTGACGGAACCAAACAGCAATCCCCGCTTGGCACGCCAATGTGATCACGGAAGACCAATTAGACAATCGATCCTATCAGAATTCCAACTGTACATCTACCCGCACTAACTCAAATGACGTCTTTTTTGACTTAGCATGACTTGACTTTGTGAGTTGATGAAGTCATACTCTTAATCCGGAGAAATAATAAGTATCAAAAATCGGGAGTTGAATAGCTCGGGTTCGTAACTCACGGGTTTTTTTTTACAGGGTTAATACCTGTTTAAAGCTGAAAGGGTTTAGTGTGGCATGATTTTACTCATGCTTGAAGGTGGTGGAAAGTGTTTGGGCTTTTGTAGAGGATGATGGAAATTGGAAAGGAAAGGGGTTTGGAAGGCAATAAAACCAATTTTGGGAAAACAAACAAAAAGAATTGAAATGGGCAGAAGGTTGGACGTTAGCTTGAAAAATAAAATAAAAGAAATCCTATTCTAAATTGAAATAGGAAAAGAGAGAAAAACAACTCCAAATAGGAATAGGAAAAGAGATAATTGATTGATGATTATCCAAATACAAATAACCCATATTTATATACATGGGGTTTACTAAAAATAGGCTTAATTAATTTAATATAAAATCTTGAATAATTAAAAATAAAAATAATTAAAAATAAAATAAACTAAAAATAGGATTTTCCATATTTGGCTTTTTACAAAGTCAAATTGCTTGATGTGCCCTTAGCTTCCTCCATCTTTTTTATTTGGCCCCATTTCCATGATTTTCTTTAAATTTGGCCCTTTTTAGCTTGCTTTCGATCAATTGCATCCCTAACAAGATTTAAATCATAAAAATACAAATTTAGCAAGGATTAATTCAGAAATAAACCGAATTACATACAAGAAATCATGCAAAATAATCATGTTATCAGTTGCCTCAGGTTAGAGTGATTGAGTTTGCTATCGATCTGATACCTAGGACTGCACCGATCTCCATTGCTCCGTATAGAATGGCTCCAACCGAATTGAAAGAGTTAAAGGCTCAGCTGCAAGATTTGACTGATAAGGTATTTGTGAGACTGAGTTTTTCTCCCTAGGGTGCTCCCGTATTATTTGCAAAGAAGAAAGATGGAACAATAAGGCTTTGCATTGACTACCGTCAACTTAACAAGGTAACTATAAAGAACAAGTATCCATTTCCGTGAATTGATGATTTGTTCGATCAATTAAAGGGAGCAACAGTGTTCTCAAAGATAGATATGAGATCTGGCTACTATCAGTTGAGAGTCAAAGAATCCGATGTGCCGAAAACTACTTTTAGAACGAGGTATGGACACTATGAATTTCTTGTGATGCCTTTCGGTTTAACTAATGCATCAGCTATGTTTATGGATTTGATAAACCAATTTTTTTTACTATATTTGGATAAGTTTGTGGTAGTGTTCAAGATGATATACTGATTTATTCCTGAGATGAGTCCGAGCATGCCGAACACTTAATAACGGTAATGCAAATTCTACGAGAGGAGAAATTGTTTGCTAAGTTCAGTAAAAGTGAGTTTTGGCTTCGTGAAGTCAGATTTCTGGGACATATAGTTTCAGGTGATGGTATTTGGGTTGATCCGAGCAAAATTTCGGCGATTGTTGATTGGAAACCGCCAAAGAATGTATCCGAGGTTAGAAGCTTTTTGGGCTTAGCCGGGTATTATCGACGTTTTTTTGAGGGATTTTTGATGATTGCTTCTCCTATGACTAAGTTGCTTCAAAAGAGTGTTAAGTTCGAGTGGACTGAAAAATGCCAACAAAGTTTTGAGAAGTTGAAAGCACGATTAACTGAAGCACAGGTTTTGGTACAACCTGATTTGGGACAGGAGTTTGTGATCTATAGTGATGCATCATTGAATGGTCTTAGTTGTGTGTTGATACAAGAGGGAAAAGTAGTAGCTTATGCCTCGAGACAGCTAAAACCGCATGAGAAGAACTATCCGACGCACGATTTGGAATTGGTCGCAATCGTCTTTACTTTGAAGATTTGGCATCATTATTTGTATGGTGAGAAATGCCGAATCTTTACCCATCACAAAAGTTTGAAGTATCTGATGAATCAAAAGGACTTGAATTTACGACAACGGAGGTGGCTCAAATTATTGAAAGATTATGAGCTAGTGATTGATTATCATCCGGGGAAAGCGAATGTAGTCGTAGATGCCTTGAGCAGAAAATCCTTGTATGCTTTAAGAGCTATGAGTATGAGTTTGGCTTTGTCTGACGACGCTTCGATTTTGGCTTAGTTAAAGCCTAGACCATTATTTCATCAGCAAATTTGTAAAGCTCAACAGAAAGACAGGGAATTGTAAGTTAAAAGAGTTTAGTGTGAATCGGGTAGTGATTCAGATTTCTGAATCAGACCAGATGATTGCTTGATGTTCCGTGATAGGGTATGTGTACCGAAAGATGAGTTGATTCAGAAAATTTTACATGAGGCACACAGTGGTTTTTTGTCAGTACATTCGTGTAGTACAAAAATGTATAATGATTAGAAGAAGTTGTATTGGTGGCCGGGTATGAAAAGAGACATCTCTGAGTTTGTGACAAAGTGTTTGATCTACCAAAAAGTGAAAGCCGAGCATCAGGTACCTTCGGGTTCATTTCAGCCAGTGAGGGTTCCTGAGTGGAAATGGGACCAAATCAAAATGGATTTTGTAATAGGGTTGCCTATGACTCCGAAAAAGAAAGATGTCGTGTGGGTTATCATAGATAGATTGACAAAATCGGCTCACTTTATACCAGCACGTATTGATTACTCACTTGATAAGTTGGTTGAGCTGTATATTGTCAAAATTGTGAGATTACATCGGGTGCCTATGTCCATTATTTCGGATAGAGATCTGAGGATCACTTCGAGATTTTGGAAAAAGTTGCAAGGAGTCTTAGGCACGAAATTGAATTTTAGTACCACGTTCCATCCGCAAACTGATGGTCAATCCGAAAGAGTGATTCAAATTCTCGAAGACATGCTCCGATGTTGTGTTTTAGAGTTCGAAGGTAGTTGGGAAAAATATCTACCTTTGGTTGAATTTGCCTATAACAACAGTTATCAATCGAGTATAAAGATGGCACCGTATGAGGCATTGTATGGTCGCAAGTGTCGAACTGTAACACCCCTTACCCGTATCCTATGCCGGAACAGAGTACGAGGCCTTACCATACTTATCCTACACGATTACACAATTTCAGACTATCAAACTTATTCCAGATTAAAACATTTCCATTCATATGCCTATCGACATTACAATGGACCTACAAAGCCCTAAACACGTTCCCAAAAGATTTCTGAGACAATTTGGAATCTCTTACACACTTAAGAAATTTTTTCCTGAACAGGGGCCACATGCCCGTGGGGGAGATGACACGCCTGTGTATCATTTCACACGCCCGTGTTCGACGCCCGTGGTCGACATTGACTTGAATCACATGACCTGGACACACGCCCATATTGCTGGCCCGTGGTCACCTCTGATTAATCCACACGGCCTAGGCACGCCTGTGTGCTTCAACCGTGTGGCGATTCAAATTCCAATTTCAAGGTGCAGACTTCACACGGCCTGGGCACATGCCCATGGACTAGCCGTATGTCACACACGGCCTAGACACACGTCCGTGTGCCTACTCGTGTAAACAAGAACAAGTCTATTTGCCAAGCTCTTTGCACCCCTCTAGCCCACACCACATGAATCTATTCAACATACTAATAAACAACTCAAGATTGTAATATGAACTTCCATGAATAACTTCATATTTTCATAAATGACAAGGTGAGCCATCAACCATGGCATTATACAAAATGGAGATTTTAATAAGGGGCCAACACACTTTTGGCCAAAATAACAAAATAATCTAACTAGTCTAGCACCTATACATGCCATATACAAAAATCACTAAGTCAAAATATACTGAGGTGAGCTGATAGTGTGGGCGATCTTCTGGTTATCGGTGTATCCCGGCTCGGCTCTTAAACTCTATAAAACAAGGGAAAAGAAAGGGGAGTAAGCTTTAAGCTTAGTAAGTTTACATGTAAACAATTAGCAATATAATATGTGCTAAACAATAAATAGCATTACATACTAAACATGAACAATCCCCCTTCTTAGTCATGCTTACTCATTTCCTTCCTTAACACTTTCCAACCACATCGCAAGCTTAGTACTCACATTCATTAACATACATCCCTGCACTTATCATTACAAAGTCACATGATACAACACATCATAATTTCTCAATAAACCATTCATACTACTTATCACTCAGTGCTTTCGCACTTAGCCCATCTTCGCTCTCTAATAGAGTGGTATCGCACAAAGCGCACCCAAAAAGGATAGTTAGGTGGTATCGCACAAAGCCCACCAAAAGGAATGTTACGGTGGTATCGCACATAGCCCACCAAATGATAAATAAGCGATGGTATCGCACACAGCCCATCGTAGTTACATAATAAGGTGGTATCGCACTTAGCCCACCATTAAGTATTGTCATTACACATTTACATATCTATTTTGTAATTCATACGATAAGTATTAAATAACTACCAAATTCAATCCACTTGAACCACACATGTTCTCAATCATGTCAAGTACTAATAAGCAGCAACAATGTGTATAAAAGAAAAATGCATTGTTTACACAAAAACTTACCTCGGTGCAAAACGCGTCAACTAACGGTTTAATTCGTGGCCGTGCCTTTTCCCTGGTCAAGGTTAATTCCACGCTCTTCATTATCTATAACAATAACATTCACTCATTTAGATCATTTTATGATCATAATGCATCAATTTTTACAATTTTGCCCCTGCACTATGGCAAAATTATAATTTTGCCCCTAGGCTCGTAACTCATATTTCAACATATTTTATCAATAAATAAGCCTACCCGAACATTTATTTCTCTAACAACTACTCACCATTCCAACTATTTTATGCATTTATGACACAAATGCATTCTTTGCATTTAAGTCCTATTTAGGTGTTTTCATGCTAGCACCTTTCACAAAAGTTGTTTCTCACCTCCCTAACATTCATTTTCTTCCATAAAAACTCAGCTAACAACATAACTACTCTCATGGCAAGCCCCTAAACTTTCAACCATATCTCAAACTAGTCCCCTCATTAGCTAGCTTAATCTTTCGGGACTCCAAAAGCACAAAAACCATTAAGAAAAACCTCAAAATCACTTACTTGTTAGGAAATATGTTGGCTGAAAGTTTTGAGCTTCAAAACCCCTATTTCTCTTCACTTTTTGATGGATGAAGGTGAAGGAATAGTGGAAAGATGATAACATCTTTATTCATCTTATTTTATTCATTTTTATCATCTAATATCCACCAAATTTGACCAACATTAAAATCTTGTCTCCCTAGCTCCTATATGGCCTGCCATCACTAGATAAATGGCCTAATTGCACTTTAAAAACCTCCAATTTACATTTTATAGATATTAGGTACCTCTACCTTATAAAATAGAACTTTTGTACTTAATGCGATTTAGTCCCTTTTTCACAATTAAGCATGCTATCACTCAAATTAATGCACCAAAATTTTCACATAGCCTTATAATAATACCATAAAACATAAAATAAAATTAAATAATTTTCCTTAACTTCGGTTCAATGGTCCTGAAACCACTATTCTGACTAGCCCTTAAATCGGGCTGTTACACGAACTCCTTTGTATTGGACTAAGCTTAGTGAGAAGCAAATTTATGGAGTTGATTTAGTTAGAGAAACCGAGAAAGTGAGAGTAATCCCTGATTGTTTGAAAGTTGCTTCAAACCGACAAAAGTCATACGTGGATTTAAAAAGAAAAGAAATTGAGTTTCACGTGGGTGATAAAGTGATTCTGAAGGTATCTCCGTGGAAAATGATTTTGAGATTTGGCCGAAAGGGCAAGTTGAGTCCGCGTTTCATTGGGTCGTATGAGGTTATCGAAAGGATTGGACCAGTAGCTTATCGGTTAGCTTTGCCGGTGGAGTTGGAGAGAATACATAATGTGTTCCATATGTCGATGTTGCGACGATATCGTTCCGATCCTTCACATGTAATTACTCCGACAGAAATTGAGATACGATCGGATATGACCTATGATGAGGAACCAATTAAGATTTTGGCTTGAGAGGTTAAGCAGATGAGGAATAAAAGTATAGCCTTAGTGAAAGTGTTGTGACAAAAGCATGGTGTAAAAGAGGCTACGTGAGAATCGGAAGAAGCCATGAGAAAATAGTACCCAAACCTCTTTACCGGTAAGATTTTCGAAGACGAAAATCCCTAAAGGGGGAAGAGTTGTAGCAACTCGAATTAGGGCCTAAACAGAATAGTGGTTTTGAAACCATGAATCCGAGGTTAAAATATTTATTCCGATTGAGTTTTAGTGTTTATTGAGTGATTGAATGTTTGTGTGAAACTTTGGTTGAGAAATTTTATTGGTTGGATGTCCAATTTGATAAGTTGGACTAAATCACAATGGGTAAAAAGTGTGTATTATAATCTATAAAGGTACTTGATTGAGATGGGTTTTTAAATTGAGAGTTCTTAGTTGGTAATTAGACCATTATATTATAGCTTGGACACAAAATGGACATAGAGGGATAAAATATCTAAAGGATTAATGAAGGGCAATTTGGTCATTTGGTTAATAAATTAATAAAAAGTGAAAAAGAAGTCAAAATTGGTGTCCATCTTCTTCCCTAAGTGCCGAAAATTTCAAGGAGCCATAGCTAGGGTTTTGTTTCACTTTCAAGCTTGATGGTAAGTACCTCTTAGCCCCGTTTTTTGTATTCTTTGTATTTTTGAAATCCTCGTAGCTCGATCTAGCTATTTCTACCACTATTTTGAGCTAGAGTTTTTGTTTAAAATTTTACCCATGGATGACATACATGTATTTTGATGTTTAGTGGTAGAATATGAAAGTTTCAAGTGTGATAAACAACATTTGCTAGATGATTTTTGGTGAAATTGATAAAGAGGACTTATGTAACACCCCAAACCCGGCCTATACGTTACGACCGGATCTGGCATGTCACATGGAAAGATTGGTTAAAGGGACTTGACAAATTTGAAAAAAAAATTTACGTTATGTCTTTATTTTGAAAATCAGGTTTAGTTTTGAGGTTTTCTTACAAACTTTAAGCAATATTACTATCAGTCGAAAACAGGTTTTGTGATACGAAAAACCGAAACTAGTGGTATTCCGAAACGTGACATTTTGAAAACAGTATTTGTAGTTCTAAGAAAGTTTCTGAGTTTAATTATTAATCTGCATGTTATCCGCCTGTTAATATTTTGGAAAATTATTATTTATATTTTTAGGAAAAACTCTGTGTTTAACAGTTCATAATATAATAATAACCGCATTAAATCAAAACCCAAATTAAAATCCCGGAGGCCTTATTACATAACAAAAACCCAATTTTAAAATAAGTTCAAATAAAGAAAACAGAGTTTACGAAAGAAGTAATGCATGGCCACCGCAGAGTCCACCTCGGCTCCCAATCCTCAAACTAGGGGTTACCTACAAAATTGAGCAGAGGGGTGAGTCACAATGACTCAGTGTGTAATTCTCCTTAGAACGCAATCTGGGTCTAAGCCCACAGAAGCACATCGGGCCTTGGCCCTCACAATAATGAATTTGGCCGAAGCCCATATATAAAACAACATGGCATATCAAATAGTGTATGCAATGCAACCCAGCCCAACCTAGTATTCCATCCTCTACACACCATCCGTACCAGCCAAAACACCTGTGGCACCAAGCCACTGAATGTGGGACTAAACCACTGAAATATGTGGTACCAAACCACTAAAGTAATGTGACAGAGTCACTGATATATGTGGTACCAAACCACTGAAGTAATGTGACAGAGTCATTGATATATATATGTGGTACCAAACCACTGAAATACACCTCTTTTTTTAATCAACATCATATCCCCATCCCATGCAACATATAATCATAATATAATGAATGCACATATGTCAACGTAGATCAAATCATCAGAGCATATAGTTATACATGGTAAAGAATTTACAAGATACTACCAAAGGTAACTAACCTGGCACCTCCGATTTTACCCCCAAGGGTAACTCAACAGCCATTACCGATAATTCGGCTTTTAAACAATTCACATATTAACTAATAATCAAACAAAAGATGGTGTGAATATTACACACCTGATTACACGAAGAACTAGACACTCTTGATCGTTGCTACTCTCACTAGCGGGAATAACCACTATCTGCCTACCCCAAACGGATGTCGGCTCTCTACCACAACCCAGCGGAAAGTCTCGAACCGCCGACACAGCACGTCATTTGAACTTAGGAGTAGAGACTACGAGACCACTCCCCTCCTTAGTTTGGCTAACACTCGCATCCATGAAGAGAATCTTTGATCAGTACAGTACTTTCAGAGAGAACGATGGTTGTCTAACAAAGAGATTTAGTTAAGGCAATGAAAGAGAAAAGGGAATAGACAAATCGAAATCAAGAGAAGCTCCTTACCTTGGTTAAAGAATGAACGGAACACAGATAGACTTGGCTATAGATTCTAATCCGATGCGAACATGCCACGTTAAGAGGAGGGAAGAAGAGATTAGCTGTGAACTAACATTAAAAACAAAATAGCCATTTTGGCTATTACCACATAAGACCGAAAAATAGAGAAAGAATCAAAAGAGTTTCCATTACCTTGCACAAACAGAAACCGATTGAAGAGGGACCTTTGGCAGACAATTATCACTTTGATTCCTGGGTTCGGCTAATGGAGCAAGAAATAAAGGTGCAAGAAGAAAGGATGAAGAATATCGGAGAAGTGTAGATGAAGAAGAGAGTTTCGGCTATCGAGAAGCTAAACAAGAACAAAAAGGGGTAGAGGTTTCGGTTTAATGAAGAATGTAGAGAAGTGAAGGAGGAAAGTTTCGATTATGGTGAAGAAAACAATTTGTAGGGGATGGAAGAGAGGTTCGGCTATTGAGCTGTTGGAGTAGAAAAGATATGCAAAAAGGAAAAAGAAATGTGTGGTGAGTTCGACACAACTATATGGAAGAAAAAGAATAGTTTTGGTAAGGAGCAAAGTAAATGCCGAAAATGTAAAAGAATCTCTAATGCACCTAATGAATTTTCGACACAAATAATCACTAGGCTTTGGTTACACTCCCTACTCCCCAAATGCCGATTTTTCCCACACCACACCAACCTCTAGCCAAAAATCCACTCCCCACACTCCTCATTCGGCCAACTACAAGCACACCACCAAGTTCCATGTTTTGCTCCTTGATTTACTCCACTAAGCCCTCTCCATCACCCTTTCAAACTGTTTTGACCGATTCCACACCTCAAGCTCCTCTTGTCCATCCATTTCAAACTGGTTGACTCATTCAACAACCACCCCTTACAGTCCAAGCCGAACACCACTTCTTCCCCATCCTGGCACAAAATAAATGCTCCAAAATTGCAACCTGTGGGATTCAAACCCACTCCCCCTTCCATACTCCCTTGTGACGCCAACCACTAAGCCACACACTCCACTTGTGACATCAAATTGCAACAAATCATACCTGAGGCCTGTATCTACTAGCTCTCCCCCTAATGGGCCCTAAAGAGAAAATTTTACCAAAGCTCTGGCTTGAACCCAAGCCTTCCCAAGACCCCCAAACACACCAAAACAATAAGCATAACTAGCCAAATGCATGAAATAGTGCAAAATGCAGAACCCTTAATTTTAGGATGTTACAGTTCTACCCCTTTAAAGAAATTTCGGCCTCAAAATTTACCTGATTAAAAGAGGTGAGGGTATTGCTATCGCATCACATCTTCTGGCTCCCACGTGGCTTCCTCTGAACCGTGATTACGCCATAACACCTTGACCACAGAAATCGACTTTCTTCTCAACACCTTGACATCTCAATCTAAGATATGTACTGGTTCCTCTTCAAAAGATAGATTGAGTCTTACTCCAATTTCATCCACTGGCACTATGTGAGA
This sequence comes from Gossypium bickii, assembly GCA_025503065.1. Lineage (NCBI taxonomy): Eukaryota > Viridiplantae > Streptophyta > Magnoliopsida > Malvales > Malvaceae > Gossypium > Gossypium bickii. The sequence goes on from CP106718.1 coordinate 82,961,786, forward strand.
TGGATTCGAACGATAGCGCCTTAACATATAAACATGGAGTACATCATGTATCCGATTCAACTACAGAAGTAACTCAAGGTGATAAGTTACTGGTCCCACACGTTTCAACACTCGATAAGGCCCGATGAATCTGGGGCTCAACTTGCCTTTCTGTCCAAATCTTAAAACTTTCTTCCAAGGTGAGACTTTCAGAAAGACTCGATCACCTACTGAGAATTCTATTTCCTTTCGCTTCAGATTTGCATATGATTTCTGCCTGTCGGAAGCTTCCTTCAACCGAGCCTGAACCAACTTAACCTTTTCCTCTGTCTCTGAGATCAACTCCGGACCCAACTGTCGCTTACCCAACTCTGTCCAGCAGGTAGGGGTACGACACTTACGACCATACAACGCCTTGTAGGGTGCCATCCGAATGCTGGATTAATAGCTATTGTTGTACGCAAACTCTGCCAACGGTAGGAAATCTTCCTAACTGCCCTTGAAGTCGATTACACAGCCTCTTAACATGTCTTCAAGAATCTGAATCACTCTCTCTGACTGACCATCAGTCTATGGATGAAACGCCATGATGAAATCCAGTCTTGTACCCAAAGTTTTATGTAATGCCTTCCAGAACCGTGATGTAAACCTAGGGTCCCTGTCTGATATAACCGACACTGGTACCCCATGTAACCTCAGAATCTCTGCTACATACAGCCTGGCCAACTTCTGTAACGAATAGTCAATACGAACTGATATGAAGTGAACGGACTTCATCAATCGATTGACAATCACCCACACCGAATCTTTCCTAGTAGGTGTAAGAGGTAGCCCACTAACAAAGTCCATCGTTATCCTCTCCCACTTCCAGAGTGGAATCTTCACTGGCTGTAGCAACCCCGAAGGAAACGGATGTTCTGCCTTCACCTGTTGACACGTCAAACATTTACTCACAAACTCAGTAACTTCTTGCTTTAGACCTAGCCACTAATACTGTTCACGCAAATCTCGGTACATCTTACTCCCATCAGGATGCATAGCGTATGGGCTACTATATGCTTCCCGCAGAATCATCTGTCTTAACTCGGAGTCCGTCGGCATACAAGCCTTTCCACGAAAGCATAATACTCCATCGCTGTTCAGACCAAAATCTTTTGTTTCACCCCTTTCCACTTGCTGAAGTCGAGAACTTAACACTTCATCTAACAACTGCTTCTCCTTAATCTAACTTACCCATGAAGGCTTCACTTGAAGCTCGGCTAACAAGCTTCCATCTTCATACAAACTGAGATGAGCAAACATTGCCTTCAAATCCAATATCATCTTACGGCTCAACTCATCTGCCACTACATTAGCTTTACTCGGGTGATACTCGATCTAGCAGTCATAGTCTTTCAACAACTCAATCCACCTCCGCTGCCTTAAATTCAACTCCTTTTGGGTAAGGAGATATTTCAGGCTCTTATGATCGGTGTAGATAATGGACTTTTCTCCATACAAGTAGTGTCTCTAAATCTTCAGGGCGAACACCACCGCAGCCAACTCCAAATCATGAGTGGGATAATTCACTTCATGTGGCCTTAACTACTGAGACGCATACGCTACTACCTTTCCTTCTTGCATTAGCACACATCCTAACCCTGTGTGTGATGCATCACAATAGACGACAAACTCCTTCCCAGCCTCAGGCTGAATCAACACTGGTGCCCCCGTCAAAATCTTCTTCAACTTCTCAAAGCTTTCCTGTTGTTTATCAGTCCATACATACGGTATCCCTTTCCGTAATAGCTTGGTTAATGGTGAAGTAATCAATGCGAATCCCTCAACGAACCTTCTGTAGTACCCAGCTAACCCAAGGAAACTTTGAATTTCTACTACTGACTTCGGCGGTTTCCAATCCAAAACAACTTCAATCTTTCGGGGATCAACCCTAATCCCTTTGGAAGAAACAACATGCCCCAAAAAGGTAACTTCCCTCAACCAAAATTCACACTTGCTGAACTTGGCATATAGTTGCTTCTCTCTCAAAATCTGCAGAACTATCCAAAGATGCGAATCATGCTCCTCCTCAGTCCTTGAATATACCAAGATGTCATCTATGAACACTACGACAAACCGGTCCAGGTAGGGTTGGAATACCTGGTTCATCATATCCGTAAATGCAGCTGGTGCATTCGCCAACCCGAACGGCATCACTAAGAACTTGTAGTGACCATAACGAGTTCGAAAAGCAGTCTTATGAATATCTGCCTCCTTGACCTTTAACTGATGATACCTCGACCTCAAGTCTATCTTCCAGAAGACTGAAGCACCTCACAGCAGATTGAACAGGTCGTCAATCCTTGGCAACAGGTATTTGTTCTTAATCGTCAACATGTTCAATTGTCTATAGTCAATGCACATCCGCATCTACCCGTCCTTTTTCTTAACGAACAACACCGGCGCTCCCCACGGAGACACACTTGGTCGGATAAAACCATGGTCCAACAGTTCCTGAATCTGAGCTTTAAGTTCTACCAGCTCTTTCGGTGCCATCCTATATGGGGCGACGGACACCGGAGCTGTTCCTGAAAGTAGATCAATACCGAACTCGACCTCACGATCCAGAGGTAGCCCTGGAAGCTCTTCTGGAAAGACATCTGAGAACTCCTTCACCGTTCTAACATCCCTGACAGACAATTCTTTGGCCTCCAAAGCACTGATGAAAGCTAAGAACGCCTCACACCCTTTTCGCACCATCCTTTCAGCCTTTAGTGTAGACACCACATTGGACAGGTAATTCCTTCTCTCACCTATCACTAGCACCTCCTTATCCTCGGAAGTCTTCAATATCATGTGCTTAGCAGCACAATCCAAGTTTGCTCGATACTTAACTAACCAGTCCATGTCTAATATCATGTCGAACTCGCCGAACGGCAATTCTATCAAGTCAGACGGGAAAACAATCCCTTGCACTTCTAAAGGCACATTCCTAAATAGTTTGTTCACCACTACAGATTGTCCTAAAGAGCTAATCACAGTCATTTCTCTAGAAGCAACCTTAGATTCTATACCCTTAGATTCTATACCCAAAGTCCCAGACATAGTACTAGCAACATATGAATGTGTAGACCCAATATTTATCAAAGCTGTAAAGGACACACCAAAAATTAGGAACATACCGGTTATGACGCCCGGTGCATCGCCATCCTCTCGACGTCTAGCTGCATAAACCAATCCAGGCTGTCTTGCATCTGTACTCCTAGCACCTCTACCCGGTGCTCCATACCCTCGACCAAATCCATTTCCTCCTCTGACCGGACCACAACCTCTCAGTGGCTGCTGCCCACCTCTTCCGGACTGTGCATATCCCTTACCTACTGACCGTGCTCTGTCTGGCTTGTGGACAGTCCTTTATCCGATGATCCATAAATCCACACCTGAAGCATCCCCTATTTCTTACCCGACACTCCCTCGAATAAAAATTCCCACATCAAGCACACGGTTGAGACCGACCAACGGCAACAGGCATCGCAACTTGACCCGGCCCCTCAAACCTAGGCCTTTTTTGAAAACCCCCAGCAGATTCTGACGACCCAAAGTTCCTCTTATTCCTACCCCTATTCTTATCCCGATTCTGCCTCTCAGATCGCTTCACCTCTTCGGCTATTTTTGCCTTCTCGATCAGAATGGTAAACTCTTTTTCCCGTTACGGAGCTTCAGTACCCGCAACTCATCCCGCAGACCATCCTCAAACCGAACACAACGCTCATAATCAGTTGAGACGATACCCCGAGCATAGCAACTTAAACGCAGGAACTCCGCCTCATACTCAGCCACCAACTTATTCCTCTGGACCAAGTTTAAAAATGCCTTCCTCTGAGCGTCCACATAACTAGCCCCAACATACTTTCCTTGGAACGCTGTCTTAAAGAAATACCAGGTAATACGATCCGCTAGTGTACCATCCTTTACCGTGAGCCACCACTGATATGCCTCATCTCGAAGGAGGGACACTACTCCTTTCAACTTCTCCTCTGCCGTGCAGTCTAGATCATCCATAATCCGCTCAACTGCCTCCAGCCAATATTTCGCTACGTTTGGAGCCACACCAGAAATACCTCTGAATATCTCAGCCCCGTTAGCTCGAAGTCACTCAGGAATAGATTTCTAAGCTACCGATCCCGTGCTTGCTCCTGTAACCCACTTCAGAACACGCAGCATAGCTTAGGAAAAAGCACCGTCCCCTCCAGATCTATCCTGAAACCCTGCTTCCGCTACTGGTGATGCTGGCACTTCGCCTTTCGGCCCATGCCCTGATTCTGAAGGTCCAGCCTCAACACCCCGGCCTCTATTACGGCCGCGTATACCACGTCCACGTCCTCTAGTGCTCATGTTTACTGAGTCGACTTAATCTGATTAAAAGTTTTATGAATTAGTATATCTTTCACTGTTTATTAACGGATAACTTATGGAGATAGAATGGAAGTAGTTCTTCCATAACTCGTATTTCTAAAGGTCTCAATTTCTAAAATTGCATCTCTTATAACTAGCAATCACAACAAAATATAATCTTTTCATAAAAATTAACCAATAGTCAGAAGACTTACAGTACGGATTGGTGCCGGAGACTCGGGTGCCATACTTCCAGAAGGATATATATATATTTTTTCTAAACCATATTTCATACCAAATTCGAAAAACGTTTTTGAACCCATTCCACAGCCGAGTTTTGCAACCTGATTCTGATACCATAATTGTAACACCCCAAACCCGGCCTATACATTACGACCAGATCTGGTATGTCACATGGAAAGATTGGTTAAAGAGACTTGACAAATTTGAAAAAAACTTTTCACGTTATGTCTTTATTTTGAAAATCAAGTTCCGTTTTGAGGTTTTCTTACAAACTTTAAGCAATATTACTATCAGTCGAAAACAGGTTTTGTGATACGAAAAATCGAAACTAAGGGTATTCCAAAACGTGACATTTTGAAAATAGTGTTTGTAGTTCTAAGAAAATTTTCGAATTTAATTATTAATCTGCATGTTATCCGCTTGTTAATATTTTGGAAAATGATTATTTATATTTTTAGGAAAAACTCTGTGTTTAACAGTTCATAATATAATAATAACCGCATTAAATCAAAACCCAAATTAAAATCTCGGAGGCCTTATTACATAACAAAAACCCAATTTTAAAATAAGTTTAAATAAAGAAAACAGAGTTTACAAAAGAGGTAATGCATGGCCACCGCAGAGTCCACCTCGGCTCCCAATCCTCAAACTAGGGGTTACCTGCAAAATTAAGCAGAGGGGTGAGTCACAAGGACTCAGTGTGTAATTCCCCTTACGAACACAATCTGGGCCTAAGCCCATAGAAGCACATTGGGCCTTGGCCCTCACATTAATGAATTTGGCTGACGTCCATACTTATAACAACATGGCATATCAAATAGTGTATGTAATGCAACCCAGCCCAACCTAGTATTCTATCCTCTACACACCACCTGTACCAGCCAAAACACCTGTGGCACCAAGCCACTGAATGTGGTACCAAACCACTGAAATATGTGGTACCAAACCACTAAAGTAATATGACAGAGTCACTGATATATATGGTACCAAACCACTGAAGTAATGTGACAGAGTCACTGATATATATATGTGGTACCAAACCACTGAAATACACCTCTTTTTTTAATCAACATCATATCCCCATCCCATGCAACATATAATCATAATATAATGAATGCACATATGTCAACGTAGATCGAATCATCAGAGCATATAGTTATACATGGTAAAGAATTTACAAGACACCACCAAAGGTAACTAATCTGGCATCTCCGATTTTACCCCCAAGGGTAACTCAATAGCCATTACTGATGTTTTGGCTTTTAAACAATTCACATATTAACTAATAATCAAACAAAAGATGGTGTGAATATTACACACCTGAATACACGAAGAACTAGACACTCTTGATCGTTGCTACTCTCACTAGCGGGAATAACCACTATCTTCCTACCCCAAACGGATGTCAGCTCTCTACCACAACCCGACGGAAAGTCTCGAACCGTCGACACAGCACATCGTTTGAACTTAGGAGTAGAGACTACGAGACCACTCCCCTCCTTAGTTTGGCTAACACTCGCATCCATGAAGAGAATCTTTGATCAGTACAGTACTTTCAGAGAGAACGATTGTTGTCTAACAAAGAGATTGGGTTAAGGAAACGAAAGAGAAAAGGGAATAGACAAACCGAAATCAAGAGAACCTCCTTACCTTGGTCAAAGAATGAACCGAACACAGAGAGACTTGGCTATAGATTCTAATCCGATGCGAACATGCCATGTTAAGAGGAGAGAAGAAGAGATTAGCCGTGAACTAATATTAAGAACAAAATAGCCATTTCGGCTATTACCACATAAGACTGAAAAATAGAAAAAGAATCAAAAGAGTTTCCATTACCTTGCACAAACAGAAAACGATTGAAGAGGGACCTTCGGCAGACAATTACCACTTTGATTCCTGGGGTTCGGCTAATGGAGCAAGAAATAAAGGTGCAAGAAGAAAGGATGAAGAATATCGAAGAAGTGTAGAAGAAGAAGAGAGTTTCAGCTATGGAGAAGCTAAACAAGAACGAAAAAGAGTAGGGGTTTCGGTTTAATGAAGAATGTATAGAAGGAAAGGAGGAAAATTTCAGTTATGGTGAAGAAAACAATTTGTAGGAGATGGAAGAGAGGTTCGGCTATTGAGTTATTGTAGTAGAAAAGATATGCAAAAAGGAAAAAGAAATGTGTGGTGAGTTCGACACAACTATATGGAAGAAAAAGAATAGTTTTGGTAAGGAGCAAAGTAAATGCCGAAAATGTAAAAGAATCTCTAATTCACCTAAAGAATTTTCGGCACAAATAATCCCTAGGCTTCGATTACACTCCCTAGTCCCGAAATGCCGATTTTTCCCACACCACACCAACCTCTAGCCGAAAATCGACTCCCCACACTCCTCATTCGGCCAACTACTAGCACACCACCAAGTTCCACGTTTTGCTCCTTGATTTACTCCACTAAGCCCTCTCCATCACCCTTTCAAACTGCTTTGACTGATTCCACACCTCAAGCTCCTCTTGTCCATCCATTTCAAACTGGTTGACTCATTCAACAACCACCCTTTACAGTCCAAGCCGAACACCACTTCTTCCCCATCCTGGCACATAATAAATGCTCCAAAATTGCAACCTGTGGGATTCGAACCCACTCCCCCTTCCATGCTCCCTTGTGACGCTAACCACTAAGCCACACACTCCACTTGTGACATCAAATTACAACCAATCATACCTAAGGCCTGCATCCACTAGCTCTCCCCCTAAGGTGCCCTAAAGAGAAAAATTTACCAAAGCTCTGGCTTGAACCCGGGCCTCCCCAAGACCCAAACACACCAAAACAACAAGCATAACTAGCCAAACGCCTGATGTTACAACTTATTTGCAAAAGATGAAATAATATGTGTATAGAAATGTAAAATAGTTAAAATTGTGGGCTGCTATATGAGAGAATATAAGTGCAAAATGCAGAACCCCTAATTTTAGGATGTTACAACTTATTTGCAAAAGATGAAATAATATGTGTATAAAAATGTAAAATAGTTAAAATTGTGGGCTGCTATAAGAGAGAATATGAGTCAGCTAGGCTTGGGTGTGTTAAAATGAACACATTTCATTTTACGAGCCTAAGGACTAAAGTGTAAAAATTGAGAAAGTTAGGGGCTAAATTGTAAATTTTGCCATAGGAAGATTTTAGACTGATTTGAATAATGTGTATATTAAATAAGCTAAATATGTCATTATAGATCAAGAAAAATGTGGAATCGACCTTGACCGAGGAAAAGGCAAGGTTTCGGACTAAATTACAAATTGACATATTCTGTATCGAGGTAAGTTTATATGTAAATGATACATCCTTTATATTTATGTTTTTACACATTAATGTATTATGTGAAATGTGATTGAATATTATTGATATTAATTAAAACGACGAAAAGTAAGGAAACTCCCGAATGAACCTTCTGAATAGAAAAAGGATACAGATGAACACTGTATATGTGATTATTGGTGGGCTGTGTGCAATACCACTGTATTTATTATTATTGGTGGGCTATGTGCAATCCCACCGTATTTATTATTATTGGTGGGCTCTACACAATACCACCGTATTCATTATTATTGGTGGGCTGTGTGTGATACCACTGTATTTATTATTATTGGTGGGCTGTGTGCAATACCCCCGTGTTTATTATTATTGGTAGGCTGTGTGCGATACCACCGAGTATATGTGATTATTGGTGGGCTGTGTGCGATACCACCGTGTATCCGATATTATTTCGAAGTGTTCATCGGGAAAATTTGACTAAGTGAAATTATGAGTGACAATGTGGTGGCAAGTGCAGGGTTATAAGTGCATGTAATTTTGAGCAATGTCTATGATATGTATTTGGAATGTGGTAAGGTTTGAAATGAGTAAATGTAACTACAATGATTTGAATTGTTCTTGATTAGTATGTAATGTTATTGATTGATAAGTATGTGGTATGATGTTTATTGTTTATATATAGACTTACTAAGCTTAAAGCTTACTCCCTTCTCTTTTCCCTTATTTTATAGTGTCACCAAGCCAGCTCGGGATACGGAGATCGTCTAAGGATCACCCACACTATCCACGAATTTTGGTATATTGAGATTTACATTGAATTATGGCATGTATAGGAATTTGGTTATTTTGTAAGTGTCATAATTGTTTAGCAAAAAATGTGGACTACGTCATTTGATACATCATTTTGTATAATGCCATGTGGCTAATATTGGGTGTCTTGTAAGTTTATGATGAGGCCTCTCATGAATAAGTTTGCTTGCCTAAGTGGGAATGAATGATAGCATGAAATTGAAGTGTGGGAAGTGTGACATGTGAATGGTTGTGTGGGTGCATGTGTGATGGATAGGTATAAGTGTGGTTATACATGATGAGTATGGTTATTAAATGATGCATGAATGCTCTTAATGTGGACAAATAGATGTCTAATAATAGCATGTTAAGTTTGGTTGGAAATGGTATAAGTATGGATGCTTTTTTTCAGGGTGGCAAAAGGCTTGGTAAATAGCCTTATAATTGTCCACACGGGTAGACACACGGGCGTGTGTCTAAGCCGTGTATGACACACAGTCTGCCTCATGGGCGTGTAGCCTGGCCATGTGTCCCCTGCACCTAATTTGCAAAAAATTAAGTTTGTCACACGGGCTAACACACAGGAGTGTGCCTTGGCTGTGTGACCTAAAATGTGTGCTGACGTCATAAACAAAATACCCAGGTTTTTGCACATGGGCAGAGACACGGGCGTGTGTCTCGGCCGTGTGAAGGACACGGCCTAGGACACTGGCGTGTGCTCGGCCGTGTGAAAACCCCTGTAGATTCGAAATGAAAAATAAATCCACACGGGCTGGGGACATGGGTGTGTGCGACCACACGGCCTGCCCACACGTGCGTGTCCCTGTGCCACACGAGCGTGTGTCCAGTTTTTATGTAAATTTTTTAAAATTTTTCCAAAGTTCTCGATTTGGTCCCGGACTGTTCCCAAAGTATGTTTTGGGCCTCTTAGGCCCATTTTAGGGACTTTATGATAGAATATGAAATTTTTTAAATTGAAAGATATTTTATGGCCCGATTTTACATGAATGTTTGTGTTATTGTCCGGTAATGCCTCGAACCCTATTCCGGCGTCGAACACGGCTAAGGGGTGTCACATACTAAACTATAAATCTTACCGCAATAAATAAAACAACTCAAACAACAACAGTTCAACCACGAAGTTTTCCTGTTATCTAAAGTCTCAACCGGTAAATAACACGTTCATTTTAATACTCAAATGAATAGCAAATCATGAAATTCATTAAACAAATTGTCTTACCGCGATTTCAATTCGAAGAATGACTTACGGGTAAGAGTACATCGTCTGTCCAACCATAACACGCCGATGCTCATAAGAGCTAATCCAACCGAAACACGCCAATGCTCATAAGAGTTAATCCAACTGAAACACACCAATGCTCATAAAAGTTAATCCAACCGAAACACGTCAAATATATAGTATAACAGGAGAATTCGCAATAAATTATAGGTTTACTCAAGAAATATATATATATAACCCTCCAAAAAATCTCCACTCCAATCCCCGTACAACATACCATATCACTATCATACTCTATCCTGCGTTCGATCTAATTCGAGCTATCAAATTCAATAACATATCTTAAATAACAATTCATTTTCAACAATTGAATATATTTATTTTATATCATGTTATACCATTCATCAATTCATATAAATGTTAAATTTTAACCTACGAACTTACCTGGACTGAATTGTAGTAGTAGAAGTTCAGGGACTATTCTGCTATTTTTTCTTTTCCATGAGTATCTACCGGATCTTGATCTCAAAATATAAAATTCTCTATTATCAGCTTAAATTTTACATTCCAATTACAAGTAATACCTTTTTTAAAAAAATTTACACAATTAGCACAAACTTTTACAATTTTTGCAATTTAGTCCCTTAACCTAAAATCCATCAAATTAACCATTTTTCTTAAATCAAAATTCTGTTCAAATATACTAGGCCCTTCAACAGTCCCTAATTAAAATTAAATTTGCTATCAAACCCTAAAATTTTATCATTTTTACTATTTAATCCTAAAATCATAATCTAACAAAAATCGTTTTACAAAATTATCAAACAACACAATCAAAACTCCAAATACATGGTATTCATAAAAAAAATTCAATATTCATCAATAGAAACTTCCAAAATTTTAACAAAATAAAAAAGAATGTACGGGCTAACTAGACCTAGTTACAACAATCTTAAAAACATAAAAATTACAAGAAAATGATTCATATTCATACCATGAAAAGATGAGAGATGAAAAAAGCTTCCCCAAATCTTCGATGGTGAGGTTCGGCCAAGAAGAAGAGAAAAATGAGAAAAATAAAGCTTTTGTGTCAATTTGTTTTATTAATTTTGAATAATTTACAAAATTGCCATTAGACCCATTTTCTTTAAATTTTTCTTTAATAATTAATCCCATTACCGTCCACTACTAACTAATGAGTCTAATTCCCTTATTGGTCCTACAACCTTTAATAATTACGCTATTAAATCACTTAAATATCATAATTACTAAGTTTTGCACATTTTACAAATTAATCATTTTTCTTTAATTAGCTATCTAAACGTTAATATTTTCGAATCAAATTTTAATACGACTTTAATGACTATAAATATTCTAAAAATAATATTTACGAGTCGGCACAACGGAAATATGTAGCCCCGAACCACTGTTCCGTCACCACTAAAAATCAAGTTGTTACAAACACGATCGTTATAAACTACATGAATGGTCACTCAACTATGATAGTGTTTCTATTTGATCACCCAACTATAAATTTTTTTCGATTTAGTCACTAAAATTTTCAAAATTAATTTTTTTTTCTAGTCACCAAGCCATTAAGTTGATAACAGAAGTTTGATGTGGCCTTTTTTTTTGGCCTAATATCAAAATTTTCCATTCAATATTTGTATGTTTTATCAATTTAATCCTAATGCTAAAAAATTATTAAATTTGACCCTAAACATTCTTACTAGTATTTGGCGTTAGAAAACTTTTTTAATAATTTTTTTATTTGACGCTAGTAAGATTTGCATTTTAGGTATTAGAGAATCACTATTTTAAAATAAAAATTATAATAAAAGAATTCTAACAATTTATAATCTTTTGGGGGTCAAAAGCTAAAAACCTTTGAGTTTTTTTAGTGTCGGATAAGCACTATTTAATCTAAAATGTTAAAAAAAAAAAAAAAAAAAAAAAGACACATTATCAATAACTTATGATCTTTCTAGCATAAGAGACTCCTTTGAGTTCTCATGCGCTCAATAACACCAACTAAGCATAAAACAATAACCAAAGAATAAAAAGAAGTCAATAATTAGAAATAAATTAACAAATTTTGTAAATGTTGAAGGCTAAATTTATTGGGATTTTAGAATTAGGACTAAATTGATAAAAAGTATAAATATTTTCAGTATATCAAATATTAACCCAAATATAAATATACACACTTCCATAAACAATCTCTTCTCTAATTCAATTCAACTTTAATTAAATTATTTTAAAAAATAAATAATCAAACTTGGGGAAGATCCACCTACACAGTGTAAAAACTAAAGTAGTCACCTGTAGCGAGGGATTAGCCACTGCTACCAACAGCGGACACCCTCGTTTCGACCAGAAATCCTAATGGTTTTACACACTTCCATAATTATTTATATATTGATATTTTAATGATCCAACTATTATATTTCATGGTCTATTCGTGTAGATCATACATGTCAAATTTAATGTAAATTTAAAATATTTAACTATTTGATTGATGTAAAAAAAAAAAATCAACCACTAGAAATATATATAAAGAGTGTTTTAGATTGATATGGTAGAGATATCATATTAATTTAAAATTTTACATGCATGAAAAGTATAATTATGTTGATAAATTCAACAATTGAGTTATTAAAATATTAATCATATAAATAATTACGAAAATAGATAAAACTACTTCAATTTTTATACTATGTAAGTGAATTCCTGCCTATCAAACTTAATTACGAATTCAAGTTGATCGCATTGAGACTTCCAACCCTTACATGTTTCTCTGAATTCATGAGAATAATCTTTCTTGTTTTGATAGTTGATCCATAAAATGCCATTTGAAGCAACAAACTCATGTTTTTATCACCTCCATTTGTTAATGTTATTGTAATTGTTTTCAGAGGTTGAATCGATTCCTTTGGCAATTGAAGGGTGTAGCACCCATCAATCCTAATAAAAATTTGTAACTTTCCTTTTTCATGTTTCAATATTTATCTAAGAAGCTTTAATAAAGTTTGTATTTAATATTTAGAAGCTGATGTACAATATAGTGACAAAAAATTGGATATTAACAACAAAATTCATGTATTATATAATATTATTTATTTTTTGATTAATTTAATTAAAGTTAAACAGTAAATTTTATAAGAATGTACACATATTTGTATTATGTTTTTAAAAATGGATTGCAATAATTAATTTTATTAATATCTAAAAATCATATTTTTTAAGATAAGTCGGTAAAATAAATCACCTTAAAACAGTGCCGAATCCAAGGGCTGACAAAAACCTCGACCTCTTTTAAAATAAAAATATTTTTATTTAAGTCCATAATTTATAAATTTTTAAATTAGTAATAATAAAATTATATTTTTACCTCAAAATAATAAAATTAAATTTAATCATTTAAAAAGTATAAAGATATAAACTATTAAAAAAATAAAATTATATGTAAAAATATACAGTTTAGGGTTCTAAATTTTTTATCAGTAAAATGTAAAATCAGTTGAAATAAGCAGCATTTGAAGAATTCAGATAGAAGGGTGTTTGCACTTTTGCTTGATGTTCATCCAAATGCAATTCTACAGGGTACAGTTTTAGATACTCATATTCTTTCTATAATAACAAAAACTTAAATTTTAGAGCCAGCAGTAACCTAGAACTGCTGCTTATTCCTGCCGCTTGTTTTCTAGATATTGCTTGGAGTCGATGTTTCTGATGTACTTCCAGCCGAGTCACCTGCTGCTTGGTTTAGCAATGAGCCACCGGCAAGAGTGACGTTTCCGGTTTCAGACACAACTGGGATCTTAACGGCTGCTCTTTCCATCTCTTTCTCGAGCTCTTCTTCCTTACGCAATGTGGTGAATTGTGTATCCAGGGACTTGGCTGCTGCTAGCCATGCAAGAACAATCACCAGTAGAATCCCTCCAAGGTATGGGGTTGAACTCGCAAGCGATCCAAAGGTCAAGATCATAAACTGCTGAATAAGAGCACCCCCAGACTTCCCCAACGGATTGCAGACAACATCAATGGCAGCCTTCCCTTTAACCTAAACATAGTTACAAGTAAATTATCAGTTCTTTAAAATAATGTGGAAAGTCTGAATTGCGAGTAAAGATTCCGAACCTTGGTATCCTCGTCCAGCGGAATATAGGCCATTTCTTTGCACGGATCAAACAAACTGTACTTTGCACTTTTGCTGAAAATGTTTTGCATGGCACCAACATAAACGGCTGCAAGAAGTGGAGTCATACCGAACTTTGCAAGTGTAGGTCCAAGTGGATCACCAAATAATATCAAGGAAAAGAAACCGACTCCAGTTAGAAGCAGGACAGTGGGTGTAATCCGGGCTGCAGCACCCCATCCATATTTGTCGAATATAAATTGACTTAGTAGCATCATAGTAAACGTCGCTATCCCAGTAGCAGTTGAGAAGTCACCCATGAAGGAGGAGTACTCATTCGGACTTGGAAACTACAATATGGACAGAGAGTCATCATTTACTAAGCTTTCAGATTAACAATCGTAAACCATATAATTTTTTACCTGAGCTTTGAGCTTCGATTTCCAGGTAACTTCAACGAGGTTGATGCTAATACCATATGCAACCACTAAAGTAGCAAGATCCCGAATGTACTTGGAAGACACCAAGAATTTCAAGCTCTCCATTGTTCCCATTTTAGGCTTTTCCTGCAAACAGATTGACAATAAAAGAAACACAGGCTCATATACATGTTTTGACCTCACAACTTCACTCTAATGCATACAATACTAAAATAAGTAGCAAACATTTTTTCAGCATCTTAGAAGAGCTATTCAGGCAGTCAAAAGCAATACCAGCTTGTCTGCAGTCATGTTTTGAAAAAGGGGTAATTGTTATTAAGGTCCACCACGAATACAAACCAAGCAGTTAAATGACCAAATTTAATAGCAATCAGAAGACACTTTAATGCTCATAATGTTGAGCAAATGATGAAAAGGCAGACATGGAATTACCTTCTTCTTCATACTACGTATGGGAAGAGGAACAAACTTATTCACCCACCAGTAAAGGAAACAAATTGCCAGCCCCATTAATACCACAATGCTCATCATTCCCTTTAAGGAGATGGCCCAACCATCAACTCCGGGACCCAAATTTTTCCTCAAATTAGAAAAGTACTTGACAGTTCGACCTGAGAAAATAAGAGCAATATTGGCTCCAAGTCCGAACATAGGATAGAATCTTTTTGCTTCATCTACAGTCGTTATCTGCACAAGAAAAAATCACGGTAGGTAAATGAAGATATAGGAAACTTCAGCTGAGAAAATCTCATGTATATACAAAGATGCAGATAAATGACCTGATTGGCAAACCCCCAAAAGAGAACAGAAATAACCACGCTGCCCCAAAGTTCAGCCATGACATAGAACAAACAGAAACTCCAAATCCTCAAAATTGCAAGAGGACCCAGAAATCTAGGTCCAAGCACTGCAAGAAGCTTATCAGCAAGTGCTTCAGGGTGAATGTAATTGCTGAGAGGATACAACATGAACCCAAATGCACCAAAAAAGGCTATGAAAGGAACAATGACAGTGTAGAAAAGGGCCTTCTTTGACAATACATTAGCCAGCTTTGTGTATAACAACATGAACCCAATAGCCATAGGCAAATTAACCCATGTCTTTAAAAATGGTATAATTTCAGCACTGCTTCCTTTAGCTGTCACAACCAATACATCCTTTGTATCCCTAAGGATTGTATAATTGAAAAGGATACAAAAGAACATTAACCCAAGTGGGATAATTTTCTTAAGAGTCACAAGCTCAATACCCAAAAACTTAGGTTTCTGAGTTTCACCAAACAGAGGCTGGCCATCAGTTGCAGCAGCAGCCTCAGCCTTGCAAATGAAGTTCTTCCCTTTTGGGGACAACCCATTTGGTTTGGCAACAAAGCTTGGAACTTCCTTATAAGATAGAGATAAACCACTAAGGCCTAAGGGTTTTGAAGCAAAAAGCCTCTGCTTCAAGCCTTGTGATGGGTTCAAAAGGCTTCTGACTCTCACTCTGGTTGGGTTTGGTGGTAATGAGAGAAGACATCTGGTTTGTAAAACAGCTTCCATGTCTCTCTTAAGGTTCTCTTTTGAAAGAACTGGGAAATGAAATCCCCAGAGGATAAGCCCTGAAATCCTTTAGAACCTAAGAGAGACACGGGGGAAAGGTAAAGAGAGGAGGGAGATAGATAGAGAGATAAGGTGGCTGGCAAGAGAAGGCTGTTTTCTCAGAGAAACAAATGGGTAATTAAAAAAGAAAAAAAAAAGGTAAAAGAAAATATCAAACTAAATCCTAAGAAAACAATTTCTTTCCGAGTTAAAAAGAATTTGAAATGGGTATAAGGAGTGGCAGTGGCATGGCGGTTAAATAAGAGGGCAAATTTTGCAGATTAGGAGAGGACAGAAACTGTTAAAGTAGGAAATTGAAAATCCCATCCAGTCCTCACGACACATCAAACAAGTTGCCATTTTTTTCTGAATGAAAATATCAAAACTGGGGAATCGAGATATTTTCCACTTTTTTTCATTGCTCCAATGGTTTTTCTTTTTGTTTTTGGGTGGTGGGGTGGTCCTGTTCTCTTTTCAACTCCCAAAGAAAAAGGTCATTGGCTTTTGACCAAATTTACTCTTCCCACCTTATATTTCTACATTTTAATCATCCACTCTTTCCATTTATGAAAAACTTTCATTAATTTATATTTAATATCATTAAACTTTTAATAAATTTATCATCACTTAACTTTAAAAAGTTATAAAATAATTATTTAATTATTCGAAAATTTTTATTTGAGTCATTAAACTGTCAAAATCATTATTGTATGGCATTCTCTGTCTGTACTACTTGCATCAATCGAAAGCTCTCTTTCTCATCACTCAACTTCAAAAAGTTACAAAATGATTATTTAATTATTCGAAAATTTTTATTTGAGTCATTGAACTGTCAAAATCATTGTTATATGACATTCTCTGTCTGTACTACTTACATCAATCAAAAGCTCTCTTTCTTCTCTTCTACAGTTAAGTTTTGCATAGAACAATTTTGAACATCATAAATCTGCAAACCAAATTCCAAATAACTTTCTTCTTCGATCTCTAACACTGATCGTCAGATTGATTTAGATTTAATGTATGTTCTTCTACTTCTCGATGGATATTGATGTACTCTATCAATCGTCGAATCATTCCTTGGAGTTCGCTAGTCGGACTTTTTTTTATAAAAAAACCTTAATAGTCTAGTGATTTAAATAAAAACGTTTGAATAGTTCAACGAATTAAATGAAAACTTTTGACTAGTTAAGTGATCATTTTATAATTTTTGATATTAAATGACCAAACCTAAATTTATTAATAGCTTAATAATATTGAGTATAATTTATCCTAAATTAAATTATATTACATTTTACGTGAAAATATCTGGGGCAAGATTTAGTTGATTTACATACCACAATTAATCTGATATTTTAATTATTTTATTTAAAAAAATGTGATGTTTAAAAAATAAAAATTATGTAGAAAAAAGCAATAACTTTCACTCTAGTGAGAATCTTACAACCCTTAATTCAAAATAATAATAATAAAAAACTTATAAACTCATACTCAACATTTTCATTTATTTATTTAGTATAGATAATGTGAGCAAAAAAATTTTAAAGGTTACACTTCAATTAATAAGTAATGAACTAAAATCTTGGAATTCAAAATAAAGGGGTAAAAATTTAAATATGAGAAGAGTATATAAATATTTTTTATCATTTATAAAATTTATTACATTTATAAGTATAATTTTAATTTTACTAAAATGTGTAGTAAATGATAAGTAGATTTATCATATTTATAAATAAGAATTTTTATTTTATTAAATGAATTTATATAATAATAAAATTGTTAAATTTTATATTCAATTACTTTATATTTATTTCATTAATCAAAAAGTTCAAAAGGAAAAAATAAAAATAAATTATTCAGTCATCTAAAATTAGATCCTTCCTATTTTGATGACCCAATATTTTTTTATTACTTTGGTCACTGTCATTAAAGAAATTGATCAAACTGATCACTCAATCGTTAAATCCATCTCTTAAACCATTAAATTTATTTTTTAAATTTTCTTTTTTCCTTATTCTTTTGGTTTATAGGTTAAAAAACCCTTAAGAAAAAAATCAATTGAATCCCTGCATTAAATTCACATCCAATTTAGCCTTTGTCATTAATAAAAACAAATCAATTAAGTCCCTCCGTTAACCGTTTTCATCTTTGAGCATGTCGGCTGTTAAAATTAATTATTTAACCAATCAATGGTGACGCATATCATCTTCTGGTTTAATCTTATATTTTCTCATAAAAATTATAAAAACTTATAAATATTTCCAAATATATATAACTATTAAACTATAAAAATTTTCATAAAATTAATAGAACATATTTTAAATTTTATAAAAAAAAACTTATAAATAATAAAAAATATAAAATTGATGTAAAGTTATAAATATCATAAAAAATTAAAAAGTTGTAATGAATTATATTTGTTATAAACCACTTAAATATGAATGTTGGTAACTCCTAAACCCTTTTCATTAATTGAGGAGACAACAGTCAATGCCAAATTATTACAATAATAAATGGTTCATGAAACAATTAATTAAGGCTTATTTCCTTGAATGAGAGAAATTTTGGTGTGTCATTCACCTCATGTTTTACTTTCTTTTAACACATTATCAATATGATTATGTTTGACTGATATTATAAGAAATAGAATACATACAATTACCAACAAATTTGAATTTTTCCTCCTGAACTATTAAGACCTATCAACCACAAATAAGGTTTTTTTTTTAATTAAACAATAGAAAAAGATCAAAGCTATAAATATTACTTCCCACCCTAATCTATCATATTTTCCTTCTTGTTTTATCCTTAAATCATAATATAATTAATATTTGATCATCTCGTTAATTATGATTGCAAATACCAAAGTTTTGTGCATTTCTCTCTTTTATTTCTCTTGCCTGCGATATATATTATTGTGAATTATAAATTCACTATCTAAAAGTCTATTTACTTTTAATATTATTAACATGGAATAATTCTTTAGCTGTGTATGAAATCAATTCTATTCATCCAATCATTTTATTGTTTATATGATGTTTTATATTCTAATTATCATTATCTTATACTGGCTTGCATAATATTAAACCTTACCAAACTTGAATTTGTAGTTATTTGACATATCAAATAAAAATTATTTGTCATGGGTGGTAGATGTTAAAATCACTTAAATGCTAAAGGTCTTGGGATTACAATTATCAAACACATTGAGGCATCTAAACAAGATAAAGCCTAAACTATGATTTTCCTTTGCCATCATTTTTATAAAGGATTAAAAATTGAATATTTGACTATAAAAGATCCACTTGAATTGCGGAATAGTTTAAAAGTGTTGAGTATGTAACATCCCTTACCCATATTCAAGTCGGAACAGGGTTTGAGGCATTACCAAACTAACCTTGCTTAAACATCTCGAACGGGGTTGTAAAATTTCACTTAACCCCATAACTTGCACATACTCAGCCTAGGAGGCCCTAAACATACTTCTGAGAGGTATCGAAACTATTCCAGGAACTTTTATGAGTTCGAGAAAACTTTCCAACAAAACAGGGGCCACATGCCCGTATTGGTCTAGGGACACGCCCATGTTCCCCTAAGACATGCCCGTGTCTTCCACCCGTGGTTGACACTGAATAATTTCGCACAGCCTCGCCACGTTCGTGGCCCTAGCCCGGGTGCCAAACCTTGGCATTCTATCTTATCCACACGGCCTATACACATGTCCGTGTGCTCCAGCCGTGTGGCGGTTGAAATTCCAAGTGCAAGGTGCAGACTTCACACGGCCTGGGTACACGCCATGTGCTAGCCGTGCCTCCCACACGGTCTAGACACACGTCCGTGTGTCTGTCCATGTGAACAATTAGCAGGCTATCTACCAAGCCCTTTGCACCCCTCTAGCTCACACCACATGAATCTATTCAACACACTAATAAACAACTCATAATTGTAATATGAACTTCCATGAATAATTTCATATTTTCATAAATGATAAAGTGAGCCATCAACCATGGCATTATACAAAATGGATATCTTAATAAAGGGGCCAATACATTTTGGCCAAAATAACAAAATAATCTAACTAGTCTAGCCCCTACACATGCCATAAAAAAATCACTAAGTCTAGATATACCGAGATGAGTTGATAGTGTGGGCGATCTTCTGATTATCGACGTATTCCGGCTCTGCTCTTAAACTCTATAAAACAAGGGAAAGAAAATGGGAGTAAGCTTTAAGCTTAGTAAGTTTACAGGTAAAGAATATAACATTTTAGTATATGCTAAACAATTATATAGCAATACATACTAAACAGAAACAATCCACATTCATAATCATGCTTACTCATTCCTCTCATTTCCACATTCCAACCATGTCACAAGATCAATGTATACATTCATTAGCATAACTCCTTGCACTTAGCAATATAATATCACATAATGCAATACATCACAATCTATCGATCAACTACTCAAGATCAATTTCTCGGTGGTTTCGCACTTAGTCCACCATCAGATTTATTTGGGGTGGTATCGCACGTAGCCCACCAAGAGGTTAGTTATGGTGGTATCGCACATAGCCCACAAAATAATAAATAGACGATGGTATCACACATAGCCCATCGTAATTAAGTATTAAGGTGGTATCACACTTAGCCCACCATCAAGTATTGATATAACACACTTACATATCCATTCCGTCATTCATATTAAAGTTATTCAATAACTACCACCATAAATCCACTTGAATCATACATGTTCTCAATTGTGCTATACACTAGTTAGCAATGTATATATATAAAATGCATTGTTTACATATAAACTTACCTCGGTGCAAAACGCGTTAACTAACGATTTAATCCATGACCTTGCCTTTTCCTCGCTCAGGGTTAATTACGCGCTCTTCTTGATAAATAACAATAAGATTCACTCACTTAGATCATTCTATGATCATAATGCATAAATTTCTACACTCGAGCGAAAATGACCATTTTGCCCTTGCACTATGGCAAAATTACAATTTTGCCCCTAGGCTCGTAAATCATTTTTCAACACACTTTTTCAATAAATAAGTCTAGTTGAACATTTATTTCTCTTACAACTACTTACCATTCCAATTATTTCGTGCATTTATGACACAAATTCATTCTTTGCATTTAAGTCCTATTTAGGTGTTTTCATGCTAGCACCTTTCACAAAAGTTATTTCTCATCTTCCTAAAATTCATTTTCTTCCATAAAAACTCAGCTAACAACATAACTACTCTCATGGAAAGTCCTTAGACTTTCAACCATATCTCAAATTAGTCCCCTCATTAGCTTAAGCTTTGAGGACTCCAAAAGTACAAAAACCATTAAGAAAAACCTCAAAATCACTTACTTGCTAGGGAATATGTTGGTGAAAGTTTTGAGCTTCAACACCCTTATTTCTCTTCAAATTTTAGGTGGATAAAGGTGGAGGAATAGTGAAAAGATGATAACATCTTTATTCATCTTATTTTATTCATTTTTATCACCTAATATCCACCAAATTTGACCAACATTAAAATCTTGTCTCCCTCGCTCCTATATGGCCGACCATCACTAGATAAATGGCCTAATTGCACTTTAAAAACCTCCAATTTACATTATATAGCTATTAGGTACCTCTACCTTATAAAATAGAACTTTCACACTTTATGCAATTTAGTCATTTTTCACAATTAAGCATGTTATCACTCAAATTAATGCACCAAAATTTTCACATAGCCTTATAATAATACCATAACACATAAAATAACATCAAAATAATTTCCTTAACTTCGGTTTAGCGGTCCCGAACCCATTATTCTGACTAGCCCCTAATTCAGGCTGTTACAACTCTCTCCCCTTTAGAGATTTTAGCCCTCGAAAATCTTACCGGTAAAGAGGTTTGGATATTGCTCTCTCATGGCTTCTTCCGATTCCCACGTAGCTTCTTCTACACCGTGCTTTTGCCATAACACTTTTACTAAGACTATGCTCTAATTCCGCAACTGTTTCACCTCTCGAGCCAAAATCTTAATTGACTCCTCCTCGTAAGTCATATCCGGTCGTATCTCAATTTCTGTTGGAGGAATCACATGCGAAGGATCGGAGCTATATAGTCTTAACATCGATACATGGAAGACATTGTGAATTTTCTCTAATCTACCGGTAAATTCAATCGATATGCCATTGGCCCAATCCTTTCGGTAATCTCATACGGCCCTATAAACCGCGGACTCAATTTCCCTTTTTGACCAAATCTCAATATTTTCTTCCACAGTGATACTTTCAGAAATACCCTATTACCCACTTTAAACTTGATTTCCTTTCTTTTCAAATTCGCATACAACTTTTGTCGGTTTGAAGCAGTTTTCAGACTATCCCGGATCACTTTCACCTTTTCTTCAGTCTCTTTAACCAGATCGACACCATGAATCTGCTTTTCACTAAGCTCGGTCCAACACAAGGGAGTCCGACACTTACGACCGTATAAGGCTTCATACGGTGCCATCCATATACTCAACTAATAACTGTTGTTGTACGCAAATTCGACCAAGGGTAGGTATCTTTCCCAACTACCCTCGAATTCTAACACGAAGCATCGGAGCATATCTTCAAGAACTTGAATTACTCTTTCAGATTGGCCATCAGTTTGAAGATGGAATGCAGTACTGAAATTTAACCTTGTACCCAAGGCCTCCTGCAACTTCTTCCAAAACCTCGAAGTAAATCTCGGATCTCTATTCGAAATAATGGATACAGGTACTCCGTGTAATCTTACCACTTCCGCAATATACAATTCGGCTAACTTATCCAGCGAATGATCAACACGCACCGGTATAAAGTGAGCCGACTTCGTTAATCTATTAACGACAACCCACACAATGTCCTTTTTCAGAGTCATAGGTAACCCTGTCACAAAGTCCATGGTGATCCGATCCCACTTCCACTCAGGAACCATTACTGGCTGAAGCAATCCCGAAGGCACTTGGTGCTTAGCTTTCACTTGTTGACAAATCAGACATCTTGTTACAAACTCCGAGATGTCTCTTTTCATACCCGGCCACTAATAAAATTTTTTTAGATCATTGTACATTTTCGTACTACCCGAATGTACTGTCAAATATCCACTATGTGCCTCCTATAAGATTTCTTGGATCAACTCGTTATTTCTGGGTACACAAATTCTGTCATGAAACATTAAACAACCATCTGAACCCACTCGAAAGTCAGAATCATTTCTCGATTCACATTTAGCTCTCTTAGCTTGTATCTCACTATCACTCCTTTGAGCCTCACATATTCGTTGAACAAATAATGGCCTAGCCCTCAACTCGGCTAATACAGTACCATCGTTAGACAATTCTAAGCTCGTACTCATGGCTCTCAAAGCATACAAGGATTTCCTACTTAGGGCATCAGCAATCACATTAGCTTTGCCCGGATGGTAATCGATCGCTAGCTCATAATCCTTCAATAATTCCAGCCACTGCCGTTGCCATAAATTTAAATCCTTTTGATCCATCAAGTACTTCAAACTCTTATGATCCATAAAGATTCGACACTTTTCACCATATAAGTAATGTCGCCAAATCTTTAACACGAAAATAATCGCGACCAACTCTAAGTCATGAGTCGGATAATTTTTCTCATGCAATTTCAGTTGTCTCGAAGCATAAGCGACTATCTTACCCTCTTGCTCCAACACACTACCGAGACCATTTAACGACGCGTCACTGTAGACCACAAACTCTTTCCCAGATTCTGGTTGAACCAAAACCGGTGCCTCAGTTAACAATGTTTTTAATCTCTCAAAACTCTGTTGACATTTCTCAGTCCATACAAACTTAACATCCTTATGCGACAGTTTCGTCATCAGGGTGGCAATCATAGAAAACCCCTTTACGAATTGCCTGTAGCATCCCGCCAAACCCAAAAAGCTTCTAACTTTTGACACGTTCCTCGACGCTTTTCCTCCACAATAGCCGATATTTTACTCGGGTCAACCCTAATACCATCACCCGGCACGATGTGTCCTAAGAATCTGACTTTTCAGAGCCAAAACTCGCTCTTGTGAAATTTAGCATACAACTACTTGTCTCTTAAAGTCTGAAAGACAGTTCTTAGATGCTTCACATGTTTATTCTCACCTTGAGAATAAATCAATATGTCATCAATAAAGACAACCACAAAGTTGTCCAAATACGGTCGAAAAACACGGTTCATCAAGTATATAAAAATCACAAGAGCATTCGTTAAACCGAACGGTATGACAAGGAACTCATAATGGCCATACCTCGTCCGAAATGCCGTTTTCGGTACATCTTGCTCCTTAACCCTCAAGTGGTAATAACCGGACCTCAGATCAATCTTGGAGAACACCGAAGCTTCCTTTAGTTGATCAAATAGATCATCTATCCTTGGTAAAGGATACTTGTTCTTCACAGTCACTTTGTTGAGCTGTCTGTAGTCTATACACAATCTCATTGACCCATCCTTCTTCTTTACAAAAAGCACCGGAGCACCCCATGGTGAATAGCTCGGTCTTGAAAAACCCTTGTCCGTTAACTCTTGCAACTGAGCCTTTAATTCTTTCAACTATAGTGGGGCCATTCTATACAAAGCAACCGAAATAGGTGCCGTTCTCGGAATTAACTCAATTCTAAACTCGACCTCTCTAACTGGAGGTAATCCGGGTAACTCTTTCAGGAATACATTCGAATACTCATATACAACCGACATTGTTTCAATCTTTACCTCGGACTCTTAAGTATTTAACACGAAAGCGAGATAAGACTCGTACCCTTTTCTCAAATATTTCTCAGCCACCATGGAAAAAATCATCTTCGGTGAACTATTGGACCCATCTGATTCAACCCGATTAACATATCTATTTTCACATTTCAATTCAATAAATTTACTACCACAGTTCACTAAAACACTTTGGGTAGTCAACCAATCCATACCAAAAATCAAATCAAATTCATCAAACGACAACAACATAAGGTTTGTCGGAATATAATGACCCCTAATTGTCAAAGGACAGTTCCTACACACCTTGTCAACTAACACATGTTTACCTAACGGGTTTGACACCTTTACCAAAAATTTCTTAGACTTAACAGTTAGACTCAAACTAGATGCCAGTCTCATACAAATATAAGAATGGGTTGACCTCGGGTCAATCAAAGTAAGAACAAAGGTGTCATGAAGAGAAAATGTACCTGTTATTACATCTGGCAATGATGCCTCTTCTTGAGTGCGAATAGCATAATTCCTTGTTGGCGCCCGGCCCTCTAGCCTCACAATATAGTCTCGTGATGTACCTTTACCACAAGTCCCACCTTCTGGATTCTTTTGTGGCCTACCCCTAAAAGATACACCACTTGATCTTATCTCTTGCTTCCTTTTCTTGTCATCCCTCTCAGGGCAGTTTCAGATAAGATGGTCGGGGGACCCATACTTATAACAATTTTGATTGTTTCCCCAATACTCCCCAGTGTGATGCCTGCCACAACTTGGGCACTCTGGTTTGGGCTTTGGATTGCCCACACTTGCCATCGAGGTGGCTTGAACTCTTGAACCCGAGTATGTGTTGCCTCACTCTCTTTGCGAATACCCATATGATATAGTCGTCTGAGGGTTCACTTCCTTGGACCTCTTCGACTGAGCTTGGTAGGATTTACTCATCGGCCTTTTTCTTGCATCTAGGGCCTCACTCACGGCTTTTCTCTTTTCCTTACTCAATTCTTCGGCCTTACTAGCCCTATCCACCAATACCATAAATTCTTTTAGTTCTAAAATCCCGACTAGAAGCCTAACATCCTCATTCAGTCCATCTTCGAATCTCTTGCATAAAATGGCTTCTTTGGACACGCACTCTTGCGCGTATTTACTAAGCCTAACAAACTCGCACTCATATTCCGTCACAATCATTTTTC
The DNA here is from genome assembly GCA_025503065.1 of Gossypium bickii. Taxonomy (NCBI): domain Eukaryota; kingdom Viridiplantae; phylum Streptophyta; class Magnoliopsida; order Malvales; family Malvaceae; genus Gossypium; species Gossypium bickii. The sequence continues at coordinate 82,987,799 of CP106718.1, forward strand.
CTTACTTTAACTCAAGGAATTCCTTTCATTTCTGGTCCACAAACCGTTAACTTATATACTTCTTTCAGAACTCTTCCAAAAAGAAGTCCCACGTCACTTTCTCCTTTGGACAACTGATGTCAATGTTTTCCACCAATGGTATGCCGAGTCCTTCAGCAAGGACACGGTACATTTTAAGCTCTCCTTAGGTGTACAGAAGAGTTCATCAAATACTCTTATTGAGTTCTCAAGCCAAAACTCTGCCCTCTCAGGGTCATCATCTATATTAGCTCGAAAGTCCTCAGCCCCTTATTTCCAAATTTTGTCTACCGGGGGCTTAGTTGTCCTCACTAATTCTATACCTTGGGGAGCCACAGGAACTGGCTATGGTATAGGAGAGGGTGGAGGAGGCTGAGCATTAGGGTTTGCTCGCACATATTCCGTGTACCAGTTACTCATCATTTGGAGAAAGGCTTCCCGAGCCTTTTCTCCCTGACCCCTAGTCTAAGGGTCCACTCTGAACTAGTGTGGTCCCTTGCGCGGGAGTCGGCGCATTACTAGCTGCATCATCAGCAGCTGATTGATCGGGAACTATATACTACATAAAAACAAAGTTTAGAATTATCAGAAGCCACCACACTATCATTATACACTTATAGCATATATAGCTAGACTCTCACACACACTACGGTAGTCCGAGAATCAACTAAACCATAGCTCTGATATCACTAAATGTAACACCCCTTACTCATTTTCAAGCCGGAACCGGGTTTGAGGCATTACCAAACTAACCTTGCTTAAACATCTCGAACGGGGTTGTAAAATTTCACTTAACCCTATCACTTGCACATACTCAGCCTAGGAGGCACTAAACATACTTTCGAGAGGTATCAAAACTATTCCGGGAACTTTTATAAGTTCGAGAAAACTTTCCAACAAAATATGGGCCACACGTCTGTATTGGTTTAGGGACACGCTCGTGTTCCCCTAAGACATGCCCGTGTCTTCCACCCATGGTTGACACTGACTAATTTCGCAGGCCTCGCCACGCCCATGGCCCTGGCCCGGGTGCCAAACCTTGGCATTCTGTCTTATCCACACGGCCTATACACACGTCCGTGTGCTCCAGCCGTGTGGCGATTGAAATTCCAAGTGCAAGGTGCAGACTTCACACGGCCTGGGTATACGCCCATGTGCTAGTCGTGCCTCCCACACGGTCTAGACACACGCCCGTGTGTCTGTCCATATGGACAATTAGCAAGCTATCTACCAAGCCCTTTGCACCCCTCTAGCTCACACCACATGAATCTATTCAACATACTAATAGACAACTCATAATTGTAATATAAACTTCCATGAATAACTTCATATTTTCATAAATGATAAACTGAGCCATCAACCATGGCATTATACAAAATGGATATCTTAATAAAGGGGCCAACACATTTGGGCCAAAAATAACAAAATAATCTAACTAGTCTAGCCCCTATACATGCCATAAACAAAATCACTAAGTCTAGATATACCGAGATGAGTTGATAGTGTGGGCGATCTTCTGATTATCGACGTATTCCGGCTTTGCTCTTAAACTTTATAAAACAAGGGAAAGAAAAGGGGAGTAAGCTTTAAGCTCAATAAGTTTACAGGTAAAGAATATAACATTTTAGTATATGCTAAACAATTATATAGCAACACATACTAAATAGAAACAATCCATATTCATAATCATGCTTACTCATTTCTGCCATTTCCACATTCCAACCATGTCACAAGATCAATGTATACATTCATTAGCATAACTCCCTGCACTTAGCAACATAATATCACATAATGCAATACATCACAATCTATCGATCAACTACTCAAGATCAATTTCTCGGTGGTTTCGCACATAGCCTACCATCAGATTTATTTGGGGTGGTATTGCACGTAGCCCACCAAGAGGTTAGCTACGGTGGTATCGCACATAGCCCACCAAATGATAAATAGATGATGGTATCGCACATAGCCCATCGTAATTAAGTATTAAGGTGGTATCGCACTTAGCCCACCGTCAAGTATTGATATAACACACTTACATATCCATTCCATCATTCATACTAAAGTTATTCAATAACTACCACCATAAATCCACTTGAATCATACATGTTCTCAATTGTGGTATACACTAGTTAGCAACAACAATATGTATATATATAAAATGCATTGTGTAATGGGCAAAATTTGCCCGGGCCCATATTAAAAAATAAAAACCAACAGTCCATTACAAAATAAATAAGATTAAACCTAAAGCCCAAACCTAACTAGCCCACACAGCCTAAAATAGAAAACAGCAAAACAAAACCCTAGCTATTGTTGGCGCCGCAAGCCTCGCAGCAGTCTTCGCATCGTGCACGCCTCTACCACCGAGCCACGTCCGCCACGCCCGTGTGAAGTGTCCCTCTCCACCACGCACCTACGAAATAAGGAAAATAGGTTGTATTAGAGGCTATAAAAGCCGAAATAAAATCTGTAAAAGGGGAGGATTTGGAGGGAGATATTTTTTTTTAAGAATTTACAGGCAATATACACTGCAAAATAGAAAGAATCCATACGGAATCCAAACAAATCGGAACATTTTTTTCTCTTATTTTTCCCTTTTGAATCTGTTTACTCATTTTTTTCCTTCTTCATTTTTTTAAAAAACCCTATACATATATAAAATACATTTATAAAAAAAAAAGAGATTTTTACCTGTTTTTGGGGTTACGCCACCGTCTGCGTGGTGGCATGGCGATGATGGTCATCGCACGCACACGGTGATGGTCGAGGGTCGGAGGTGGAAATCGTGGCTTGAGAGGGTTGAGGGAGAGGAAATTTTGTTTTTGTAATAGGAAAGGAAGGAATGAGTTTTTTTTTAATTTTGGTTTATATAGCAGAGGGAAACGACGTCGTTTTACCCTGGGAGTTTCGGCGCCAAAGCGACACCGTTTTAAGGTGGGTCGGACTGACCCGACCCGAACCACAAGGATCCACGCATTTTTGTAGCAGAAGGGCCATTTGTGCTTCTAGCCCTTCCGCTTTTTATGTTTATTTCAATTAGATTTCTTTTTGTTTTCAAATTTGACCCAATTGTTTTGCATCTGATACATTTTGGTCCCTGTTAAAACGCGGCGCTTAGGAGGATGAGAATATTGCCCAGTTGGTCCTTCCCCTTTTAGGCGCGTTACATTGGGATCCTAATCCAATTGTTTCCTTTCTAATTTGGCTTTTTAATTTTATTTCCCTCTCAATTCAATCCCTCCTTCAATTAAGCTGCGTATTTTGTGTTTTTTTATTGTTTATTTTTTTTACCTTTTTTGAGTGTGTATTTTATTGTATATCACTATGGTTATTATTTTTATTGTTAATATTAATGTTATTATTACTTTCAGTATGGCTAAATATTATTTTTATTTTTTACTACTATTATTTTTTTTAAATCATTATTAATTTCAATGTTGTTACTATTATTTTATTATTAATACTATTTTTTTATTTTTACTATTATTTGTATTATTATTTTCATTCACTATTAATATTATTATTATTATTACTATTATGGTTACTGATTTAGAATTATTATTATTTTACGTTATAATTATTATTTTAATATTACTACCACTGTTATTTTTTATCTGTAATTAATTTTATAATTTTCTGTAGTATTATTATTTTTTATCATTACTATAATTATATTTATTATTAGTATTATATTTATCATTATTAGTACTACTATTATTTTTACCACTATTTTTTTATTTTTATAATTATTATATTCATTAGAATTATTATCATTTTTTTATTTGTCACTATTTTTTATATATACACATATTACTATTATCATAATTATATTTATCATTCTCATTATTATTTTTATTAACAACATCATCATGGGTAAGATACCCAAATATACCAAAAAAAATAAAATTTACGGAATTGGGCCGGTTTCTTGAAAATTTACATAAAAGGGCCATTTCCCCACAAAACGCGTCCACATCAGCGCGTTTTGTGGGGAAATGACAGGAAAGAGCGTCGCACTTTTGCTGATGTGGCACAAAGCGCGTCCCTAGGGGCGCGCTTAGCCTGCAACGGTTAAAAAAAAACAGTCAAAATTTTTTTGACCGTTGGGGGCCCAACGGTAAAAAAAATCTATAAAAAAACCCCAACCCTTTTATTTTTTTCACACTTTAATCCTTACTCATTCTTCTCTCAAATTCCTCTCAAAATTCTCTTTGAGTCCTTCAAGCTTCCTCTGAAATTTCAAAATAGTCCTTTAATATTTACAAAAATGCCCTTTTTTAATTTTTTAATATATATTTTTTTTGAAACTTTTAAAACTTTCGATCGTATTACAAATGGCCGGGGAATTACTTCGTCTAGACAACAAGCACATCTCCGTCGATCAAATGCAAATGGTAAGTTTTAATTTTAATTTTTCAATATTATTTAATATTTTTTAGGTTTATGCAATTTTAATTAATTTTTATTTTATAATTTTTTAAACAGTCTGTAGATCAGATGTTGCAATGTTATATTCGCAATATGCATGGTCCCCCATCGCCGTTGATCGAGAATTACCTGCAGGAAGCGGGTTTTTGGCACGTGGCCACGATAGGCCGGGGGTTCAAGTTGGAGCCACCTTTGATCAGTGCGTTGATAGAGAGGTGGAGACCCGAGTCGCACACTTTCCATCTTCCATGCGGAGAGTGTACCATCACTCTGGAAGATGTGCAGTTGCAGTTGGGATTGTCGGTGGACGGGTCGGTAGTCACTGGGTCCGCAACTTCTACCGATTGGATGGCCGTATGCTACGAGCTTCTGGGTGCCATTCCAGATAACATTCATGGAGGTCGGATCGAGATGGCCTGGTTACGAGACACATTCCCGGAGCTGAATGAGGGTTCGACCGAAATAGAAAGAATACAATATGCTCGGGCATACATTCTTGAGATAATTGGAGGTTACCTAATGCCGGACCTGTCTAGAAACCTCGTACACTTGAGATGGTTGCTGAAACTTGTTGATTTTAGAGCAGCCGGTGAATTGAGTTGGGGGTCTGCCGTGCTATCGAGGTTGTATCGGGAGATGTGCGGTTCGACGCGGCTGAGTAAAACGAAAATCGGAGGTTGCCTATCACTACTGCAGTCATGGGCACGGTTTTGATTTCCATTTTTATGTCTTCGACTCGACCACCCATATTCATTCCCACTGATAACGAGGTAAATTTAATGTTATATTTTACAATTATTACGTAGATTTATAGTATAATTGTATGCTAAAAATTTATTTAATTAGGTGGAACCATTCGGCGAGTTATGCTGGAATACCTACCTCGTTTGAAGATATACGGCTTCTATTGGACCAACGGTCGGAATCACAAGTAAGTTTCGAATTTCGTATTTATAATTTAGTATTTCATATTTAGTGTTTAGTATTATGTATATAACTAATATTTTGGTAATGTTAATATAGTTTCAATGGACACCGTACGAGGATCCGGCAATTCGGGTAGTAATTCCGGAGGAGTTCTTGCAAAATCCAAACAGTTGGCACGTGAAGATTCCATTGATCAACTATGCAACCGTGGAGATGCACCAGTCAGATCGGGTTCTGCGACAATTTGATTCCAAAGAACGATTCCGTGTACACCAAGTGCTCGATGATGAGCACAAAGTGGACTTACAGCAGTTGCACATGGATTGGCCAAGATTTTGGTCAGCATATATCGAGATGTGGGAGAACCGGTATGACTATTTACCTATCCAGGAACCGATCGCGTTCCTGAGTTAGAGTGCGTGTTTAATACATGCCATGGTTTAGGATCCATGGTGTCGTATTTGTTGTCGTAAGAAGAGAGAGACGACAAAGAACTTCACAACAAAGGGAAAGTCGGGGCCCTTTAAATCGAAGGAGAAGGGGTGATGAGATTCGGGCCATCATCAACAGCGCACACCACACACGTGCCCATCAACGGCACCAACACGATCACCGAGCCCATCGGGCAAAAATTGATGACACCGACATCATAGCCTTTACCCTTTATGCCAAAAAGTATACTCTAGCCCTTATATGTATCCTAACCCATATATATGTTTCCTTTTCCCGGTCCCACCCCAGGTTGGAATGCATGGCCGAGTTTGAGTCCGTTCCTGACTACTTTGACTGGCCAGCTGATCTTGAGGCCGTCGTCGCGTAAGGGATCACAGGAGGCGCCGTCGGGAAGCACTTCTTTTACCAGTCTGCTTCGCCATACGGGATTCAGACACCCCCGTCGTAGTTTATACAAACACCTCCGGGGTCGTTATTTTATCAAGGAGGGTCATCCTCGCAACACCCACAACCAGACCCACTGTCGGAGGAACCAGAATCCCCGCCCGAGGTTCCACGACCCCCGCCGGAAGCTAGAAGAAGGAGGAATCAATCGCGTAATCGCCGACCACCCCCGTGTGGCATGATTCCGACCGACATCAACATTGATTCGATGGGCTTTTTTATTTGTTAAATTGTAATAATTTTTTTATTTTTTAATAAAAAAGTTATTTTTTATTTGTGTTTGTAATTTAATTTTAATATCTTCACTAAAATAGAAGTTGTTTATTTTTTTTCTATGTAATTTAATTTGAATTTTTTTAATAAAATAAAAAGTTATTTTTTATTTTTTGTAATTTAGTTTTAATATATTTAATAAAATAATAGTTGCTTAATTTTTTTATTGTAATTTAATTTTAATATCTTTAATAAAATAGAAATTATTTAAGTTTTTTCTTGTAATTTAATTTTAATATATGTAATAAAATAAGAAGTTGTTTTTTATTTTTTTGTAATTTAGTTTTAATATATTTAATAAATAAGAAGTTTTTTATTTTTTATTTTATTGTAATTTAGTTTTAATATATTTAATAAATAAGAAGTTTTTTTATTTTTTATTTTTTTGTAATTTAGTTTTAATATATTTAATAAATAAGAATTTTTTTATTTTTTATTTTTTTGTAATTTAGTTTTAATATATTTAATAAATAAGAAGTTTTTTATTTTTTGTAATTTAATTTTAATATATTTAATAAATAAGAAGTTTTTTATTTTTTATTTTATTTTAATTTAGTTTTAATATATTTAATAAATAAGAATTTTTATTTTTATTTTATTGTAATTTAGTTTTAATATATGTAATAAATAAGAAGTTTTTTATTTTTATTTTTTTTGTAATTTAGATTTAATATATTTAATAAATAAGAAGTTTTCTTTATTTTTTATTTTTTAATTTAGTTTTAATATATTTAATAAAATAAGAAGTTTTTTTATTTTTTATTTTTTTAATTTAATTTTAATATATTTAATAAATAAGAAGTTTTTTATTTTTTATTTTTTGTAATTTAGTTTTAATATATTTAATAAATAAGAATTTTTTATTTTTATTTTTGTTGTTGTTTAGTTTTAATATATTTAATAAATAAGAAGTTTTTTTTATTTTTTATTTTTTTGTAATTTAGTTTTAATATATTTAATAAATAAAAAGTTTTTTTATTTTTTAATTTTTTTGTAGTTTAGTTTTAATATATTTAATAAATAAGAAGTTTTCTTTATTTTTTATTTTTTTAATTTAGTTTTAATATATTTAATAAAATAAAAAGTTTTTTTTTTTATTTTTTGTAATTTATTTTTAATATATTTAATAAATAAGAAGTTTTTTTATTTTTGTAATTTAGTTTTAATATATTTAATAAATAAGAAGTTTTTTTATTTTTTATTTTTTTTGTAATTTAGTTTTAATATATTTAATAAATAAGAAATTTTTTTATTTTTTATTTTTTTGTAATTTAGTTTTAATATATTTAATAAATAAGAAGTTTTTTATTTTTTATTTTTTTGTAATTTAGTTTTAATATATTTAATAAATAAGAATTTTTTATTTTTTATTTTTTGTAATTTAGTTTTAATATATTTAATAAAATAATAGTTTCTTATATGTTTTTGTAATTTAATTTTAATATCTTTTATAAGATAGAATTTGTTTATTTTTTTTGAAATTTAATTTTAAAAATAAAAGTCTAATATTTGTGGAAAGGAGAAAGCGCGCTCTTGGGGACGCGCTTTGCTTACATCAACAAAACGCGTCCACGTAAGAGCGCTTTTGCTGATGTGGCACAAAGCGCGTCCCCGGTGGTGTGCTTTCCTGCCATTTCCCCACAAAACGCGCTAACGTGGACGCGTTTTGTTGAGAAATGGCCATTTTCCGTAAATTTTCAAGAAACCGGCCCAATTTCATAATTTTTTTTTTGGTATATTTGGGTATTTTGCCCCATCATCATTGCTATTTTTATTATTGCTATTTTTTACTATTATGATTTATTTATTCTTATTCCTATCATTTCATGTAGATCGATGATTTTGAATTATATTTTAATGTATTTTTATTTGTGCTTTTATTTACTTCTTTACCCAAATTCATAAAAAGGGTTTCACAAAGGTAATATTTTATGTTTGGAAGTTCAGGAAATCGTGCCCTAACATGCTGGATTTCGATTTTCCGTTTGTCCAAAGGACTAAATATCCTTTTAAGATTTTGACTATGTTTTCTCAACTTCAAAAATAAGGCAATATTTCATGTTTGGAAATTCGAGGAATCGTGCCCTAACGTGCTGGGTTTCGGTTTTTTTCGTTTGGCCAAATAAAGGAATACCCTTTTCAAAATTGCAATGCATGAATTTTGGAAATCATAAAATGATCTTGGTGTTTAGGGTTTGAAATATCGTATCCTAACGTGCTGGATGTGATATTTTATTCTTTCGGAATAGGAGAATTTCGATATCCAATTCGAATTATCCAAACATTTTCTAAAGGATTCATATTTTAAAATCTCTTCCAATTTTCGATATTAGGACATTAATCAATTAATAAGGTACCAATTTTGGGCGTTGCGAGGGTGCTAATCCTTCCTCGTGCGTAACCGACTCCCGGACCCGTTTTCTTAAAATTCGTAGACCAAATGTTTTATAAGGTGACCCAATCACACTTCAAAAAAGATTGGTGGCGACTCCATTTTCCTTTATTAAAGTCGGCCCGTTTTCCAAGCAAAAAATGGTTTCGACAGCTTGGCGACTCCACTGGGGACGCCAATAAGAGAGTCAGGCCGTAAAATTGATTATTTTTGTCCATTTGTTGAAAGTTGAAAATTTGGTTTGAAAAATCATGATTCTTTTGTTGCATTTGTTTGCGCGTCATATGTTTGCTGTGGTTTAAGTCTCGTAGGATATTCCTACATCATATTGCATGACCGTTGTGGTTGCACCCTTTATGTAGGAGCGATAAACTATGCCTTCGTGAGGTTTTCACCTCCGAATAGGCTAGTGGACTGCTTCCGCGATACATCTGTATCTATGTCTTCGTGAGGTTTTCACCTCCGCATGGCCATAGGGAAATGTATTCCCCTGAACTGAACTCGATCCGTATGAGCCTATAATGGGTGAGGATTGAGGAATCTGCTGGTTCAGGTACCCTTCCTTTAGATCTAAGCCACATATAGCGATACTTAAGAGCCCACCCTAGATAGAGCCATGCCGAACCTTAGCGGTTACCCAAATAGCTGTTTGACATTTTTTTTACTTGCTTTGGTTACTATTATTCGATACTAACTTGTTATGTTTTGGCTATGATTGCATGTCATTTCATATTAAAAAGGTGTCGATTCCTTTTTGGTTACTGAATTAGAAGGCTTTTCATGGAGAATGAACTTCTTGATAAAATAGAGGATAATACGGTTGTTCGTATATGGTCAGAGAAGATACAGCTTGAGAAATAGGATAGTCTAGCCGAGGGATATACATCAGAGTTGTGGGACTTCACTAGTATCAGTGTGACACAGAATGAACTCTAGGAATTGAGATATATATGGGCTCGTTGGAATGATGAGACTAAACAGCTCTTCTATCTTAATTATGGTGATCTACCCTACCTGTTTGACATCAAAGTGGACAAGCACTTATTTCGGGCTATGACTCAGTTTTGGAACCCCGCATATAGCTATTTCATGTTCGGGAAAATGGACTTGGTGCCTACCGTGGAAGAATACACAGCCTTACTTCAATGTCCAAAGGTTCGAGTCGACAAAACTTATGCCAAGGCTGCTAATGTACCGACTTTTGTGAAGAAGCTGATGAGTATCACCGGGATGAGCGAACAGTGGGTCACGGCCTGAATTTAGCAAAAAGGTAAAGGAGAATGCATTCCTTGGGTGAGTTTGAGGGACTTGATTGTAGCACATCCAAATATAAAGAGGAAACTTGACATTTTCGCCTTGAGTATCTATGGTTTGGTAATTTTCCCCAAAGCTTTGAGACATGTAGATGAAGCAGTTACTGACCTATTTGATCGACTTGACAAGGGGGTTATGCTGATACTAGCATTTCTTGCCGAAACATTCAGATCTTTGAACGCATGCCGGAGAGCAGGTGAAGGTAGATTCATGGGATGTGCACAACTATTGTTGGCTTGGTTCTATAGCCATTTTTGGAAGGTAGATAAAGTTTCTTATCGGGTTTTCTCCAAGAATTACTCCCCGTTAAAGGAATTGACAGCCACGCCCGGAAGGGATGACATATCAGAAGAAAACTAGATCGTGCTTTTTCAGAATCTCCAGGAAGAGGACGTTGAGTGGAGAGCTCCTTGGTTAATTCCCGACGAAATTCTCTACCGGTGTGGGAGTTATGATTGGGTCTCTCTACTAGGAATTTGGGGAGCAGTTGGGTATGCTCCTTTGCTTGTGCTGAGGCAATACAGATCAAGATGGTTTATACTGATGACGCATGGGCTAGCTTAGTTTGAACTTATATATGAGAAGATAACTACAAGAAAAGGGTCAAAGAGATTTCTAATACTTGGGAGCAAACTTGCCGAGTGAAAAGAGTTGCTGTAGGTCCGATGATGAACCTCGAATATGATGCATGGTGGAGTAGGAGAATCAATGATAATGTCCCCGGATCGACAAAAGATGGTGCTCGGCCAATGGAGGAATACTTGCAAATAGTCCCTTCTGAGTTGGAAATCATGAAACAAGACTTTGAAAATAGAAATTCAGAGTTAGGGAAAAAGATAGAACAACTGAAAGAAGAAAAAGTGCATTTGAGGTTAGATATTGATGTCCAGAAATCAGAGGCTGAGAAATTGAGAAAAGGAAAAAGGAAGGCCAAAGAAGATTTGGATAGTTTGAAGACAGATTATAAAAAGTTGCATTCATTGATGAGAACTGCTGGGTTGGGTAAAACCTTAGAACAATGGCGTCAAGAAATTCAAGAAGAGAAGGCTAAGGTCAATTAGTGGAAGAAGAGGTTTCATGATGCTCAAGCACAAAAGGATACTCTGAAAAAGACCGTGTATGAGAGCCAAAGAGAAAATGAGATATTAAGAGCTCGAGTAGCAGAACTAGAGAAGGCATTGTGTCAAAGTCGCAACTCTGCGATGAAGCTAGAAACAAGCCTAAACAAGATTGAAGAGTTGAAAAGAAATATGGTAGAGCTCGAAACGGCGCTGCAAAATAGTGAGCTCTGGATCCAACTATTGGAGGCTGATAATGGGCGACGGGAAGAACAACTTCAACGATCGCAAGACCAGGTCAGAGGAAGAGATTACGTTATGGGCGAAGCTGTAGCTCAGATACGAGAAGTGGCCGATCATCTACAAGCCTTAGCGGTTCAGGCTAATGTGTTAAGTGTGAAATATGAGCTAGAGTCGGACCGAGGTCAAGAGTTAGCTTAGCTTCTTAAGAAAGTTAAAGCTTTGAGCATAAGGGCTAGGCCGTATATGTGATTTTGTTTTATGTAAAGGGTTTTGTTTTCTTATAAAGTTATTCTAAAAGGATTTGAACCAAAATCGACGCCTTTTATTTTTGCATTCATATCATGCATTTGCATTACATCGCATCATATGCATTAAATATCATAAAAGAACCCTATTAATTAGAGATCATATTATAGCTACCCTAGAACATCACTACTACACTTGAATAAAAAAGAAAGCCATGGATTAAAGGTTAGAGAGGTTAGAATAGATGCAGAAGGAGATGCAGGACCAAGTGCAAACTCAGATGCAAGAACAGTTGGCCAAGATCGAATAGGATATGAGGGATCAAATGCTAAAATCCTAGAGAAGCATGATGAGCCAGTTAACACAATTGTTGACTGGAGGGCATGATAAAGGAAAAGACCCTATGGTCGATATCGGAGATGATAATGAAGATTCTGCTTATCCTCCAAGCTTGGCCCCAGTAAATTCCCAAGTACAACCACCAAGAGTGTCCGTCAATATCAAATCCCAGTATCAATCCGATACCTCAGCACCGGTAAACTTCCTGACAGGCTCGAGCTCCAACCCCGGAGACAATTTGGCAAAACCAATGGTCCCTGACTTCGATGATGCTGCAGAAGAGGAAAAAGCAAGGGCTGAGCTCCCAAAGGAGTTTGAAGATCGATGCAACTGGTTAGAGGAGAAGTTCAAAGCATTGGAAAGCGTTGATTACCAATGTGAGGTGGATGCTAAGAAGTTGAGTCTGGTCCCAAATCTGGTACTCCCTCCAAAGTTTAAGATGCCGGAGTTTGAAAAATACAACGGGACCAGCTGCCCTGATGCCCATATTACAATGTTCTATCGGAGAATGATGGGACATATCAGCAACGACTAGTTATTGATTCACTATTTCCAAGATAGTCTGACTGGAGTCGCGGCTAAATGGTACAATCAGTTGAGTCGTACTCAAGTCAAATCGTGGAAGGATTTGGCACAGGCCTTCATGAAGCATTATGGCCATGCGATCGATATAGCGCCTGATAGGATCACGTTACAAAACATGGAGAAAAAGTCGGGCGAAAGTTTCAGGAAATACGCCTAAAGGTGGAGGGAAGTCGCTACACAGGTCCAACCGCCACTACTAGAGAAAGAAATGATCATGCTCTTCATTAATACCCTGAAAGCACTTTTTATCAATCATATGGTGGGAAGCGCAACTAAGAGTTTCACAGACATAGTGATGTCTGGTGAAATGATAGAGAATGCAATAAGGTGTGGGAAAATAGAAGCTGGAGAGAGCATGAGAAGGTAGGCTTCGAAGAAAAGGGAAAATGAAGTAGGTAATGTGAGCTCGGGTTATCCAAAACCCGTTCCTATCAGTCAACCGAGAACAGTAGCCACGAGCCAGTAGGCCTCACCAAGGCAGGAGCCCAACACGAGGCAGAATACTGAGAAATTCCAGTTCACTCCCATACCAATGACTTATAGGAAGTTATACAAAAATCTGTTCGATGCATAAGTTGCAGCCCCTGTCTACTTGAAACCGTTACAACCCCCATATCCTAAATGGTATGACATAAACACTCAATGTGAATACCATGCAAGAATAGTAGGGCACTCGATAGAAAACTGCACCTCATTCAAAAGGTTAGTCGAAAGGCTTATTAAAGTGGGTGTTGTGAAATTCGACAACACACCAGGTGTGGGAAATCCGTTACCCAGTCATACCAGTAAAGGGGTAAACGCAATAATCGAGAACATAGGGAAGAGAATCAAACCTAATATTGCTGAAGTAAGAACCCCATTGAGGGAGGTTTGGAAGGAAATGCAGAAAAGAGGGTTAATTCCGCAAGGGTTAGAGAGCAAATCCCAAGGTGCGAGGAACTACTGTGAGTTACACAATAAAGAGGACCATGAGATCCAGCAATGTAGTTAATTCAGGGCCCTCCAAGGGTTAATGGATAACAAGGAACTGAAGTTCTTTGACTCTACTGAAGGAGAGGACGTATGCACCGTAGAAGGGGGTCAGCAGAGAAGGTCTCTGAGGTCAATCACCCAATGGTGATTATCACATGACCGAAGATCAATAAAGCAGGAGTGAAAACGACACTGAGAGTTGTAATTCAGAAACCCGTGGCTTTTCCTTATAAGGATAGCAAAAGGGTACCCTGGAATTACAGTTGTAATGTGACATGTTCGGAAAAGGAGGGTCCGGTCAGCATGCCAAATACCAAAGTCGAACCTAAAAAAAGGAAATCCCTGATGATTGAACAGGGGGAAGAAATGACAGAGCTGCTGGTTAATGAACCAATAACAGAGAATGAAGCCAAAGAGTTTTTGAAGTTCCTAAAGCACAGTGAGTACAATATTGTGGAACAATTACACAAGTAGCCAGTACGAATATCGATACTGGCTTTACTTTTAAACTCGGAGGTACACTGTAATGCGCTGATATAAGTATTGAATGAAACCTATGTCATCGGTGATATTTCGGTGAACAAGCTAGACCGCCTCGTCAGCAACATAAGCACCGATAACTTTATTTCTTTTAGTGACGATGAGATACCGCTAGGGGACATGGGATCCACCAAGGCTTTGCACATCACTACCCGATGCAAAGGGTATACACTACTAGGGGTATTAATTGACAACGGATCGACACTGAATGTCTTGCCCCTATCTACGTTAAACAGGTTGCCTGTAGACAGCTCTTATATGAAAACATGCCAAAATATAGTGAGAGCATTCGATGGCACCGAAAGGAAAGTGATGGGAAGGATTGAGATACCCCTCCTGATCGAGCCAAATATGTACGAGGTAGACTTCCTCGTGATGGACATCAAGCCCTCTTATAATGGTTTATTGGGGAGGCCCTGGATCTACTCAGTGGGAGCCGTACCATCATCATTGCACCAAAAGCTAAAGTTGGTGACAGAGGGCCGGCTGATAACTATAAATACGGAGGAGGACATCATTGCATCCATTACTAGTGATGCGCCATACATAGAAAATGATACTGAGGCGATAGAGTGTTCCTTTTGGTCATTAGAGTTTGTAAATGTGACTTTCATCAGTGAAGGAGACAAGATCCCGATGCCCAAAATATCCGAAGCTACATGGATGAGCCTGCGACTAATGGTAGGAAAAGGAGCATTGCCTAGGGGAGAACTCGGGAAATACCTCCATGGACGGGTCAAAGTGTCGGGTTTGGTTGACAAGCGTGATCGTTTTGGTTTGGAGCATAGGCCAGACGCCAAACAGAGAAAGGAGGAACTGGAGAGGAAGCGAGAGAGACGAAAGGCACGATTGAGTGGGGTTGAGGTCAAATAGGGTTCAATAACTTTTCCCCATATATCCCATACATTCGTGTCAGGAGGAGTTATCCATCCGGGACCAGGGAGCACGAATGAAGAAGCGACTGAAGATATGATGAAGGCTTTAAGCATTAACACTGTATCTGAAAAAAGACCGAAGGAAGAAAACTTAGCGGGCATTCGCCCCTATGATCCTGGAAGTGTTCTGGACAACTGTACTGCGGAAGAAATTCCTGTAGTTTTTAGAGCTAACACAGAGTAATGTTCAAAACACACTTGTTGTTTTAAGCCTAGAAACAATAAGAATCTTTTGTTAAATAGGCTCATGTTCAAACGTCTTTACATTCAATAAAAAATACATTTTTGTGTTTCATATCGGGCAAATATTTTTCTTATTCTCTCATTTCATTCATAATCATGTCATACAAATAAGCCACTCTTATATTCATTCTTTGAATATTCTTTCATACCTACAATAGGTCCCCAGATATCGATGTCATGAGCAACGCTGCTATGGACCCAGAACTTCCTTGTGAACGAGACATGTGCTTAGAGGGATCTCTGAATTTTGCAGATAACGAAGATTGTAGTTTATCCCCGAATTTGTTAAGGATGGTAGAGTGGAAAGAGAAACTGATTCTACCTCATAAAGAAACAATTGAGAATCTGATTCTGGAAGAGGGGAAAGAGGTGAAAATTGGAACCTGTATAACAAAAGAAACAAGGCAGGATCTCATTAGACTTCTACTAGAGTTCAAAGATGTCTTCGCATGGTTATACCAAGACATGCCTGGGTTGAGCGCTAATGTTGCAGTACATCGTATTCCCATAAAAGAAGAATGCAAGCTGGTCTAGCAGAAGCTCCAAAAGATAAGACCTGATGTGGCAGTAAAAATAAGAGAAGAGGTCATGAAGCAATTTGATGCTGGGTTCTTACAAGTGGTGAATTACTCAGAATGGGTAGCCAATGTCGTCCCTATTCTTAAGAAAGACGAGAAAGTATGGATGTGTGTAGATTACAGAGACTTAAACAAGGCCAACCCAGAGGACAACTTCCCATTGCCTCACATCGACACTTTAGTAGATAACACGGCGGGTTATTCATTGTTCTCCTTCATGGATGGTTTCTCTAGATACAATCAGAAAAAGTTGCATCCTGAAGACATGGAAAAGACCACGTTTATAACCTTGTGGGGTACTTTTTGTTACAAAGCGATGCTATTCAGATTAAAAAATGCAGGAGCAACATACCAAAGAGCCATGGTAACCTTGTTTCATGACATGATGCACAAGGAGATCGAGGTTTACGATGACGACATGATCGTGAAATCCCGAACGGAAAAGAAGCACGTACAGGTTTTGGGAAAGCTATTCTTGAGGTTGAGGAAATTTCAGCTGAAGCTCAATCCAACCAAGTGTACTTTCGGGGCTAGGTCAGGAAAATTACTTGGTTTCGTGGTCAGTGAAAAGGGAATTGAGGTTTACCCGGATAAAGTCAAGGCTGTACAAGAATTGCCTTCGCCACGCACTTCAAAGGAAGTCTGAGGCTTTCTAGGAAGACTAAATTATATTGCCCGGTTCATTTTGCAATTGACTGAGAAATGTGACCCTATATTTCTTCTTCTTAAGAAACATAACCCAGGCATTTGGGACGATGAATGCCAGAAGGCTTTTGATAGAATTAAGCAATACTTGTCTAATACTCTAGTACTAATGCCACCCAGTCCTGATAGACCATTGATTCTATATTTGATGGTATTCGATAATTCAATGGGATGTGTGCTTGGCCAACATGATGAGATAGGAAAGAAAGAAAAGGAGATATATTACCTCAGTAAGAAATTCACTGAGTGTGAAATGAGATACTTGCCAATTGAGAAATTATGTTGTGCTTTGGTCTGGACAACTCGGAGGTTGAGACCGTACATGTTGTATCATACAACTTGGTTAATCTCGAAACTAGACCCTCCTAAGTACATGATGGAGTCAACCGCCCTGAATGGAAGAATGGGCCGATGGCAAATTTTGCTCTCTGAATTCGACATAGTCTATGTGAACTAGAAGGCTGTGAAAGGGAGTGCAATAGCAGATTTTCTATCCAGCAGAGCGCTAGACGATTACGAGCCCTTAAATTTTGATTTTCCTAATGAAGATCTGATGTTTGTAGCGGCTACTGAGGAGGATACCCTAGAAGATTTCCCTTGGAAATTGAACTTCGATGGAGCGTCAAATGCCATTGGTAGTGGAGTTGAGGCAGTCCTGATATCCCCAAATGGAGATTATTATCCATTCACTTACAAGTTGGATTTTGACTGCACGAATAATATGGTAGAATACGAAGCATGTATCATGGGAATTCGAGCAGCCATGGATCGTAAAGTCAATGTGCTAAAGGTATATAGAGATTTTGCGTTGTTGATCTATCAGCTCAAAGGAGAATGGGAAATGAGAGATCCCAAATTGATCAGTTACCGAAAGTTAGTTTTAGAGTTAATTGAGGAGCTTGATGATATCACATTCTTTTACCTCTCGCATGATAAAAACCAGATGGCTGACTCCTTGGCCACATTAGCGTCTATGATCAGAGTAAATAAACAGGAAGGTAGGAAGCCTATCTAGATGAGTATTTGTGAGGCTCTGGCTTACTGCTGCAACATCGACGAAGAGAAGGAGAGAGATAATCATCCTTGGTATCATGATATTCTGCGATATGTGAAGAGCCGGGAATACCCTGGTCAAGCAACGGAAAATGATAGAAGAACATTGAGAAGACTGGCCAACGACTATATCGTAGACGGAGAGGTCCTCTATAAAAAAAAGGAAGGACCAGGTGCTGTTAAGATGCATTGATACTATTGAGGCTAAGAAAATCCTGAAAGAAGTCCATGAAGGTGTCTGCGGGATGCATGCCAATGGGTTTACAATGGCCAGGAAAATTATGAGATTCGGGTATTACTGGACCACGATGGAAGGAGACTGTATCTGTTACGCCAAAAAGTGCCATAAGTGCCAAATTTATGGGGACAAGATCCATGTGCCTCCTTCACCTCTTCATGTTATGACTTCTCCGTGGCTTTTCTCAATGTGGGGCATGGACGTTATTAGACCGATTTCGCTGAAGGCTTCTAATAGACACCGATTCATTTTCGTGGTCATCTATTACTTTACCAAATGGGTAGAGGCAACTTCATATGCCATTGTCACGAAGACGACAATTAGCAAGTTTTTGAAGAGAGAGATCATATGTTGCTATGGGATGCCGAAAAGGATCGTATCTGACAGCACGTTGAACCTGAACAATAGCGTGATAGCAGAAGTCTGTAGTCAGTTCAACATTAAGCACCACAATTTGTCACTATATCATCCGAAAATGAATGGCGCTGTTGAGGCAGCTAATAAAAATATCAAGAAAATTGTGGGGAAAATGACTGAGACCTACATGGATTGGCATGAAAAGTTACCGCTTGCCCTCTATGCCTATCGAACATCTGTTAGAACCTCCACTGGGGCAACACCTTTCTCATTAGTTTATGGGATGGAGGCAGTTTTTCCCATTGAAGTTGAAATTCCTTCTTTCCGAGTTTTGTCAGAGTTGAAGTTGGATGAAGCGGAGTAAATCCAATCTCGATATGATCAGCTAAATCTAATTGGGGAAAAAAGGTTAAGAACCATCAGTCATGGTCAAAGGTACCAGAAGCGAATGATGCGGGCTTACAACAAAAATGTCCACCCTAGAGTATTCCATGAAGGAGACTTGGTATTGAAAAAGATTCTCCCTATGCAAAAGGACTTCAGAGGAAAGTGGATGCCTAATTGGGAAGGACCTTATGTCGTAAAGAAGGCCTTTTCTGGAGGGGCATTGATACTAGCCGAGATGGACGGCAAAAGTCAGCCAAACCCAGTTAATGCAGACTCTGTCAAGAAGTACTTCGCTTAAGAAGGAATATGGGCCAAGGCGAAAACCCGCAAAGGGCATCTTGAGTTCAAAAAAAAAAACGGAGAGGCCAAAGTGAAAACCTGCAAAGGACACTTTGAGACCAAAAGAGCATTGAATTGAAAACCTGTAAAGGGCAATTCAAATTTTTAAGGAGAAATAGGACATGCACTGGCCATCCTATACCTGAGTTAAAAATGAGGAGATAAGCTACATCTTCGAGGCATTGACAAAGTACTGCATGTCTCCTAAACATATGATGAACTCAGGGTGGTCTTCAAGAAGTTTGTAAAGAAAAGCTTAGGCTGTGATATCTGGGGCACCAATTCTACCCTTACTCATTTTTGTACCTTAGCAAAATTTGCTTCCTTTGCTCAATACATTCTTTACGGATTTTGTCCTGAATAAATTGCAGTTTTATTCGTCTCTATCATCTTTTTCAAGCATTTCATATTAAAATAATGATTAATGAACTAATAATGCTTTCACAAAAGAAGTTTTGCATATTACTCTGAAAGTCTCTAAATAGTGCAAGGTTCTAAAATAGGACAATTATTTAGAACTCACCAAGCCTAAAGGGCTAGGAACACTTGAAATAAGGGTCTAAGCAGTGACGACGTCGTTAGATTCTCTGTTAGAAGTATCAGCAGAACAAGAAGACATACATTGGGGATATCACCACAACAAACAGCGAGCAATGATAGCCCAAATGTTAAAAAAATTGAATCATTCTCATGACATTTTGCATTCATTCATAATACATTAGTTAGGAGCATTTTTCAATCATGACATCCTAATAATTTGGCATAAGCATAGGCCCCATGAAATTAATTCTACAGGTAGATTCCCCAGAGGACAATGTAACAAAATTGATTAGAATTACAGATTTTGGCGAATCTTATCTCCATGTATCAGCAAGGAAGCAGATTTAAGCCATTAGCCTTATCTCCCTGAGATAGCAAGGGAGCAGGCTAAAATTACAAATCTTATCTTCCCGATGTAGCAAGGGAGTAGACTAAAAATTATAGATTTTGTCCCCTCGAGATAGCAGTGGGACAGATCGAAGATGGCGAATCTTATCTTCCCAGATTTTAGCCACTGGCCTTATCTTCCTGAGGTAGCAAGGGAGCAGGCTAAAGATTATAGTCTTGTCTTCCTGATATAGCAAGGGAGCAGACTAAAAATTGCAGATTTTGTCCCCTCGAGATAGTAGTGGGACAGATCGAAGACGAAGAAATCTTACATCCATATAGCAATGGAGTAGATTCAAGTCACCAGCCTTGTCATCCTAAGCAGTAGTGGAACAGGCTGAAAATTACAAGTCTTATCTCCATTTATCGGTAATGGAGCAGACTGAAGATTGTAGATCTTATCTCCCTAAGCAGTAGTGGAGCAGATCGAAGACAGTGAGCCTTAACCCCCTAAGTAGTAAGGTAACAGGCTGAAAATTACAGATCTATTCTCCCTAAGCAGTAGTGGAGAAGATCGAAGACGATGAGCCTTAACTCCCTAAGCAGTAGGGTAACAGGCTAAAAATTATAGATCTTATCTCCCTAAGCAGTAGGGGAGCAGATTGAAGACGTTGAGCCTTAACCTCCTAAGCGGTAGGGTAATAGGCTGAAAATTATAGATCTTATCTCCTTAAGTAGTAGTGGAGCAGATCAAAGATGGTGAGCCTTAACTCCCTAAGCAGTAGGGTAACAGGCTGAAAATTACATATCTTATCTCCCTAAGCAGTAGTGGAGCAGATCAAAGACGGTGAGACTTAACTCCCTAAGCAGTAGGGTAACAGGCTGAAAATTACAGATCTTATCTCCCTAAGCAGTAGGGGAGCAGATCAAAGACAGTGAGCCTTAACTCCCTAAGCAGAAGGGCAATAGGTTAGAAAATGATAGACCACCCTATCTCCCTAAGCAGTAGGGGAGCAGATCGAAGACGGTGAGACTTATCCCCCTAAGCAGTAGGGTAATAGGCTGAAAATTACAGATCCTATCTCCCTAAGTAGTAGTGGAGCAGATCGAAGACGATGAGCTTTAACACCCTAAGCAGTAGGGCAACAAGCTGGGAAATGACAGACCACCCTATCTTCCTAAGCAGTAATGGAGTAGGTTGAAGACAGTGAGCCTTATCCCCCTAAGCAGTAGAGAAACAGGCTGAAGATTACAAATCCTAAGCAGTAGCGGAGCAGATTCAAACGGGAATTCCTATACCCCTGAAGATGCAATGGATGGAATGAAGCTACAAGAAACTAAGATTCGGCAAGACTGGGCAAAATTTGCCCTTTTAAAGTCTTTGATCTATTCTCGTTACACAACAATGAGTAAAGAAAGGTAGCTGTAATGGGCAAAATTTGCCCAGACCCATATTAAAAAATAAAAACCAACAGTCCATTACAAAATAAACAAGCCCAGATTAAACCTAAAGCCCAAACCTAGGTAGCCCAAACAGCCCATAATAGAAAACAGCAAAAAAAACCTAGCCATTGTTGGCGCCGCAAGCCCCGTAGCAGCCTCCGCATCGTGCGCGCCTCTACCACCGAGCCACGCATGCCACGCCCGTGTGAAGAGTCCCTCTCCACCACACATCTACGAAATAGGGAACATAGGTTGTATTAGAGGCTATAAAAGCCGAAATAAAATCTGCAAAAGGGAAGGATTTGGAGGGAGGATATTCTTTTTTACGAATATACAGGAAATATACACCGTAAAATAGACAGAATCCATACGGAATCGAAACGAATCAAAAGCTTTTTTTCTCTTATTTTTCCCTTTTGAATATGTTTATTCATTTTTTTCCCTCTTCGTTTTTTTAAAAAAACCAATACATATATAAAATACGTTCACAAAGACAAAAAAAGAAAAGATTTTTACCTGTTTTTGGGGTTCCGGCCACCGCGCCGGCACGGCGGCTGATGGTCGGAGGGGTGGCCGAAAATCATGGCTTGAGAGGGTTGAGGGAGAGGAAATTCAATTTTTGTAATAGGAAAGGAAAGAATAAATTTTTTTTTAAAAAAAAATTGGTTTATATAGCAGAGGGAAATGATGTCGTTTTACTCTGGGAGTTTCGGCGCCGGCACCGTTTTAAGGTGGGTCAGACTGACCCGACCCGAACCACAAGGATCAGCGCGTTTTTGTAGCGGAAGGGCTATTTGCAATTCTAGCCCTTCCTCTTTTTATGTTTATTTCAATTAGATTTCTTTTTGTTTTTAAATTTGACCCAATTGTTTTGCATCTGATGCATTTTGGTCCCTGTTAAAACGCGGTGCTTAGGAGGACAAGAATATTGCCCAGTTGGTCCTTCCCTTTTTAGGCGCATTACATCGGGGTCCTAATCCGATTGTTTCCTTTCTAATTTGGCTTTTTAATTTTATTTCCCTCTCAATCCAGTTCCTCCTTCAATTTAGCTGCGTATTTATTTTTTTTATTGTTTATTGTTTTTTTTACCTTTTTTGAGTGTGTATTTTATTGTATATCACTATGGTTATTATTTTTATTATTAATATTAATGTTATTATTACTTTCAGTATGGCTAAATATTATTTTTATTTTTTTACTACTATTAATTTTTTTAAATCATTATTAATTTCAACGTTGTTACTATTATTTTATTATTAATACTATTTTTTGTTTTTACTATTATTTTTATTATTATTTTCATTCACTATTAATATTATTATTATTACTATTATTGTTACTAATTTAGTATTATTATTATTTTACGGTTATAATTATTATTTTAATATTATACCACTATTATTTTTTATCTGTAAGTAATTTTATAATTTTCTGTAGTATTATTATTTTTTATCATTACTATAATTATATTTATTATTAGTATTATATTTATCATTATTAGTACTACTGCTATTTTTACCACTACTTTTTTTATTTTTATAATTATTATATTCATTAGAATTATTATCATTTTTTTTATTTGTCGCGATTTTTTATATATACACATATTACTATTATCATAATTATATTTATCATTCTCATTATTATTTTTTTTATCAACATCATCATTGCTATTTTTATTATTACTATTTTTTACTATTATGATTTATTTATTCTTGTTCCTATCATTTCATGTAGATCTATGATTTTGAATTATATTTTAATGTATTTTTATTTTTGTTTTTATTTACTTTTTTACCCAAATTCATAAAAAGGGTTTCACAAAAGTAATATTTTGTGTTTGGAAGTTCAGGAAATCGTGCCCTAATGTGCTGGGTTTCGATTTTCCGTTCGTCCAAAGGACTAAATATCCTTTTAAGATTTTGACCGTGTTTTCTCAACTTTAAAAATAAGGCAATATGTCATGTTTGGAAATTCGAGGAATCGTGTCCTAACGTGCTGGGTTTCGGTTTTTTTCCTTTGACCAAATAAAGGAATACCCTTTTTAAAATTGCAATGCATGAATTTTGGAAATCATAAAATGATCTTGGTGTCTAGGGTTTGAGATATCGTATCCTAACGTGCTGGATGTGATATTTCATTCTTTCGGAATAGGAGAATTTCGATATCCAATTCTAATTATCCAAACATTTTCTAAAGGATTCATACTTTAAAATATCTTCCAATTTTCGATATTAGAACATTAATCAATCAATAAGGTACCAATTTTGGGTGTTGCGAGGGTCCTCATCCTTCCTCGTGCGTAACCGACTCCCGGACCCGTTTTCTTAAAATTCGTAGACCAAATGTTTTATACGGTGAACCAATCACACTTTAAAAAAGATTGGTGGCGACTCCATTTTCCTTTTTTAAAGTCGGCCCATTTTCCAAGCAAAAAATGGTTTCGACACATTGTTTACACATAAACTTACCTTGGTGCAAAACGCGTCAACTAACAATTTAATCCGTAACCTTGCCTTTTCCCCGTTCAAGGTTAATTCCGTGCTCTTTTTGATCTATAACAATAAGATTCACTCACTTAGATCATTCTATGATCATAATGCATAAATTTCTACACTCGGCCGAAAATGACCATTTTGCCCTTGCACTATGGCAAAATTACAATTTTGCCCCTAGGCTTGTAAATCATTTTTCAACACACTTTATCAATAAATAAGCCTAGTTGAACATTTATTTCTCTTACAACTACTTACCATTCCAATTATTTCGTGCATTTATGACACAAAATCATTCTTTGCATTTAAGTCAAATTTAGGTGTTTTCATGCTAGCACCTTTCACAAAAGTTATTCTCATCTTCCTAACATTCATTTTCTTCCATAAAAACTCAGCTAACAACATAAATACTCTCATGGAAAGTCCCTATACTTTCAACCATATCTCATATTAGTCCCCTCATTAGCTAGCTTAAGCTTTGGGGACTCCAAAAGTACAGAAATCATTAAGAAAAACCTCAAAATCACTTACTTGCTAGGGAATATGTTGGCTGAAAGTTTTGAGCTTCAACACCCCTATTTTTCTTCAAATTTTCAGTGGATGGAGGTGGAGGAATAGTGAAAAGATGATAGCATCTTTATTCATCTTATTTTATTCATTTTTATCACTTAATATCCACCAAATTTGACCAACATTAAAATCTTGTCTCCCTAGATCCTATATGGCCGGCCATCACTAGATAAATGGCCTAATTGCACTTTAAAAACCTCCAATTTACATTCTATAGCTATTAGGTACCTCTACCTTATAAAATAGAACTTTCACACTTTATGCGATTTAGTCCTTTTTCACAATTAAGCATGCTATCACTCAAATTAGTGCACCAAAATTTTCACATAGCCTTATAATAATACCATAACACATAAAATAACATCAAAATAATTTTTCTTAACTTCGGTTTAGCAGTCCTGAACTGTAACACCCCAAACCCGGCCTAGAAGTTAGGCCCGAATCTGGAATGTCACATTAAAGGCGCTCTTCAAAACAATTTACTATTTAACCATTTAATGCCCAAAAGCCTAAAACAAAAGGTTATTTCGAAAACCATATTAACACTTTAATAATTTTATGAAATTTCTTAAGTGGGTCGTTGAAACAATAATAATAATCACCCAAAATATAAATTCAATTAGGAGTTACATGGCCTTATCGCAATCCAATGAAAAAACAAAGTATTTAAAACAAAATCATTTGAATAAATTAAGACATTTGAACAGCTTGTAGTGTGGCCATCTCCAAATCCTCTCCCACGTCGAGTCGTCTATTCAGGATCACCTGAAACATTAAAATTAAGGGTGTAAGTTTCGAAACTCAGTGTGTACGACCCTTGGCAATCAAATCACATACAAATATTCACATTGGGCCTAAGCCCTATCAAAATCAGTAGTCTTGGGCCTTAGCCTACAATGACCTCATATCATATCATAACGCATCGCATACAAACAAGATGATGCAAAACCCACCCCAAAAT
Source organism: Gossypium bickii (assembly GCA_025503065.1). Taxonomy (NCBI): domain Eukaryota; kingdom Viridiplantae; phylum Streptophyta; class Magnoliopsida; order Malvales; family Malvaceae; genus Gossypium; species Gossypium bickii. Next base: position 83,013,205 of record CP106718.1, read on the forward strand.
TCCATCCGCTACACACACCATTTCCCTTCCAACTTTATGACTCCTGTGGGGAATTCTAGCTCGACCCACCCCTCCGCTACACACCAAGGGTAGCCCGGTTGCGATACTACCGAATGTTGCAGCAAAGCTGCTAATCACATGTTGAGCTTAAAGCCTCCGGTGGATCCATACCATACGGTCATGCGATCCTGGATCCATACCATATGGCCATACGATCCTCAAATCTTCCTCCGTACCATAATTCCCACCCATATGCATCCTAAGCAGAATATCATATGAATGCATCAAACACACAAGTAACATCTATAAGCTTATGTTCTTCACGTAGAGATATTTTTGTCATTTCACTACCCAGGGGTATTTTCGTAATTCTACCTTATAAGGGTATTTTGGTAATTTGGCAAAATAGGGGTATCTTGGCAATTTTGCAAAACGGGGGTATTTTGGTACTTTTGTAAAACAGGAGTATTTTGGGTAAATTTGCAAAACATGGGTATTTTGGTAATTTACAAAACTAGGGATATTTTAGTAATTTTGCGAGGATAGGGTATTTGGTCCCTTTCGGGTTTTAGTTATGAAATTTTTCCCATCAACAAGTCCTCGCGGCTAAAGTGAACAGACACTATGCACTAGGTGGATTTTAAAGAAGAGGAGGTGGGCCACTAGGACCGCTTAAGTACCAAGCTCTCCCTAGATCCAATCCTAGACATGCGTATGCCCATTGCCACACCCTAACCCAGCAACTTGTTCATGGACATGTTTAATTAGATTAAGTCTTATGAAATTTAAGAGTTGTTCAAACTAGGCCTAAAGTCCATTAACCCTAACTTACTTGTCTACGTCCCCATAAGCCCATCAAGCCATTTCATGTCCTTACGACCTATTAGGCCCAAATCTCATCATATGGCCTATTAGGCCCAAACAAATCCAGATCATGTATCATGCATGACAAATTCAATTCATATTACCAACTAATTATAAGTCCTAAACTCTAGCCTTCATACTAACTTATGCGCAATAAAATTTTTTGCCAAGTCCAAGACTTGAACCTTTGACCACCAGCTTATTCAAAACGTTCCAAGCCACCAGATCACCTACTTCCTTGTGCTATCTTTTAACCCAAAAATATTTTAAAAGCCTTTTTACTAACACCAACCTCACTTAAGGGTAAAAAAATAATTTTTTTTTTTGCTAAAGCCTTAGATCGAGCCCAGGACTTTTCCAACACCACCAACCCTTCCTAAATCACCTAAAAATTAAATTAAACATGCAATCATAAATTTTTTTATTTTTTCACACTTAACTCATTATTCCTTCTTTTTTTTTGAATGCCAAAATCCATTCTCTCGACACCCGAAACCCATTTATTCTAGGCCCAATTTTTAGGGCGTTACAAGAACCCACTATTCCGACTAGCCCCTAATTTGGACTGTTACAGAGTATGCCTCATATTTCAATCAAATTTGTTAGATAATCTCCCATTTAAACTCTGCTTATTTGTTTCAGTCAAACTCTAATTAGTCTAAATTATTTTTTTTATTTGAGCTACGAATTTAGCCTATAAATAGGTTTTTTTACAACCTTAGAAAATACACCCATTAAAATATTAGAACTCATAACACCTTTGGACAATTTTGTGTTTACGTTTTGAGGGTTCTTTATTTTCGAGTTTCGGGGTTTAGTTTTTTATCTCCATCTATTGTACTCTTCGTTCTTTTGCCATTGTAGTAAAATTATCTTAGCTCATGATTTTTTATTCTCTTTGGAGGGGTTTTTCCGCGTTAAATTTGTGTGCTCAATTTTTCAATTTCTTCCACTATTTTTTACTTGTTCGTTGTTTAATTGGGTCGATCCCCAACAAGTGGTACCAGAGCTAGTTCAATTTTCAAAAATCAGCCCGTTCAAATATGGTGGCAACAATGTTTGAAATTGAGAAGTTCGATGGTGTCACAAATTTAAATTTGTGGCAAGTTCTGTAACACCCCAAACCCAGCCTAGACATTTTGACCGAATCTGGCGATGTCACATGGAAAGAGTTTTGTAAACTAAGTCGTCACCATAAAACCATTTCAATTTATTAGCACTCATCTATTTTTAATGACTCAAAAATGTTTATTCAACTCTTAAGTTTCTGTGTTTAATATCAAAACATTACTCCATTTGCTTGAAAATCATTTAGAGCGGAAGCTTTCGTAGAATTGTGATGTTCTGGAAAAACCGTTCTTGACTTAGAAAACTTTGTTTTAGTAAACCATTGTTTTAAAAGGAAACTTTTAATAAAGCATGCATAAGTCGAGCAGCGAAACCAATCCAACAGTTAAAAGTCCATACAGTCCCAGAAAATACAAACTCTCAAATTAAAAGCCAAAACTTAATTTAAACCATAAAGAAATATAAACAGTTTATGGCGAATGGTCACCGTTGAGTCATCCATCGCGATCGATCGCCTAACTCGTGGATTACACATGCAGTTAAGCGAGAAAGGAGTGAGTTTACGTAAACTCAGTGTGTAACCCATAGAATTAAGCACGCACACAGAACACGGAATCAATCAAATACAAATTCGGGCCTAAGCCCATTACAAATATAGATGCGAATTCGGGCCTAAGCCCATCTCAAATACAGATACAAATATGCAAATCAGAATCAAAAATCAGATATCCTACCCCCATCCTCTACACACAATCTCCGACCATCCCTACACACCATGTGGGGTTTAAAACACCCACCCAACCCTACACACCAGGTTGTCTCGACGCGGTACATAACAGATATAATGCAACCATAGTGCCAGATAATAGGCACGAAAATGCCTTTCAGATCACTTCCTCCAATATACATCAACCCATCCCTAATATCAGATAACATAACATGCATACAAAATTAGTCGATATATCATACTTGACATGCATTTATAAACAGATAACAGATGTCCAAACATAGGGATACTCATAACCATATTTTAGTCTAACATATCACTTAGTTTTAGGGTTAGATAGCATTTACTGACCCTACGGTAGGCCCACAGTCGATTAGGACGACCCGTGTGACCCTACGAAAAATCTCAGTATAATAGGCCCATATGCCAGTGTAGCCTGCCTGTGTGGGCCCACACGCCCAGATTAGCCTTGCCCGTGTGGATCACACGGCCTGGCCCAAAATTGACATGCCCGTGTGACACACCCATGTGGGCTCACACGCCCTTGTGGCCCACACGCCTAGTTTGATTTAGCTCGTGTGGCCCACACGACCACACTTCAGCCATCACACGGTCGTGTCTTGCGCACGGCTTGGCCTTTGTCGATTATACACTCGTGTTGTCGTACACGGCTTACCACACGAGCGACCATACACCCATGTAACATCGACAGATTACAATTTTAGCTTTCACCGAATCCCATTTTTTCTGCGTTTCGGGTACACACCTATTATCAGTTTGATGCAAAATCACTATTAAGCCTCCTAAAACCTAAAAATAGCGTATCCAAATGCCCAATTTTAGTATCACTTTCAAAAACATTACGAAACTAAACTACAACAGGAACTCGCTACATCCAACAATGTATCCATATACTTACCGGTGATGGAATGAAACCCTTAACACTCAAAATGCTACAGGAACACCAACAGAATCTTGCTCTTCCCCTACACAAATGTAAACCCAAAATCCCTATTAAAACATTAGTCCAAAACCCTTAAGATCAAAAACACACAGAACTTAACGAACAATGTAATCAAAAGGTGCACAAAAATAAGACAAATTTGAAACAGAAAACAAAACGAATAGGAGAAAAGGGAAGACAAAATTTCAGCAGGAAGAGGAGAAGAGAACAAACGTCTAAAATTTGAGAGAAATTTTAAAAAAAAGAAAAGAAAATCAAGATGTGACCCAAAATCCCTTGATTTTCTCCCACTAACCCCACTACATACAACTACTTTAGAAGTTAGGCTCCGCTGAAACTCTTAACACAACACTGAGCCAAAAATAAATACCCACGCTCATGCTGGGATTTAAACACAGAACCTCCAACACACAAGCTCCTTATCATCTGAACCAGCAGACTCATTCTAATATGGATTTACAAACAATTAAATATAAGCCCATTGAACAGAGATAGGGCTTAACTCCAAAAAAATAACAAAATTTGCCAAAGCTAAGGCTTGAATTTAGGACCTCTCACACACACCCAGAACACTTAACCACTGAAGCAAATACACAATTGTTTCACATTTTCACAACAATAGAAATAAGAATTTTGGGGCATTACAACTCTACCCCCTAAAAGAAATTTCGACCTCAAAATTTACCTGATCAGAACAGATGAGGATACTGTTGACGCATCAAGTCCTCAGGCTCCTACATGGCCTCCTCAGTGTTATGATTCCTCCACAACACCTTTATTAAAGGAATGGACTTTTTTTGCAGAACCTCAACATCGCGATCTAGAATTTGAACCGACTCCTCTTCAAAAGTCAAGTCCGGCCTAACCTCAATCTCCTCCACTGAGACGACATGAAATGGGTTAGAACGGTACCACATCAACATAGACGTGAAACACATCATGAATACGGTCCAGTTCAGGGGGTAGCTCCAACTGATAAGCAACTGGTCCCACATGCTTCAGAATTTGGTACGGTCCAATAAACCTAGGGCACAGCTTGCCCTTCCGACCGAACCTCAGAACTTTCTTCCACGGAGAGACCTTAAGAAATACAAAGTCCCCTACAGAGTACTCAATCACACGTCTCTTTAGATTTGCATAAGACTTCTGTCTGTCAAAAGCCGCTTTCAAACGATCTCGAGTTAGTCGAACCTTATCCTTAGTTTCAGAAACCAACTCAGGACCCAAAACTCATCGTTCGCCCAACTCTCCAACACAACAGAGTACGACCATACAGAGCCTCATAAGATGCCATTTGGATACTAGATTGGAAACTGTTATTGTAGGTGAACTCGGCTAGTGACAGATAATCCTCCCAATTGCCTTGAAAATCTATCACACAACTCCGAAGCATATCCTCCAGTATCTGAATCACTCTCTTAGATTAACCATCAGTTCGAGGATAAAATGTAGTACTGAAGTCCAATCTCGACCCCAGAGCCGCATGTAACTTCTTCTAGAACTGATATGTAAAACAAGGATCTCTGTTAGAAATAATTGACAATGGTACCCCATTCAGTCTAACTATCTTTGAAATATACAACTTTGCTAGCTTCTGTAGAGAATAATCAGTTCGAATCGAAATGAAGTGAGCAGACTTGGTCAATCGATCCACGACGACCCAAACAGAATCCTTCTTTGTGGGTGTCAAAGGCAACCCACTAACAAAATCCATCGTCACTCGTTCCCACTTCCATAAGGGAATCTTAACTGGATGCAGCAAACCCGAAGGCAACTGATGCTCAGCCTTAACCTACTGACAAGTCAAACAACGAGCAATGAAATCGGTAACCTCATGTTTTAACCCCGGCCACCAATATAACTCATGGAGGTCGTGATATATCTTATTACCACCGGGATGCATAGCATAAGGGCTACTATGTGCCTCCCTCAATAGACTGGCTCAGATCAGAATCGTTCGGTACATACATCCGTCCTCGAAAACATAACATAGCATCACTGTTCAACCCAAAATCAGAAGTAGTACCACTTTCCACCTGACGGAACCGTACACCCAAAGTCTCATCCACTAACTGTTTATCTCGGATATGCTTAATCTAAGTCGGCTTAACCTACAACTCGGCTAACAGACTCCCATCATCAAACAGACTAATGCGAGCAAACATCGTCCTCAAATCAGATCATTGATAGAGGCCGTAGGTCTTGTTTAGGAACCTTTTCCCACTCAATATTTTAAAAAAAAAAACATGCAAGATTTTTAATTTTTGGTTTCACTCATGTATGATCAATATATGCATGAAAAGTACATGTCACATTCTTTCCTAAGCTATATGGCATGCTTATGTATGACATGTTATGACAATTTTATAAAATTCACATTCAATTATTCACAAGAGTTAATAAAATCTTTTTGATTCTCCACAGTTTATCTTTTAAGGGAAAAATAGAATAAGTGAATGTGAACCATGCACTAGATAGGTTCCTAAGAAAGGGAGGTGAGTCATATTTCATCACTTAAAAACCAAGTCTTTCCTTGCCAGATCCAGTCCTAAATATGCACATTCTTATTACCACTCACAGTAATTGAATAACCTAAAGAAGTGAATGGAATAATACAACATATGTATTTTCTCATTATCACACTTCTTATCATTGATAAATCAACTGCGGGTCATCTCATACATATATATCACAATTATATCATAAATAATTATTAAATAGATATATAAAGAGACAGGTAATAAAATAAAATTACCAGCCAAGGTTTCCATGATACTCATTTTCCAATGGTTTCGATACCACAATTCTAACGTGTAAGTCTATAGATATTAATTATTTAATATTTACAAGGGCATTATAGTGTCATATTCAAATTTGGTCTAGTAATTTTGACGTCTAGTTAGTTAATTAAAGAAAAAAGGACTAAATCATAAAAGTTGCAAAAAGTAAGTCGTTGTTAGTTTAAAGAAATTAAATTGAGTGCAAAAGTAAAATGAGATTGTTTTAAAAGACAATTAAAACATATTGTAGTTAATGGCTAGTTTTGGACTTGGTTAATTAAGTTTTTTAATTAAAATTTTATATTAAACTAATGATTAAAAGTTTAATAATAAAACAAAAAAAAAGGGAATAAGCTTCCATCTTCTTCATTCGTTAGTTTTGCAAACTGAAACACCATTTTTAACACCTTGGAGCTTCAACCTTGCTATTCTCTCATGCATGTAAGTGTTTTATTGGTCTGTTCTTCCTGAATTTTGTGTTTTTGATATCGTTGTAATGAAATCTAGCTAGTTTAGGGACTATTTTGTGAAACTATCAAAGTTTAGAAAACTTTCCATGGATGTTCTTGAAGTTTTCTTGATGCTTATGCTTAAGTTTGAAACTTAATGAAGGATTTGAACTATTTTGTGAAGTAATTTTGAATAGTTTTGAAATTAGGGACTAAATAGATAAAATGTTAAAATATGCATAGTTTTCCTATGAAATTTAAGAATTGAAAGCTGATTATGGATGGAAATAAATTCAGCAACATAGGTTAGGGAATAATTTTGAAATTAATCTTGTTTTAATTTTGGGGACTAAATTGAATAAAATGTAAAAGTTTGGGGAAATTGGGAAAAATCGTAAATAGGAAGACATATGCATTAAATCAAATATTACATGAGGTTGAAGCTAATAAATTGAAATAAACTACTTTAAAGATCAAGAGCCAATAAATAATCATGGAAAAGGGAAAGTTATGATTAGTCCCTGAATTTTATTGTCTCTACAATTTATCCTTGGTAAGTTTATACGATTTAATTTAGTATAATTTGTAATATTATATTGAATTGTGAATTATGGATTGTTGAGAATGTGTATATATAATTAAATTGTTATAATTTGATACAAGGTGATAAAGTGATTGATTTGTAAAGTGTTATACGATCTTGTATATCGAGCCTGAATGAACATAGGATAAGATACAATTGGCATGCCAATAGGTTATTTTGCACACTGTACATGATTAACTTGATATGAGATGATGATTTTTGACCTGTTATTATACATTGAATATACCGGAGTCCATCATTTGTTGCGGATTATTGAGTTATATTTACAGTGATTCTGGCGTGTTTCTGGGGGTAGATGTAAAGCCTACGGGCTTGGCACTTGGTGCCTAGGCGTGTTTCTGGAGGGATGTTAGCCTACAGTCTAGGAGTTCGCTACCAAGGTGTGTTCTTGGTTGGACTGGCTTGGTTGAGTATTCTGGCGTGTCTTGGGTGGATAACCGCGTATCTGTATTTATTTATATCGTTTATCAGGCAGATTTTCAAGTGTTAAAATAACATGTTGATGATATGTTTTGATAATTGGTTATGATGTCTAGTTGATGACTTGCATAAGTTTTCCTGATTTATGATATTGTATTGTGGCTTGGTATTGAATTATCTTGTATGGTTGAATAGATTATGCAACTTGTAATTACGAAACTCACCTGTTGAATGGTTGTGGTTGATAGGGTTAAGGTTAGCTATTGATTTTGTTAAATGTAAAACTATTATTACTCGTGTTGTTTTCCTATTTTATTGTAGATCTCATTTTGTGGAATCGAGCGATCGAATCAAATCAAAGATCACACTATCCAACCTTATTTTAATAGTATTTGAAATCATTATATTTGGTTTTGTGGCATGTAATATGTGTGTTTGAGATATGTACATATATGTTTGTGAAAGCATATATGTTTTGTGTTAGTTTAAGTTATGTATATGACTTTGGTGGACAAATGATAAGGTTATTAATGATTTATGCATGAAAGCTTGTGTATAGATTATGAAAGGTATGGGAAAGTATGTTATGAAATGTGTCTATATGTGATTTGTAATAGAAATATTATGTAGTGGTGTCTTGGTTGAATGTGGTGTGTGATGGTTATGAAATGTGTCTATATGTGATTTGTAATAGGAGGTTATTTGTCTTGTGTTTTGGTATGCTTTTGATGTCTTTTGGATAGAATTAGTGAATGGCATATAGAACACTTGTTGTATAATGAACATATGTTTTAAAGGCTTGTATTGTAAGGTGTTATACGTATATGCATGAATCTTTAAAATGGTTTGTGATTTGAGTATGAGTTAAGTTTTTAAACTTAAGATTTTTTACCATTTTGAGAAAGGTATTAATAATTTGGATCCAGGTATCGATACCAGACCAAATGAACAGTTTTAAAATTTGACAGAATGCCAATTTCGTATCGGTACTTTTCATCCAGTATCGATAAAAATCTTTAAAAAAATATTGATACCTCCAAAAATGTATCAATAAAATGTTTTGAACCAAACTTTTCAAATTTGGCAAAATGTCAAAATGGTATCAATATTTAATTTGGTATTGATATCAAATAACAAAATATCGATACATATTTCAAAGATATCGACACTTTGTTCAAGTTTTGTAAAATTTATAATTTGGTCATTTTTCATGCTCGAGTCCAACCCTTTGTATCTTAAAGCTCGATTTAAGCCCCTTTTTGGTAAGAAAACTATATTTAATGGATACTTGTCTATTAATGATTGTTTTAATTGCATTTTGAATTGAAATAGCAAATGGTTGTTCTGTTGTTTGTAGTAGCATATCATAACCCTAATTTGGTGATAGAGACGGACAAGAGGTGTTACACATTCCTTGTGTCTTCAACCGTTTGCTCCATCTTCTCCTCGTCGTAGACTCTTTTTTGGAAAAATTACATTTATGTCTCATGTCTGTTTTCGACTCATAAGGATTTTAAAAATTAAAAATAATCCTACATGAAAATGATAGTCCATGATCTATTTCCTAAGAACCAAAACTTTAGCAAAAAATAATAATTATATAACAAATTTATAATATTGCATTCATTCACATACATTGCAGTAGACATGCGAATAATTACAAGAATGTCACATCTTATCAAATAATGATCAAACAAGATGAAGAGAGAGATTCGGTCTCGGTTTAAACCATAAACATAGCATAACGTGAATCTAATACCAATTGTTGGAAAAAATTCGGTTTGAAAATGATTTTCTTGCATAGCGAAAAATTAAAAATTTAAAAACCGACCTGGTTTGTGATATTTATACCAATAAGCTTTAATCGAATTCGTACTTGTGTTTTTGGATAAGCGGATCCTTGATGCTTTTCAGCTTTCAACAAAATGATCTTCTCCGCTATTCTTGTACCACGAATTGCTTCGAGTGTGGACTTGAACCAATTGAATCAAAACACATAACTAGAAAAAGTTTTCCTTTTGAGGTGAAAATAGAATTTCTCTCTTCTTTAATAGAAACCGGTAAAATTGTTATTCTGCAAAATATGTTTATAAGTTGAGACCAAATTCTCTCTATGTTCAGCAGAATAACTGTAACATCCCAAAAATAGGGGGTTAGTAGAATTGAATTTGTGAATCGAGAGAGAGTGGTCATGCCCTAATTTTTTAGATTATCTGTGCATGTTTAGGAAATAAATGAGGTATTGGTTTGTTGGTTAACTATTAGTGAAACGTTCCTTGAAACCCAAGTTCAAATCCTTTCTGTCGCACCATTTTTATTATTTTGCAAATTTTTCCTCAAACCCTAGTATGTGACACACCTTGTTTTTAAAAATAAATATTGCAAAATTATTTTAAAAATAAGGTAATAGCCTAATGGTTAATTGATAAGCGTGGAGGCATGAACATTAGATTAAGGTCCCAATTTCGAATATTTTCCCTTGCAAAATAAATAAGTTTTACAAAATCCCTTGTTTTTAATATGTGTGCCATCCATACCCTTGTAAACCTAGGTATAAATGTTAAATTTTACTCAAAATAATCAGCCTTTATTCTATTTTTACTTACCCTAGTTGTTCCTCCCCTCTCCTCTCTTCTTTTCTCTTCAATTTTTTTCCTTTCTCCATTGTTGCTGTCGTCAATAATACCTAGTTTTATCATCTTTTTCTTTTCTTTTTGTGACTAGATTTTGCATCATATCCTCCATCATATTGATGCCATTTTTCTCTAATTAAATCAGCCCCAAATCTGAAATCTTGAGTCTCCAAGATCGATGTCCATCGTTGCCAAAAAGTGCCATTGCCGCCCTTTTCACCTAGCTTGTGTAAGTTCTTGTTTTCTTTCAAATTCTTGATTAATCTTGTCAATAAAAAACCTAAATTTCATATTTTTCCAGCGTTTAAAAGGATCTCAAAATTGTTCTTGAATCAACCCCAATATTGGCCATCATAGGTGGTGGTGCATGTGCCTAAGTGCAAGAAAGGGGGCTATTTTGTTTCTAAATTCTTGCGCATCTATTGCCAGAACTAATTTGAGTTCTTGAGCCCTACTAATCATCCTTTAATTACATATCAATTAGGTAAAAATTTTCTTGATCAATTGGTCATTCGGATCTCACAAATCGGGAAGCGTAAGTGCGATTAAATACAAGCTAGTTTGTTGTTTTGACATAGTTATTGGGTAAAGGTTATAGATTGATTAAATGAAGGATTTTAATCAATATTGTCTATTTATTTTTCAGTATGAAAATGTGTTAGGTGCTGACTCAAATACCCCTAATCAACCGTAAAGCCGAAAGACGTTCGCGCGTGCGATTCACATCAAAACAATGTAAGAAATTTAACTAGTTTGGATTCGTAAAATAGTTGTAATTGTGAAGATTGGTTTGAACCCATAACTAGGTGTTTATGGGGATGTTTAAGAGGTGAATTAATTGAACTAATTTTTAATTTAGGTTCGTTTTAAGGTTTATTAAGGAAATCGGAAGATTCGCTAGTGTGCTGCGAAAAAGCGTAAAATAAGGTGTGAGTCCTAAACTCATAAACTTTTTTGATAATGATAATTATCATGTTATACTTGATAATTTAGCTTGTAGATTGGATTGGCTGCCAAATAATTAATTTTGTAAGTGGCCGAACAAGGTACGTTTCGAGCCCTAAAACGTTGATGTGTTGGCAAAGTTGCTAGTTTGACAGTATGATTATGTGATTGATATTGTGATGTATGATTGTGTTATTTGGTATGATATTGGTTGTATTTATAGCATGATTTTCTGAAATATGAGTTTATGCATGATATGATTGCATGGAAAATTTTCTATGTTATATTGGAAAGGTTGTTATACATACACATTGGAAATTCGTAAAAGTATGTGAAATTGTGTAATGTTAAATGATACCATCTTAATGGTAATTTGAAAGTTGGAAAATTGGTTCCATTCATTGAAAGTACTCGATTATTGAGGGCATGTTAAACATGTCAATTAAATGTGAAAGGTATTAAATTATGGCTATGTATGAGATTGTATGACATATTGCATGTGCATTGGGATGGGAATGGATATTTTGTGGTTGATGATGGAGTTCCATGGAGCACCGGCGGCATATTAAGTATACATTTATTCATATTCAGTGCACTGCATTTGGAGTACCGAGGGGATTGGCAATTATATTGCATTATTTGTTACAGTTTTACTGCATTATTGTTATTCGGTGGTTTTACCACATAGAGCTTTGCTCGTATTTGTTGGAGTTTGGCAGACGGGTTTTGGGGAACTCATGGTGTGTAGCAGATGGTTTGGGTAGTAACCTTTTTGCATTGCATCATGCTCACGACATACTAGAATGTTATTGATTTATGCTATGTATTGTGTTGTGTTGTATTGAATGGTATCAAAATTAATGATTGTTACTCGAATGAATGATGACTCATGCTCATACATCGTTTGACATCTATTTAATAATTTCTATGTAATGATATGAAATTCCAATGATGGTTCTGTGTTCTTCCGTTAATGCTAATATGCTTCATTGTATTTGCTATTTATGATTGTTTAAATAATTGTTCGACTCACACTGAGCTTTCATAAGTTCACCCCCATAGTGCTTAACTTTTCAGGTAAATCTCGAAACTAGGACTGAACCCGACATTCGGAGAATCATCTTAGACCCCTGACTATTTTTAATAAATATTAATCAGTCTCTATTGGTTTTGGTTTGTAATTTTTAATTATTTCTGGTTTGTAGCTTGGTAACTTTTCATTTGAGGATTTTTGCATGCATGGATTACTTAAGCATAATAACCAGAAAATGCATGATATCGGGTTTAAGTAAAATTTGATATTGTTCCCTAATTTTCGCTGTATTGCAAAGGAACCGTTTTTGAAAAACAAATCAATAAGACAACTAGGTTCCAAAATAACTTAAGAAATTGTTTTTCCGCTGCATTAGTTTAACATCGAGTTTTTACAAAGATGAGCGACAAGCAATCAATTTTTCTAAAACAACACTATCAACAATAAAATAAATCTTAAGTATAGTTGACCCAGTAAATGAATGTTTTAAACTAACACAAAAGTACAAATACAGTTTTTTTTTTCCTCTAAAATGAGATTATTTAAAGTTTTCAAAAGTAACTTAAGTTAGTTTAGCTATTTCGGTGACTAATGTAGCCTTCTCAATCTAGCCTTAATGATGTGAGCACATCCAAGCCAATCAAGGAGACTGATCCAGAAGTCTTGCCATTAGGACCTATCACACGATCTAAGGTAAAAAAAATTCAGGGAAGTTCTTTCTTTCACTTGTGCTAAAGTTTCTGACTCTTTTGAAAGTGAATGTGCCTTAGAAACTAAGTTTTATAGTGTGTTGCATGCTGATATGTGGCATACTTATGCCATACTACTTATATTGGTGTGATTAGTATATGCAAAGTATGTTTTTGAATTGGGTTGATAATATTTTTATTGTCTTCAAGTTATTTGTGTGTTAACTAATAAGTGTGCACTTGTTTACAACTTATTAGACTATGTTATATTAAGTTTACATAACTTTGATAAGTATTATATTATTTTGTAACATGTACACAAAAGGACTCTATCTCACGAGTGAATATACAGACTCACCTTCACTCAAGTCAACTCGGAGGCTTGTTCCCACTCAACTCGGCTTAGAGTGCTCTACACCACTCATGTCACTCATTTCATTTTTAGCTAGTCGAATTCATTTCATTTAGCTCCAGTCACTCACCTCCACCTCCATTAGCTCAATTTCAAATGACAAGTCCGTATAGCCGAATAGTGTCCTACATGTCTGGGAGTACACTAGTGCACATGTGGCAGACCTAGGTGGCGTCCAAGCATGTGGATGTGCATGTGCCAACCTTGAACACATGTGGTGCACATGTGTGACCAAAAACTAGCCCATTCTTGTGCATTTGTGTGGCAAATGAAGAGATAAGAACAAGGGAAGTTATGTGTTTGAATTTCAAACGAAATTAACACATATTTAAGTGATAAACATGCCAACTCACTCTTTCTTTTACTTGGCTACAAATTAATCCCACCCAAAAGGAGTTATTTCAATTCAAATTTAAATTTTAAACTCCTTTAATGTTAGCCACACAATATAATTTGGTCACCTCTTCATCCTTCTATATATATTTGTACTTCAATCATTGTTAGAGTCAGACTTTTATTTGAAATAAAATTTACTTTGTGAGTTTTCTCTCAAGTTCGGTTCTTTTTTTTAACTTCTTTCTGACATTTCAATTCTGAATTGTTGTTTCAATATTGTGATACTTCGGGTTCCTAGATCGCTATCTAGTGGGTCTAAGTCCGTTGACGTAGAACAGATTCGATTCGGGTTTGCATAACAGATTGTGCGAGTTCTTTCGAGTTCTTCGTTGTTCAAATTCCCAGCCAGTTTCCAGCGTTATTTCTGCCAATTTTTTTTGGGAGTGTTCATAACTGCCATGGATGAATTTTGAAGCCTTCATCTTCTACCTTCTTCAATTTTGTCTAGAAATTCCAGTAACATTTTTTTTTCAAATCTATTCAGGTTCATGTTTTTTAAGTCTAAAACCAACCTCTTTGTTTTGTTTAATTGCAGAGAAGTGCTTGCTACAATCCTAGAGCCGTTAACACTCAAGGAACGTTGTTTTACCAAGCAACGCCATATCACTTAAATTCTAGGTCGGGTTTGAAATGTTACAATAACAATCTCTCAAAAGTTATTTAAATAGCTCTACCACTGTCATTTATTTATAAAAGGAGAAAGTAGAATCCTTATAGAGTTGTAGAGGTCTATTTTAAATAGAAAAACAATTTTCTACTTAAAGTATGAGAGGGGTGGACGACACATCCTAGTATTCCTACTAGGGTTGCTACCCCCTTCATGCTACATGAGGGGTTTTGGGCCTCTTTCACATCGGGTCCAACTTTACGAGTACTTCTTGGGCTTTTTTAACCCAGTACTCTATAATATGATCCAACCTAATTCAGTTTTTCTATTTCCCAAGATAAACTATAATATCTACATATTAAATAATTTTCTCACCTCAATTTTACCTCAATAAAATTTTTGACAATTTTACCCCTGATTACCCCCAGTAAAATTTTAACGATTTTACCTCTGGTAAAATTTCAAGAAAATTTTTTCAATATGTCACAACTCAACATGTTCACTATGACTGAATAATTTATTTTCTTTTTTGGACTTCAAAATAGTCCAAAAATATAAACTCATTCTTCCATTATTTTTTAAGTAATCTTATATAAGATTGCAAGTTTCCATTTCCATTTTTGGAAACCTACATTCATTTCCAAATGATTCCATTTCTCCATTTCGGAGAAAACCATAATCATTCCTGAATGTTTCTCATTTCTCTTTTTTTTATTCATTCCGTTCATTTCTATTCAAATACGCAATTCATTTCTGGTTTCAACGAGCTAGTAGAGAGACCGATTAGACATATGTAGTTGAGGCTCAAATGATTTATAATAATTAAGTTTAGAATTTTCGCCTATTAATTATAAACTCATATAGTCATGATGTCATTCCACTATAGTATTGTGACTGGGCTCTCCGCCATGGCGTAGCATTATGAAAGCAACTACTCAGTACTTGTCCAATGACCTTGTCATAAGTGTGTTTCCCTCATAAGATATTATTGATCTATTTGGGATAATATATATTCTCCTAATATGATACTATTTTATCTCACGGTAACCATTACATCTTCCTTCATGAAAAGTCAATCACTATTAAATAGTGATCAAGTCATCCATCACAAAGATGGATGACCCATGGACACGTTTACTTTTCAACAGCTATGTAATGCCAATAAAAGGATATCATTTACCTATTTTTTGGGATATGAATTCCACTGTTGTGAAAGACATTACATACTACAGAAGTCATACACCCAACGCACCAGCTTTTGGTTCCTTATCTCTTTGAACTCAGGCTTTTACTTACATCAATGTGTACGAGTCACGCATACATAGTTCGCCATCCACTCAGGATTTAGGTATGTCACAAATGAATAAATTTATAAACGGATTCAAGATCTATTATGCTAAGGTCCTGTCCAATGTACTGTCAGTCTAGTCAGTCACATCTATGTCTTTATCTTTTGAGAGTCATCCGCTCCAATGCCCAAGACAAGACATCTCCCCAATTGGATTTGATAGACGACATATTAGCCTTTCAATCTGTTTGCTCATTTCCAATTTGACTAAGGACATGTTTAGGTTCATCTACTAATACAAGCTGTCTTTTCGTACTACGATTCAACCACGTAATATCATTTAGTATCAGTTTAAACAATAGAGAACCAATGAACAAGATTTGCTTCTATTTTGCTTTGCGTACAAAAACCATTTGAGGACTATAATACAAAGTATATTAGTTTAGTTCATGAATAATTTTATTAATCAATCTATTCAAAAAAAAAAATTACAAGTGTACTTAAACAAAAACACTACACTTAGGGCATCAGATCCAACAAGAATGCCACAGGCCATGGATCTAGGCTCGTGATAAATGCACACAGAATGTCCCATAGAGGTCAACTGATTAAATGGGGCTCTTTTGACCCACTTGAACTGGTCAAATTCATGTAACATATAGAGAAACCCATTTACTTGAAGCCTTGGTGGCCTATTAAAATACTCTAGTAAAACTAGAGTTACCATGGTTAGTATTTGTAATATTAAAGGATAAGATTGTATAAAGTTTAAATCCCTTAGGACTCTCATCTTATAGATAGGCTTTAATCTCGATTGACAATGTAAATTTAAATTGCACTGTTGGATTTGGGAGAGCTTAACTATAAATAGAGGTCTTTCCCTTCATTTGTAATCTTCTTATTTATAGTTATTGAATATATTTGAGAGCATTTACTCAAACACATTGTATGCGCTGTTTTCTTGTGGCTTTCTATTTGATTTGAGTTCTTTTGTCTTAAGTTTGCTTCCGCTTGATTTCAGTGCCTTATAGATTATCCCTTGAAGAATTCTCATTTTCGAGAGATAGGTTGACTTAGGCGCATTTGAAGTAAATGAATCGCCTAAGGCCGAATGGTTTGCCAAACTAAAATTGTAACCTTGTGACATTGGTACAAACTTGCCCAAGAAGCTTGTGATTCTAGCTGGGAGCATCACATCACCGTGCGACCTTGAAGTTTATTGCAATTTGTTTTAGATGTCACTAGTGTAAAAATCTTGGCATGTACATAAAGACTTAAATTTGAAATTGTACTTGTAAGTGTTGAGATGTTTTTAACACTCATAGGTTAGGGTTTTTGCTACTGAATTGATTTGATCATGTTCCCAAGATGTATTTATGCTCAAATTTGTGTTGATAAGGTTTTAAAATGAATTGGAACTTAACGATATGATTTCTTGATATTGGGGATGATTTGAAGTGTTTTTGAACTTATTTTTTACTTTAGGGATCTAAGGTATCAGTACTTGGCTCAATTTTTTTTTTGGAACAACTAAGTTAGAGAGCAAATAAAGGAATTCTGAGGTAGATGTATTAGTATATCTCCTCAAAGGTACTAATTCATCTAGGCCAAACTTGGCCACAATACTTTATTAGCTTTTTTTAGCTTTCAGGGGCTCATTTTAGGACTTGGACACTGTCATTCACTCTTGAACCTCTTCTAAATGATTGAAAAATACTTCTAAAGCCCTTAAATTATTTTAAAATTTATTATATGATTTTATAAAAATGTTTTAAGGTTTGAAATTTTAAAAATCTTTAGGATTTTTATTTCATATGTGCTCCAATAACATTTCTCCTTCACACTCACGATTGGATGGGTGATGAGTGTTACAACAAATTTATACAAAGTTCACATATACTGAGACATAAAGCCGAATAAATATAGATAGAGAATCCACACATGATTTATATAGAATAGGACTTAAATATGGAATCTAAAAATTTTCAAAGACTTAACCTTACCATTAAGTTAGGGTTTCATTGACTCCGATAATATTTTTAAAATTTATTATGAATAATAATTATATACATTTTTTATCTTTTTATTTTTTTTAATACATTTTTATAAAAATACATCTTAAGTATTTTAATTTTAGTTTAATTGTAACATAATCCTAGAGATGATTTCTTTTCTTTATTTTTTATTTTAATCAATATATTTTTTTATTAAAAACTTCTAAATAATGGTAACTAATTAATTTTAAAAATAAAAATAATTTAATAAATTCATTTTAATATTAATATAGAATTGAATTAAATATAAATATAAATCAATTAATTTTAATTGAAGTTAAATATGTTTTATTTTATGACTTTTTATTGTATTCTTTATGTCTATTTTACAATTCATGTTCGAGCTTCATTATTTTTTTAATTGTATAGTACTTTAAAATATGTAATTAAGAGATAATTATTTTGTAATTAAAAATAAAATAATAAACTAAATAGAAAATACTTAAATAAGGCAGGTATCTTTAAACCAAATAATTACTACACCATATAACAAATTATACAATATCATGACAAACCACATTATAATTTCCATTTGTCGTCTTTATTACAATAATCTTTGAGGGGGTTGTTGTTGTTTTGGGGGTCCTCAAATCTCAAATTAGTCCACCAAATGCCCAATTAATTATTAAGGACCTAATAAAAGCCGAATAGGTTAAACAAGCACATTATTTAGACCCATACCTCTCAACCCTTTCATCAATCCACTCTCTCATATCCTTCAAAACAAGACCAGCATTCTCATCAGGCTCCCCTTGAATCAAGGAATGATACATCCCATCATACAGTTTCAAGGTTTTGTCCACGCTTGATGCCTTCTCATACAACAATTTAGATGATGTTGGGCATGTGACACCATCACTTGTCCCATGAACTGTCAAAAATGGTGCCCTTACCTTTGAGAAATTGTCTTGAATGTACTGACAAACCCGAGCAAGCTCCCTCATGGTTCCAACCCTTGGTGGTCCAGTGTATCTTCTTGGGTTTGATGCTATGATCTTAAGCTTTTCTGGGTCTTTGATTGCTTTCCCAACCATCTTGTTATCCGGCATAGTTGCCCATGTATCAGCTAATCCGAAGAGCAGACCGTACATGAACAACCGCACCTTACTCGGCTTCATGTTCTCAGGCATCACAAAGAGCGGCGCCGAGAAAATTAGACCGGTCCAAGTTTCAGGGTCGGATTGAAAATACATGAGCATTGTTGCTGCTCCTCCCATTGATTCACCAAACAGGAATGCAGGTAAGTGTTTGTATTCATCGCTGTTCCGGACGTGCTTGAAGAATGACAAGGATGTTGCAGCAACTTTCTCCATGTCACCTACATTAAACAATCACCACCTCTGTTGATGAACTTCAATAGCCAAGTATTTAATCATTTTTCTTCAAATATCCCATATTTTAATATGATTATAAAAGTCTGATATTACAATGATATAGCTTAAAATCCCAGTGGAAAGTGAACAATTGTTGAATCAAAAGTTCATCAAAATTAACATGCTACTTCAAGTTTGTACTGCAGACTGGGAGGTTATGGATGGAAGCAGCCAGGTGACTAACTAGAGGGCTTAACTGATTGGTATAATATCAACTTCGGCCCCCTAAACTTTTAAAACTTTATTTTGGCCCAGTAACAAATCCCTGGAGAAGAAGGGCGACATGCACTCCCTAATTTTAACTTATATTAGGTGTTTTTTTAAATTCTTTCATATTATATCTTTACTTAACCCTCTGCTTATCTCAGGATTACTTCTCTTTCAATCCTATATATACACATATCTACTCCATAACTTTCTCAAAAGTTTATCTTGTAGTTATAAAGTTTTTTTTTATATTATTAAAATATAATCATCGGATATTCAGTTTATAAATAACATTAAAAAAAAAGAAAAGAAAACAGAGATAAAAGTACCTAAGTAGCAGCGGAGACCCTCGGATCTGCCATGGCCGAGAAGATCAGCGGCGAAAACAGCGTAACCCCAATTGGAAAAGTTGATGCAGATCTTCTGGAAGAGCCAACCAGTGTCGGATCCATAGCCGTGGGTCATGTAGACGGAGGCCTTCACTTTTTTATCCAAGGGTAGGAAGCTCTGGGTGAAGAGCTTTCCGTTGGGAGTGTCGAAGTAAGACTTGGTGTTGCGTACACCCTGCGACCTGTAATAGTCTTCCTCCGGCATATCACCCCAGAAATTCGCCGCCGGTGCTGCTTCGCCTGCCATTTTCACTGAACTCTCCCAACGTAAATGCGCGTTTCTTTTTTGGTGCGGAAATGATGTTTTGGATTTTGTTGATTTTATTTTATTTTCTGGGCAAAGTGGGAAAATAAGTTTCCACCAACCGAGTTCTTTGGGAGTGGGTAAGAGTTGGTGGACTGACTTTTGGTGGGCTCCACTTCAGGGGTAGGTTTGGAATTTCCTTTTATAAATAAAACTGTATGATAATTAAGTGGAGTTCCTTGTTGTAAGAAATTGGATTTCTAATTATATTTTTTATTTAATAAATAAATTCAATTTTATTGTTTGAGTTAGGAGTTTAAATTAAGAATTTTGATTTACTAATTTTTATATGAAAATGCAACACAATGGTTTTTTTTTTTTAAGGAAACACAAGGCTGTAATAGTTAAAAGAATAATGAAAATAAATAAATAAAATATATAATAACAGGTTTTTTATACAAGATTTAAACTTGTAGTAACAAAAAAAAATGTAACAGTTTTTAAAATTTCGATTATAATACTAATGGGTATAAACTAGGGGCAAATTACCAAATAATGCATTTTTTTAAATTTACGGAAAATGACATTTTTTTCAATTATTTAAAGGAAAGGGTCATTTTCTCCGAAAATGCGTTTACGTCAGCGCGATGTCAAGGTACGTGGCAGGAAAACGCATATCTAGGGGAGCGTTTTCGTCACATCAGCAGAAATCGCGTCCTTGAGGGCACGCTTTGCTGATGTGGCAAAAACGCTCCCCAAGGACGTGTTTTGCTCGTTTTAACTGCCATTTTTTTACCGTTAGGCCACCAACGGTCAAAAAAAACTATAAAAGCTCCCATTTCATTTTTTTTTACATAAAAGTCCTTACACTATTTCTTTCAACTTTGTCTAAAATTTCTTTCAAATTTCTCTCAAATTTCACAAAAGTCCTTTAATTTTTACAAAAAAGCCCTGTTTAAAAGTTTTTTGAATTAGTTTTTTTTTAATTTAAAAATATTCTATCGTGTTAGCAATGGCTGGAGAATTAATTCGTCTTAATAATAAACACATCTCCGTCGATCAAATGACAATGGTAAGTTATAAATTTAATTTTTCAATACTATTTAATATTTTTTCATTTACGCAATTTTAAATAATTTTTATTTTATAATTTTTTATAACAGTCTGTAGATCGGGTGTTGCAATGCTATATTTGTAATATGCCTGGTCCGCCATCGCCGTTGATCAAGAATTACCTGCGGGAAGCGGGTTTTTGGCATGTGGCCACGATAGGCCGGGGGTGCAAGTTGGACCCGAAACTAATCAGTGCGCTGATAGAGAGGTGGAGACTCGAGACGCACACTTTTCATCTTCTATGCGGAGAGTGTACTATCACTTTGGAAGACGTGTAGTTGCAATTGGGATTGCCGGTGGATGGGTACGTAGTCACCGAGTCCGTAACTTCTGGTGATTGGGGAGTTGTATGCTACGAGCTTTTGGGTGCTATTCCGGATAACATTAACGGAGGTCGAATCGAGATGGGCTGGTTACGAGACATATTCCCGGAGCCGGATAATGATTCGACTGAATTAGAAAGAATACGGTATGCTCGGGCATACATTCTTGAGATAATTGGAGGCTATCTGATGCCGCACTTGTCACGAAACCTCGTACATCTGAGATGACTGCTGAAACTCGTTAATTTTAGAACGGCCGGTGAATTGAGTTGGGGGTCAGTCTTGCTAGCAAAATTGTATCGGGAGATGTGCGGGGTGACGCGACTGAATAAAGCCAAAATCGGAGGTTGCCTATCACTACTACAATCATGGACACGATTTCGCTTTTCATTTTTACATCCTCGAGTGGACCACCCATATACATTCCCACTTATAACGAGGTAAATTTAATATTATATTATTATTACGTAGATTTAAAATATAATTGTATCCTAAAAATTTATTTAATTAGGTGGAACCATTCGGCGAGTTATGTTGGAATACCTACCTCGCTTGAAGATATACACGGCTTCTATTAGACCAACGATTGGAAGCACAAGTAAGTATTAAATAAAATATATTTTCGTAATAAAATAGTCGTTTCGGATTTAGTATTTAGTATTTAGTATATAACTAATATTTTTATCATGTTAATATAGTTTCAATGGACACCATACAAAGATTTGACAATTCGAGCAGTAATTCCGGATGAATTCTTTCAAAATCCGAACATTTGGCATGTGAAGGTCCCATTGGTCAACTATGCCACCGTGGAGATGCACCAGTCAGATCGAGTTCTGCGACAATTTGGATTCCAACAACCGATTCCCGTGGCACATGAGGTGCTCGATGATGAGCACAAAGTAGGCTTACAGTAGTTGCATACGGATTGGCCGAGATTTTAGTTAGCATATATTGAATTATGGGAAAACTAGTATGATTATATACCTACTCGGAAACCGATCATCTTTCCTGAGTTAGCGTGCGTGCCGGAATACATGCCATGGTTTAGGATCCATGGCAAGCCAAATTTATTGTCAAAGGAGGAGAGACGATGGTAACTTCATGTACAATGGGAACGACGGGGCCCTTTAAATCCAAGGAGAAGGGATGATGGGACAGGCCCATCAAGAGCGCCGACACAATCACAGGGCCCATCAATAATGCCCACACAGTCACCGGGCCTAACACTTCAGCTGATGACACCCACATCACAGTCTTTTCAGATTATGCCAAGTACGTATCCTAGCACTTATATGTATCATAACCCTTATATGTTTCCTTTTCCCAGTCCTATGGCAGGTTGGAATGCATGGCGCGGTTCGAGTCCCTTCCCGACTACTCCGAGTGGACCGCCAATCTATAGGCGCCTTCGCATGAGGGATCGCACGAGACGCCATCGGGGAGCTCTTCTTTTTACCAATCTCCTTTGCCTTATGGGATTCAAACACCTCCGCCATGGGTGATGCAAACACCTCCGCGATCATTATTTTATCAAGGTGGGTCATCCTCCCAACACCTACAACCAGACCCTCTGCCGAAGGAATCAGAATCCCCGCCGGAGCAACCACAACCCCCGTCGGAAGCTGGAGCAAGGAGGAATCCAGCTCGCAACTGTCGACCTCCCCATGTGGCACTGATTCCAAACGGCACCAACATTAATTTTTTAATATATTTGTATAAACTTTTTTATATTGTTTCATTTAATAAAATAAAAATTTATTTTTAATATTTTAATTGTAATTTACTTTTTGTATTTTTAATAAAATAAAAGTTGTTTTTTATATTTTAATTGTAATTTATTTTGTCTATTTTTAATAAAATCAAATTATTTTTAATAAGGAAAAAATATTGCTAATATTTTTATATTTTAATATATTTCTACAAAAATTTTTATATGTTACATTTAATAAAATAAAAGTTGTTTTTAATATTTCAATTGTAATTTAAATTTATATTTTTAATAAAATAAAAGTTGTATTTAATTTTTAATTGTAATTTATTTTTATATTTTTAATAAAATAAAAGTTATTTTTTTATTTTTAATTGTAATTTAATTTTTATATTTTTAATAAAATAAAATTTGTTTTTAATATCCTAATTGTAATTTACTTTGTATATTTTTAATAAAATTAATTTTTTTAATAAGACAATATTTTTAATATTTTTATATTTTTAATATATTTCTATAAACTTTTTTATATTGTTACATTTAATAAAATAAAAGTTGATTTTAATTTTTTAATTGTAATTTACTTTTTATATTTTTAATAAAATAAAAGTTGTTTTTAATATCCTAATTGTATTGGTTCAAGTAAAGACTAAATTTCAAATGTGAGAAAAGTTTTGTGGCTCAAGAGTGAATATTCAAAATTTGAGGGGTTAAAATGTATATATGAAAAACTTGAAGGGCCAATAGTGTAAATATTTTAAGGGTGGAAGGATCTAGGAACTAAGAAAAAATGGATGAATTAGGACTAAATTGAATAAGTGAAAAAGTATGAGGGGTTAAATTGTAATTTTATTAAGATGGGTGTTGATCCAATGTAGGAATTTTGAAGGATTGTAAGGGGCAAAATAACCATTTAGCAAGAAAGATAATTTTGAAGAATAATAATGATGGTGATATTTTAGATTAATTGAATAACTTTTTTTTGTTTTGCAACTTAGTCCTTCTACAAAATTTCACCATTTTCATCAAGAAATTAAAAGAATTTTCATAGCCACCAAGAGACAAAAATGATAAGGAGACTATCAACTATTCTGATTTTGACATGAGCCAGATGTATTGCCTGGGTTCCTACACCATCCGCATAACTTCCGTTGGTTGGCTATTTCTCGGATATACATATTATTGCGTATTCTAGTCGAGCAAGGTCGACCCTTTAGTTTGCGACGCAGTTCTCTATCCGGTAACAGCTTAAACGGAGCAAGCGATACGTTCATTTGGGATTGGTTGGAATACGTGTCTTTACACGTTGTACATATATTTTATTTTGTACACTTCGTCGACATAGCTCATAGGATCTAGACGGAGATTCTGACAAGCTGCAATTACATGAGCGCATGGATAATGAAGTGCGTCAAATATCCCACAGTCCCAGGTCCTATTTCTCAAGTGTACACGATATTACCCGCCAATAATACCTTGGGTCGGTCTGTCAAACTCCGTCATACGAAACCATAGGCTGTCGTGATCGTTACACACTGCGTGCATAGTGTTGGTCCGTGCCTTCGCCTTGTTAATTTCGCACCATACATGGCCTCCCTGCATTTGACCTTTATAACTCGTTGCTCACTTTAGAAATAGTGCCGCTAAACGAAAATATGTCTCTCGCACAATCGATGTTATCGGTAAATGACGCGTTCCTTTTAGAACAGAATTTATGCATTCAGCCAGGTTTGAGGTCATATGACCATATCGTAGGCTTCCATCGTATGCTTGTGTCCACTGTTCGAAAGGTATGTTGCATAGGTAGTTTTTGCTTTCTTTGTTAACTGAGTGCAAAATCGCCAACATCTTGTGAAAACGGTCATTATTGATCTCGTACCCTGCCAATATAAGTTGATAGCAAATATTACATATCACTCTTCAATTAAGAATAAATTGAATGTTACAAACGAAATTATATTAATAGATATTACATACCCATGTTGGTCACTTGTCGTCGTTCACTTGTAGATCGATGTTTCCCGTGGTAGTTGGACGCAACATGCCTTAGGCAATATCGATGGTGTGTGCGATGCCATAGGCTTCATTGTCGCTCTATTGCAGCTAGTATTCTAGGGCCCCGATCCGATATGACGCATATATCAGGTTGGGGACACACATGCCTCCTTAACCTAGATAAAAAGAATTCTCATTCATCACCTGACTCCCCCGGTGTTATTGCAAACGCAAGTGGAAGGATTCTCCCACTGCCACAGCTAGCAATAGCCAATACGTATATGCAACACCCCTAACTTTAGACCGTTGCTGGAATAGGGTTATGAGGCATTACCGAACAATTGAATCATTTTATTACCTATTTACAACACAAAGTCAAACATCATCATAGTACATCAAAGCATAATCAAATAGTCCCTTATAGAGGTCTACAAGACCTTAAACACATGCAAGAAACGGGTCGGGACTAAACCAGAACACATACATAAATTCTCAAAAATTTAAAACTTTTCTAAGTTTCAGGGCTTACACGCCCGTGTGGGTAGGCCGTGTGCCTCCCACGGCTGCTAGAACATCAGTGTATCCTCCCCATGGTCGACACTGACTTTGCTCCACGGCCAGCAAGCACTCCCGTGTACTTTGGCCGTGGTCGATCCTGTTGAAAACCACACGGCTACTAGGCATGTCCGTGTGCCAAGGCCGTGTACTCTTATCCTAGCTACTGACTTTGTCCCACAGTCACTAGGCACGCCCGTGTGCCATAATCGTGTGGCAAAATAGGTCATTTGCAAGGCCAAAATGCCACCCACATGAGTCAATCCTACAAGCATATTTGAGCATCTTTATACACACAATTTGGCAACCAATTCCATGACAATAATCGATACATGATCTCATGCAATTTCATTTCCAAACATGTCAACTTATAAGCTAACATATACAACTTGAACACATTCATAAAATTCACTAAATCATACTAACATTTTACCATCACAAAGATTACCATTTGAAATTCATCTTCTTTACCACATGCCATACCAAACTATGCATCATATATATCAAGCCATTCATGCTTAAAACCATAATGTATCTAACCATATCACATGGCTAATTACACGTCTCTAATATGATTCAAATAACTAGCCTATACATGTCATATTTAAACTATATACATCTTTCCAAAAGTACCCAAAACAGGTTGCCGATAGTGTGATTGAGAAGCTGACGATCCCCAGATCCGAGCTAGCTTTACTAACACTGCAAATCAGAGAAACAAAACACACAGTAAGCTTTCCAAAGCTTAGTAAGTTTGAAATACAATATAATTATTTTATCAATTCAAACCAATGTATATAATAACCATCACATAGATCCATTCTCTTACATCCATATCATATCATCCATGACCAAAATCTCATTCTCCCATTTGTAGCTTAACTATAAGCTTATCAACCACAAAGGTTTAATACATACCTTAGCTAACACAAAGTTAATCAACTTTAAGGTTATTCAAAGCTATGTATTACATGTCAATCATCCTCTGATATTCGTTCAACTTAATCGCACACTCAGTGCTATATACATGACAGAAGCATACTCATCATCGCACACTTAGTGCCTAATCTTTCAACCGACTTATCTCGGTATCGCACACACAGTGCCAAATCAATAAGTCGAAGCTTTCATAACATCGCACACACAGTGCCATTCATTCCGGTATCAAATTCATTTTTCACACACTTAGTGCCATCAACTAAGTCTTGCACATAGCATCTCAATTTCATTATCATATACATACTCATTTCAAAATGCTAAAACATATTTTAATAACATGTATTATATCCGAACTTATATCGGATGTTGAATTATCGAAACGGCCGATTAATCGAGCATTTTGTCTTTGCCTCGATCTCGATCCGAACCCCTCCTCTCTTGGTCTTGCACATTCAAATTCAATCCATTCAGTCACTAATTTATTCAATTTAGTTTACACACATATTTAGGGCATTTTACAAAATAGCCCCCACATTTTCACATTTCAACAGTTTAGTCCCTATTTCACAAAATTATTAAATACACAAAATTTCAATACACATGTGCTTAGCCGAATTCTTCCTATGCTAATACAAGCTCATACATTTCATTTATTTCACAATTTAACCCTTCAATATCTCATTTTCTCAATTTAGCCCTAATTAGCTAAATTCATCAAAAATTCAAGAACAAAGTATGTTCATCTAGCTTAAATCTTTCATTTAACACCATAAATCATCACAAAGCTCAACATATCATCTATGGCATATCACACAAACATCATCAATTCACAAACGTAGAAATTATCAAAAACTGACTAAAAACATACCTTGAATTTGTGCTTGGAATGGCTGAATATAACCAAGCTAAACCCCTTTTCTTTTTTTACAAAATTCGGTCAAAAGATTAACTAAAATGGCCATTTTTCATGTTTTTTATCAAATTAAAACATACATAATAATCCATTTACCTATTTAACCTTTCATTAAACAAATAAAATAAACATTCATTAAGGGCACATTTGTCTTTTGTCCATCCACTATCTAAATAATGGCTTAATTGCTTCTTAAGGCCATCCTATTATGAAGACAACAACACTTAGGCACTTATAAATCAGTACATAGCTTTTACTCTTTAAGTGATTAAGTCCTTTCTCTTAATTCAGCACACAATCGATAAAATTATCACGCAGAATTTTCACACAGACTATGTCACATACTATTCACACAGAAAATAATATTAAATTATCATTCTAAACTCGGATTTGTGGTCTCAAAATTACTGTTCCGATTAGGATCTAAACCAGGCTGTTATAATATATCTACCATATATAAAGGTACCGTCAATTTGTACCAATGACTTGCAGTATAGAAATGCATTTCGACATTGCTTAAATGTCCAGAACAGATGCTTGAACACTTGGCATCCACGGAGCAATCAATCGTTGTAGTATGCAGGTACCGTTTCAAGGTCTTTTATGCTACCTGGGACATATCTCTCTAGCACCTGACACTACTGCCACACTTCATTATATGAAGCGTCCCACCGACTGTGCAACTTTTCCAACGTCTTCTGCTTAGATATTCATGTATTGCGGTAAGAGGGCGTGTACCCTAATTGGCTACGAATATTGGTAATTAAGACCAGTGCTGAAGTCTTGGATCCGCCTTCATCGTCGGTATTATTAAGTTAGCCAACATATCTGAATCCATCTTGGGATGATCTTGTGAAACACCTGTCGGCGAAGTACGTTAAATAATACAACATTACGTAATATCAGTATTATTCAAAAACCCTAAACACCTAATGATACTGTACCGGCAACACATGTATGTGGACCTTTGTATTTTTAAATCTCCCACAAGCTTGTCCTTTTCCTCAACGAGGCCATGATTTTCTATGAACATGTACCATCTTGCACTACACACTTGGCCTCATACTTATCGAGTGTGGATTTAACCATGTTGTAGTTAACCCCGTTCTTGATGCTATATTGTTTCAATGCACCAAGAAAACTATCCTTGTTGGAAAACTCTTTCTAACTTCCAATTCACCCGAATCTAACGATGAACTTATACGGTCACACCTTCTGTATGGTAGTTCAGGAAACTCCAACGCATCGTCTTGAGATAGATCGACATTATACATGTGGGCTAGAGGCGAGTACCCCTGAATCGCAGATCTTTTTTTTCTTCATCTGAAACCCCTTCAACAGCTTTAGGTATGGTTGGAATAGGCTCCGGTTCAGAAAATAATACAACTCCTACACCATCGGGGCTGGGCTCTCGAGGTGGATCCACATCGGACTATCATCCGACCCACCATCATCTGCAATGAACGAGGTCCTCTCACTGGTGGATGTCTTGGGGAGCACATTATCTCTTATTAAACAACTTTCGTAACGTCCCCAATCATATGTGGATTGTCAACCACTAGAAGTTGATGATGTTCCCCAATAAGTATTTCTAGCATCGAACATTGACCCACCGATATGCATGTCCCATCCACCAACTGAGTGTCGTGCAGGGGTTGTATTTTCTATACTACCACCAAACACGGGTGCTTCCATATTCTGCCTCCCACTAACAGAGTGTCGGCTTGGGGTCGTGATTCCCCTCGAACAGCAGTAGATGTTGATGTCGAAGGAATATCACTTGACGATGAAAATTGTACATATACCTCAAGATAGGGTGATCCACTGGAAAGATGAGTCTCCACCATTGCCTCCAATCTCCTAGGACCTTTGATGTCGAATGAGTCATATCTCACGGGATCAACCAAAGCACAAAATCTATACTTAATAGGCAGAACTTTCATTAGCGTTGTTCCGAAGATTTTACGCCTAATTCTTTTACGAAGTTTTGTCAAATCTATGTTCTGGTTAAAAACCAGTCGTGCTGTGTTCTCCGATAAAAAAATAACATCATTTTCGGTGTCACGAACCTCACCATCATAGTAAATAACAACACTAATACGTTCACTCATCTTCAGTTTCTGTTATACTTTTGCCTCAATTTCTATTATGCAACTTGAGAATGAAATTTGGCTCATTTATAGTCTAAGGCCAAATAGGAACTACTGTAGCAAAAGAGCGTCCACATGGGAGCTTTTTTCAGTACTATTGCTGACAGTGCATCCTGCTTGAAGCATTTTGGTCACTATTTGCTCAGAAATGTCTTTTCAAAATTATCTTTTCAGGAACTACTGTAGCAAAAGAGCGTCCACGTGGGAGCTTTTTTCAGTACTATTGTTGACAGTGCATCCTGCTTGAAGCGTTTTGGTCACTATTTGTTCAGAAATGTCTTTTCAAATTTATCTTTTCGAACTCATCAGAGCAAAAGAAATACCCACGTGGGAGCTTTTTTCAGTATTCTTGCTGACAGTGCATCCTGCTTGAAGCGTTTTGGTCACTATTTGTTCAAAAACGTCTTCTCAAAATTATCTTTTCAGGAACTACTGTAGCAAAGAGCGTCCACGTGGGAGCTTTTTTCAGTACTCTTGCTGACAGTGCATCCTACTTGAAGCGTTTTGGTCACTATTTGTTCAGAAACGTCTTCTCAAAATTATTTTACCAGATACTATTGTAAAAAAAATAATTATATTGCTGATATATTTTTTCCAAAACCCTAAACATAAAATTATTTTAATTAATTAACCTAAACTCTAGTTCATTAATTTTTTCCTAAAACCCCTAAAATCATAAACCCTAAATCCTAGCCCTAAAACCCTAAAACCCTAACCATAACCCTAACCCTAACCCTAAAAACAGCTGAAAACCCTAACGGAAAAAAAAGACAAAACGCGTCCATGGGGGAGCGTTTTCCTGCCAAATACCCTGACATCGCGCTGACGTGGACACGCTTTCAGGGAAAATGACCCTTTCCGGTAAATAATTGAAAAAAATATCTTTTTCCGTAAATTTTGAAAAAAAGGACATTTTTTTGGTAATTTGCCCAAAAACTAGTATTGAAAATTAATTTTTATGATAATTAAGTTTAGTTCAACAAGCTCAATCTAAATAACTTACAACTTTGAAACCAATGTATAATTTTTTTAATTAAATCCATGTTTTAATTTGAGAGTACTTTTAATTACAATTTTAATAAATTAAACTCGAAAAATAACTCACATTTTTACATTCTAAAACCTGATTAAATTGAAACTTCATTTGCAACCTTGAAGTCTTGATTGAGTAGAATACCGAAACAGACCTCAGCAATATAGCAATTTGTTTAAGAAAGGATAAGGGTGTTTATTATTAAAAAGAGAAAGGGTATAGGGCCCCACCTACGTTGGTAGGTAGGAGGCCCCATTCTCACCAACCGCCAGCCGAAACTCTTCTTTGTGAGCAGCCCAACAAGTCTAGTTACCGAAGGACTCAATGTATGAATTATGAAAGGCCTTAGCAATAAGGTCAAACGCCATTTCATGGGCCTACAATCTATTACTTTCTCACTACTTGCTTCTTTATATCATTTCACTTTCTTTCTACGCTTTGATTTTTTTTTATTTATTATTATTTACAAGTGAATAAGCACATTGCACATTACAATGAAAAAGGAGGAAAAGGTTTACAATTATAGGGATAGATTCCGAAGCCTCATGCCAATTAATTAGTGACGTGATTCACAATTTTACCTTCTTTATATATATATATTAGAATTCTAACCTGAAATAAAAAAAATATTAAAAGTATTTAATAAATAAATAATATTAGAGATAAAAATTTATTCGATGAGACCTATTCACTAAGAATATCCACGTCATATTCATGTTGTAGGGGTTGAATCATAGGAATTCCCTATTAATAATGTGTGTGCAGACGAGGGGCAAATCTAAAATAATTTTTTAGGGGAATCGGATGAAATTTTTATTTTTTATAGTTTAAATATTTATAATTTGTAAATGATTAAACGGGCAAAGTGTAATTTTACTTTTACTACTAAAATTTTTAACCTAGATAACAATTTTATATTTGGGGGGAGGGGCTGAGACCCCTGTTAGCCCTCCTAACTTTGCCTTTAGTGCGGATAATACGTATGGTAAAACAAATTATTTTAATAATTAAAAAAAATTAATTTCAAGCAAGTTGTCAAAGATGGTAAATTATGATTGGCCAAGAGATTAATTACAAATAGTAATTGTTCAAGAGTGGATTGGTGGATAAAAATGAAGATGAGTGGTGGATTGGGGTTTTAAAATTTACTATAACCATTAATGTTCGTATAAATGTTATATTTGTTTTGTTGTGATTGAGTTTTAGTTTAATTGATATTTTTATTATTTTAATAATTATTAGAATATGAGTTTGAGCGTCCTTAAATATATATATTTTAATTTAAAGGTGAAAAGATATTATTGAAATTAATATTTAATTAACGTATGACACTAAATTCAATCCAAAAATAATTATATTAATATAGATGAACTCTAAATGTTACTTTAGTTTTATTATTTTTAAAGGTGTTTTGGTAATTTAAGTCAACAAGATGATATCACTTCAAAATACTAAATTCAAAAAAAAAATTATTATAACTAGAAATATATTTATATTAAAAATAGTTGAGATGTTATGAGATAGAATAAGATTGTTAGAGCCATAAAGAATGGGTTTTGGTTTGAGAAAGGAAAGTATGAGAAAAGCAGTTTGGCAGCTTTGTGCCAAAATTCTCTTCATATTAGACTAATCCCACAGTTAGGCAAGACGGCTTTGGATGGCAACACCAAAATATTCTTTCATACATATGCTTTTATTATTATTATTATTATTATTATTATTATTATTATTATTATTATTATTATTATTATTTTTGGGTGGAGATAGAATAATATAATTTGAACTCGTGTTAAATAGATGTTGTAAATGTATTTTGAGTTCATAAATATTATTATTTAATATTTACGAGGTTAGTGTAAAATTTAATTAAAATTTGGTTCATTAATTTTGTTAATTAGATAGTTAATTAAGATATAAAGACTAGATTATAAAAATAGTAAAATTAATCGCTATGAATTTTTAATTATTTGGAGGATCAATTGAGAAAATGGTCCATTAGATTATAGTGGTGCATACTAGTTGTTCAGCATCAATATTGTTAAATAAGATTAAAAATTAACTAATTAAGTTTAATTAAACTAATTATAATTAATTAAATGTTAATTAAATGTTAATTAAAGTATAAAGATAAAAATATGACATTTTTTTCATTTATCTTCAACCTTGTGCCGTGAGAAGAAGAAAAAAAAATCCATAAAGCTTCCAAACTTTTGATCCCTCAATTGGTATATTAAATTTGGTTCTTTTCTTGTAGTTTTTATGTTTTTTTAGGTGTCGTGAGCTTGATTTAGCTAGCCTGTATGCCAATCTGTAAAATTGTTAAAAATTTCAAAAGTTTCCATTGATGATGAAATTGTTGCTAATTTGTTAGATTTTAAGCTTAGAAATGAAAAAAGACTAATTTGTAAAGTTTAATTGCTAGTTTTTGAACATAGGGACTAAAGTGTATAAATTTTGAAGTTGATGTTGAAACTCTATAATTATGGATAATAGAAGGCTGTAGAAGGATGAAAGTGAGATTGTTTCAAAATCGAGGCTCAAATTTGAAAGTTATGGTGATTTCAGTTTTAGGGACTAAATTTAATAAAATGTGAAACTTTGGGGAACATTCAAAAAGTCAAATTGAAATGTCATATGCATATAGTAGGATGATATAAGGTATTTGGAATTGATAAATTGAGATGAATTATCGTATAGATCGAGATTTGAATTAATCAGAGAATAGTCGAGAAAAAGAAAAATTGCAGATTAATCATTGACGTTTCGTTTGTTTATTTTTTGCCAGGTAAGTTCATTTGGAAATTACTATGTATTTTTTGTTATGTTTGAATTATATTATAATGCCTATTAGTTTAGGTTAATTGTAATTTGATAATCTTGGCATCTAAAGGATTAAATCATAAAGTATAAAAAAATATAGTTATTTTAAATAGATAAAATATATTGAATGAATATGAAATGGTTATATTATTATGATATGCATATGATGATATTATAATATTTGAAATGATACAGAAATGGTAACAGTGCCTGTGTGAACATAGTAAATGATTAGGATAAGAATGTCATGCCATTAAGATCCAAACAGAAAAAATAAATGGTTCAATCGAAAAGAATTAAAAAGGGTGTTTGATCAGAGATTAATTTGATGTCTTGAGATCCAGCATATGTTGCGGATTCTCTAAAGCTAGTGTTAGCATCATTGAACTAGCTCTTTGAGCAACCCTGGTTTTAAGCTAGTGTTAGCGACATAGAACTAGCTCATTTGAGCAACCCTGGTCTGAAGCTAGTGTTAGAATCCTGAATATGTCAGCTCATGAGGGCGAATTAGTCTCATGTATTTGACTTCAATTTTTTATAGTTCTCCAGGTGAAAAAGGTAATTAAACGGAAATGTGGCATGTACATAGATAGTTTTTTTGCTCATGTGAGCAAATTTGCTATAGTCCTCTGTGTATCGAACTAGCTCATGTGAACAACCTTGTTCAGTAGCCTTTTTGCTCGTTTTAAGATCGGTTATGTGGCATGTACATAGGTGTTATTATATATATGTTTACCTTGAATGATAGTGGATTTGAACATTGGATGATGCTTTATTTTGGATTGTTAATGGTTTTATACAAGTGTGTATGTTGGAAATATGTTAAACTATATATGTAGTACTTGAGTGTCAAACTTGGAAGTCAAATGGTATGGTTAAATGATGGAATTGAATGAATTTGCAAGTTTGAATGGTTTGAACTTTCATAATGTAGCACCCCTCACCCGTATTCAATGCCGGAATAGGGTTACAGAGCATTACCGAACATATTATACAATTACACATACATTTTCTCATACATTTTTAATTTCATGCAATTATCAATCAACAACATTCATATCGTCTTTAATACGAGTCTACGAGGTCCAAAACATGCATTCGAGGTGGTTCGGAACTAAACCGATAACTTTGAAAACTTTTAGAACACTTAGAAAATTTTACAAAGTACAGGGGACACACGCTCGTGTGGCCCGGCTGTGTGTCTCACACGGCCAAAGACATGCCCGTGTCACAGGCTGTGTGTGTAACAACCTACTTTTAGTCAAATCGAAATAGGGGTTTCAAGACCATAAATTTGAAGTCAAAATAATTATTTTATTATTATTTTAATATTTACAGTATGATAATATGATGGTGTGAAAATTTCGTTAAGAAATTTTGTTGTTTGAGTGCTCAATTCGGTAAAAAGGACTAAATCGCGTAAAGTGCAAAACTTATGTTCTATTAGCTAAAGATATTAAATGGCTATGAAATTAAATAACGGAAGTCCTTATGTTGCAATTATTCCATTATATTTATAAGTGGACATAGATGGACATAAATTTGATGATTTATGATGTTTTTATTTAGGGTTAAAAAGGTAATTTAGTGAATTAATAAGTAAAATAATAAAACAATAAGGTTATCATCTTTGTTAAGCCATCTCTATCGAAAATTGAAGAAGAAAGAAACTCCAATATTCGGCTAAGCTTCCTAGCTCATTAGGTGAGTGGATTTTGTTCCATTTTTAATGCTTTTTGTGTTTTTGTGATTGTTGTAGCTTAGTCTAGCTAGCCCAGGGATTATTTTGCAAAACTGTTAAAGATTTAGGAAGTGGCCATTGATGAATACATGAGTATTTTGATGTTTAATGATAGATTATGAATGTTTGATGATATTTATACAAGTTTTGTTACGTGATTTTTAGTGAAAACGCAAATTAGGGATTAAATTGTGAAATGTGGAAACTTTGTGGTTAATATGTGAAATAAATGAAAAATATGGGCTGCTAGGTGCCTAATTGAAATTTGGCTAGCATGGTTGTGGCTAAATTGCATGAATTTGTGTTTTTATGAAATAAGGACTAAATTGTAAAAATGTGAAACATAAGGGACAAATGTGTAAAAGTGCTTTAATGTGAATTTGGACTAAATTGAATAGAGTGATAATTAAATAAGTTAATTTTGATTACATTTAGATTAAGAAATACGAACTTAGATCGGGGGAAGAATAAGGTATTGGAATGTTATCATTTTTATATCTGAGGTAAGTTCGTATGTAATAAATTTCATTGTAAATGTGTTTTTAAATGCTTTGATATTGCATAAGCTGTGAATACAAGACTACGGACATGTTTGAAAAAGATTCGACGATGATTTGGCATTGGAAATTCCAGTTGAACCTTAGGAATAGATTAGGATACGAATGACATGTCATTAAGGGTTATTGTGATTATGTGATCCGGGTGCTAGTCCTGTATGTCCCATCATGGTGGTTTGAGTATACCAAAGATGTGTTTGCGGTTACTTGACAACTGACTTGTGTGTGAGCAACAGACCGTGTAGCTATGTCTTGACCCACAGCTTGTGTGAGCAGGCCCGTTGATAGCTCGAGAGTGAGCATATATGTGATATGAGATTGAGATAACATTGGCTATGTATGTGGCACTTTGGTATGAGTTTCCCATGTATCCGATAATATTCTGAATGGTTCAACGGGTAAATGAAAGACGTAGTTGGGTATGAGATTGATATGAGATAGAACATGTA
The DNA here is from genome assembly GCA_025503065.1 of Gossypium bickii. Lineage (NCBI taxonomy): Eukaryota > Viridiplantae > Streptophyta > Magnoliopsida > Malvales > Malvaceae > Gossypium > Gossypium bickii. Next base: position 83,049,650 of record CP106718.1, read on the forward strand.
TGTATATGAACCATATAAGCTTTAAATCGAAGAAACTTGTGAAAGACATGTTAAAATCTTATGATTGAATATATGAAAGGTTTATTAGATAATATGAGTTACATGTTGATATATTTCAATTTAATGAATTGTGCATTTATAAATAGATTGAGTTTATTTCATACAAGCTTACTAAGCTATAAAGCTTACTTTGTTTATTTTACCGTGTTTTATAGTGATTTCAAAGCTAGCTCGGATTCGGGGATCGTCGGAGACTTTGTCACACTATCCTCTATCACTTTGGTACTTTTGAGTTTATGATTTGGTTATATGGTATGTATAGGATTTTGGGTTCTTTTGGTTAAGTGTTGGTAATGAATTTAGCCATTTTAAATTGGCTTGTGTATGTTTAAAGTTTGGTTTTGTATATAGCCATGTAAGTTGGCTTAACTTGGTTGGTTTGATTGCATATATTGTGCATATGACTCTTATAATGTGCTTGAATATGGTTATGTGATGATAGATGGTATTTGGTATTTAGAAGTACTAAATGATTGAGTAATGAACTTGGCATGACCACGAAATTAGGTAAAATAGCGCTTGGTTAGTAAATGACCATATTGATGATTTGATAAAGTGAAATAAGGCATGAAATTGAATAGTACATTGTGGTATTTGTGTTTTGTAGTAGTTGGTAAAGAGATGGTATAGATTATGCTTAGTTGAAGTTTATTTAAATGCTCATTTATGCTATGTTTTGATACCATTGAGTTTAGTGCAGGTGTACACAAATTTGGGTGGCAAATTGGCTTGGTAAATAGCCTATTTTTGTCCACACGGGTAGTGACACGGGAGTGTGTCTCAGCCGTGTGTGATACAGGGTCATGTACACGGCTGTGTGACCCTTGGTGTTGATATTTAAATCAAGTCAGTATTCTCTACACGGCCTCACACACGGTCGTGTGACTTGGCCGTGTGGCCTAAGTCAGTATACCCTATAGGTTTGGCACAGCCTAGCACACAGACGTGTATGGCCATTTTTAGGGCTCACGGGCTAGTCGTACGGGCGTGTGTTGGCCATGTGACCCAAGTCAGAGAATTACACGGGGTTGGACACGGGCTGGGACACGACCAAGTGCTTCCAATTCGAATGTCCACACAGCCTGTGACACTGGCGTGTCTTTGACCGTGTGAGACACACGGCCGGGCCACACGGGCATGTGTCCCCTGTTTTTGAGGAAAATTATCTAAGTGTTCTGAGAGTTTCTAAAGTTATCAATTTAGTCCTGAAACACTTCCAATGAATGTTTAGGGCCTCGTAGGCTCGTATTAGGGACAATATGATTGGTTGTGATTGAATTATATATGAATTGATTAAATTGTATGTGAAATGTATGTTTAAATGTGTGATAAGTTCGGTAATGCTCTATAACCCTATTCTGGAGTTGAATACGGGTGAGGGGTGTTACATTTATTGTATCATAGCTACAGTTTAGTTGATTCTAGGACTAATGTAGTGTGTGTGAGAGCCTAGCTATAAATGCCATATATAACCTGTGATAGTGTGATAACTCCTGGCAATTTAAACTATGTTTTAATATAGTAAATGGATCCCAATCGAGCTATAGCTGTAGCTGTGTGATAGCTCCTATTCAAGGGACAGCGCCGTCTGAATCTAGACATGTATCGAGTAGTCATGGAGAAGAGGCTAGAGAAACCTTTTTCCAAATGATGAACAAGTGGTTCATGGAGTTTGTTCGAACAAATCGGGCTACTTAACAACTTCCACCCCCACTTAATCCCCAACTGGTTCTCGTAGCTCCTTAAGGTGTGGAACTTCTATGATTAATTAAGCCGCCAGTTGATAAGATTTAGAAATACGGAGCCGAAGAGTTTAGAGCTACCATTGATGATGATCCCGAGAGAGCTGAATTTTGACTTGAAAACACTATTCGGGTATTTGATGAACTGTCATGCACGCCAGCTGAGTGTTTAAAGTGTGCTATTTCATTATTGAGAGACACATCGTATTAGTGGTGGAATACTTTAGTGTCTGTGATACTGAGAGAAAGAGTTACCTGGAAATTCTTTTAGACCGAGTTTCGGAAGAAATACATATGTCGAAGGTTTCTCGATCAAAAGCACAAAGCGTTTCTAGAGCTGAAACAGGGCCGTATGACCGTGACCAAGTATGAAAGAGAATTCATATGATTAAGTTAGTATGCTCGAGAGTATGTATCTACTGAAAAAATCATGTGCAAACGGTTCGCTGATGGGTTGAATGTGGATATTAAACTTCTAGTCAGAATTTTAGAATTGAAAGAATTTGTTGTCTTGGTTGATAGAGCATGCAAAGCCGAGGAGCTTAGCAAAGAAAAGAGAAAAAACAGATTCAGAGGCTAGAGACTCGAGAAAAAGATCGATGAATAAGCCATATCAATCTTCGTCAAAGAAATTTAGAGATTCATACACTCGTCCAAATGTTTCAATTGGGTATTCAAACAGAGATCGTGGAAAACAATACTCAAGTCCTAAAGCTCAAGCTACATCAGTATCGAGTGTTGGTAGTGTGAGAAACTATAGACCTGAATGTTAACGATGTAGAAGATGACATCCTGGTGAATGTAGAATGAATGACCGGACTTGTTTCAAATGTGGTTCGCAAGATCATTTCATACGAAATTGTCCTGAATTAGATGAAAAAGACAAATTTTAGAATGCAAGACCGAGTAACACAGCCACTAGAGGGAGGCCACTGAGAAATACGGGAAATGTGACCAGTATTAAAGGCGCGACAAAGATTCGACTATGAGATCCGAGGCCAGAGCATCTGCTAGAGCTTACGCTATTTGCGCTTGCGAAGATGCGTCATCACTAGATGTTATTACTGGTACATTCTCTCTTTATGACACTAATGTGATTGCCTTGATTGATCCTGGATCGACTCATTCATATATCTGTATGAATTTAGTGTCTGGTAAGAATTTGCATGTTGAGTTTACTGAGTTTGCAATTAAAGTATCGAACCCCTTAGGCAAGTATGTTCTAGTTGATAAAGTTTGCAAGAATTGTCCTTTAATGACTCAGAGTTACTGTTTTCTGGCTGATTTGATGCTACTACCTTTTGATGAATTCGATATAATTTTGGGTATGGATTGGTTCACGCTACATGATACCATTGTGAAATGTAGACGAAAGATAATTGAATTGAAATGTCAAAATAGTGAAATCATTCAAATTGAATCAGATGAATCGAGTGAATTGTCTGTTGTGATTTCGTCTATGTCAGCTCAGAAATGTGTGAGAAAAGGTTGCGAAGCTTATCTTGCTTATGTTTTAGATAAAAAAGTGTCTGAATTGAAGATTGAATCTGTAATAACTTGATTTAGGGTCTAGTCAGAATAGTGGTTACGAGAACACAAATTCGAAGTAGAAATATGTGTTTTATGATTTTATGAGGCTTATGAGGTGTTTACATGATTGCGTGAAAATTTCATGAAGAAATTTTATTAATTAGTGATAAAATTGTCCATTAGGACTAAATTGCAAAGATTAGAAAATATGAGATTCTAGAAGATTTAAGTATGAAATAGAATTATAAAAATTATTAGAGGTCCTTATTTAGCAATTAGACCATTATATGTTAAGATGGACAAAAATAGACATAGGAAGGAAAAATCTCAAGAAAGAGGCTTAAGGACATTTTTGTCTTTTGGTTAATAAAAGAATTAAAAAGGGAAAATAAAGTCAAAAATATTGTCCATCTTCTTCTCCCATGGCCGAAACTCACTAAGGAAGACATGGCTAGGGTTTGTTCATCTTCCAAACTCAATAGTAAGTGCATCCTAGCCCCATTTTTAATGTTCTCCGTATTTTTGTGATCCTCGTAACTCGATTTAGCTATTTCTAGCTATATTTTGAGCTAGGACTGATGTCCAAAAATTTACCCATGTATGACATGCATGTATTTTGATGATTTATGGAAGAATATGAAAGTTTGATGTAGGATAAACATATTTTTCTAAGCGATTTTCATGAAAATTGCATAAAAGGACCAAATTATAAAAGTTATAAAAATGGTCATACATGCATTAGATATGAAAATTAGGGTCTGTTGTAGTTAATAAAATGATTCGTCTAGGCTTGAAATACAAGAAAGTTGAATAAAAATCATTTTACGAGCCTAGGGGTAAAAGTGTAATTATGAAAAAATTTAGGGAAAAAATTGTAATTTTACCAAAGTGTGATTCATGAGTCAATTTAGTCAACGTGAGTATTAAACAAGTGAAATTGTTATTATAGATCAAGAAACACGAAGTCTGGACCAAAATCGTGACAAGGACAAAGTGTTGGACTAAATCGAACATCCACACACATTTTGAGTATCGAGGTAAGTTTGTGTGAAATTAATGTTACATATGTTATTATGTTTAAATTACTTATTATTTTGAGTAATGCATATCATTTCCATGAAATTTTAGATGCTGTCTTAATTAGAAAATGATGAGATTATGCTAAGTGTAGTCCCGGTTGAAATTTCGTAATAACGAGGATACCTATGTCACGACATGAGATAAGGACGATCCCGTATAAGACCATGTCTGAGACATGGCATCAACACCAAATGTAGGTCCCGTATAAAACCATGTCTGGGACATGGAATCAGCATCAAATGTAGATCCCATATAAGACCATGTCTGGGACATGGCATCGGCATCGAATAAGGAAGGTCCCGTGTAAGACCATGTCTGGGACATGGCTTCGGCACCAAAAGAAGATCTCGTATAAGACCATGTCTGGGACATGGCACCGACATCTATGTACGTTCTCGTATAAGACCATGTTTGGGACATGGCATCGACATCGAGCTAAGAGATCCTGTGTAAGACCATATCTGGGATATGGCATCGGCATCAAGAGGTGATCCCATATAAGACTATATCTGGGATATGGCATTGGCATCGTGATACACGTATGATGAGATTGAGTATCCTCTAACATTTTGAGTAGTTCAACGGGTAAAAGAGCTAAGTATGCAAAGATGATATAGAGCTAAATTATACAAGGATGATAATGAGTTCCATTTATGTTAAGGATGATGATGATTTAGGTTTATGTTCAAGTTCGCATAAGTGCTAAATTATGTGACTAAGTGATACAGGTACCATGAGTAAAATACAAGTTATGAAACTATAATGTGATGTGTGATGGTAGGAGTGAGTATGAGTAAGTATGCCTAAGCACTTGAGAACTTATGTTGCTATTGTTCTATGAGATGAATGGATTTTACCATGAGTACTTATGTTGCTATATTAATTCATGAAAACTTACTAAGCTATATGCTTACCCTCTCTTTTCCCTTTTCCTTGTAGTATTACCAAGCTAGCTCGGAGATCATAGAACGTCGGAGCTCGGATTACACTATCAATCATTCTTTTGGTATAGTAAAGTTGACTTATTTTGAGTATAGCATGTATAGGAACTTGGTTATCTTGTGTTATATCATATTTGAAAGCCAAAGTGTTGGCTACTAATGTTATACACTCATTTTGTAAATGGCCATTAGGAATTGGCTGATATTTGTCAAGTTTCATATTTTAATGGTGATGAGTTTTATGAAGTGAAAGTTCATGCAAATGATAGAGTAAATTGTGAAGTGTATGAATGATGATTAGTGGTTCTTCATAGTGTATTATTGCCATGTTAAGTATGCCTAAGCACTTGAGAACTTATGTTGCTATTGTTCTATGAGATGAATGGATTTTACCATGAGTACTTATGTTGCTATATTAATTCATGAAAACTTACTAAGCTATATGCTTACCCTCTCTTTTCCCTTTTCCTTGTAGTATTACCAAGCTAGCTCGGAGATCATAGAACGTCGGAGCTCGGATTACACTATCAATCATTCTTTTGGTATAGTAAAGTTGACTTATTTTGAGTATAGCATGTATAGGAACTTGGTTATCTTGTGTTATATCATATTTGAAAGCCAAAGTGTTGGCTACTAATGTTATACACTCATTTTGTAAATGGCCATTAGGAATTGGCTGATATTTGTCAAGTTTCATATTTTAATGGTGATGAGTTTTATGAAGTGAAAGTTCATGCAAATGATAGAGTAAATTGTGAAGTGTATGAATGATGATTAGTGGTTCTTCATAGTGTATTATTGCCATGTTATGTGTTGCTTGTATTGGAATATGTGTGTTTATGTTTCAAGGTGGAATTGGCTTGGAAAATAGCCTTCTAATTGTCCGCATGGGTAGACACACGGGCGTGTGTCGAGGCCGTGTGTGACACACGATCAGCCCCATGGTTGTATTGATAGGCCGTGTGTCCCTTGCATCAGATTTGCGAGAATTCGATTTGTCACACGGGCCAACACACGGGTGTGTGCCTAGCCATGTACCCCTAAAGAGTTGCTAACATCATAAACAGAATACCTAGGTTTTCACACAAGGGTGAGGACAGGGGCGTGTTTAGGCCGTGTAAGGGACACGGCCAAAGACACGAGAGTGTGCGCAGCCGTGTGAAAACCCCTGTAGGTTCAAAATGAAAAATAAATTCTACACTGGCTAGGGACATGGGCATGTGTGACCACACGGCCTGCCTACACGGGCGTGTCCCATTTCACATGGGCATGTGGCCCTGTTAGGCAAAAGTTTTCTAAGTGCACAAAAGTTTTCGGTTAAATTTTGAAACCCTCCGTATGCATGTTTAGGGCCTCGTAGGCCTATAATAAGGATGATATGACTGTGAATGAGAAGTTTTAAGTTGAAAAGAAATTTTATAGCCCAAAGTTTTATATTCAAGCAAGCTAAGTCCAGTAATGCCTCAAACTCGATTCCGGAGTTGAATACGGGTAAAGGGTGTTACAGAATCTGTTCCAATTGTCTTTGAGTATCTGTATGTATTTCAAGAAGAGTTGCCTGGGTTACCACCGATAAGAGATGTTGAATTTGCTATTGAGTTAGTACCGGGAACTTCACCAATATCGATAGCTCCGTACAGAATGGCTCTGACAGAACTGAAAGAGTTGAAAGCTCAGTTGCAAGAATGAACAGATAGAGGTTTTGTACGACCTAGTTTTTCGCCCTGAGGTGCGCCAGTATTGTTCGTAAAGAAGAAAGACGGATCAATGAGAATGTGTATTGATTATTCAGCTCAACAAGGTTACAATAAAGAACAAGTATCCGTTACCAAGAATAGATGATTTATTTGATCAGTTAAAAGGTGCAACAATATTTTCGAAGATTGATTTGAGATCTGGCTTGTAACACCCCTTACCCGTATTCAAAGCCAAAACCGGATACGAGGCATTACGAACTTATCTTGCTCAAACATATAACATCGGGCCATAAAATTTCGTTCCAACTTAAAACTTTTTCAATCATATTCATAACGTCCCTATTATGGGTTATGAGACCCTAAACATACATATGGAATGATTCGGGACTAAACCGAACACTTTCACATACTTAGAAAATTTTTACTCAAAACAGGGCGACATGCCTGTGTAGAAAGGAACACGCCTGTTTGGGCAGGTCGTGTGGCCACACACGCCCATTTTCCTAACCCGTGGTGGATTTTATTTTTCATTTCGAACCTACAGGGGTTCTTACACGGCCTGGCATACGCCCGTGTCTATGGCCCGTGTCTTTCACACTGCCAAGACACGCCCTTGCCCTCACCCATGTGTGAAAACCTTAGTATTCTGTATATGACGTTAGTAATCACTTAGGGGCACACGGCCTAGTCACACGCCCGTGTGCTGGACCGTGTGGCGAATTGAATTTTCAAAAATTTGATGCAAGGGACACACGGCTTATCAACACACCCATGGGGCTGACCGTGTGTTACATACGGCCTAGACATACGCTCGTGTGTCTACCCGTGTGGACAATTAGAAGGCTATTTACCAAGTCAATTGCCATCCTGAAAAGCAGACACACTTATACCACCACAAGCAAAACATAGCATAGCAATAATACACTATGAAGGATCACTAATTCATCATGCATACACTTCACATTTTACTTAATTAATTACACGAACTTGCACTTCATGAATATCATCATCATTGGATATACATATATATATAACTTAACAAGTATTGGCCAATTCCCAATGGCCATTTACAAAATGAATGAGTAATAATAATAGCCAAAACTTTGGCTAACAAATATGACATAACAAAATGACCAAGTTCCTATACATGTCATACCCAAAATAAATCAACTTTACTATACCAAAGAATAGTTGATAGTGTGATCCGAACTCTGGCGTTCTACGATCCTCGAGTTATCTTGGCAATACTACAAGGAAAAGGGAAATTAGAGGGGTAAGCATAAAGTTTAATAAGTTTGCATGAAATAAATGGCAACATAAAGACTTATGATAACATCCATTCATCTCATTGAATGATAGCAACACGAGTTCTCGACATATCAACATAACTTACTCATGCACGGTCTTACCAAATCACACATCACATTTTGCATTTATATCTCGTAAGTTACTCATGGGTACCTGTATCACTTCATCACACAACTTTAGCACTTTTATTCTCTTAAACATAGACTTAGCTCTTTGTTATGAGTACATAAACTTAGCTCTTTCCCCGTTGAACTACTCGAAATATCGAAGGATACTCAATCTCATCATACATGTATCACGATGCCAATGCCATATCCCAGATATGGTCTTACATGGGATCACATCTTGAAGCTGATGCTATATCCCAGATATGTTCTTCCACGGGATCTCATATCTCGATATGGATACCATATCCCAGATATGGTCTTATACGAGATTTTATATAGATGTTGATGCCATATCCCAGACATGGTCTTACACGAGATCTTTCTTTGGTGCCGAGGCCATGTCCCAAACATGGTCTTATACAGGACCTTCCTTATTTGGTGCCAATAACATGTCCCAGACATGGTCTTATACGAGACCTTCCTTATCTCATGTTGTGACACAGGTATCCTTGCTATTCTGAATGTTCAACTGGGACTTCAACTTAACATGTTCTCATTATAATTTCATCGAGGCATCACTAATCAACTTTATGGAAATAATATACATTCCTCATAATATAAGGAAATTAAAAACATAATAACATTATGCAGCTTTAATTTCACACAAACTTACCTCGGTACTCAAAATACGTATAGTTGTTTGATTTAGTCCACAACCTTGTTCTTGCTCGGTTTCAGTCTCGGCTTCGTGTTTCTTGATCTATAATAACAATTTCACTTGTTTAATACTCACATTGACTAAATTAACCCATGAATCATAATTTGGCAAAATTATGATTTATCCCCTAAACTTTCACATAATTACTCTTTTGCCCCTAGGCTAGTAAAATGCTTTTTATTCAATTTCCTTGTATTTTAGGCCTAGTAAAATTATTTTCATAACTACAACAACCCTCCCAAATTCCATTAATTCACTCATGTATGACGATTTTCATGACTTTTACAATTTAGTCCTTTTTATGAATTTCCCATGACAATCACTTAGAAAAAAATGTTTATCATACATCAAACTTTCATATTCTTCCATAAATCTTAAAAATACATGCATGTCATACATGAGTAAATTTTTGAACGTAAACCCTAGCTCACAATATATCTAGAAATAGCTAAATCGAGCTACGGGGATATAAAAAATTCGAAAAACATTAAAAATGGGGCTAGGAGGTACTTACAATCAAGCTTGAAAGATGAAGAAACCCTAGCTATGGAGAAATTGAAAATTTCGCTAGCATGAAGAAGATGGACATGAATTTTGACTTCTTTTTCCCTTTTTAATTCTTTTATTAGCTAAATGACAAAAATGCCCTTAAGGCCATTTCTTGAGATTTTTCCTTCCCATGTCTATTTTTGTCCATCTTGACATATATTGGTCTAATTGCTAAATAAGGACTTCTAATAATTTTTATAATGCTATTTCATACTTAAATATTCTAGAATCTCATAGTTTCCAATCTTTGCAATTTAGTCCTAATAAACTAATTGTTCACTAATTTATAAAATTTCTTCGTGAAATTTTAATACAATCATGCAACCATGTTTTAGGCCTCATAACAGTAATAAAACACATATTTATACCTCAGATTTGTAGTCTCGCAACCACTATTTTGACTAGGCCCTAAATCGGGCTGTTACAATTCTCCCTCTTTGGGATTTTCGTCCCCGAAAATCTTACCGGTAAAAAGGTTTGGATATTGGTTTCTCATAGCCTCCTTGGGCTCCCATGTAGCCTCTTCTACCCCATGTCTTTGCCATAGTACTTTCACAATGGCTATACTTTTGTTTCTTAATTGTTTGACTTCTCGTGCCAGAATCTTAACCGGTTCTTCGCCATAAGTCATGTCGGGTTGAATTTCAACCTTTGTCAGAGTAATCATATGCAAAGGATCTGATCGGTAATGACATAACATAGACACGTGGAACACATCATGAATCTTTTTCAATTCAGATGGCAAAGCCAATCGATAAGCTATGTAACATCCTAGATTAGGGGTTATGCGTTTGGAGCATAACCCAAGTGCTAGTGGGTTTTAAGGGTATTTGGAGATGTTTTAAGAGTTTTTAGAACTTTAGAATGAAGGTGAAAGCTTTGGAAAAATTTTGGATTTAAGTGTAAAAGAGGAAATTAGGTGAGAGAGGCCTTAAGAATAATTTGTGGGCGTTTTGGGTCATGAAAGGGGGCTTGGTAAAGTGGCTTAGGGACGCCACTTAAGGCACAGGAATGACGCCAACAAGGGTCCGAGTTCGAGTCTTGAGGCGCATGGGAGTGTTTTATTTTTGTATTTTGCGTCAAGAAGGGAGGTTGGATGAAGACGGCTTTAAGGAAATATGCGATGGTCTTTGTACATAAAGCGAGCAGCCTTGGTAAAGTGGTCTGCAGGCGCCACTTAAGGGCCCTGGAGGTGACGCCTTTGGCGCAGTCTTTGGTTCGAGTTGCGAGAGGAAGCGAATGGGATTTTATTTTTATGCGTCAAGTAGGAGCTTGGCTTGGGAGGTCTTAAAAGAATTTGTGGCGGTTTATGTCATAAAAATCGCCACTAGCAGAGTGGCTTGGAGCGCTATATGCGGCTTGCGGCAACAAGGGCCTTGGTTCGAATCCCGTTGGCAGCATGGGGCGTGTTTTTATTTTGTTATGGCGCTAGGACAAGGGGGAGCTTGGGAAAGAGGTGTTAAAAGAAGTTCAGGGTGAATTATAACACAATCAGTGCCTTGGCAAAGTGGCAGGGGCGTTACCTGCAGTTAAGGGTTCCAACAGGTCCCGGGTTCAAGGCGTGGGAGCAGCAGTTGGGTGTTTTAATTTTGGCTTTTGGTGCCAAGATAGAAGGAAGCATTGGACGGCAATTGGACTTTTAATTGAAAGAGGATTAAGCTTTTTATCCTCTTAAAATTCAACTGGAGTAAGGATAATTGTTGGATTTATTTTTGTTATTTGTTTATTTTGAATAGGTAGAGATAATGGTTGTATTATTTATTTTAGATAATAGAGGAGTTATTTTATTTAGTTTAAATGTGGAGATAAGAGATAAAGAGGAGATAGAGTTTTATTTTATTTTATTTATTGTGAATATGTGTTCAAGAGTTATTATAGGAGAAGGAAGTGGAATTTGAGAGGAGGTAGGAGTGCCGAATTTGAGTAGTATAAATAGGGGTGACCATTCTTTAGCTATTCTTTTCTTCATTTTTATTTTCCTTGGCCGAAAGTTGTTCCTCTAATTCTCTTTTTGAGCCGAGTTGCTTCTCACTTCTTCTCCCTATTCTTTCTCTTTTCTTCAACTTTAATTCTCCATCTTTTCTTATATGGCCAAATACCCCATTTGCCATTAGTGCCATAGCTGAACCTAGTAGCTTCTCTTTGTTTGAAACTCTAAAGAAACACCATCACTACCTTGATTCTCAAAAGCCGAAGATCAAGCGTTTTCTCTCTTGTGTCGAATACACTCTCTCTTGCACTTCAACGGGTTATTGTGGTAAGTATTTTCTGTCCTAGCAATCGGTTATAGGTTCTCTTCCATTTGTGTGCCGAAAGCAAGTGTTTAAAGCCTTGGTTTTGGTTTGGCCGAGTCTAATAATTGTTTAATAGGGATTTCAACAGTCCAAGAGCAAGAAAGTAGGCAAATAGCCGTAGTGTCGCTTAGCGATAGCATCGGGATCGAAAGCGTAGTTCTTCAAGTAATCAGGTGTGTGATTAACCCACCGTTTTCTGGGTTTTTGCTATAATTGCATGTGTGATTTATATGCTAACCAGTGCAGTGGCAGTTATGTGGTAATTACCCTAAAAAGGGGTATATCGATATTCAGGTTAGTATTATCTGTTGATAAGATTGTGAAAGTGCCGATGTGAATGTGACTATACCTATGGAAATATGATTGATTGCCTTAATAACATGTGCATGCATTTATTATTATGCCGTTATTACATGTGCATGTGCATGGGGTGGGATATGAAAGAAGGTACGGGTGTACTTTGAGTACGTGGTTTGATGTTAGCCTTGAGCTACATCGTGGATTGACATTGACTGAGGTCACGTTGTGGATTAATTGCGATTTAGTTCGTGTGGTTTGATGAGAAGCTGTGTGCCTCATCGTGGTTGATATCGGCTATGTGCCATATCGTGGTTGATGAGTGACTATGTGTCCCATCGTGGTTTTGGTGTTAGCTAGGCTACATCGTGGATTGGCGCTGACTGAGGTCGCGTTGTGGATTATTGTGCTTAATTGCACGTGGACGGCAGTGATTGCCTTTTGGAGTGAAAAGGAGAGGGTGATTTAATAATCCCCTGTGTGTGGTAGGTCGGATACGGGGTGTGTAGCGGATGGACCCTAGGTTTGGGTTGGGCTTCATAATTGCATAATTTTGTATGTGAATATATGTGAAAATGGGCCAAGCCCAGTTGATATATGGATTATTAAGAAAAGGGCCAAGCCTAGTATATGAATGTGAATCAGTGTGGAAATGGGCTAAGCCTAGTACGTGGAAATTATGTGGTTATCTACTCTATTATATGAATGTGATATGAATATGGGCCAAGCCCAGAATGTGGTAATATGTGAATATGATATTTGTTTTTTGATATAAGTGGTTAACATGTGGGTGGAATTCAGTGGCTTAATTACACACTGAGTCTGTTAGACTCACCCAAAATTCTATTAAATATCACAGGTGATCGTGATTTTCGGACCTGGTTGGAGTGGATACAAAGGTGGCCATGCAGAAGCAGATTTCTATGCAGAAGTTGTTTTCCTTATTTAATAGAATTTATCATTTTCAGTATTTTGAGTATTTGAATAAGTATTTATTATAATAAGGCCCACTTAAAGTATTGGAATTTTGTTATGTTTAAGTTAGATTTATAATTAAGTTAATACTTTGTAAGTTTAATTTTAAAAGCTATTTATATCTCAAAAGTCATATTAAAGTTTTGAATCCGGTATTTTTATAACAACTTAATTTTTACTTAGAATATTTTAAATATCGAAAAATGTTTTAGTAAAGGCAATAAATTTTTAACGGTTTTTACTTTTAAGTAAGAAGATTTTCAAACGTTTTTCGTAGTGGCATTTCAAATTCGGTCGTAACGAATGGGCCGGGTTTGGGGTGTTACAAGCTATTAGTCCTACCCTCTCGGTAATCTTATATGGTCTGATAAAACACGAACTCAATTTGCCTTTCTGGCCGAATCTGAGAACTTTCTTCCATGGTGACACATTCAAGAATACCTTATCACCAATTTGAAATTTGATCTCTTTCCGTTTCAAGTTTGAGTAGGACTTTAGCCTATCAGAAGCAACTTTTAAACAATCACGAATTATTTTTACCTTCTCCTTGGTTTCTCTAACCAGATCAACCCCGTGAATTTGATTTTCTCTGAGTTTAGTCCAATACAAAGGCGTTTGAAACTTTCACCCATACAATGCCTCATAAGGCGCCATTCTCAAACTCGACTGAAAACTATTACTATAGGCAAACTCTACCAACGGTAAGTATTTATCCCAACTATCTTGAAACTCAAGAACACAACACTGAAGCATATCCTTAAGTATCTGTATTAATCTCTCCAACTGTCTGTCGGTTTGTGGATGAAAGGTTGTACTAAAACTCAACTTTGTGCCCAAAGCTTCTTGCAACTTTTTCCAAAATCGAGATGTGAATCTCGGATCTCTATCCAATATAATCAACAAAGGCACTCCATGTAGTCTTATAATTTCTGAAACATACAAGTCTGCCAACTTCTCAAGCGAATAATCAACACGTACCGGTATGAAGTGGGCCGACTTCGTAAGTCTATCTACAACAACCCATACAACATCTTTCTTGCTCGGTGTCAACGGCAAACCCGTCACAAAGTCCATAGTAATACGGTCCCATTTCTACTCAGGAACCATAATAAGCTGAAGTAAACTCGATGGTACATGGTGTTCAGACTTCGCTTGCTGACAAATCAAACATTTCGATACAAATTTAGAATTATCTTTCTTCATACTCGGCCACCAATACCATTTCTTCAAATCATTATACATTTTTGTGCTGCCTGTATATACAGATAGACATCCGCTATGTGCCTCGTATAAAAATTTTTGAATGAGCTCATCATCTCTTGGGACACAAACTCTGTCTCGGAACATCAAACATCCATCAAAATTAATTCGAAAGTCAGATTCAACACCCGACTCACACTGAACTCTTTTGGCTTGCAAGTCATTATCACCTTTCTGATCTTCATAAATCTCTTGGAGAAACATCGGTCTAGCCCTCAACTCAGCTAGTATAGAACCATCACTTGACAAAGCCATCCGTGTATTCATAGCCCTCAATGCAAATAAGGATTTTCTACTCAAAGCATCAGCGACTACATTCGCCTTTCCCGGGTGGTAGTTAGTAGTCCTTTATCAGTTCTAACCATCTTTATTGCCTTAAATTCAACTCCTTTTGAGTCATCAAGTACTTTGGCTTTTATGATCGGTGAATATCCGACATTTTTCACCATACAAATGGTGTCTCCATATCTTCAATACAAACACAATGGTAGCCAACTCTAAATTATGTGTCGGGTAATTCTTCTCATGTGGGTTTAACTGTCTGGAGGCATATGCTATCACTTTGCGCTCTTGCATAAGCATACAACTCAATCCATTCAAAGATGCATCACTATAAACTACAAATTCTTTTCCCGATTCAGGTTGCACTAGAACTAGAGCCTCAGTCAACAGTGCCTTTAATTTCTCGAAACTCTGTTGGCACTTCTCTGTCCATTCAACTTCACATCTTTTTGTAACAACCTCGTCATTGGAGTCGCTATCATGGAAAATCCCTTGACAAACTGTCTGTAATAGCTAGCTAGGCCCAGAAAACTTCTAACCTCTAATACATTTCTCGGCGGTTTCCAATCAACAATAGCTGAAATCTTACTCGGGTCAACTCGAATTCTATCTCCTGAGATAATGTGCCCCAAAAACCCAACTTCCTTAAGCCAAAATTCACTTTGGCTAAACTTGGCATACAAATGATTATCTCATAAAATCTGTAAAACTGTCCTCAAGTGCTCGGCATGCTCATTCTCATAATGAGAATAAATCAATATATCATCAATGAAAACCACAACAAACTTATCCAAATATGGCTGAAAGATGTGGTTCATTAAATCCATAAACACAGCAAGGGCATTTGTTAAACTGAAAGGCATGGAAAAAAATTCATAGTGCCCATACCTTGTCCGAAATGCGGTTTTCAGCACATCTGAGTCTTTGACCCTCAACTGGTAATAACCAAACCTTAAGTCTATCTCGGAAAACACAGTGGCTCCCTTCAATTAATCAAACAAATCGTCGATCCTTGTCAATGGGTACTTGTTCTTCACGGTTACCTTATTATGCTGCCAATAATCTATACATAATCTTATGGAACCATCTTTCTTTTTCACAAATAATACTGGAGCACCCCATTAAGAATAACTTGGTCGTGGGAAGCCTTTCTTCATCAACTCTTGTAACTGTGCCTTCAATTTTTTCAACTCAGTTGGAGCCATTCTGTACGGAGCAATCGGTATAGGTGCAGTACCACGGGCTAACTCAATGCCAAATTTAATTTCTCTAACCGGAGGCAAGCCTGGCCATTCTTCTGGGAATACATCTGGATACTCACATACTATCGACACTGATTCAATTCTTAACTCAGTTTCTTTGGCATTCATCACAAAGGCAAGATAAGCTTCGTATCCCATTCTTACATATTTTTGGGCAGACATATAAGAAATCACTATAGGCGATCTGTTCTGTTCATCTGATTCAGCACGAAGAGTGTCCCCGTTTTCACATCTCAATTCAATGTATTTCTTTCCACAATTTACTGTCACATCATGAGCGGTTAACTAGTCCATACCAAGAATTATATCGAATTCATCAAATGTTAATAGCATGAGATTCGCCTTAAAATAATGACATCTAATCATCAATGGGCAATGTATGCATACCTTATCAACTAATACACATTTGCCTAAGGGATTGGACACTTTTATCATGAATTCTGTAGACTCTACAGGCATACTAATACTAGATACTAATTTCATGCAAATATATGAGTGGGTAGATCCCAGATCAATTAAGGCAATAACATTAGTATCATAGAGAGAAAATGTACCCGTAATTACATTAGGGGATGACGCCTCTTCGCGAGCATGAATAGCGTAAGTCCTCGCAGGCGCTCTACCCTTAAATCTTGCTGTCTGCTCTCTGGGTGCACTCTTACTACTCGTTCCACTTCTCGAGTTTCTTCGTTGTCTCCCTCTAGTAGTGCTTCCCGATCTTGCACTCTGAATTTTCTCTTTTTTGACCATCTTAGGGCATTCTCTAATAAAATGATCTTGGGAGCCCACTTAAAATAGGCTTTCTCATGTGCTCGGCACTCAACAGGGTGACGTTTGCCACACTGTGGACATTTCAGCCTATTTGGTCGAGTGTTCCCAACACTAGCAACTGAAGTGGTCTGAGCTTTAGACCTCGAGTACTGTTTACCCTTACTTCTATTTGAAAACCCAACTGAAGTAGCTGGTCGAGTAGCGAAGTCTCTGAACTTCCTAGATGAGGATTGAAATGACTTGTTCAGTTGTCTCTTTCTTGAGTCACGAGACTCCATTTTAGCTTTTCTTTTCTCTTTAACCAACTCCTCGGCTTTGCAAGCCCTGTCCACTAGCACAACAAATTCATTCAATTCAAGGACACCAACAAATAATCAGATATCTTCATTTAATCCATCCTCAAACCTTTTACACATAATTGCTTCAGTGGATACACACTCTCGAGCGTATTTGCTGAGCCTTACGAACTCTCGCTCATACTCAGTTAGTGTCATCCGACCTTATTTTAAATCAAGGAATTCCTTTCTTTTCTGGTCAATAAACCTTTGGCTAATGTACTTTTTCTGGAACTCTTCTTTGAAAAACTCCCAATTAACTTTTTCCCTTGGTACCACCGACACAAGGGTGTTCCACCACTGATAGGCCGAATCTCTCAAGAAACACACCACACATTTCATGCACTCTTCATGTGTGCAAAATAATTCATCAAATACCCTGATGGTATTTTCAAGCCAAAATTCTGCCCTCTCCAGATCATCATCTTTACTAGCTAGAAATTCCTCGGCTCCTTGTTTCTGGATTCAATCAATCGAAGGCTTTTCTCTCCTTACTAGTTCTACCACTTGGGGAGCTACAGGGGTAGGCTGAAGAATAGGTAGGGGTGGAGGGGGTTGTGCATTTGAGTTCGTACGAACGAACTCCGTATACCATGCATTCATCATGTGGAGAAAGGCTTCCCTAGCCTCTTCTCCTCCTCTCTGACTTACAGTCGTTGGTCTATTATCATTTTCATTCGGCACCGTCCCTTGAGCTGGGGCTAGCGCGTTAATTTTTACATCATCCGCCATAGCTCTATCGGGATCCATTTACTATATAAAACACAATTTAAATCATTAGGAGTCGTCACACTATCATTAGGTAAATACTCATACGTATGGCATGTATAGCTAGACTCATGCATACACTACGTTAGCCCGAGAATCGACTAAACCATAGCTTTGATACCACTAAATGTAACACCGCTTACCTGTATTCAATGTCGAAACCGAATACGAGGCATTACCGAACTTAACTTGCTCAAACATATAACATAGGGCCATAATGTAACACCCCAAACCCGGCCCATGAATTATGAGCAGATTTGGTATGTCACACGAGCAAAACATGTTAAACCCTTTTTATTCGTACTAAAATATTGCTTTGTTAAAATCAAGAAAATAAGTTTGATTTGATAAAATACTACTAACCTCGAAGATTTGATTGATAAATTAATAAATTTGAACTAATGATCTTACAAAACCATGACTTTTGAAAATATCGTTAATAGTTCGAGAGAAAATATCCGTGTTAAAAATATTTGTAAAAGTTTATTTTGAAATCCATTTGTTAATCAATTTTGGAAATCATTATTTAAGTTTTTAGAAAATTTCCTTTTTAAACAATTTAAGAAAAATAATAAAAACATCCCAACCATAAAGCAAAAATAAAAGTAGTCCAGAGGCCTTATTACAAAATTTAACCCAAAATAGTAAAGTAATAAAATAAATGAGAAAGAAGTCTAAAGTCCAAATAAACCATTTTCGAAGTATGGCCTCCACCGATTCATCCATGGCCCAAGTCCACGTCACTGAGCATTACCTGAAAGGGGTAAGAGAAAGGGGGTGAGTTACAAGAACTCAGTGCGTGATCCCCTCACCGTTATCCATTGGGCTGGAACCTATTTAGCAATATTTTGGGCCGAAGCCCATTTACAATAATAATGTATCGATTATAACATGTGAATGTAATGTAATTCCCAAACCAATCCTAATAATCCATCCGCTATACACCACCCGTACCAACCAACACACTTGTGGGGATCAAGTCAACCCACCCCGCCAACACACCAATCGCAGGCATTATGCCATTTATAACAGATTTAATTGTGGGCAAGCCATCAGAATCACATAGTATCATATTATCAAACATATTTGTGGCAGTGCCACCGAAATTTCTTCTCTTCAACATTTTCCCAACCCATGCAAAGTCATGTAGATGCATCATACATAGCAAATCATGAAATTTACAAATATAACAACAATAATTAATTCAGGCAAAAGTTCAGCCCATTAACACTTTACAAATTGGCCCTTTAAGGCAATTTATCAAAACGGCCCATTAAGCAATATATCAATTCGGCCCATTAAGCAATATATCAATTCGGCCCATTAAACAATATCAATTCGGCCCATTAAGGAATATCTTAATTCGGCCCATTACAGAATATCTTAATTCGGCCCATTGTAACAATTTATCAAATAGGCTCATTAAGGCAATATATCAAATCGGCCCATTAACACTTTTGCGAATCAGCCCATTAGGGGCATTTCCATAATTCGGCCCGTAAGGGCATTTTCATAATTAGTAATTTACCCACTAAGGGTAATTCGGTAATTTCACAATCCAGACTTAACTACTAATTTGGGCATAAAAATTTAAACTGTCCATCTGCGTCGTACTGACTAAATTGACTATAACTTTAGTTAGGAATCTTGAAATCTAAATCCATAAATTTTTATTGAAACTAGACTCATATATCTTCTTACTACAATTTTTCCAGAGTTTTTGTCTTAACCATTTAGTACAGTTTATTCCTTAAAGTTTCCCTTGTTTCACTGTCCAACGATTCTGACCTCTCTTAACTTAATTTTAAATATTTCACTGTACGATTTTCATATATTGCGCCCACTTGTTTCTAATGAAAATAGGCTCACTAAGGAATATATATAATTTATAACTCATAATTCACTTCGTACAATTTTATCTGATTTTACCAAGACAGATCAGGGAACCACGAAGTCATTCAGAACCAGTCTCACTAAAATTAAGATATCTCAGAATATAAAATTCCTTTTCCTTCTCTGATTCTTCCTTATCAAAATAGACACAGTAAGATTTAATTTGATATCTTATTCACTTTCTAATTCCTTTTTTCCTATTTTTCGTGATTTTTCAAAAACACATCACTGCTTCTAACCGAAACTGTTTTATTACAAAATACGATTACCACTATGATCATACGAACGCCCGAGTGATCACGGATGCCAGTTTTCTATTTTCTTCGGTATTTCGACCAATTCACAGAATATTTCATACAAACTTTTAGAGAAGTGTAAGATTACACACCATTTCAGATATGTATACGAAAGATACGGGATTACACACCTGATTTTGATTTCCTAAAGAACCACTCGTCGTTGACCCTAGAACAATACCAACCAAAAGTTAGCCTCGAATTTCCAAAAGATTTCATACCCAACGTATTACTTACACTTGAATCACTTACCACTATATCCGAAGGTAGAATATGTCAAGTGATTTCGTCCCTAAAACATAATCGATTAGTCACAACCACTATGATCCCTATAACAACTTAAACGAATAAAGAATGATTTCAAATAATCCATGAAGAACTCCTTACCTTATCGATATTGGATCCAATTTCCACCGTTTGACTTAGGGCTAGAACGATACACAGTGTCCCACTTAGAACACTATGAAAAGAAGGGTGATTAAGACATGAAGGAGTGGAAGATAACACCATTTCGGTTAAGATCAAGAGTTACAATCGAATAGTGATAAATACCTATTCGGCTAGAAAGAAAAGAATATGAACATAGAAAAGAATTCACTTACCGATTTAATCGAAGAAAAGAGTGTCAACCCAATTGAGAAAAATGATAAAGAAGAGATGAAGGTTTCGGCTATGGAAGATATGAATTTGAGAAGAAAAATAAAGGGTCGGAAAAATTTTGTAAAAAGAAAAAGAAAGATGAAAAGGAGTGTTTATGAGGATTCAATTTTTCCAAAGGAGAAAGAGTGAACAATTTGATCTCAATGGCTTAGGTACATTCGGTAACAAGAAGAAATGAAGAAACAATATGCACACTCAAAGCTTGAAGATTCGGCAAGGAGAAGAAGAGGTTTGGAGAGAAAGAAAATGCAACATCCTGAAAAGGGCCTATGCATTTTCGGTTTAATTCTACGAAATGACATGTCTTATGTGTTATAAACATTTTTGGAAACCTGGAAATGTATGGAAATGTTAGGTTTAAAAGAGGAAAGTGAACATTTTTGGAAACTTGGAAATGTAAGGAAGTGATTTAGAAATGATTCAAAAGAGGAAAGTGAACATTTCTGGAAACTTGGAAATGTAAGGAAATGTCAAGTTTAAAGAGGCAAACGAAAATTTTTGAAAACTTAGAAATGACATAGAAATGTCGAGTTTTAAAGTTTAAAAGAGGAAATTAAGGCAAGGTGGCCTTAAGAGAAAAAGTATGTGAAATTTGACACGCAAACAGGCTTGGAAAAGTGGCCTGGAGATGCCACTTAGGGCCTCTGGAAATGGCGCCACATGCAAGGGGATTGGGCCTGAGTTCGAGTCACAGGGAAAGCAAATAAAAGAAATTTTATTTTGCTTCCAGAAGAAGTGAGGTGGACGGCACAAGGCTATAATTTAGGAGCCTTTATTCTTTTATTTTTAAGAGATAAATAGTAGATAAATAAAGGATAAATAATGGATTTATTTTAGATTATTTTCAAGAGATAAATGAGGAATTATTCTTTAATTAGGAAAAGAAGGGAGAAGTGATGGCCAAGTAAGGGACTTTGAGTTTAATAATTTCGGCTAAGTAAGGATAGTTGCTTAAATATCTTTTATTTTAGGATATAATTAAAGAGATAAAGCTATCAAAATAGAAGAGTGATGGCCAAGTAAGGGATTCTAAGTTAGTAAACTCGGCTATATAAGGAAAAGAGGGCCATTCATCATTCTTTCTCTCAACCCTTCTCTCTACCGAATTTCCTAGAGCATTTGTTCTTCTTCTTTTTGTTAGCCAAAGCCGAAAATTCAAGATATCACCATTAGCCAATTTCTTTTCTTTCCAATCCATCAAAAGCCGAATCTTTGAGGGGCTTCAAGCATAGGTGCTGTCGATTTCTTCAAGAAAGGGTAAGAATAAGTTTTGATTTCTATTCTTTTCTTTTAGATTTGTCAAAATCTAGGACTAATCCCATCAATATTCTTATTTGCCGAAATTTGGAAGGATTCTTTTGGGATTTTTGCCGTAGTCGACTATAAAGGAAAAGATCTTCCGGATTTGACCATCAAGGTAAGTCATATCTGACATTCGGCCAAGGGCCATTGATTGTGATTAAAGGCTAGAAGTTGATCTAACATGTGGTTTTAGGGATTTCGATGTGAATATAACAAGGGATAATTTCGGATTTAAGATCCTTAAGGTAAGTGACTATGAATATTCGGCCAAGACCTATTTTAGTAGTTAGATATATTTTTATGTGTTTTAAGCTGAAAACTAACCGATTCAAGAGATCTAGTGATTAGCCGATTTCAAAGGGGAAGAATACAAATTTCCGAGATTTGATTAATTATCAAATCGGCAGCAAGGTAAGAAAGTGGATACGATAATCCTTCGGGATTTGATTAAATTAGCCGAATAGGCTTTTTCCTAAAATACTAAATGTGGCCAAATGTAGGGATTTAGGATCTAAAACGATAGATCAGTTTTCCGGGATTTCAAGGAATTCGTTAAGCTAATCAGGTGTGTACCCTACACTATTTCATAATATGTTTTATGGCTATGTTTAATTAATATATGTGATATTAAGAATGTGAATATGGCTAAGGTACCATAATGTGGTACAAAGTACTCAGGTACATTTCCTACTCCTACTAGGAATATGAAATATGTTATTTGTAACATGAGAATAAGAATGTGAACTTTGGCATATTAATGCATATTACAAAATGGGGCATATGGGTTATTGAAAGGGGAAGTGAATGTGATGACCTAAGACCACGGACATGGTGACCTAAGACCGTGGTATCTCGAATGTGGTGACCTAAGACCACGATGAATCAATGTCTTTGTGACCTAAGACCGCGATATATGAATGTGGTGACCTAAGACCACAAATACGGTGACCTAAGATCTGCGATATGGAGTGTAGCGGAAGGAGGGTCGACTTAGTAGTCCCCACTGTGTACAAAGTTGGTACGGGGAGTGTAGCGGATGGCTTATTAGGTTTGGGGTTTGGGAATGCCTCATAATTTGTATGCTATGATATGAATGTGTAATATTTGTTATCCCCGATTCTATTATGATTTAGTGTTGTGTACACATTGAGTCTGTTGACTCACCCCGCTGAGGACTATGTTTGTGATGAACAAGAATGGACCGGACGATGAGAACTTGTGGTGGCCATGCTCAACATGAAGTTTTTATTTTTATGGACTATTAATTTTTAAGTACTCGAATTATTTGGATTTACTTGATGTAATAAGGCCATAAGGCCATAGTGCACTATTTTATTTCTGCTTTTATTTATTATGTTACTGAAATTTTTATTAAGTTAAAGATTAAGTAATTTACTTTAAATGTATTCTATATGTTTTATCACCTAAAATTTAAAAGGGTTTTCATTATAAAACGATTTTGTTTTCTACTCAAGCCCAACCCAAAACAATATTTCTTTCAAAACACACTATTTTCCCAAAGTAACAAAAGAACTTTGAACCGGTTTACTTGAGGAACATACCAAATCTGGTCAAAGCTCGTGGCCGGGTTTAGGGTGTTTCAGTTTGGTATCAAAGCCCAGTTTTAAACTCTTGGCCTGTGGGCTAAGGCCCAAAACATTTTCAAATCGAGCCCAAATGAGTTTTATGAAAATATTTTTGGAAATAAGCAGGTTTCTGGCATGGCACCCAAGTCTCTGACCTGCAGTCCACCAGGTAAGTACCCCTATCCTCTGTGTGAATTATGGAATGAATTATAGAAGGGTAGGAATGGAACGTAGATTAGACTGTTAAGTATGTGAACCCTAGGACTAGTTTACCCCAACATTTACATAAGACCCAAGTGCCTAATTAAACAAACCTGTGGTTAAGTCACCGAGTTAGGGTGTGGCAACCATGGTGCGCATGTCTAGGATTTGATCCAGAAGAGCCTGGTACTTAAGCAATCCTAGTGACTCACCTCCTCTTCGCAGGAATCCTACCTGGTGCGTAGCTACGGTTCACTCTAACCATAAGGACTTATTCATAGGCTAAACTCAATAACTAAAACCCTAGTTTTAAAACTCTTAAAATTACCTTTTTTAATTTGTGAGAACTATCTTTACAAAATTTTTCGAAAGATTTTCGATTTATGAAATTACAAAAATACCCCTAGTGGTAAAATTACCAAAATACCCTTGGTTTATAAAATGTCCAAACTACCCATAGTTTAATCAAAATTTCCTTACTTTATAAATGTTCAAAAACCCTAATTTGCAAAATATCAAAATACCTTGATTTTACAAAATAATGAAATTGCCCCTAACTTGCAAATTACCAAAATGACCCTAATTCCCAAAATTTTTGCAACATCACCATTTTGGAAAACAAATTCTCAATAATAACCCTAAAGTTTTGTAAAATCTGCAATACCCTGATTTATTGAGCTTTACAAATTTACCCTGGTTTATTACCAAAATACCCTTGAGTTTCAAAATTATCGAAATGCCCTCGAATTTCAGAATTTCCAAAAATACCCCGGGAACACAAAATTACCAAAATACCCTTACTGACAAAATTACCAAGGAACCTTATTTTGAAAAATTACGAAAATACCCCTGTAGGACAAATTACGAAAATACCCCTGGGGTAAGAATAGACAAAACTATAGAAATAATGAATGTGTGTGATGGATGTTACTGAATGAATGTTTGGATGAATGTGAATGTGATTCTCTGAATTAGAGTAGTGAACTTGAACTGAAACTTTGTGTGATCGAAAGAACTACTTCTAAATATCTTTATTTCATAAAATTGTTCGCGGTTAATAAGTGGAACAAAATTCTGATGCATAAAACTTTTTAATCAGATTAAATTGCGGCGTTAGAAATGAGTTCTAGGGGATGTGAACTTAGAGATTGTGCCTAGGAAGTATGATGGTTTTATTAAGATCAGAGTGCGCAGCATAAGCGTAGTGCGGTGAGTTAAGATGTACGATTATTCGTTAATAAGTAATTTCGAGGACGAAATTATTTTTAAGGAGGGTAGAACTGTAACATCCTGAAAAGGGCCTATGCATTTTCGGTTTAATTGTACGAAATGACATGTCTTATGTGTTATGAACATTTTTGGAAACCTGGAAATGTATGGAAATGTTAGGTTTAAAAGAGGAAAGTGAACATTTTTGGAAACACTGGAAATGTATGGAAATGTTAGGTTTAAAAGAGGAAAGTGAACATTTTTGGAAACTTGGAAATGTAAGGAAGTGATTTAGAAATGATTCAAAAGAGGAAAGTGAACATTTCTGGAAACTTGGAAATGTAAGGAAATGTCAAGTTTAAAGAGGCAAACGAAAATTTTTGGAAACTTAGAAATGACTTAGAAATGTCGAGTTTTAAAGTTTAAAAGAGGAAATTAAGGCAATGTGGCCTTAAGAGAAAAAGTATGTGAAATTTGACACGCAAAAATGGCTTGGAAAAGTGGCTGAGATGCCACTTAGGCCTCTGGAAATGGCGCCACATGCAAGGGATTGGGCCTGAGTTCGAGTCACAGGAAAGCAAATAAAAGAAATTTTATTTTGCTTCCAGAAGAAGTAAGGTGGACGGCACAAGGCTATAATTTAGGAGCCTTTATTCTTTTATTTTTAAGAGATAAATAGTGGATAATTAAGGGATAAATAATGGATTTATTTTAGATTATTTTTCAGAGATAAATGAGGAATTATTCTTTAATTAGGAAAATAAGGAGAAGTGATGGCCAAGTAAGGGACTTTGAGTTTAATAATTTCGGCTAAGTAAGGATAGTTCCTGAATTATCTTTTATTTTAGGAGATAATTAAAGAGATAAAGCTATCAAAATAGAAGAGTGATGGCCAATAAGGGATTCTAATTAGTAAATTCGGCTATATAAGGAAAAGAGGGCCATTCATCATTCTTTCTCTCAACCCTTCTCTCTACCGAATTTCCTAGAGCATTTGTTCTTCTTCTTCTTGTTAGCCAAAGCCGAAAATTCAAGATATCACCATTAGCCAATTTCTTTTCTTTCCAATCCATCAAAAGCCGAATCTTTGAGGGGCTTCAAGCATAGGTGCTGTCGATTTCTTCAAGAAAGGGTAAGAACAAGTTTTGATTTCTATTCTTTTCTTTTAGATTTGTCAAAATCTAGGACTAATCCCATCAATATTCTTATTTGCCGAAATTTGGAAGGATTCTTTCGGGATTTTTGCCATAGTCGACTATAAAGGAAAAGATCTTCTAGATTTGACCATCAAGGTAAGTCATATCGACATTCGACCAAGGGCCATTGATTGTGATTAAAGGTTAGAAGTTGATCTAACTTGTGGTTTTAGGGATTTCGAATGTGCTATAACCAACCAAGGATAATTTCGGATTTAAGATCCTTAAGGTAAGTGACTATGAATATTCGGCCAAGGCTTATTTTAGTAGTTAGATCTATTTTTATGTGTTTTAAGCCAAAACTAACCGATTCAAGGGATCTAGTGATTAGCCGATTTCAAAGGGAAGAATACAAGTTTCCGGATTTGATTAATTATCAAATCAAGCAAGAAGGTAAGAAAGTGGATACGATAATCCTTCGGGATTTGATTAAATTAGCCAAATAGGCTTTATCCTAAAATACTAAATGTGGCCAAATGTAGGGATTTAGGATCTAAAGCGATAGATCGGTTTTCCGGGATTTCAAGGAATTCGTTGTTAAATAATCAGTGTGTACCCACACTATTTCATAATATGTTTTATGGCTATGTTTAATTAATATATGTGATATTAAGAATGTGAATATGGCTAAGGTACCATAATGTGGTACAAAGTACTCAGGTATGTTTCCTACTCCTACTAGGAATATGAAATATGTTATTTGTAACATGAGAATAAGAATGTGAACTTTGGCATATTAATGCATATTATAAAATGGGGCATATGGGTTATTGAAAGGGGAAGTGAATGTGGTGACCTAAGACCACGAACACGGTGACCTAAGACCGTGGTATCTGAATGTGGTGACCTAAGACCACAGTAATCTGAATGCGGTGACCTAAGACCGCGATATCTAAATGTGGTGACCTAAAACCACAAATGCGATGACCTAAGACCGCGATATGGAGTGTAGCGGAAGGAGGGTGGACTTAGTAGTCCCCACAGTGTACAGGTTGGTACGGGGGAGTGTAGTGGATGGCTTATTAGGTTTGGGTTTGGGAATGCATCATAATTTGTATGCTATGATATGAATGCGTAATATTTGTTATGCCTGATTCTATTATGATTTAGTGTTGTGTAGACATTGAGTCTGTTGACTCACCCCGTTGAGGGACCATGTTTCAGGTGATGAACAGTAATGGACCGGGACGGCAGAACTTGTGGTGGCCATACTCAACATGAAGTTTTTATTTTTATGGACTATTAATTTTTAAGTACTCCGAATTATTTGGATTTACTTGATGTAATAAGGCCATAAGGCCATAGTGCACTATTTTATTTCTGTTTTTATTTATTATGTTACGAAATTTTTATTAAGTTAAAGATTAAGTAATTTACTTTAAATGTATTCTATATGTTTTATCACCTAAAATTTAAAAGGGTTTTCATTATAAAATGATTTTGTTTTCTACTCGAGCCCAACCCAAAACAATATTTCTTTCAAAACACACTACTTTCCCAAAGTAACAAAAGAACTTTGAACCGGTTTACTTGAGGAACATACCAAATCTGGTCAAAGCTCGTGGGCCGGGTTTGGGGTGTTTCAGAATAATGACACACAATGATACAAAAGGAATTTTGGCCAAAATAAGCACCAAAGTTTTTACTAAAAGACAAAGAAAATTCGGCTACCTCCCCCTATACCAAAATCGTCCATAGCTTGGCAAAAAGGTCAAAATTTGCCAACCAAAACTTTCCATAACACTTTCCTTTCTTTGCGCTAACATGTTCCCTATACTTGCCTTTTTCTTTTGATTTCTTTCCCTATCCTCATCCTTTCCTTATTCCCTTAGCCAGCTTGCCAAAATTAAAAAGTCCACATTGCCTAAAATACTACCTTGGCCGACACTTAGGGAAAGAACACAAAAAAAATAGTCAAAATTTTGCACTTGATGGGATTTGAACCTCCTCTCTCAAAGTCCTTCACTTGATGCCATAACCTCTTTACCATATGCTCATTTATACAAGCACCTTACCCATTTATTTTTATAAGCCTTGAAGCTACTTATCATCTCTCCTTAATAGACTTAAACCCAAAATCTTTACTAGGGCCTAAATAAATCTCGAGCCTTCTCCTAACCCCTAAACATACAATTAATATATTAATTCAAAAATGCTAAAAAGAATAAGCCTCTTATGCACCGAAATTGCAAAATGCCTATAGGAATTCGGCTCCCCTCTCTCCCTAACAAAACCGTCCATTCATCTTTACCAAAAAGATTAGTGTTGACCAAAATCCTATCCTAGGAAACTCCTAGTTTTTGGCCAAAATGTCCCCCAACCTTATCCCTTTCTTTGATTTCCTTCCTTCTTTTTCCCTTATCTTCCTCCTTTCCAAAATCTTTAGCCTCCTCTCCTTAAATAAAAAGTCTTACTTACCTTATTCAGAGCCTTGGCCAACACTTACCATCTTCCACAAGATGAGCATAAAATTAAATCCCAAAAATTGCAATAGGTAGGATTTGAACCTCAGACCATTAGTACACTCCACAAGCCACTTGCCACTTTACCAATAGGCTCCTTGTGCTAACAAAATGCACTCTTATTTCCTTTAAGCCTTAGTGCCATTTACCTTCTCTCCTTAAGGTACCTAAACACAAAAAATTTCCTATAGCCTAACTTGAACCCGAGACTTCATAAGAACTCCGTAACCTTCCAAATTCACTTAACTAATAAGTCCAATTTGCAATAATGCCATTCTCTTATTCTCAAAAATTTTAAACATTCCTACGTCCAAGGCCCATTGGGCCCAATTCTACTAGGCCCAATTTCGGGATTTTACACATAAAATTTTGTTCCAACTTAAAACTTTTTCATTCATATTCATAACGTCCCTATTATGGGTCTACGAGACCCTAAACATGTTCCTAACCCGTGTGGATTTTATTTTTTATTTCAAACCTACAGGGGTTTTCACACGGCTTGGCCCTCACCCATGTGTGAAAACCTTAGTATTCTGTTTATGACGTTAGTAATCACTTAAGGGCACACGACCTAGTCACACGCCCGTGTGCTGGCCCGTGTGACGAATTGAATTTTTGCAAATTTGATGCAGGGGACACACGACCAATCAACACACCCATGGGGTTGACCGTGTGTCACACACGGCCTAGACACATGCTCGTGTGTCTACCCATGTGGACAATTAAAAGACTATTTACCAAGCCAATTACCACCCTGAAAAGCAAACACACTTATACCACCACAAGCAACACATAACATAACAATAATACACTATGAAGAATCACTAATTCATCATGCACACACTTCACATTTTACTCAATCAATTACACAAACTTGCACTTCATGAATATCATCATCATTGGATATACATATATATAAAACTTAACAAGTATTGGCCAATTCTCAATGGCCATTTACAGAATGAATGAGTAACAATAATAGCCAACACTTTGGCTAACAAATATGACATAACAAAATGACCAAGTTCCTATACATGCCATACCCAAAATAAATCAACTTTACTAAACCAAAAGAATAGTTGCTAGTATGATCCGAACTCCGACGTTCTACGAACCCTGAGTTAGCTTGGCGGTACAATAAGGAAAAAGGAAATAAGAGGGGTAAGCATAAAGCTTAGTAAGTTTGCATGAAATAAATGGCAACATAAAGACTTATGATAACATCCATTCATCTTATTGAATGATAGCAACACGAGTTCTTGACATATCAACATAACTTACTCATGCATGATCTTACCAAATCACACATCACATTTTGCATTTATATCTCATAAGTTACTCATGGGTACCTGTATCACTTCATCACACAACTTTAGCACTTTCATTCTCTTAAACATAGACTTAGCTCTTTGTTATGAGCACATAAACTTAGCTCTTTGCCCGTTAAACTACTCGAAATATCGAAGGATACTTAATCTCATCATACATGTATCACGATGCCAATGCCATATCCTAGATATGATCTTACATGGGATCACATCTTGAAGCCGATGCCATTATCCCAGATATGGTCTTACACGGGATCTCATATCTTGATGTTGATGCCATATCCCAGATATGGTCATATACGAGATCGTATATAGATGTCGATGCCATGTCCAAACATGGTCTTACACGAGATCTTTCTTTGGTACCGAGGCCATGTCCCAGACATGGTCTTATACGGGACCTTCCTTATTTGGTGCCGACGCCATGTCCCAGACATGGTCTTTTACAGGACCTTCCTTATCTCATGTTGTGACACAGGTATCCTTGCTATTCTGAATGTTCAACCCGGACTTCAACTTAGCATGTTCTCATTATAATTTCATCGAGGCATCATTAATCAACTTCATGAAAATAATATACATTTCTCATAATAGAAGGAAATTAAAAAACATAATAACATTATGTAGCTTTAACTTCACACAAACTTACCTCGGTACTCAAAATACGTATAATTGTTCGATTTAGTCCACAACCTTGTTCTTGCCTCGGTTTCGATCTGGGCTTTGTGTTTCTTGATCTATAATAAAAGTTTCTCTTGTTTAATACTCACATTGACTAAATTAACCCATGAATCATACTTTGGCAAAATTATAATTTAGCCCCTAAACTTTCACATAATTACTCTTTTGCCCCTAGGCTAGTAAAATGCTTTTTATTCAATTTCCTTGTATTTTAGGCCTAGCTGAATCATTTTATAACTACAACAGCCCCCAATTTCCACTAATTCACTCATGTATGACGATTTTCATGACTTTTACAATTTAGTCCTTTTTATGAATTTCCCATGAAAATCACTTAGAAAAAGATGTTTATCTTACATCAAACTTTCATATTCTTCCATAAATCACCAAAATACATGCATGTTATACATGGGTAAATTTTTGAACATAAACCCTAGCTCACAATATACCTAGAAATAGCTAAATCGAGCTACGAGGATCTAAAAAATATGAAGAACATTAGAAACAGGGCTATGAGGTACTTACAATCAAGCTTGAAGGATGAAGAAACCCTAGCTATGGAGAGCTTGAAAATTTCGGCTAGCATGAAGAAGATGGACATGAATTTTGACTTATTTTTCCCTTTTTAATTTTTTTATTAACCAAATGACAAAAATGCCCTTAAGGCCCTTTCTTGAGGTTTTTCTTTCCCATGTGTATTTTTTTCCATATTGACATATATTTTTCATACTTAAATATTCTAGAATCTCATATTTTCCAATCTTTGCAATTTAGTCCTAATAAACAAATTGTTCACTAATTTATAAAATTTCTTCATGAAATTTTCACACAATCATGCAAACATGCTTTAGGCCTCATAACAGTCATAAAACACATATTTCTACCTCAGATTTGTGGTCTCACAACCACTATTCTAACTAGGCCCTAAATTGGATTGTTATATGGCTAATATCAGTTGCGAGTTAAAGATTTGGATGTGCCAAAAACTACATTCAGAACGAGGTAAGGACATTATGAATTTCTTGTTATGCATTTTGGATTGACTAATGCTCCTGCAATTTTTATGGATTGATGAATCAGATCTTAAGACCGTATTTAGATAGATTCGTTGTTTTTTTCATTGACAACATTCTGATCTATTCACGAGATGAGTTTGAGCATGCTAAGCATTTTCAGATTGTGTTACAAACCTTTAGAGATAAGCAACAATTCGCTCAATTCAGTAAATGCGAGTTTTGGCTCCGTGAGGTTGGATTTTTAGGACACATTGTTTTAGCGGAGGGTATACGAGTTGATCCGAGCAAAATTTCAGCAGTTGTTGATTGGAAACCACCGAGAAATGTATCCGAAGTCAGAAGCTTTCTAGGGTTAGCTGGTTATTGTCGACGTTTTGTAAAAGGATTCTCGATGATTGCTACACCTATGACTAGATTGCTACAAAAAGAAGTGAAATTTGAATGGTCAGAGAAATGTCAACAAAGTTTCAAACAGTTGAAAGCATTGTTAACTGAGGCACTAGTGTTGGTTCAACCTCAGTCGGGTAAAGAGTTTGTGATTTCCAACGATGCGTCACTGAACGGTTTGGGTTGCATTTTGATGCAAGAAGGTAAAGTGATAGGTTATGCCTCTAGACAGTTAAAGCTACATGAAAAGAATTAATCGACGCATTATTTAGATTTAGCCGCTATAGTGTAAAATGCCAAACCCAGCCTAGAAGTTAGGCACGAGTCTGGCGTGTCACATTGAAGTGTTTTTGCGAAAACCTTGTTTTCGTTGAAAATCCTTCTTAAAGAATTTTGATTAAAAACCTAGATTATAGTTGTCTTCCAAAACGATATGTATTTGGAAATATGTCTTTTTGATTATTAGTTAACAAGTATTAAAAATAAAACTTTTTACCAGCGGAAGCTTAATTTTGAATAAAAACCGTTGTTTCTAGAAAAACTTGATATAAATTTAATAGAAAGTAAAGTAATCAATGTAACGATAAGCAGAGGGAGACCTTATTACAATCCGAACATAAAATAATTAAAATACTTAAAATAAATAACTCAAAGTCTAGAGTTTAGATATTAAGGAAAACAAGTCTAGTCGTTGAGTCCTT
Organism: Gossypium bickii; assembly: GCA_025503065.1. Lineage (NCBI taxonomy): Eukaryota > Viridiplantae > Streptophyta > Magnoliopsida > Malvales > Malvaceae > Gossypium > Gossypium bickii. The sequence continues at coordinate 83,082,544 of CP106718.1, forward strand.
CCATCCGTCGAATCGCCTACTGAGGATCACTTGAGAAAAAAATAAAAGAGGGAGTAAGTTTTTGAAAACTCAGTGTGTACGACCTTCATCAAACAAATAGCATACATATCATATAACAATATCATACATGCAATGCTGTGAAAACCCTCCCCAAATAATCTATCCGGTACACATCATCTCTGTCCCGCCGAAACACATCTGTGGGGATTTCTAAATTGACCCACCCATTTGATAAACATCAAGGGTAGCCTAGTTGCAGTACTACCAAATGTTGCAGCAAAGCTACTAATCATATAATAGGCTTAAAAAGCCATCGGTGGATCGACGGTCGTCAAGCAACCATGCGATCCTCATATACTTCCTCCGTTCCATAATTCCCAATATGCAACCTAAACAGAATATCATATGAATGCAGCAAATGTATGTGTAACATCCTTAAACCTTATATTCAACACATAGGGATATTTTAGTCATTTCACAAATCAAGGGTATTTCAATAATTCTTAACAGTGTGGGTTTTAATTACGAACCTTGGCCCGTCAACAAGTCCTCGCGGCTAAAGTGAACAGACACTACGCACCAGGTAGGATTCCAGAGAAGAGGAGGTAGGTCACTAGGACCGCTTAAGTACCAAGCTCTCCCTAGATCCAATCCTAGACATGCATATGTCCATTGCCACACTCTACCCTAGCGACTTGTCCACAAACATGTTTGATTATTAATTTAAGTTTTATGCTGTTTAAGAATTCATCAGAACTAAGCCTAGAGTCCATTAAAACCCTAGCATGCATTTCTAAAATCCCATAAGGCCTACAAAGCCCAATCATGTCCATATAGCCCATTAAGCCCAATCATGTATATGTAGCCCATTAGGCCGGATCATAACCAAATCATACAATCATCCATATCAATCCATCATTCAATTTCACATATCAACTCTTGTCGATTTGGGCCCACGAGCTCGGCAGGCCCATTTAGCCCCTTCCGGCCCGGTTAGCCAAACAGTGGCCTGAGACTATGAGATCACTCTCTTGGTCTCGATAGTCATATTAGTGTTCCCACACAAATGTTCGCACACTCGTGTGGTTGCCAGCGCTAACCTTTCGGTGTTTCAGCTTTTCAGCATTCCAGTTTTTTGGTATTTCAGCTTTTGCCGATTTGGCGTGTCTGAAGTGTATGTACACACCTGATAAATGAGACGTGTTACACTATCCTCAGCCTTGAACCTACAACCAATACCAACCTCCAATCAATCACACACTTAACCACAATATTTACCAAAAATTGAAGCCTTACCATAACCTTACCGTGTGCCACCAGTCCTAATAGCCCTTTGTTAGCTACTACTCACGAATATCCCCTAGACCTGCATCAATCTTGCAACAGTCTGACTCAGGGCCTAGTCGAAACAGTGGTGCGAGACCACAAATCTGAAGTAGTAATATGAGTTTTTAATGTATTTGAGATGGTTGCATGATATTATGAAAGTTTCATGAAGAAATTTTATGAAAATTTCTAGTAAAGGGTCTATTAGGACTAAATTGCAAAAGTTGCAAAATATGAGTTTCTAGAAGCTTTTTGTATTAAATAGCTTTAGAATATTAATTAGAAGTCCTTAAATAGCAATTTTCCCAAATTATAATTTTTGGACAAAAATGGACATGAGTTAGTAAATGGGGAATTTTTAAAGATAAGGGCATTTTGGTCATTTAATCAATTAAATGATTAAAAAGGGAAAAAGATGATAAAAATTCTTATTCATCTTCTTCCTTGTGCCGAAAATTGGAGAGCCTCCATAGCTAGGGTTCTTCAATTTTTCAAGCTTGCTAGTAAGTTCATTTTAGCCCCGTTTTTAATATTCTTCGTATTTTTGGAATCCTCGTATTATGAATTAGCTATTTTTAGCTATAAGATGAGCTAAGATTCATGTTCATAAATCTACCCATGTATGAGATGCTTGTAAAATGATATTTTATGGAAGATTATGAGAGTTTGATGTTAGATAATCATCTTTTTCTAAGTGAATTTCATGAAAAATACTAGTAAGCACTAGTTTGTTAGTATTATGAAATTTGTCATACATGGTAGAAATAGTGAGAATTTGTTATTGCTATAGTTGAGATAATGAATCAGCTAATCATGAAGTTTAAGAAAGTGGTATGAAAATTACTTTACGAGCTTAGGGGAAAAAGTGTAAATATGAGAAAGTTTAGGGGCAAAATAGTAATTTTGCCAAAGTCAGTTTAGTCAATGTGAGTATTAAATGATCTAAATTATTATTATAGATCAAGAAAAATGAAGCCCAGATCGAAACCGAGGCAAGAACAAAGTCGTGGACTAGATTACATATCTACATACATTTTGTATATCGAGGTAAGTTTGTATGATTTCCAAGCTTTATGAATATTTTCATTGAATTGCTTGTTATGTTTTTAAATATACATTACTTTCATAAGAATGTTTAATGGTATGCTATACAAAGAAATTAATGAGATCAAGCATGAGAAAGTCTCGATTGAAGTTGAATTACTTAGGATACTCGATCTACCACATGAGATAAGAAAGTCCGTATAAGACCAAGCCAAGGCATGGCATCGGCAATCAAGCAAAGTTATCATGTAAGTCCAAGACAAGTCTTGGCATCGAAGAGTTATTATGAGATGAAGACCCATGTAAGCCCAAGCCAAGGCATGGCATTGGTGAGTCTCCAAGTAAAGATGTCATGTAAGTCCAAGACAAGTCTTGGCATTGAAAAGCTATCATGAGATAGAGATCCCATGTAAGTCCAAGCCAAGGCATGGCATTGGTGAGTAACAAGAAAGATTTCATGTAAGTCCAAGCCAAGGCTCGGCATTGACTAGTTCATGAGTAAAGATACCAAATAAGACTATGTCAAGGCATGGCAATGGTAAGTTCTCAAGGGAACACACAAGGAAGACTTTGAGTAAGTCCTTGTCAAGACATGGCATCAATACCAAGATAAAAGATCCCATGTAAGACCCTATCGAGGATATGGCTTTGGAATCGAGTTATGTGTGGGATGAGACTCAGTATCCTCGGTTATTCATAGAAATTCATCGGGCAAATGAGTAAAGCTTAAATGAGTATTATTCATGTTATGAATGATGAATTGGAGATTATGATTATTATAGTAAAGTATGCTGATCTATGTGATCAAGTGATACAGGTATCTTGTCTACCTCACGAGCATGAGACTAGTAAGTGTCATGAGATATGTAAGAATCGGTAAGAGTAAGTAGGCTTAAACAGCTGAAATTATGATGCCATTGTTTATACCAAAGGGTTTTTGTTAAACAAACATAGTGCTATGTGCATTATATGCAAACTTACTAAGCTAAATGCTTACTTCTTTTACCCTTTCTTTCCATGTAGTTCCGCCAAGCTAATATCATGGATCATCGTTATCAGAGCTTGAAGCACACTATCAATTGCTATTTTGGTATAGCCCAGTTGTTTTTATTAAGTATGACATGTATAGGAAACACTTCATTTTGAGTATATGTTTTAAGAAGAACTAAAGTATAGGCTACCAAACTTATTATTCTTTTGTATATGGCTAAGTGATAGGCCAAGATGGGCTAAGTATGTATGTCTATTGATATCAATGAAGCTTATAGTATTGTTCATGAAAGATGTAGTAATCTGAGTTGTTGAATTGAATATGTGATTGATCTTGATTTCAGGGTGGCAATTGGCTTGGTAAATAGCCTTTAAGTGCCCACACGGATAGACACACGAGCGTGTGTCTAGGCTGTACATCCCCTGCACCTTAGTACCTTAAGTCAGAATAGACTATGGGTTAATCCCACGGTCGTGTGTTTAGGCCGTGTGTGACACATGGTCAAAACATGGGCGTGTGCCCCAGGCCGTGTGAATATAGTCAGTGTCGACCATGGTTGGAAGACACGGGTGTGTCAAGGCCGTGTGAATATAGTCAGGGTCGACCACGTTTGGAAGACATGGGCATGTCTAAGGGGTACACAGGCGTGTCCCAGGCCACATGGACGTGTGACCCCTGCTTTAAAGAAACATTTTTATTAAGTTTCGAAAGTTTTCAGATACATGTTTAAGGCCTCGTAGGTCCATGAAATGTATGATTAGACTAAGAAAGAGAAGTTTTTAATTCGGAACAAAATTTTACAGCCCGTAAGTACATGTTTAAGAAAGTTCAAGCATAGTGATGTCTCATATCTGGTCTCAGCCTTGGACTCGGATATGGGGTGTTACAAATCTTAATCGTTAAAAACAAAATAATAGGTGACTTGTATCCATTTAAGTCACCCTTTTCCCTTACTATAGACTATTCGACCAACTTATCCCAAAATCAAGAACACTTACCTAAAAGCTGAAACGTATAGATAGCTTTTTGGTAGAGACTTGTAGATCCAAGCTTGATTCTGACTTTTCCAAGATTCAATCCACCAAAAATCAAAGGAATGATGACAGCATGACAGAGATTTGGTCACTAGAGTATTCGGCACAAGGTTTGGGGTGATGAAGAAATCGGCTCCAAGAGCAAATGTTTTCAGCTTTTGCAGTCACGAATATTCGATCCCCAACAATTGAGATGAAGGTGGGACGGAACAAGCAATAGAGAAAGAAGAGAATGATATTTGATTTAAGGCTTTAGGAGAGAAGAAAAGAAAACACATAAGGAAGAGGCGAGGTTTAGAACAGAAAAAGTGAAGGAGAATTCGGTAGAGCACTATAGTTGCCGAAATAGCACAAAGGGAATTCCAATTGCTGAAATAGCATAGAGGGAATTCGGCACCCCCTATTTATACACAAAACCAAAACTCTTCCTACCCCCAAAGTCCCAATCGGCTCCAACTCTTCCCCATCTCATCTCCACATTTTTCTCCCTGATAACTCCCCAATCCTTTTCCTAAATTTTCTCTTCTGATCACTCTCCTTAGAGTCCATCATCACACCACTTCCAACCTTTTAGAAGGCCAAAATTAAACTCCTAAAAAAATACTAAGCTAGGATTCGAACCTAGGATCTCTTTGCTAGCTCATAACGCTACCTTCCTATACCCTAAGTGGCATCACTTAGCCACTCCACCACAAGGCTCTTTGATGCCATTTTTCCCTATTTTTATTTAAAAGCCCAACTACTCATCGCCCTCGTTCCTTTAATAATTAATTAAAAATTCCTTCTCCTCAAAGTTCAAAACCAGCCCTTCTCCAACACCCCTAGACACTCCAAGTTTATTAAACCTTTAAAGCCAACATGTCATTTGTCATTTTCTTGCTTACAAAAAATTTATTAGACCCAAAGCCCAAAGCTCAATTCATTTAGGCCCAAAATTCGGGGCGTTACATATAGTTTTTGCATTGAAAATTTGGCGAAATCATTTGTACGGTGAAAAATGCCACATCTTTGCTGATCACAAAATTTTAAAGTATATAATGACTCAGAAAGATCTGAATTTACGATAACAAAGATGGCTCGAGTTACTGAAATACTATGAGTTAGTGATTGATTATCATCCTAGGAAAGCGAATGAAGTCGCGGATGCTTTGAGTAGAAAATCATTATTTGCTTTGAGAGCAATGAATACACAGTTATCGTTGTCTGATGATGGTTCGTTACTAGCCGAATTGAAAGCTAAATCGATTTTTCTTCTGCAAATTTTTAAGCTCAAAAATATGATAATGAATTGAAAGCCAAAAGATTGCAATGCGAGTCGATTAGTGATTCAGACTATAAGATCGGATTCGATGATTGTTTGATGTTTCGAAATAGAATTTGTGTACCAAAGAATCCCGAGCTCATTTAGAAAATTTTACACGAAGCACATAGTAGTTGATTATCTGTGCACCCGGGGAGTACTAAAATGTACAATGATTTGAAACAACTGTATTGGTGGTCGGGTATGAAACAAGACATTTCAGAATTTGTATCGAGATGTTTGGTGTGTCAGCAAGTTAAAGCTGAGCATCAAGTGCCTTCGGGATTACTACAACTAGTGATGATACCAGAGTGGAAATGGGATAGAGTTATGATGGATTTTGTATCGAGATTACCACTGTCTCTGAAAAGGAAAGATGCTCTTTGGGTTGTCGTTGATCGACTGACAAAATCAACACATTTCATTCCGGTACGTATAGGCTATTCACTTGATAAATTAGCTGAATTGTACATTTTTGAGATCGTTAGATTACATGGAGTGCCAGTTTAATTTATTCTGGATAGAGATCCGAGGTTTGCATCGCGATTTTGGAAGAAATTGCAGGAAGCTCTGGGTACAAGTTTGAATTTTAGTACAACATTTCATCCACAAACTGATGGTCAGTTTGAAAGAGTAATACATATTCTTGAAGATATGCTTCAATGTTGTGTTTTAGAGTTCGAAGGCAACTGGGAGAAGTATTTGTCATTGGTTGAATTCGCGTATGACAACAACTTTCAATCGAGCATAAATATGGCACCATATGAAGCTTTGTATGGTCGCAAATGCCAAACTCCATTGTACTGGATCGAGCTGAGTGAGAAAAAGATTCATGGGGTTGATTTGATTAGAGAGACTGAAGAAAAAGTGAAAGTAATTCGCGATAGTTTGAAAGTAGCTGCAGATCGACAGAAATCTTACGTGAATTTGAAACAAAAATACATTGAATTTTAGACCGATGATAAATTATTTCTGAAAGTTTCTCCATGGAAGAGAATCCTTAGATTTGGACGTGAGGGCAAGCTGAGTCTGCAATTCATCGGGCCGTATGAGATCATTGAAAGAATAGGACCAGTGGCATATCGACTATTATTACCTTCAAAACTAGTAAAGATCCACAATGTGTTTCATGTATCGATGTTGCGCTGATATAGATCAGACCCATAACATGTAATTTTTCAAGCAGAGATTGAAATTCAACCCGACATGACATACAACGAAGAACCGATCAGAATTTTAGCTTAAGAGGTTAAAGAATTGAGAAATAAATGCATAGCTTTAGTGAAAGTGTTGTGGCAACGTCATGGGGTCAAAGAGGCTATGAGAAAACAGTACCCTAACCTTTTTGCTGGAAAATTCCTAAAAGGGAGAGTTGTAACAACCCATTTTTAGTCAAATTGAAACAATGGTTTTGGGACAACAAATTCGAAGTTAAAATAATTATTTTATTATTATTTTAATATTTACAGCATGATAATATGATGGTGTGAAAATTTCGTTAATAAATTTTATTGTTTCAGTGCTCAATTCGGTAAAAAGGACTAAATCGTGTAAAGTGCAAAACTTATGTTCTATTAGCTAAAGATATTAAATGGCTATGAAATTAAATAGTGGAAGTCCTTATGTTACAATTATTCCATTATATTTATAAGTGGACATAGATGGACATAAATTTGATGATTTATGATGTTTTTATTTAGGGTTAAAAAGGTAATTTAGTGAATAAATAAGTAAAATAATAAAACAATAAGGTTATCACCTTTGTTAAGCCATCTCTACTGAAAATTGAAGAAGAAAGAAACTCCATGGATGCATGTATATTCGACCAAGCTTCCTATGTAATGCCCCAGAATTTGGGCCTAGAAGAATTGGGCTTATTAGGCTTTGGGCTTTGGATTTCAAATTTTTTTTTTTAAGTGAGCGAGAAAAATGACAATTGGCTTATGGGATTTGAGGATTAATGAATTTGGAGTGTCTAGGGGTATTGGAGATGTCCTAGGATCAAGTAAGGGTAAAGGAAAAATTTTGGTTTTAGCCTTAGGGAACAGTGACTTTAGTTAGTAGGCCTTTTTAATAAATGAAGAAGAAATAGGACACAAATGGGCTTGTGGTCCAGTGGCAAGTGGCGTCACTTGGGAGCTATAAGGTGGCGTGTTGTAAGCTGAAGAGGTCCAAGGTTCGAGGCTTAGGAGTAGTATTTTGTGGAGTGTTTATTATACTATATGGACAGCCAGATTTGTGTTGGTTTTGAACTCTTGCTATGGAGAGTTTGAAGTAAATAGGTGTGTTGGATGTGGAGGAAATTTCGGATAAGATTAAGGTGTTATCAGGGAGGAAAGTTAGGAGATGAGGAGAGGGAGGAGTTGGTGCCGAATGGGACTGTGGGGGGAAGGTAGGATTCTGCTTTGGCTATAAAAAGGGGGTGCCGAATTCATTGAAGGGTTCCTTGGGTTCTGTTATTTCTTCCTTTTCTCCCCCTCAGCCGAATTCTTTCATTTTCTAAAAAGAAAACCCATCATTCTTTTTGCCGAAATTCCTATTAGAGTTGTGTTCTTCTTCTTTCTCTGAAAGCCAAATTCCCATATAGCCAAATTCCCTTCATTGTCGAAATTACTATCATCCTTCTTTTTCCGAATCTCTACTATTACCGAACCTTGTTGTTGTTCCTCCACCTCAATCGATTGTTATCTACTCTTAGTCACATTGGAAGCTAAATCTTGATCAGTAGATATCTAAGCCGCAGGATCAAAGGAGAATTTCTGTAAGTGCTTAGTTGAACTTTTTAGTGTGTTTTGTTAAAAGCAGAAGGGCTATCTAACCCCTCCTTGTTGTTAACTTTTATTAACAAGGGTAAGGCTCAACAATCGCAAGCGTGGTAGGTAGGGATTGCTAACAAGGTGGTAAGTGTTCTCTACTCAGTCATGGTTTAGTAAATGGCCGAATCTAATGTGGCTCATTGGGGTGACTTATGTGCAATATGGGTCACTTGGTTTTGACGATATAGGTGTTTGGGTGCAGATCTAGAGGATAGTCGCAAATAGTAGCAAAGGAAGGGCTACTAGAACGTGAGGCACACGGTAAGGGTACGGTGAGGTTTCAGTTTTTGATAAGTATGTGTTAAAGCTTTGGTTAATCACTAGTAATGTCGATTGTAGGTTCGTGACTAAAGGGTTTGCAGCACGCGATGTTACTAGGGGTGTACAAACACTACACACATGATATTGGCAACACCGAGAAGCCGAAAGTGGCTAAATGGGCCTGTCGAACTTGTGGACCCAAAACGGCAATGGTTGATATGTGAGCATGATTAATGATTTGGCATGAATGATTGTATGTTTCAATTGTAATAGAGCCCAATGGGCTATATGACATGAAATGGGCTTTATGGGGATGTAGACAAGTATGTTAGGGTTAATGGAATTTAGGCCTAGTCTGAACCACTCTAAAATTTCATAAGACTTAATCTAATTAAACAAGTCCGTGTGGCAACGGACATACACATGTCTAGGATTGGATCTAGGAGAGCTTGGTACTTAAGCAGTCCTAGCGGCCCACCTTCTCTTCTTTGGAATCCTACCTGGTGCGTAGTGCCTGTTCACTGTAGCCGCGAGGACTTGTTGATGGGCCAAAGTTCATAACTAAAACCCGAGAGGGACCAAATACCCTTATATTTGTAAAATTACTAAAATACCCTTATGTTTTAAAATTACCAAAATACCCTTATGTTTGTAAAATTACCAAAATAAAATACCTTTAGATTTGTAAAAGTACTAAAGCACCCCTGTTTTGCAAAATTATCAAGATACCCCTATTTTGCCAAATTACCAAAATACCCTGTAGGGTAGAATTATGAAAATACCCCTGGGTAGTGAAATGACGAAAATAACCCTATGTGACGAATATGGGTTTGTAGATGTTACCCATGTGTTTAATGCATTCATATGATATTTTGCTTAGGATGCATACGGGTGGGAATTATGGTACCGAGGAAGATTTGAGGATTGCATAGTCGCTTGACGATCGTGGATCCACCGGTGGCTTTAAGCCCATTATATGATTAGCAGCTTTGCTGCAACATTGGGTAGTGCCGCTGTGAGTGCTACTTTTAGTGTGTAGAGGATGGGTGGGTCAATTTAGAAATTCCCACAGGTGTGTAGGGTTGGAAGGGAAATGGTGTGTGTAGCGGATGGATTTTTGGAAGGGTTTTGCATTATCTTGTTTGTATATGATACGATATGATATAATATGAGGTCATTGTGGGCTAAGGCCCAAGACCACCGATTTTGATAGGGCTTAGGCCTAATGTGAATATATGTATGTGATTTGATTGCCAACGGTTGTACACACTGAGTTTCGAAACTCAGACCCTTTTATTTAATGTTTCAGGTAAACCTGAATATACGGATCAACGTGGGAGAGGACTTGGAGATGGCCACACTACAAGCTGATTAGATGTTTTAGTTTGTTCAAATGAATTTATTTTAAATACTTTGTTTTCATTGGATTGTAATAAGGCCATGTATCTCCTAATTGACTTAGATTTTGGGTTTTATTGTTATTGTTTCAACTATCCAGTTAATAAACTTAAATAAAATTTCTAAAGTTAACGTGGTTTTCAAAATAACTCAACATATGAATGTTTTCCTAAAAATATGGGCTTTTCATCTTAACTTAACAAGATACAAGGGTTTTTGGGCTTTTGGGCCTTAAATGGTTAATTAGTAAAATCATTTTGAATTATGCCTTTGATGTGACACGCCGGATTTGGGCCTAACTTCTAGGCTGGGTTTGGGATGTTATATCCTAGCTCATTAGTTGAGTGGATTTTGTTCTGTTTTTAATGATTTCTGTGTTTTTGTGATTGTTGCAGCTTAGTCTAACTAGCCCAGGGACTATTTTGCAAAACTGTTAAAAGTTTAGGAAGTGACCATTGATAAATACATGAGTATTTTGATGTTTAATGATAGATTATGAATGTTTGATGATATTTATACAAGTTTTGTTAACTGATTTTTAGTGAAAATGCAAATTAAGGATTAAATTGTGAAATGTGGAAACTTTGTGGTTAAAATGTGAAATAAATGAATAATATGGGATGCTAGGGACCTAATTGATTCAGCTAGCATGGTTTGTGGCTAAATTGCATGAATTTGTGTTTTTATGAAAAAATGACTAAATTGTAAAAGTGTGAAACATTAGGGGCAAATGTGTAAAAGTGCCTTAATGTGAATTTGGACTAAATTGAATAGAGTGATAATTAAATAAGTTAATTTTGATTACATTTAGATCAAGAAAGGAGAAATACAAACTTAGATCGGGGGAAGAACAAGGTTTCAGAGTGTCGTTATTTTTATATCCGAGGTAAGTTCGTATGTAAAAAATTTCATTGTAAATGTGTTTTTAAATGTTTGATATTGCATAAAATATGAATACGAGATGACAGACATGTTCGAAAAATATTTGACGATGATTCGGCATTGGAAATCCCGGTTGAACCTTAGGAATAGATTAGGATACGAATGACATGTCATTAGGGGTTATTGTGATTATGTGATCTAGGTGCTGGTCCTGTACATCCTATCGGTGACTGAGTATACCGGCATATGTTGCGATTACTTGACAGCTTGTGTAAACAGCACCATGTAGCTACTTCTTGACCCATAGCTTGTGTGAGCAGGCCCGTTGATAGCTTGAGAGTGAGCATATATGTGATATGAGATCGAGATATCATTGGCTATGTATATGGCACTTTGGTGCGAGTTTCCCGTGTAATGGTTCAACGGGTAAATGAAAGACATAGTTGAGTATGAGATTGATATGAGATAGTCCAAGTATGTACATGAATCGTATAGGCTGTAAATTGAAGAAACTTGTGAAAGACATGTTAAAATCTTCTGATTGAATATATGGAAGGTTTGTTAGATAATATGAGTTACATGTTGATATATTTCAATTTGATGAATTGTGCATTTATAAATAGATTGAGTTTATTTCATACGAGCTTACTAAGCTACAAAGCTTACTTTGTTTATTTTACCGTGTTTTATAGTGATTTCAAAGCTAGCTCAAATTCAGGGATCGTCGGAGACTTTGTCACACTATCCTACTACCACTGTGGTACTTTTGAGTTTATGATTTGGTTATATGGCATGTATAGGATTTTGGGTTATTTTGGTTAAGTGTTGGTAATGAATTTAGCCATTTTAAATTGGCTTGTATATGTTTAAAGTTTGGTTTTGTATATAGCCAAGTAAGTTGGCTTAACTTGGTTGGTTTGATTGCATATATTGTGTATATGGCTCTTATAATGTGCTTGAATATGGTTATGTGATGATAGATGGTATTTGGTATTTAGGAGTACTAAATGATTGAGTAATGGACTCGGCAAGATTATGAAATTAGGTAAAATAATGCTTGGCTAGTAAATGACCATATTGATGATTTGATAAAGTGAAATAAGGCATGAAATTGAATGGTACATTGTGGTATTTGTGTTTTGTATTAGTTGGTAAAGAGATGGTATAGATTATGCTTGGTTGAAGTTTATTTAACTACTCATTTATGCCATGTTTTGGTACCATTGAGTTTGGTGTAGGTGTACAAAAATTTGGGTGGCAAATTGGTTTGGTAAATAGCCTATTTTTGTCCACACGGGCAGAGACACGGGCGTGTGTCTCAGCCGTGTGTGATACACAGTCATGTACATGGCTATGTGTTCCCTGGTGTTGAGATTAAAATCAAGTCAGTATGCTTCACACGGCCTCACAGACGGGCGTGTGAATTGGCCGTGTGGCCTAAGTTAGTATACCCTACAAGTTTGGCACGGCCTAGCACACGACCTGGTACACGGGCGTGTATGGCCATTTTTAGGGCACAAGGGCTAGCCACACGGGCATGCGTGTTGCCCGTGTGACCCAAGTCAGAGAGTTACATGGGGTTGGACGCGGGCTGGGATACATCCATGTACTTCCATTTCGAATGTCCACACAGCCTGTGACATGGGCATGTCTTTGACTGTGTGAGACACACGGCCGGGCCACACGGGCGTGTGTCCCCTGTTTTTGAGAGAAATTTTCTAAGTGTTCTAAGAGTTTCCAAAGATATTGGTTTAGTCCCGAACCACTCCCAATGCATGTTTTGGGCTCGTAGGCTCGTATTAGGGACACTATGATTGGTTGTGATTGAATTATATTTGAATTGATTAAATTGTATGTGAAATGTATGTTTAAATGTGTGATAAGTTCGGTAATGCTCTATAACCCTATTCTGGCATTGAATATGGGTGAGGGGTGTTACAGTGTCGACATTCGAAATGGAATCACATGGCCATCTCCCAGCCCGTGTCCGAGCCCATGTAACTCTCTTACTTGGGTCACACGACCAACACAAACGCTCATGTGGCTAGCCCGTGTGCCCTAAAAATGCCCACACACGCCCGTGTCACAGTTCGTGTGCTAGGCCGTGCCAATCCTGTAGGGTATACTGACTTAAGCCACACGACCAATCATACACCCGTGTGCTAGGCTCTGTGAAGCATACTGACTTGGTTTTTAATTCAACACCAGGGGATACACGGCCATGTAACCTGACCGTGTATCACACATGGCTGAGACACACGCCTGTGTCTCTACCCGTGTGGACAAAAATAGGCTATTTACCAAGCCATTTTGCCACCCAAATTTGTATGCACCTATACCAAATCAAATGTCACAAAAACATAGCATATATAGGCATTCAAACCAACTAAATGAAGTCTAAATTATACCAACTCAATTCCATTATCCACAATATATACAAGTCACAAAATGGGTCATTACATTATACCTAATTCACATATACAATTCAACTAAGTAAACATTTCCAACATGCATCATTATGCTCAAATTTATGAGCATATATTTTCTCTAATATCAACCATTTGACGTCAACAATACCTACTAACCATAAGCATCACAAAGCCAACCTCAACCACAAAACATAAGGCATATGCACACACACACACATATATATATACACAACCAAACCAACCAAATTAAGCCAACTTTCATGGCTATATACAAGACCAAACTTTAAACATTTACAAGCTAATTCTAATGGGTAAATTCATTATCAACTTATATATCAAAGTGACCAAAGTTCCTTTGCATTTCATATAACCAAAACGTAAGCTCAAAAGTACCAAAGAGATAGTTGGATAGTGTGAAGCGATCTCTGACGAACCCCAAATTCGAGCTAGCTTTGAAATCACTATAAAACACAGAAGAATAAACAGAGTAAGCTTTATAGATTAGTAAGCTCATATGATTAATAAGTATAATTGCCAACTCATTCAGAATTTAAAGAATATAAGTAATACATTCAATTCAACAATTTGCACATTGCCATAATTATTGGTATCATGTACAAGTTCGTCAACTTTCACTTACTTTTCATATAAACTTATCAAGTATCACTTACTTGCCAAACTTATCACGAGTACCTGGACTGATTCGTATCATTGTTTACATCCTTGTACCATTATCTTTTCCCGTTGAACCATTCGGAATAATATTTGATACTCAAGAATCTCACACCAAAGTGCCACATACATAGCCAATGCTATCTTAATCTCATATCACATATAAGCTCACTCTCAAGCTATCAATGGGCCTGCTCACACAAGCTGATAGTCAAGACGTAGCTACACGGTGCTGCTCACACAAGCTATCAAGTAACCGCAAAACATGCCGATATACTTAGCCACCGGTAGGACGTACAGGACTAGCACCCGGATCACATAATCACAATAACCCCTAATGACATGTCACTAGTATCCTATCTAATCCTAAGGTTCAACCGAGATTCTCACTTTGTCAATGCTGTTTTGATAGATTCTACAATGTCGTAATATCACAATTAAAATGTTTAAGCATATAAGCACATATAACATTAAGCTTATTAATCATACAAACTTACCTCAGTTCACAAAAACGATGAAATTGGTCGATTAGTCGAGTACTTTGTTTTTCCCCCGATTTAGATCTGAATTTCGCTTTTCTTGATCTATATATAATCAAATTTAGCTTATTTAATAATCTTTCTATTAAATTTAATCCAAAAACACACATTAAAGCACTTTTACACTTTTGCACCAAGTATTTCACAACTTTTATAATTTAGTCCTTATTTTATAAAAACACAAATTAATGCAATTTGATACCAACCCATGCTAACCGAATTTTCCTAGTTCACATCAACCCATATTTTTCATTTATTTCATAATTTACCTAGAAAGTTTCCACATTCCATAATTTAATCCTTAATTTACATTTTCACTAAAAATCACTTAACAAAACTTGTATAACTATCATCAAACATCCATAATCTATCATCAATGTAACAACCCGATTTTGGGCCTAGTCAAAAAAATGGTTTCGGGACCACAAATTTGACGTCGTAAAATTCACTTTTATTATATTTTTATGGTCTACAGTTTTATGGAATGATTTCATAAAAATTTCGTTTGAAAATTTTGACGTTTGGGCATTCAATTTAGTTAAAGGGAGTAAATTGCAAAGAGTGAAAAACTTGAATTCTATATGTTAAAGGTGTCCAATTGCTATGAGATTTTAAATTGGAGGTCCTTAGATGGTAATTAGACCATTGGTTAAGTTGGTGGACAAAAATGGACATGATTTAAGTGAAATTTGGGTGTTTTAAATAAAGGGCATTTTGGTCATTTGGTAATTAAATGAATTAATAAGCAAAATAAAGCCAAAATCTTGTCCGTCTTCTTCTCCCATGGTTGAAATTCACTAGGGAAGACATATCTAGGGTTTGTTCATCTTTCAAGCTCAATTGTAAGTCCGTTCATGCCCTGTTTTTAATGCTCTTTACATTTTTGAAGTCGTTGTAACCCTATCTATCTATTTCTACAACTAATTTAAGATATGATCAAGGTATAGGGTTTGAAACATGTTAGACATGAGTGTATTTTGATGTTTAATGGTAGATTATGCAAATTTGATGTTGGATAAACAACTTTTACTAAGTAATTTTTGATGAAAATGCCTAAAAGGACCTATTTGTAAAAGTTGAAAAATATGTAGTAGAAGTGTGATTTAATGAAAAATGTAGGCTATTGTAAGTATGAAAATGGTTTGACTAGGCTTTAGTTTTGAATAAATTGACTATATTTCATTTTACGAGCCTAGGGACTAAAGTGTAAAAAGTTAAAAAGTTAGGGGAAAAATGTAATTTTGTCATAATATGATTTTTGGACTGAATTGAATAATGTGAGTATTAAATGAGTTAAATTTGCTATTATAGATCAAGAAAAACGAGGTTCGGACTTATATTGGGGGAAAACAAAGTGTTTGACGATTAGGTCCATTTTCACTATTTTTATACTGAGGTAAGTTCGTATGTTAATAATGTAATGTTATATTTTTATTTTACTGTTTTGGTATTGTATGGATTGTATGATTGATTCTATGAGCATATTCGGCGAAGTTCTAGCAAGAAAAACATCCCGGTTGAACCTTAGGAATAGATTAAGATACAAGTGACATGTCATTAGGAATCCATGTAATTATGTGATTTATTTATCCTGATTGCTGGTCCTGTACATCCTACCGGTGGTTGGGTATATCGACATATGTTGCAGATACCTGACAGCTTGTGTGAGCATCACCGCATAATTACGTCTTGACTGACAACTTGTGTGAGCAGGCTTGAAGATAGCTCGAGAGCGAGCTTATATGTGTGATGAGATTTATGGTAGCATTGGCTACAGATGTGGCACTTATGTGCAAATTTTCCCATGTATCTGATAGTATTCCAGCAGTTCAACGGGTATGTCAAAGATGAGAAAGTATGTGATTATGTTATGAGTTAGTGAAGGTATGTACGAAAAACTCAATGGAAATAGATCCGGTATATGATGATATATTGGTAAGAATATGATTGAGTACGTTATGTTCATGAAGTTTTAATGACATTTATGTTGATTCATGTTATGTTATGCAAATGATAAATGTATAATTAATGTTGTTTATTATTTGCATATGAACTTACTAAGCTGTATAGCTTACTCCCCTTTCTTTCCCTTATCTTATAGTGTCACTAAGCTAGCTCAGGATTGGAGATCGTCGAAGATCCATTCACACTATCAACCATTATTTTGGGTACCATTGAAATGTCAATATTTTGATTTATGGCATGTATAGGGGACTTGGTCATTTTGTTATGTGTCATATTTGATTTGGCCAAATGTGTTGGCTTATGTTTGTTAGAAGTTCATTTGTATAAGGCCATTTGAAATTGGCTAATATTGGTATAAGTATATTCATATGATGATACCTTGCATGAATGTGGAAACTTGCATGACTTGTATTGATAGATCATGATGTTTATGTATGTTAGAGGTTATCATGTGGATGTGATGATAATACCTTGGTTATGGATGTCTTGGTTGCCTAAGTATGCCATGAATTATGCCATTGAATTGGTGTAAGGGTAGGTGTAAATAAGGGTGGCAAATGGCTTGGTAAATAGCCTTATTTTTGTCCACACGGGTAGACACACGGGCGTGTGTCTAGGCCGTGTGTGACACACGGTCCGCCCCACGAGCATGTGTTTTGGCCGTGTGTCCTCTGCACCTTAATTTTGAGAAATAGAATGTCTAGAATTGAGTACACGGGTAGAGACACGGGCATGTGTCTCAGCTGTTTGTGGTACACGGCCTTGAACACTGGCATGTGCCGCGACTGTGGGAAGTTTGCACCTATTTGATGAAAAATTATGAAAATTAAATTGATCACATGGCCTAGCAAATGTGCGTGTGGCACAACCACGTGGCATAAGTCAGAGAGCACCCTAATTTGAACACGGCTTGTAGCACGGGCGTGTCCCAGGGTCACACGCCTGTAACATGAAAAATTTTCTATGTTTTGTAAAATTTTCTAAAGTTCTTGGTTTAGTCCCGAACCACTTCCTAAGCATGTTTTGGGGCCTCGTAGGCTTATATAAGGGACTTTATGATTGAATTTGAATGGTTTTAATTTGGACGCAAAGTTATAACTCGAAATTGTGTGAATGCTTGTGTTCTAAGTTCGGTAATGCCTCGAGCCTTATTTCAGCGTTGAATAAGAGTAAGGGGTGTTACATTTAGTGGTATCATAGCTACAGTTTAGTCGATTGTCATACTAACATAGCGTGTGTAAGAGTCCAGCTATACATGCCATAAATAAATTGTGATAGTGTGATGACTCCTGACAACTTCAAAATGTGTTTTCATATAGTAAATGGATCCCAATTGAGCTGAAGCGAATGAAGTAGAAAGTAATGCACTGGCTCCCACTCAAGGGGCAGTGCCGTTTGAAAGTAGACCTCCCACGGTTAGTCAAGAAGGAGGAGAAGGGGCTAGGGAAGCCTTCCTCCACATGATGAACCAGTGGTATTTGGAGTTTATTCGAAAAAATCCGAATGCTCAACTCCCTCCACCCCCATCTATTCATCAACTAGCTCTTGTAGCTTCACAAGGTATGGAATTTATGAGATTGAGTAAACCTCTGGTTGATAAGATCCGAAAGCATGTGGCTGAAGATTTTAGATCAAATTTCAATGATGATCCTGAAAGAGTAGAATTCTAGCTCGAAAACTCCATTAGGGTATTTGATGAACTATCTTGCACACTGGATGAATGTCTGAAATGTGCCGTGTCGCTTGTGAGAGACTCATCATACCGGTAGTGGAAAACTCTTGTTTCAGTAGTACCGAGAGAGAGGGTTAACTAGGAATTCTTCCAAGGTGAGTCTAGGAAGAATTTTATTAGCCAACGGTTCATTGATCAGAAACGTAAGGAGTTCTTAGAGTTGAAACAGGGCCAAATGTTGGTAACCGAGTATGAGCGAGTGTAACACCCCTCACTTGTATTCAATGCTGAAATAGGGTTACAGAGCATTACCAGACTTATAATAGATATAACGATACTTTTCTCAAGCATTCAATCATTTCCTACAATCATCATTGAATCTTAACTAATTAGTCCCTTATAATAGCCTACGAGGCCTTAAACTTGCTTTTAGAGTGGTTCAGGACTAAACCAATAACTTATAAAACTTTCACAAAACTTTGAAAATTTTACTCAAAATAGAGGACACACGCCCGCGTGGCAAAGTCGTGTGTCTCACACAGCCATCAGACTGGCCATGCCACCAGCCATGCAAAAATAAGGGGTACATTCTGACTTGGGTCACACTGCCAACTAGACACTCGTGTGACTAGCCCGTGTGCCCTTCGAAGCGTCCACATACGCCCGTGAGCCAGGCTGTGTGCTAGGCCATTCCAAACTTGTAGGGTATACTGACTTATGCAACACGGCCAAGTCACATGCTCGTGTGCTAAGTAGTGTGCAAATTAGGGGGTATACTGACTAATACCACACGACCAGTCACACGCCAGTGTGTGAGACCATGTGGAGCATACTGACTTCAATTTAATATCAACACCAGGGGACACACGACCGTGTAACATGACCATGTGTCACACACGGCCATGACACACGCCCGTGTCTCTTCCCATATGGACAAAAATAGGCTCTTTGCAAAGTCATTTTGCCACCCTATTTTTACATGCATACACAAGTATAATTTGCAACATTTTATAACCCAATAGGCAGCCATTCCATAACATTTCATGCACATATTATACCAATTCAACATAGTAGTCATATACCTAATTTATAACATGTATTTTCCATTCATATGCCTACTACATATCAAAACAACATTTGCATATTTCCATTCAACCTACTACTTGCCAAAACATACCATATTTAAATACTTATACACAACCAAAACATTATAACAATTTAAGCCGAATCATATGGCTTTATCTTAAACCAACATGTACCAAAATCACTATCTCAAATAGCCATAACTATCATCTTATAACTAGCCCATGAGTTCAAAGGTACCAATCGGCAACTGGATAGTGTGATGCGTATCTCTGACTTTATCTGAATCGAGCAAGCTACCAAACCTCTATAAAACATGGAAAAGAAATAGAGTAAGCAGTATAACTTAGTTAGCCCGTATAATTAAGAATTTAACTTACCATTTATACATAATCAAACAAATAAACAAAGTATATCAAATTCACTTGCCAAATGCCTACACACAAACATTCATCAATATGTTAGTCTCATAAATACATATAATCAACCTTTATCTTAATTTCATACATCAATGTATTATATCAACTTCAAATATCATGTACATCATTTGTAACATTTCACTCTCAATCATATAAACAGTAATTCATTCGATAACAGTAACTCATCCGTCTAAACAATACTTCATCCATATAACAGTAATTCATTCGTATAACACAGCTTTTTCACACAACCAATAAAAAAATTTTATGCTCGATGAAACTATTAGAATATCAAGGGATACTCGGGTGATATACATTACGTATATAAATCAGTAATCCGTCAATTCATTTTCATTTCTGCTCTTTTAAGCTATGATCAATAAGCTCCTCCCGAGTTAATGGACAGTGAGCTCTATTGAGTTGAAACGATAAGCTTTGACGAGCTGAAAACAGTAAGCTCTTACGTAATGATATATTGGTAAGCTCATATGAGTTCTGGTGAGTCCGCAACAGATGCAGGAGCTCGACCAAAATGGAAACCCTAGTGACATGTCACTTGTATCCTACGAATTCATACGATTCAAACGAGGCTCGGTAATCATTAGTCTATATCAATTAAGCATTCGTATTCCAAGTACGTCAACTACTGAATTATATACATACATTTCAAATAAATATAAGTATTTAAAGTTCGATTCTAATTTACGAAGTTACCTCGTTCGCTGTAACAACAAATTAGGTTGACTAATCCCATACTTTGTTTTCCCTCGTTCTAGATCCAAATCTCGTTTATCTCAATCTATATAATATCAAAATTTACTTATTTAAACATCATTTCATTCAATTTAGCACAATTTACACAATTGGCAAAATTATATTTTTACCCCTATTATTTCGTATTTTTTCAATTTAGTCCTTATCACATAAAATCAAAATTCATTCAATTTAATACAAATTCATGTTGGCTGAATATTACCCATTCTCATATCAGCCCATATTTTCAATTTATTCACACTTTTAACCACCAAATTTCACATTTTCTCAATTTAACCCCATGTTGACATTTTTGTCAAAAATCACTTTACAAAAACTATTAATCTAATATTAAACCTTCCAAATCTATCATAATTCATAAAATTACTCAAGCATTCAACAATGGAAACATGATAAATATTTAACAATTTTGAAATCTAAAGTACGGGCTAGCTAGAATACGAAGCAACGATCTCAAAAATTTAAAAATCATTAAAAACGAGACAAAAATGAACCTTCAATTGAGCATCAACATGGCTGAACCCTAGCAAGCTCTCTTCCATGGTTTTATTTGCTCAATATTCGGTGGTTGTTCATAGAAAAAGATGATAACCATCTTTTATTTTGTTTAATTAGTAAACATATATCTAATTACTATTATAACCTTTTAATAAAACCATCAAAACAAGCATAATAATGCCCATAAATGTCCATTTAGACAACTAATGGTCTAATTACAACTTAAGGACTTCTAATTTAATAAACCATAGCTATTAGGTACATTAAACTAATAGCACACAAGTTTTACACTTTACTTGATTTAGTCCTTTTTCTGAAAGTAACCATTCAAACAGTAAAATTTCTTCACGAAACTTTCACATAGTAATTCTATCATGCTGTAAACTTTAATAAAATAATAAAATAAATATTTTGACTTTGGATTTGTGGTCCCGAAACCACTGTTCTTGTAACATTCCAAAATTAGGGGTTTGTGATTTTGCACTATTGCATGTGTTGAGCTTGTCTAGCTAGTTATTTGGGTGTGTTTGGGGGTTATAGGGAAGCCCGGGTTCGAGCCAGAGCCTTGAAAATTTTTTGGTTTTTGGCCCTTTAGTGGAGAGGGCTATTGGAAACAGGACTTAAGTATAAATGAATGTGTTTTGCTAACACAAGTGAGCTAGTGGCAAGGTGGTGTGGCGTCACAAGGGAAGCATGGGGGAGTGGAGTTCGAATCCCACATACTGTTTTAGTGGCTCAGTTACATATATTGTGATTAGCAGCTTGACCGCAATATTGGTGCGTTTGGCTGGGTGGGTTGACTTGATCCCCATATGGTGCGATTGGTTGGTATGGGTGGTGCGATTGGTTGGATTAGGTTGGGCTACATTTTTATTTTTCTGTTGCATTATCATATTTTTAGGGCTTAGGCCCAGACCAATACCGTAAGGGCTCAGGCCCAAATAGTGACCGTTATAGGGGATTGCACACTGAGTTCTCATAACTCACCCACTTCTTTTAACCATGCAGGTAATCCCCAGCGTTAGAGGATTTGGAGCTGCGGAGGACTCGGAGGTGGCCATACTTCAGAATTGCATCTTACAAAACTTAGTAAATTCAGTTTTTAATTTATTTTATGAGGTTATTTGGGTTAATATTTTATGTAATAAGGCTATTAGATTTTTCTTCTAAATTTTCGTTTGATAATTTTGCTAGCTAATAATTATTAATCGGTTAGTCGTGGATTTTTAAACAATAACAACTATTTTCAAAATAACACATTTCCGTGAATCTTTGAGTTAGATTTTAGCTATAAACAAAGTTTCTGTAAATATTAATAACATATTCTCAAGAAAACATTTTAAGCAAACCCTATTTTTACAAACAAAGTTTGGAGTTTCAAAAATAAAAATAAAGTTTTTAACAAACGCATAGCTTTTAAACATCCTTTTGATGTGACATGATAGATCTGGTCATAACGTCTAGGCCGGGTTTTGGTTGTTACATTTTATGGTATCAGAGTCGAGTTGCAAAACTTGGCTGTGGAATGGGTGTAAATTTTTTTTCAAAATCTGTTTAACCTTTGGTTTAGAAAAGTGACAGTGTTACTAGAAGTATGGCACACCGAGTCTCTGGAACCAAATCCGTAAGTTCTCTAATTTTATACTTGATTATATGCTATAATTGTGGTACTGAAAAACTACTAGTGATAGTAGTAGTATACTGAATTCTTGGTTGGGAAAACTGAGATTTTAGAGATTGGAACTTTAGGAAAATCGTGTCGTGAAAACTGCTTATATTACTGTTCTTTCATAAAACATAAAACTCTTCAGCAGATTAACTCATTACATTGATATGAGTACAAGAGGACGCGGACGGGGTACACGTGGCCGTGGAAGAGGCAGGGGTGTTAGGGCTGAATCCTCAGCATCGGGGCATATGCCTGAAAGAGAGGCGCTGACATCGCCAGTGACTGAGACGGGGTCTCATGATTGAGCCGAAGGGGATGATGTTTTGTCCTAGGCAATGCTACAGGTCTTAGAAAGAGTGGCTGGAGCGAGTACTACGTCGGTGGCACGAGGGTCAATTTCTAAGCGTGAAACACCCCAAACCCGGCCCACGAGCCTTGACCAAATTTGGTATGTTCCTTAGGAAAAACCGGTTCAAATTTATTTGCACTTTGAGAAAACTTGAAGTGATTTTGGGAGGAAGTTCGAACTGGGTTGGGCTTGAGTTGAAAACAAGTTCATTTTATATTGAAATCGCTTTATTTACGGTGACAAAACATTTAGGGTTTAGTTTAGAAGAAATTTACTTAAACTTTAATAGATAAAGATTCATAAACATAATAAATAAAAATAAATGTAAAATGGTTCAACTATGGCCTTATTAAATCAAATGATTTCCAAACTTTAAATTCAAAGTACTTAAAATATAAAAGCCCAAAATTAAATAAACTTCAAGCTGAGCATGGCCACCATAAGCTCCTGCCGACCCGGTCCATCACTGTTCGTCCCCTGAAACATGTTCCCACAACAGGGTGAGTCAACAGACTCAATGTGTACACAACACTAAGTCCAAATAGAATCAGGCATAACAAATAATACACATTCATATCATAGTATACAATTAATGATGCATTCCCAACCCAAGCCTAATTAGCCATCCGCTACACCTCCCCGTACCAACCTGCACGCCGTGGGGACTACTAAGTCAACCCTCCATCCGCTACACACCATCGAAGGCAGTCGCTGCAGTCGACGTGCTCATCGCCCTTATAAATTCGTGGTCTTAGGTCACCACATTCAGATCTCGTGGTCTTAGGTCACCATATTCAGTTATCGTGGTCTTAGGTCACCACATTCAGATATCGTTGTCTTAGGTCACCACATTCACTTCCCCTTTTCAATAACCCATATGCCCCATATCATACATATTATGCATTAACATGCCAAATTTCACATTCTTATCATTATTCTCATGTTACATCTAACATGTATTCATAATCCTAGTAGGAGTAGGAAACGTACTTGAGTACTTTGTACCATTGCATGGTACTTTAGCCATACTTTTCACATTCTTAATATCACATACATATATTTATTAAACATTGCCATAAAACTTATTAAGAAATAGTGTGGGGTACACACCTGATTCGCTTAACAACTTTACTGAAAATCCCAAAATCTGATCTACTGCCTTAGATCTCAAGTTCCTACATTTGATTAATCACTTACTATTTAGTAAAAGCCTATTTGGCCATAAGACTAAATCCCAAAGGATTATTGCAACCAAAACTTACCTTGTTGCCGATTAAAAATCAAATCCCGAGAACTTGTATTCTTCCCCTTTGAAATCGGCTAAACACTAGATCCCTTGAATCGGTTAGTTTTCAGCTTAAACATATAAAAATAGATCTATACTAAAATACGCCTTGGCCGATTATTCATAGTCACTTACCTTAAGGATCTTGAATCCCGAAATTATCCCTTGGTTATAGCTTCTGTTGAAATTCTTAAAACCACATGTTAGATCAACTTCTAATTTTTAATCAAAATCAATGGCCCTTGGCCTAATGTCAGATATGACTTACCTTGATAGTCAAATCCCGAGGATCTCTTCCTTTATAGTTGAGTATGGAAAAAGAAATCCCGAAAGAAACCTTCCAAATTTTGGCAAATAAGAATATTGATGGGATTAGTCCTAGATTTCGACAAATCTAAAAGAAAAGAATAGAAATCAAACTTGTTCTTACCCTTGAAGAAATCGACAGCACCTATGCTTGAAGTCCCACCAAGATTTGGCTATTGATGGATTGGAAAGAAAAGAAATTGGCTAATGGTGTATCTTGAATTTTCTGGCTTTAACAAAAAAAGAAGAAGAACAAGGCTCTAGGAAATTCGGTAGAGAGAGAGAATTTGCTTAAGAAATTCGGCAAAAAGAAAGAGTGAATGAATGAATGGCCTCTTTTCCTCTAGTAGCCAAAATTACTACTCGTAAAACCCTTACTTGGCCACCACTCTTCTATTTTGATAGCTTTATCCCTTTATTTAAATTAAAAGAATAATCCCTTATTATCTCCTTGAAAATAATTTAAGTTAAATCATCATTTATCCTCTATTAGCCGAAATTTCAAAAGAATTTAAACTCCTCCCTTGAGTTCCTTAGTGCCGTCCACTTCTCTGCTCTTTGTAGTAAAAATAAAACTTTTATTTTGCTCCCCCTGCAGCTCGAACCTTGGCCTAATACCCTTGTATGTGGCGCCATTTCTAGAGGCCCTAAGTGGTATCTCCAGGCCACTTTTCCAAGCCCGTTTGTGTGTCATATTTCACATACATTTTCTCTTAAGGCCACCTTGCCTTAGTTTCCTCTTTTAAACTTTAAAACTTGACATTTTCTAAGACATTTCCTTACATTTCTAAGTTTCAAAAAACGTTCGTTTCCCTCCTTTAACCTAACATTTCCTTACATTTCCAAGTTTCCAGAAATGTTTACTTTCCTCTTTTGAATCATTTCTAAATCATTTCCTTACATTTTCAAGTTTCCAAAAACGTTCGTTTCCCTCCTTAACCTAACATTTCCTTACATTTCCAAGTTTCCAGAAATGTTTACTTTTCTCTTTTGAATCATTTCTAAATCATTTCCTTACATTTCCTAGTTTCCAAAATGTTCAAAAACATTCATAACACATAAGACATGTCATTTCGTTCAATTAAATCGAAATTGCATAGGCCCTTTTTAGGATGTTACAGTTCTACCCCCTTTAAAATAATTTCGTCCTCGAAATTTCCTAGCTAAAATAATTGAGGGTATTGTTGTCGTATTGCCTCTTCTGGTTCCCACGACCGATCCATGATTGCGCCATAACGCTTTGACTAGAGGCACTGACTTCCTTCGTAGCACTTTCACATCACGTTCCAATATCTGAATCGGCTCTTCCTCGTAGCACTGACTTCTTCAACTGATACCACATGAGATGGATCCGATCGGTAGCGACGTAGCATGGATACATGGAATACGTCGTGCATCTGTTGCAACTCTGGTGGCAACTCTAACTGGTATGCCACTGATCCAACTCGTTTCAGTACTCGATAGGGCCCTATAAACCTTGGGCTTAACTTCCCTTTGCGACCAAACCTCATCACCTTCTTCCAAGGTGAGACTTTCAGAAACACTTGGTCTCCCACTTCAAACTCTATTTCCTTCCGCTTAAGGTCGGCGAACGAGTTCTGCCTATTAGAGGCTTCCTTTAACCGTGCTCGGATTATCTCAAGCTTCTCTTCAGTTTCTACCACTAACTCGGGACCCAAAACTTGACGTTCTCCTAACTCAGTCCAACAAGTAGGAGTTCGGCACTTCCGACCATACAGTGCTTCATATGGTGCCATCCGGATGCTAGCCTGATAGCTGTTGTTGTAGGCGAACTCTGCTAAAGGCAAATAGTCTTCCCAACTTCCTCGGAAATCCATCACACAGCCTCTCAACATATCCTCCAACACTTGTATAACTCGCTCAGACTACTCGTCTAATTGTGGATGAAAAGCCGTAGTGAAGTCTAACTTAGTGCCTAAAGCTTGATAAAGTGCCCTCCAAAACCGAGACGTAAACCTTGGGTCTCTATCAGAGATGATCGATACCGGTACTCCATGTAACCTCACAATTTATGCCACATATAACTTGGCCAGCTTCTGAAGAGAATAATCAACTCTTACCGGGATGAAGTACGCGGACTTGGTCAAACGGTCCACTATTACCCATACCGAGTCCTTCTTAGTAGGCGTAAGGGGAAGCCCACTAACGAAGTTCATGGTAATTCTCTCCCACTTCCACTGCGGAATCTCGATTGGCTGAAGTAATCCCGATGGAACCTGGTGTTCAGCCTTAACTTGCTGACACGTCAGACATTTTCCCACAAATTTAGTAACTTCCCGTTTAAGATCAGGCCACCAAAATTGTTCCCTTAGATCTCTGTACAGCTTAATGCCTCCGGGATGCATAGCGTAAGGGCTACTATGCACTTCCCGAAGAATTCTCTGTCTTACCTCCTCGTCCCTCGGCATACAGACCTTTCCTTTGTAGCACAATACTCCTTCATCATTAACGCCATAATCCTCTAACTCTCTGTTCTGCACTTGCTGTAACTTAGCACTTAGGTCCTTATCGGCCAACTGTCCCCCTTTCACCTCATTCAGCCATGTGGGCTTGACTTCTAACTCTGCCAACAGGCTTCCCTCATCATACAAACTCAAGCGTGCGAACATAGCCCTTAGATCCGACACAACCTTCCGGCTTAGGGCATCAGCTACCACATTTGCCTTGCCTGGGTGGTACTCTATCGAGCAATCATAATCCTTTAATAACTCCACCCACCTTCGCTGCCTCAAGTTCAACTCCTTCTGAGTTAACAGATACTTAAGGCTCTTGTAGTCTGTGTAGATTATCGACCTTTCCCCATAAAGGTAATGCCTCCAAACCTTAAGAACGAAAACCACTGCTGCCAATTCCAAGTCATGGGTTGGGTAGTTAACCTCATGTGGCCTTAACTGCCGAGACGCATAAGCAACTACTTTTTCATCTTGCATTAGGACACATCCTAATCCCATATGCGAAGCGTCACAGTACACCACAAAATCCTTCCCTGCTTCCGGCTAAATTAACACTGGGGCTTCCGTCAACACCTTCTTAAGCTTTTCACAGCTCTCCTGTTGCTTATCTATCCATTCGAAGGGTACTTCCTTCCTTAGCAACTTTGTCAAAGGTGCGGCTATTGATGAGAACCCTTCCACGAACCTTCTGTAATAGCCTGCCAAACCTAAGAAACTTCGGATTTTAGCCACGGACCTAGGTGGTTTCCAATCCAACACTACTTCGATCTTCCTAGGGTCCACTCTTATTCCCTCTGCGAATACCACATGCCCTAAGAATGCCACCTCCTTCAGGCAAAATTCACACATGCTGAATTTGGCATAGAGCTTCTTCTCCCTTAATACTTGCAGCACAACTCGGAGGTGCTCATCATGCTCCTCCTCCGACTTGGAGTAAATATCATCGATAAATATGACGACGAATCTATCCAAGTAGGGTTAAAAAACCCGATTCATCATATCCTTGAACGCGGCTGGCGCGTTCGTCAATCCAAATGGCATTACTACAAACTCGTAATGGCCGTATCTTGTCCTAAAGGCGGTCTTATGGATATCTGCCTCCTTCACTTTCAATTGATGATATCTCGACCGTAGATCTATTTTCGAAAACACAGCTGCCCCTTTCAGCTGATCGAACAAGTTATCTATACTTGGTAAAGGATACTTGTTCTTGATGGTCAGTTTATTCAACTGACGATAGTCTATGCACATTCGCATAGTTCCATCCTTCTTCTTTACAAACAGGACCGGTGCTCCCCATAGAGACACACTGGGTCGGATGAACCCACAATCCAGCAATTCTTGGATTTGAGCCTTGAGCTCAACCAACTCCTTTGGCGCCATTCGGTATGGAGCGATTGACACGGGAGTCGCTCCCTGTGCAAGTCTATTCCAAATTCCACCTCCCTATCCGGGGTATTCTTGTAATTCCTCCTAAGTACATCTTCAAAGTCCCTTACAGTTCTAACTCCACTGACACCTTCTTCCTTTCTACCCAACGTACTTACGAAGGCTAAGAACGCCTTGCACCCTTTCCTAACCATTTTCTCAGCCTTTAACCCCGAAACTACGTTAGACAGGTAGTTTCTTCTTTCTCCGATCATTACTACTACTTCATCCTCCCGGGTCCTTAGTTCCATTCGTTTAGCCACACAATCCAACACGGCCCTGTGCTCTACTAGCCATCCATTCCAAGTATGAGTTCAAACTCCCAAAGGGTAGTTCCATTAAGTCACCAAAAGTTCACTCCTAAATCTCTAAAGGTACACTCAGAAAGATCTTATCCACCACTACAGTTTGGCCTAATGGGCTTACTACAGTCATCTGCCTATCAGAAAGTTCCGAGTCTAGGCCTAGTGTTTCCACTACACTACATACAGCATATGAATGGGTCGAGCGCACATCAATTAAGGCATAATAAGGCTTGCCATAAATAAGGAACGTACCGGTTATAACATCCGGCGCGTCTCCATCCTCCCTACAGCGAACCGCATAGACCAAACCCAGTTGCCTTGCCTTAGTATTAGCAGCACCTCTGCCCTGTATTCCACGTCTTCTGCCAGCGCCATTACCTCTGTTATTCGGACCACGACCTCGTTGAGGCTGCTGCCCTCCTCTACCAGCCTGATTAACACTCTGAACTACTGGTCGATTCCCGTCTGGTTTCGTAGGACAATCCTTGATCACATGGTCCTTGGACCCACACCTAAAACATCCTCCCGTCTTCTTCCAGCACTCTTCTAAGTGCTTCTTTCCACACAGATCACAAGGACGATACTGCCCTCTTGTACTAACTTGTTGACCTCGCGGCCCATCAACTCTAGGCATCTTTTGAACCTTTCTAGACGATCCAAAACCTCTTTTTGGCCTATTCCGATCCATAGTCTGCTTTGTAGAATTCTTAATTCCCTCGGCTACCTTGGCCTTTTCTACTAAAGCAGAAAACTCCCGCTCCTGATGCGGTGCTATTAACAATCTTAGATCATCCCTTAGTCCGTCCTTCGCCAGCGGACACGGCGCTCATGCTCGATTCTGCTACTCCTCGAGCATACCGGCTCAACCTCGAAATTCGGCTTCATACTCGGCTCTGCACTTGTTCCCTTGAACCAGCCCTAGAAAAGCCTTCCTTTGCTCATCCGTACCGTGTGCCAACATATTTCTTCCGATATCTTTGCCTTAACATAGTCCCATGTCGGATCCTCACTGTGGCACCATCCCGAAACGATTAACCACCATTGGTACGCTTCATCACAGCGTAGCGATGCCACCATTCATTCCTTTAACTTCTCTCGAGGTGGGTCGGATCAAGCTCATCCATAATGCACTCGGTTGCCTCCAACCATTACTCACCATCTTGGGTGCCACACCGGATACTCCACAAAACACTTCAGCTCCATTAGCTCGGAGTCGCTGCTCGAGTACGACTTTCGAGTTCCCGAATTTCCTCCTGCACCAGCCACCAACTCAAGAACTCGTAGCACAGCCTGCGATACGACATCATCCCCCGTTTGATCTTGCCGTTCAGCACCAACAGCTGGTGGTGATGGTGGCGGTGGTATCTCATTGTCAGACCCTTGACCCGATCTAACGGGTTCTGACACGGTCATCCTTCCTCTACTGCGTCCACGATGACCATGTCCTCTAGAGCTCATTTCTAACGTCGTGATCTGATTAAGAAGTTTTATGAATTAGTCCTTGTTTCACTTGATTATCTGCGAAGAAGTTTTATGGAAAGAATTTTTAAGAGTGGTTCTTTCGTATTCATACATGCACACAGTCTTTTCATTCATACATCCATCAATCAATTATGAACTTTTGTTCATTCAGAGAAATGTTGTAGTTTTCATTATTGTTGCTTTTCCACTACCCAGGGGTATTTTTGTAATTTGTCCTATAAGGGTATTTTTGTAATTTGTTAAAATAAGGTTCCTTGGTGATTTTGTCAATAAGGGTATTTTAGTAATTTTAAATTCCCGAGGGTGTTTTGGAAAATTTTGAAATTTGGGGGTATTTTGGTAATTTTGAATCTCGGGGGTATTTTGTAATAAACCAGGGTAAATTTGTAAAGTTTAATAATTCAGGGGTATTTCCAAATTTGTAAAACTTTGAGGGTTATTTTTGAGAATTTTACTTTCCAAAACGATGAGGTTGCAAAAATTTTGGAAATCAGGGTCATTTTGGTAATTTTGTAAGTTAGGGGCAATTTTGTAATTTTCCAAAATCAAGGTATTTTGATATTTTTCAAATTAGAGTTTTTCGATTTTTTATAAGGTAATGAAATTTTGATTAAAACTGTGGGTGGTTTGGACATTTTTATAAACTGAGGGCATTTTTGTAACTTTACCACTAAAGGTATTTTTTGTAATTTTATAAATCGAAAATTTTTCGGAAGATTTTGTAAAGATAGTTCTTACAAATTAAAAAAAATAATTTTAAGAGTTTTAAAACTAGGGTTTTTATAAAAACACGGCTAGTTCCCTTTTGGGTTTTAGTTATTGTGTCTAGCCTATGACCGAGTCTTCTTGGTCAGGGTGAACCAAGGCTACGCACCAGGTAGGATTCAAATGGAAAGGAGGTGAGTCACGCAGACTGCTTAAGTACCAAGCCCCACCGAAACCATTCCTAGACATGCGCCCCAGAAGGTTGCCACACCCACTAGAGTCCTCTTGGTTAGGGTGAACCGAAGCTGCACCAGGTAGGATTCCAACGAAGAGGAGGTGAGTCACTAGGGATCGCTTTAAATACTGTGCTCTTCCGGATCCAATCCTAGACATGCGCATGGGGTTACCACACCCTAACTCGGCGACTAAGTCATAGGTTTGTTTAATGGTCCTTAAGTCTTATGTAATAGTTGGGGTAGACTAGTCCTAGGGTTCAAGTACCTATCATGCTAATCTACGTTCCATTCTATTAATACCCTTCTACAAATCATAATATAAATCACATGATAGATAGGGATACTTACCTGGTGGACTGCGGGTCGGAGACTTAGGTGCCATGCCAGAAACCTGCCTGTTTTCAAAAATACTTCCTTATAACTTATTTGGGCTCGATTTGAAAATGTTTTGGGCCTTAAACTTTAGGCTGAGAGTTTGAAACGGGCTCTGATACCAAATTGAAACACCCAAACCTGGCCCACGAGCCTTAACCAGATTTGGTATGTTCCTTAGGAAAAACCGGTTCAAATTCATTTGCACTTTGAGAAAACTTGAAGTGATTTTGGGAAGAAGTTCGAACTAGGTTGCGCTTGAGTTGAAAACAGGTTCATTTTATATTGAAAACCCTTTATTTACGGTGACAAAACATTTAGGGTTTAGTTTAGAAGAAATTTACTTAAACTTTAATAGATAAAGATTCATAAACATAATAAATAAAAATAAATGTAAAATGGTTCAACTATGGCCTTATTACATCAAATGATTTCCAAACTTTAAATTCAAAGTACTTAAAATATAAAAGCCCAAAATTAAATAAACTTCAAGCTGAGCATGGCCACCATAAGCTCCTGCCGACCCGGTCCATCACCATCCAGTCACACAAAACATGTTCCCATAATCTGGTGAGTCAATGAGACTCAATGTGTACACAACACTAAGTCCAAATAGAATCAGGCATAACAAATAATACACATTCATGTCATAGTATACAATTAATGCTGCATTCCCAACCCAAGCCTAATTAGCCATCCGCTACATTCCCCGTACCAACCTGCACACCGTGGGGACTACTAAGTCAACCCTCCATCCGCTACACACCATCGGCGCGTCATTGTAGTCGACGTGCTCATCGCCCTTATAATTTTGTGGTCTTAGGTCACCACATTCAGATCTCGTGGTCTTAGGTCACCATATTCAGTTATCGTGGTCTTAGGTCACCACATTCAGATATCGTGGTCTTAGGTCACCATATTCACTTCCCCTTCTTAATAACCCATATGCCCCATATCATACATATTATGCATTAACATGCCAAATTTCACATTCTTATCATTGTTCTCATGTTACATCTAACATGTATTCATAATCCTAGTAGGAGTAGGAAACGTACCTGAGTACTTTGTACCATTGCATGGTACTTTAGCCATACTTTTCACATTCTTAATATAACATACATATATTTATTAAACATTGCCATAAAATTTATTAAGAAATAATGTGGGGTACACACCTGATTCGCTTAACAACTTTACTGAAAATCCCAAAATCTGATCTCAAGTTCCTACATTTGATTAATCACTTACTATTTAGTAAAAGCCTATTTGGCCATAAGACTAAATCCCGAAGGATTATTGCAACTAAAACTTACCTTGTTGACGATTAAAAATCAAATCCCGAGAACTTGTATTCTTCCCCTTTGAAATTGGCTAAACACTAGATCCCTTGAATCGGTTAGTTTTTGGCTTAAACACATAAAAATAGATTTACTACTAAAATAGGCCTTGGCCGATTATTCATAGTCACTTACCTTAAGGATCTTGAATCCCGAAATTATCCCTTGGTTATAGCTTCTGTCGAAATTCTTAAAACCACATGTTAGATCAACTTCTAATTTTTAATCAAAATCAATGGCCCTTGGCCGAATGTCAGATATGACTTACCTTGATAGTCAAATCCCGAGGATCTCTTCCTTTATAGTCGACTATGGCAAAAGAAATCCCGAAAGAAACCTTCCAAATTTTGGCAAATAAGAATATTGATGGGATTAGTCCTAGATTTCGACAAACCTAAAAGAAAAGAATAGAAATCAAACTTGTTCTTACCCTTGAAGAAATTGACAAAGACCTATGCTTGAAGTCCCACCAAGATTCGGCTATTGATGGATTGGAAAGAAAAGAAATCGGCTAATGGTGTATCTTGAATTTTCTGGCTTTGGCTAACAAAAAAGAAGAAGAACAAGGCTCTAGGAAATTCTACAGAGAGAGAGAGAATTTGCTTAAGAAATTCGGCAAAGAAAGAGTGAATGAATGAATGGCCTCTTTTCCTCTAGTAGCCAAAAATTACTACTCGAATCCCTTACTTGGCCACCACTCTTCTATTTTGATAGCTTTATCCCTTTATTTAAATTAAAAAAATAATCCCTTATTATCTCCTTGAAAATAATTTAAGATAAATCATCATTTATCCCTCTATTAGCCGAAATTTCAAAAGAATTTAAACTCCTCCCTTGAGTTCCTTAGTGCCGTCCACTTCTCTGCTCTTTGTAGCAAAAATAAAACTTTTATTTTGCTCCCCCCGCAGCTCGAACCTTGGCCCAATACCCTTGTATGTGGCGCCATTTCTAGAGGCCCTAAGTTGTATCTCCAGGCCACTTTTCCAAGCCCGGTTGTGTGTCATATTTCACATACATTTTCTCTTAAGGCCATATTGCCTTAGTTTCCTCTTTTAAACTTTAAAACTTGACATTTTCTAAGACATTTCCTTACATTTCTAAGTTTCCAAAAATGTTCGTTTCCCTCCTTTAACCTAACATTTCCAAGTTTCCAGAAATGTTTACTTTCCTCTTTTGAATCATTTCTAAATCATTTCCTTACATTTTCAAGTTTCCAAAAATGTTCGTTTCCCTCCTTAACCTAACATTTCCTTACATTTCCAAGTTTCCAGAAATGTTTACTTTCCTCTTTTGAATCATTTCTAAATCATTTCCTTACATTTCCTAGTTTCCGAAATGTTCAAAATACATTCATGACACATAAGACATGTCATTTCGTTCAATTAAATCGAAATTGCATAGGCCCTTTTTAGGATGTTACAAAACGGCTCCGGTCAAATGGGGCGGAAGTTTTTAGGGGCATCTCTGGTGTAGCCCTGAATGTAGCAGAATATTGGTTAGAGGTTGTGGAGTGAATCATGGATGATTTGGATTGCACGGCAGAACAGAAACTGAAAGGCGTAGTATCTCTACTGTGAGATGAGGCATACCAATGGTGGCTTACAGTAAGGGAATGTACACAGGCGGACCGGGTGACTTGGGAATTCTTCAAAGCGGCTTTCCAGGGGAAGTATGTTGGGGCAAGTTATGTGGATGCCTGGAGAAAGGAATTGTTGAATCTAGTCCAGGGAAATAAGTCCGTAGCAGAGTATGAGGTGGACTTTCTGCTATTGAGCCGGTATGCTTGGGGTATAGTCCCGACTGATTATGAGCGCTGTGTTCGATTTGAGGATGGTCTTCGGGATGAGTTGCGGGTACTGATAGGCCTGCAGAGATAAATAGACTTCACTGCCCTGGTGGAGAAGGCTAAGATTGCTGAAGATGTGAAACGCTCTGAACGTCAAAACTGTGAGAAGGAAAAGGGCAGAAACAAGAGAGATTTTGGGTCTTTAGGTTTTTCGGGCAGATTTCATAAGAGGCCTAAGTTTGATGGGCCAGCTCGAGTTAGGATTCCAGTTGCTACTGGTCGACCGCAACCTTGTGTTGAGTGTGGGGAACCACATTTGTGAGAGTGTTGGAGAAGAATTGGTGGGTGTTTTAAATGTGGGTCTAAGGATCATCGGTATAAAGGCTGTCCTCGGGAACCTGTTCGGACACAAGCGATGAGTCGGGGTTTTGTACCGCGCGAGGTGTTTGTAATACGTCTGCGAGATGAGAGCGGTGGCTGGTATATCTTTGCTCGACATCGGGAGGATGGTGACACACCTGACGTCATAACCGGTACGTTTTTCATACATTATGTGCCATTTATAGCTTTAATTGATATTAGGTCTACACACTCGTATGTTGCATGTACTGTGTCTGGAACTTTGGGTATACCGTTTGAATTATTTGATAGAGAAATGTTGGTGATTAGTCCTTTAGGACAGTCTGTAGTAGTGAATAAATTGTTTAGGAAGGTGCCTCTCGAGGTTCAAGGAGTTGTCTTTCCGGTAGATTTGATGGAATTGCCGTTTGGCGAGTTTGATCTTATACTGGGCATGGATTGGTTGGTGAAACACCATGCGAACTTGGATTGCGTTGCTAAGCGTATGATATTGAAGTCTTCAGAGGATGAGGATGTAATTGTGATAGGGGAGTGAAGGGATTATTTATCCAGCGTAATCTCAGCATTAAGGGCCGAGAAGCTGGTTCCCAAAGGCTGTGAGGCATTCCTAGCTTTTGTCAACACGACTGATGTTAAGGGTTTGTCTGTTGGTGATGTCAGGACCGTAAAGGAATTCCTAGATGTATTCCCTGAGGAGCTTCTGGGGTTGCCACCAAATCACGAGGTTGAATCTAGTATTGAGCTATTAGCGGGAACGGCTCCGGTGTCCATCGCCCCTTATAGGATGGCACCGAAGGAGTTAATGGAATTGAAGGCTCAGATCCAAGAGCTTCTGGATCGACGATTTATCAGACTAAATGTGTCTCTATGGGGAGCACCGATATTGTTCGTGAAGAAGAAGGATGGGTCAATGCATATGTGTATTGACTACCATTTGTTAAACAAGCTAACTATTAAGAACAAATACCCGTTACCGAGGATAGACGACCTGTTTGATCAGCTGCGAGAAGCTTCAATTTTCTCTAAAATAGATCTAAGATCGGGGTATCATCAGCTAAGTGTCAAGGAGGCTGATATATGCAAGATTGCATTTCAAACTAGTTATGGGCATTATGAGTTCCTGGTCATGCCGTTTGGATTAACGAATGCACCAGTCGCTTTTATGGATATGATGAGCTGGGTCTTCCAACCCTATTTAGACCGGTTCGTGGTAGTGTTTATATATGACATTATGGTGTATTTGAGAACTGAAGAGGAGCATGATTCACATCTTCGGGTTGTTCTGCAGATTTTAAGGGAAAAACAACTCTATGCCAAATTCAGCAAGTGCGAGTTCTGGCTAAAGGAGGTGACATTTTTGGGTCATGTTGTGTCTGCCGAGGGGATTAGGGTTGATCCTTGGAAAGTTGAGGCCGTATTGGATTAGAAGCCATCGAAGTCAGTATCAGAGATCTGAAGTTTTTTGGGTTTGGTCGGGTACTACAGACAGTTCATTGAGGGATTTTCATTGATTGCTGCACCCCTAACTAAGTTACTGCGTAAGGGGGTACCATTTGTTTTGACGGATAAACAACAGGAAAGTTTTGAGAAGTTGAAAAGGATCTTGACTGAAGACACGGTATTAATTTAGCCAGAGGCAGGAAAGAATTCGTTGTCTATTGTGATGCGTCGCACACGGGTTTGGGTTGTGTGCTGATGCAAGAAGGGAAGGTGGTGGCATATGCATTTCGTCAGCTTCGGCCGCACGAGGTGAACTACCCCACTCATGACTTGGAGTTAGCTACAATAGTGTTCGTACTAAATATATGGGGACATTATCTGTATGGGGAAAATAATCTATACCGACCATAAGAGCCTTAAGTATCTCCTTACCCAAAAAGAGTTGTCGTAATATAAACATATTTTAACACCATATTTAGCATACTTTTGGATGATTTATTCCCTGAATTGTGTAATTTGGTGCTCTTAATCCTTTGTTTTCATGTTTTATACTTAGGAGAGCACCGGAGGATGAAAAGAATGAGAAACGAGCCTAAAACAGAGTAAATGGGCCATATCACGAAATCAACATGGCCTGGGCCCAATACCACACGGCCGTGCCACATTAGCTGACCCGAACACGGCCTGGACACGATTCACATTGGCATGTGCCATGGGCGTGTCCCTGACATGACAAAGAAGAGTTTCATTTGGATTAGGGTACTTAGAGACAAAGAAAGCCATTCCAAAAGCCTATATAAACACCCTAGAGGCTAACTTTCAAGGGGAGTCCAGTTAGGGGTCCAGTTAGGCAGAAGAGCCGAGCCAGAGTGGCCAGAATTGTGAGATTTACTTGAAGAAAGCCAGTTGATTCATCTTAAGAAGCCGGAGTTATACTCAAGACAGAGGATCTTCTCTTAAATTCCTTCAGGGGGTTTTAGGGTTTTTCTTACATTTTGTTTTATATTTTCTTCTGAATGTATTCTTTTATCATTATGAACTAAACCTCTCAAATACCTGAGGGGAATGAAACCTAAGACTGATCTTGTTATTGTTTTCTGAACCATATGATAAATACTTGATTTGTTCTTAATTATGTGTTCTTAATTCTTTCTTTGATATTTCAAGATATTGATTCAAGTAATGATGTGCTTAGGTAGTGGAGCAAAAGTCCCTGTTTAAGAGTAGATCTAGCATGATTAAGCGGAGTTGATCGCAACCCTAGAAGTAAGATGACAAAAATCTGCCGGATTAGGGTAAAACCTAATATGGTAGTCCATTGATCGAGTTAATGCAATTCTAGGGGTTTTAATTAGAAAGATATTTCAATTAATCAACCTAGGGTTAGACGTTAGTAGCTTCGAAAGAGGTATTAATATAAATTAGGGAATCTTACGGATCAAGTCAAGTGAATAAATCGTCTGGTTCGGAGTTAAATAACAAGTGAAGTCTAGGTGGATTCTTCCTCGGTTATTGTCTTAATCAATTGGTTTTTCCTACAAGTATTTTCCCCAATTCATTCTCTTTATCTTTGCATCTTTAGCTTAATAGTTAGTTCATTTTAGATTTAATAAATAATTCACTTTTATTCATAGGCTAAATAATAAAAAGAATGTTAGTATTTGTACTTTTGGTTACTTTGGGTTCGACAATCCGGTCTTGCCACTAAGCTATACTATTGTTCGATAGGTGCACTTGCCTCAATCGTTGTTGTAGTTAGTTTATAGGCTCGATCATTATTTTTATAAATTTTTGAGACTCTGACACACGATCAAGTTTTTGGCGCCGTTGTCGGGGAACTAAAATATTAAGAACACTCATTTTTATTACTTTAGCCATTTTTTTTCTATTTATTTTTTTATTTTACTTTTAACTTTACTAATTTTCCTTCTTTTATTTGTTCTTAGCATGTACCTCTCATTTATGACTAGAAGGAACCCAATAGGACCCCTGATTTACGATAGTGATATTGAAGGTACTGTTCACATAAATCGT
The DNA here is from genome assembly GCA_025503065.1 of Gossypium bickii. Taxonomy (NCBI): domain Eukaryota; kingdom Viridiplantae; phylum Streptophyta; class Magnoliopsida; order Malvales; family Malvaceae; genus Gossypium; species Gossypium bickii. Next base: position 83,121,218 of record CP106718.1, read on the forward strand.
AGAGAAATAAGGCAGAGCTTAAACTACATAGAAGAAAAGCAAGAAGTTGAAACCAATACCACCGAAGAGATGACTGAGAATAATCCGCTACCTTCAGAGGCGGCCGAACACTATGCTCCTCGAACTATGTATGATTATGTTAAACCTAATTTAACAGGAACTGAGTCAAGTATTATTAGACCCGCTATTGCTACAAATAATTTTGAACTGAAACCTAACACTATTCAGATGATACAACAGTTTGTTCAGTTTTATGGTTTACGGGATGAGGATCCTAACACACACTTAGCAATTTTTCTCGAATTCTGTGATACCTTCAAAATAAATGGCATTTCCGATGATGCCATCCGTCTTCGGTTATTTCACTTTGAGGAATAAAGCCAAACAGTGGTTGCATTCTCTTCCACGAGGGTCAATCACTACATGGGATCAAATGACTGAAAAATTTTTATTGAAATATTTTCCGCTGGCTTGATAAACCGTAACAAAAACATATTTTAAGCCCACATTTAGCATGCTTTTGGATGATTTAAGCCTTGAATTGTTTAAATTAGAGCTCTTAATCTTTTGTTTTCATGTTTTATAATTAGAAAAGCACCGGAGGATGAAAAGAACGAGAAACGGGCCCAAAATGGAGTAAATGGGCCATATCACAAAATCAACACGGCCTGAGCCCAATCCACACGGTCGTGCCTCATTCAACAGTCTCGAATACGGCCTGGCCATGACTTACACAGGCGTGTGCCATGGGCGTGTCCCTGCCGTGACGAAGAGAAATTTCACTCGGATTAGGATACTTAGGGGCGAAGAAACATATTCAGAAGTCTATATAAACACCCTAAGTATGACCTAAAAGGGGAAACCCAATTTTTTAGTTAGGGGGCGTCCAGCTAGGCCAAAGAGGGCAGATTTGTGGGGATTTACTCGAAGATAGCCACTTGATTCATCTTAAGAAGCAGGAATCATACTCAAGACAGAGGATCTCCCCTTTAATTCTTTCAGGGGGTTTTAGGAATTTCTTATGTTTTGTTTTATCTTTCCTTCTGAGATGTTTTCTTTTATTGTTATGAACTAAACCTTTAGATACCTGAGGGGGATGAAACCTAAGATGAATCTTGTTATCATTTGTTGAACTATATGATAAATATTTGACTTGTTCTTAATTATGTGTTCTTAATTCTTGTGCTGATCTTTCCAGGATATTAATTCAAGTGTGATGTGCTTTGGTGGATGAGCAAAAGTCCCTGCCTAAGAGTAGATCTAGCATAATTAAGTGGAGTTGATCGAACGCATAGAGATAGGGTGACGAGATTTTGCCGGATTAGGGTGAAACCTAATATGGGAGTCCATAGATCGAGTTAATGCAATTCTAGGGGTTTTAGTTAGAAAGAGATTTCAATTAATCAACCTAGGGTTAGACATTAGTCACCTCGAGAGAGGGATTAATATAACTTAGAACCTACGGGTCAAGTCAAATGAATAAATCGTCTGGTTCAGAGTTAGATAACAAGTGAAGTCTAGGGGGATTCTTCCTTGGGTATCGTCTTAATCAATTGGTTTTTCCTCAAAGTTATTTTCCCAATTTCATTCTTCTTTGTCTTAGAGTCTTTAGTTTAATAGTTAGTTAATTTTAGATTAGATAAACAATTCCCTTAATTCTTAGGCTAGATAATAAAAAGAGAGTTAGAATTAGTACTTTTGGTTCCTTTGGGTTCGACAATCCGTTCTTGTCTTAACTATACTATTGTTCGATAGGTGCGCTTACCTCAAATCGTTGTCATAGTTAGTTTCCAGGTTCGATCATTCTTTATATAAATTTTAAGAATTTAACATCGCATAAAACAACGATCAAGTTTTTAGCGCCTTTGCCGGGGAACTAAAATATTAAAAACGCTTAATTTTTATTACTTTAGCCATATTATATTTATTTTATTTTTGAAATTTAGTTTTACTTTTCTAAATTTTCTTCATTCTTTTGTTCCTTTCAGGCACCTCTAGTTTATGACTAGAAGGAACCCGATAGGACCCCTAATTTACGATAGTGTTATTGAAGGTATAGTTAGCAGAAATCGTAGAGAAATAAGGCGAAGCTTAAACTACATAAAAGAAGAGCAAGAAACCGAAATAAATACTACATAAGAGATGGCTGAAACTCATCCGCCACTTCTAGAGATGGCCGAAAATCATGCTCTTCGAACTACGTATGATTATGCTAAACCTAGTTTAACAGGAACTGAGTCAAGTATTGTAAGGCCTACTATTGCTGCAAATAATTTTGAACTGAAACCTAACACTATACAGATGATACAATAGTTTGTTTAGTTTGATGGTTTACAGGATGAGGATCCTAACATACATTTAGCGAATTTTCTAGAATTCTGTGATACCTTCAAAATAAATGGCATTTCTGATGATGCCATCTGTCTTCGGTTATTTCCTTTTCTTTGAAAAATAAAGCCAAACAGTGGTCGCATTCTCTTCCACAATGGTCGATCACTACATGGGATCAAATGACCGAAAATGTTTCATTAAAATATTCTCCACCGGCCAAAACGGCCAAGTTAAGGAATGATATCTCTTCTTTTGTGCAGATGGATTTAGAGACACTTTACGATGCATGGGAGAGATACAAAGACTTGTTGAGGAGGTGCCCACACAATGGATTACCCTTGTGGCTATAGGTCCAAACTTTTTACAATGATGTGAACCCCTCAACAAGGCAATTAATCGATTCAGCCACCGGTGGAACTCTGAATAACAAAACTCTTGAAGCGGCCTACGAGTTTATAGAAGAGATGTTACTGAATAACTATCAGTGGCAAGTCACAAGGACAAGGCCAGCCAAAGCAGCCGGAGTTTTCAACCTCGACACAGTAACCCTACTATCAAATCAGTTAGAGATGTTACATAAAAAATTTGATGGTTTATATGGTTCTTCGCAGGCACATCCAGTTATGCAGTTCAACACAAGTGGAGGAGTGGCGAATCTGAGTACCCACCCTACGGACAGGACATGGAGAGCGAACAAATAAACTATATGGGTAACAATTTTAGATCTAACAATAAACCTTATAGTAATACTTATATTCCAGGTTGGAAGAACCACCCCAATTTCTCATGGGGTGGTCAAGGAAATCAAAGACAACAACCACCCCAAAACCTCCAACAACAGCTCTACCCACAGGAAAAGAAGTCGAACCTTGAGGAGATGCTAACAAAATTCATAACAGCCTCAGAAAAACATTTCCAAAATATAGAAACACGTTTTCAGAATACTGAGACAACACTTAAAAATCAACAAGCATTGATTCAAAGGATCGAGAATCGGTTAGGGCAACTTGCCAAGCAGATCTTTAAAAGACCACAAGGAAGCCTACCGAGCAACACCGAGACTAACCCAAAGGAGCAAATTCAAGCCATAATAGCTAAAGATAGTAAAGGGTTAGACGAGCCCAATTTAAGGCAAAAGAATATGGTAGAAGAAGGTAAGGTTGAGGTAAAGCCAAAACCGATAATCAAAGAGTACCAACCTCGCATACCATATCCTGAAGTGATAACGAAAGACGACACAGAGAAATAGTTCGGTAAGTTTCTTAAACTCTTAAAGAAATTACATATTAACTTACCGTTTCTTGAAGCTCTTTCGTAGATGCCAGATTCTTGGAAATTTTTAAAGAAGCTATTGACAGATAAGCGGAAGATAGACGAGGAATCACATGTGGAACTGAATGCAGTGTGCTCAGCAATGTTGCAAAATAAACTACCACAAAAAGTAAAAGATCCAGGGAGTTTTACAATTCCATGCTTAATTCGTAGTTTGTCTATTGGTAATGCGTTAGCTGATTTAGGGGCAAGCATACATGTCATGCCTTATAAAATGTTTAAACAACTAGGTCTAGGGAAGCCCAAACAAACTAGTATGAGCATTCAATTAGCTGATAAAACTGTTAGAATTTTTAGGGGTATAATCGAAGATGTACTTGTGAAAATTGATAAATTCGTATTCCCAGTAGACTTTGTCATTTAGACATGGATGAGGACAACACGATCCCCCTCATTTTAGGAAGACCATTTTTAGCAACTGCCAAGACTAAAATTGATGTCGACGCAGGTGAACTCATACTCTATTTAGGTGACGAGACAGTCACTCTTCAAGCTCTCGATTCAGCTAGGACATCGAATAATCAAGGTGAGAAAGTAAATGCTATTGATAACCATTCGGTTAACCCTTCTGTTCAGGAAACACCACAAAAGAACACAACTGATCCTAAACCCTGTGCCAACAAAAAAATAATTCATGAGGAACAAATGATTTAGATCAATGAACTAGAAGAGTGGAAGACGCATAACAAAGAGAAACCAGGAATACACAAAGCAGAACCAAAGCCACTCTACGAGACAAACAAGTTCAAAATTGAAGATCAGGTACTGATAGAAAAAACAGACCCACGAATACCTCCCCTGATCCTAACACAAACAAAGAAATCCCTTTTAAGGTGATCAATGTTTTCCCATACGGAACAATCGAGGCAAGTAACCATATTTTTTTCACTTTAAAAATAAACGCTACTCATCTTACACTCTATCATGATAATGGAACTACTAGCATGAGGAAGGACTTTCAACTCCTCAAACCACCATGAATATGCGAATGAGAGGTAAGTCTAGCTTAAGACTATAAATAAGCGCTTCTCGAGAGGCAACCCGAGCACTAACTCTATCAACTTTTACATTCCTTTAATTTTAATTTTAATTTTTTTTACTCCAGCGTCTAATTATAAACTAACCAAAAGTGCAGATTTTCAAGCCACACGGCCTTACACACGACCGTGTGGATGCACCAAATCTCCGTACTGGAATGGCAGAGATGGTACGAGTTAGAACGAATCATATCTTCGAGTCGCGGACTCTAACTACCCTACCACGGCTGTGCGATGCGGCTGGGGCCGATACTGTTAGATCATACACGGGCGTGGAGACCTGAGCATAGGCGTGGGAGAAGCGAACAAAGCAAAACACAGCCGTGCAATACAGCCGTGTGACTTACACGCCCATGGTACACGGGCGTGGGAAAGTACCAGGCCCCAAAATTCTATTTAACCCACCTCCACTCCTTCTTCTTCTCACCTACCCCCATCTCTTTTCTTTCATCCCATCCTTCAGACCACTCCCCTTCCATACTATTCCTCTTTAATCCTTCATCTAACTCTTGAGCTACACTACATCTATGTCGAAGGAGCGGAAGGACCTAAGCACAGTCTCCCTGTGGGAGAACAATCTATATAAGTTCATGTCGGCCGCTTCATCCACTCGACAAGCCAAGGGTCTTTGAGACCATTTAACTTATATTTTTATTTCTCGTTTTCTTTATTTTTCTTCTCTTTGACTATCTTATGCTTAAATTAGTTTATTTTATCTTAGTTTCTTTGTTTTAGGTTCTAAAGGCTGCTTGGGAATCACGTCACTTCGGCCACCACCAGCACCTCCGCAGCCTTAGAAGTCACACCCACCTCTCGAACTATCTAACAATAAGGACTATTCGGTCCATTCATCTTTCATTTTAATTTTATTTTACTTTCTATTTTCTTTCTCTTTATCTTTCTTGTCTTTAAATATATAATTAGTGTATTTTAAATGTGTCTTAATATTTCCTGGCTAATTATCTATGTGCTTCCCAATTTCTTCATCTAGCACAGAGCTCGGTAGCAGCCACCACACCTCGGGACTCCCATCCAAATTTAGGAAGTTTCACCTGTAACAACCCAAACCCGGCCCAAACACTATGGCCGGATCTGGTTCGAAACAGGAAAAATATTCTTGAAAAGCCTTTTTCAATCCAACTTAAGTTTTAAAAAAAATTCTTCATTTTAGTGGGCTTGCCAAACCGTACTTAGATTTAAAATTTGGAATTTAGGTTAAGTCGAAGTAATATAAAATTATAAGTGTGCCTGATGGCTCGTTAAAATAAATTTTGTTTTAACTTGGAAGACATGTGATTTTAATCCATGTTAATAATAAAGTTTAAACAAGTATTCAACATATGAAAATAATAAAACAAGATATCAGGAGGCCTTATTACAATCCAAATAAATATACCGGAAATAAAATACCAAAACTTAAAATCAAAGTTCATTCAATTTAAATTCACTGCATGGCCACCTCGAGTGAACCCGGCTCCACATCCGCGATCTACTCGTTACCTGAAAAATGTAAAGGAGAAGGTGAGTCACCAAGACTCAGTATGTAACCCTTCCCCCGGTTTTAAACATGTTCATACACATCATATAACAGATTAACATGCAAAACATCATATATCCCAACCTAGCCAGCCATACGCCACTGTCTACCCCGTTGTGGTACCAAACCACTGGTGGTGCCAAACCACTGGTGACATATAGTCACGATGTGCTACCAAAGCACTGGTGTCCGTAGACACAAATCAGGTGATGGGGCCAACCCATCGTGTGTGATACCAAATCACCGCGCACGATCCCATATCTCAAGTGGGGCCAACCCACGGTGGTATTAACCACGAGGGATAAGTCGCTCTTGAGGTGCCAAACCTCCGGAGGTACCAAACCTCTGGTGACCGTAGTCACGGTGTGTTACCAAAACATCGGTGCCCGCCGAGACGCGAATACACTTTGCCCCCTCCGCTCAATCAACCCACATGGTCAACGATCATATCTGATTTATCATATGTATTATCACAACATGCTTCCCAAAAGCATAAAGTAGCAAATCATATGCACCTGTACTTACTGGTTACCCAGTATATACCGTTATGGTATTCAAACCATTGCTACATACATCAAATTAGTAATCACATTACATAGCATACTTTAATAAGTTAAATGGTGTGTATGTACACACCTGTTACCACGATAGTCTTAAAACCCGAAGTTAATCAATCGGCCACACTCTAAGTCCTTGCCCCTATATTCGGCCAACTGTCAAGGTTAGTGATATGGGCCATTCGGCCAAACCACATAATTTAAAGGGGTCATACTTTGTACCCGAATCCTTACCCAAATCGCTTCGAGTACTAGCCTTAGCGTCCGATTTGCGAATCTGGTTTACAAACTTCACTTAGTCAATTAATAACACTAATAACCATAGCCTTTGGCTTTTAAATACCAATATAAGCCTTACCTACACTTACCAAATTCGGTTGGTAGAAAATGGAGCCTAGATCGCCTGATTTCAAATATCTCGGAGTCCCTACAATATTTCGGTTTAGACAAAAGATAAGCCAACTATCGATGCATGTCGGACTCTGTTTTCCCCATGCTTAAATCGATGTAATCATAAAGAGAATAACAAAAACCATTCGGCTATGCCCTTTCTTACCTTCTTCAAACCGATTGAAAACTAACTTCCGAAGAGCCTTATACTTCCTTTAGTATTCGGCTAACAATGCTGCCAAGGAGGAGTGTGAGATTCGGTTCTTCAAGGGGGTGTATTCGGCTATTGAAGGAAGGAAAATAATGGAGATGAGAGGAAAAAGAAGTTTCGCTAAAGGGGTTTGGGAGAGGTTGGAATAAAAATAAAAGAAGAATGAAGAAGGAGGGCTAGGGATTTCTGCAAGTAGAAAAATGAAGAAAAGAAAGAAAGGTGCTAGGTTGCTCCTTTTATAGACATTCGGCCCCCTCCTAGCAGACCTTGCCGTCCCACACTACTCCACCAAGGAGTTCAAAATTCTACCATTACCTAAAATTTCTCTTGGCCACACATTTGTATTAATTCAAAATAATTGAATTAATCTTCAAATAATCCCTTAATAATCCACTAATTATCCTTGGATATCCTCTTATTATCACTATAATTAAAATCCCATAATATCCATTAATAATCCATTTAAATCTTAACAATATCCTCATAATTAAAAAGAGTTTAAACCGAGGAAAACTTCCCCCTTGTGCCGTCCCATTAATGAGCAAAAGAGAAACTTGCGACTCGAACCCAGCTCCTCTTGCTCCCCCTTGTGGCGTCACATGCTAGACCTTAAGTGGGCTTACTTTGCCACTTTACCAAGGGCTTATTAGTGCCCAAATTCCTTCATTTATTCTTATAACACACTCCTGCTAAGGCTCCCTGCCTTTAAAGTTAAAAACTGAATTTTTCCACCAAACTGAGCACACCCACAGCTTTAAATTAAGCTCTATTATTTCATAAATATTATCATAGCAGTTCTTACAGGAAAAATAACTAAATTTCAAATAACCCCATTTTTGGGATGTTACAATTCTACCCCCCTTAAACCAAATTTCGTCCTCGAAATTCCTTGATCAAAATAGGTGGGGGTATTGCTGCCGCATCACGTCCTCAGGCTCCCACGTAGCTTCTTCTACACCATGGTTCCGCCATAGCACTTTTACCAAGGGTACTGACTTCCTACGTAGAACCTTTACATCTCGGTCCAAGATCTGAACTGGTTCTTCCTCAAACGATAAATCTGAATTCACCTCGATTTACGCCATCGCGCTACGTGTGATGGGTCTCGACCGATACCGTCTCAAAGATTGATACGTGAAAGACATCATGGATCTGTTCCGCCTCGGTTTGGTAACTCAAGCTGGTACGCCACTGGTCCAACACGCTTAATCACCGTATATGGCCCGATGAACCTTGGGCTTAGCTTCCCTTTCCGTCCAAATCTTAACACCTTTTTCCAAGGCGACACTTTCAGAAAAACCTTGTCTCCACAAAAGATATTCCATTTCCTTGCGTTTTAAATCAAAGATAGGATTTTTGCCTATCCGATGCTTCCTTAAGATGAGACCGAATCACCTTGACTTTATCCTCCGTCTCTGTCACCAACTCTGGACCCAAAATCTGTCGTTCACCTAATTCCGTCCAACATGTCGGAGTACGACATTTCCGCACATACAAGCATGGTGCCATCTGGATACTTGCCTGATAGCTGTTGTTGTAGGCGAACTCTGCTAAGGGTAGAAATTCCTCCCAACTACCCCGAAAATCCAAGACACATCCTCTTAACATATCTTCCAAGATCTGTATCACCCTTTCCAATTGTCCGTCCGATTGTGGGTGGAAAGCTATACTGAAATCCAACCGGGTACCCAAAGCTTGATGTAACGCTTTCCAAAACCTTGACGTGAATCTGGGGTCCCTATCCGAGATGATCGACACTGGAACACCATGTAACCTTACTATTTCTGCCACATACAACTTTGCGAGCTTCTGAAGCGAGAAATCCACCCTCACTGGTATGAAGTGAGCTGACTTAGTTAAACGGTCTACTATTACCCAAGCTGCGTCTTTCTTGCTGGGCGTAAGGGGTAGCCCACTGACGAAATCCATAGTGATCCGTTCCCACTTCCATTGGGGAATCTTCACGGGCTGAAGTAACCCTGACGGTAACTGATGTTCAGCCTTGACCTGCTGACAAGTCAGACACTTACCAACAAACTCTGTCACCTCACGCTTTAGCTTGGGCCACCAAAACTGCTCTCTAAGATCCCTATACATCTTGCTTCCTCCCGGATGCATAGCGTAGGGGCTACTATGTGCATCATGGAGAACCTTCTGCCTCAACTCCACATCCTTTGGCATACACGCTCGTCCTTGAAAGCATAATACTCCCTCGCTAGACAGGTTATATCCTTCTAAACCACCATCCTGAACTTGTGCTCTCTTAGCATTCATCCCTTCATCCACTAACTGTTTTTCCTTAATTTCCTCTATCCACGTCGGTTTAACTTGAAGTTCTGCCAAGAGGCTTCCATCATCATATAAACTCAACCGAGCAAACATTGCTCTTAAGTCCGTCACCACCTTCCGGCTCAACGCGTCAGCTACCATGTTGGCCTTGCCCGGATGATACTCGATTGAACAGTCGTAGTCTTTTAAAAGTTCGATCCATCGACGCTGTCTCAAGTTCAGATCCTTCTGAGTCAAGAGATACCTCAAACTCTTGTGATCTGTGTAGACTATCGACTTCTCCCCATATAGATAATGCCGCCATATCTTTAGAGCAAAGACAACTGCCGCCAATTCCAAGTCGTGCGTTGGGTAGTTCAGTTCATGTGGCCTTAACTGCCGTGATGCATAGGCTACTACCTTCCTCCTCTGCATCATCAAGACACATCCCAAACCAAAGATGGGATGCATCACAATAGACGGTAAACAACTTCCTCGCCTCAAAGTTGCACCAAAACTGGAGCTTCCATCAAAATTTTCCTTAGCTTATCAAAGCTTTCGTGCTGCTCCTCCGTCCACACAAATGGAACTCCTTTTCTTAGTAGCTTCATCAACGATGCTGCGATCAGAGAGAATCCTTCCACAAATCTCCGATAATACCCCGCTAGACCCAGAAAACTTCGGATTTCCGCCACTGACCTAGGCGGTTTCCAATCCAACACCGCTTCAATCTTACGAGGGTCTACTCTAATCCCTTCAGCCGATACCACGTGTCCTAAGAAAGCTACTTCCCTTAGCCAAAATTCGCACTTACTAAATTTGGCATATAATTGCTTCTCCCTTAGCACTTGCAACACTATTCGCAAATGCTTGTCATGCTCTTCCTCCGTCCTAGAGTAAACCAAGATGTCGTCAATGAATACCACGACGAATTGGTCTAGGTACCGCTGAAATACTCTGTTCATTAAGTCCATAAACGCCGCCGGCGCGTTGGTCAACCCGAATGGCATTACCAGAAACTCGTAATGTCCATACCGAGTTCTGAATGCCGTCTTATGGACATCAACTTCCTTCACCTTTAGTTGATGGTAACCCGACCTAAGGTCTATCTTCGAGAACACTGAGGCACCCTTCAATTGATCAAACAAGTCATCGATCCGCGGCAACAGATACTTGTTTTTGATCGTTAACTTGTTTAATCGACGGTAGTCGATGCACATTCGCATGGACCCGTCCTTCTTCTTCTGACAAACAACACAGTGTGCTCCCCTATGGAGATATGCTTGGTCGAATAAACCCTCTATCTAAGAGCTCTCGAATTTGAGCCTTCACTCCACCAATTCCTTTGGTGCCATTCGATATGGTGCTATAGACACCGTGCCGTTCCGGTAGCGGTCTATACCGAATTCAACTTCCCGATCCGGGGCGGACCGGAAGTTCTTCTCGGAATACATCGGCAATTCCCAACCGTTCGAACCTTTCCAACTCATCGACTCCTTAGCTTCCAAAGCACGATCCAAACCAAATATGCCTCACACCCTTCTTGACCATCTTTTCACCTTCAAGGTGACACCACATTGGATAGGTAATTCCTTCTATCACCTATCATAACCACTTCATCACCCTCAGTCGTCTTAAGAACCATGCGCTTAGCCGCGCAATCCAAATTACCGATACTTAACCAACCAGTCCATTCCAAGGATCAAATCGAACTCTCCGAAAGGTAGTTCCATCGGATCGGCTACAAATACGACCCCTTGGAGTTCTAGGGGTACATCTCTATAAAGTTTGTCTACTACTACAGAGTGTGTCCTGGGGGCTTAGCATGCGATCATCTTCCTAAGCGTAGTCTCAGAGTCTAGGTCCATAGTTCCTACCACACTACTAGCAATGCACGAGTGCGTCGAACCCACATCAATTAATGCAACATAAGGTAAACCAAATATTAGGAACGTACCGGTTATGACGTCTGGTACGTCTCCCTCCTCGCGACGCCTCGCTGCATAGACTAAGCCAGGCTGCCTAGCCTCTGTGTTACCTGAACCTCTGCCCTGAGTTCCATAACCTCGGTTGAAACCATTGTTTCCTCTCGCCATTACCCCGACCCCTCCGTGGTGGTCCAACATTTACGCCTGAAGCGCGATTCGACCTTCCGGTGATCCTTAGTAGCTTTTTGAGGACAGTCCCTTACCCGATGCTCCAAAGACCCACACTCAAAACAACCTTTGTTACCGGTCCAACAACCTCCCCAATGGGTTTTTCCACAGCGGTTGCACTGAGTCGGCCTTTGATTAGTAGCCGTGGGCTTTCCACCCTGATTCGGCCCACTCTGCCTAGCCCGCTTCTAAGCATTAGTGCTACCCGATCCAGCTGACCCAAATCCTCTTTTCTGGTTGTTCTTACTATAGTTTTGCCTTACAGCCTCCTTAACCCCTTCGGCCACCTTGGCCTTCTCCACAAGAGATGAGAACTCACGAACTCACTACGGGGGCAATTAGTAATCTCGGATCATCTCTCGAGCCCATCCTCAAAGCGGACACAATACTCATGTTCGGTGGCTACGATTCCTCTGGCATACCTACTCAGCCTTAAAAACTCCGCCTCATACTCGGCCACCGACTTAGTTCCTTGCACTAGACCTAGGAAGGCTTTCCTTTGAGCATCAGTGTAACTAGTGCCCACATACTTCTTCTGAAAGGCCGTTTTAAAGTAATCCCACGTGAGATCCTCAGCCGCGGCTCCATCCCGGACGATCGACCACCACCACCTGCACGCTTCATCCTTTAGAAGCGACACCGCCCCTTTCAGCTTCTCCTCCTCAGTCAGGTCGAGATCATCCATGACCCTTTCCGTGGATTCCAGCCAATATTCTGCGACACTGGGTGCCACTCCTGAGACACCACGGAATACCTCGGCCCCGTTAGACCGAATTCGCTCGGGAACAGACTTCCGAGCTCCCAAATTCCCACCAGCCCCGGCCACCATCTCCAAAACCCGCAAAACAGCTTGCGACATAGCCTCACCACCGGTCTGGTCCTGCTCCTCAGCCCTGAAAGTGGGAGGTGGCGGTGGCGGTGGTACCTCGTTTTCCGAACCTTGACCTGACCTGACGGGTTCAGACACCGTCATCCTACCCCTACCGCGTCCACGACGTCCACGTCCTCTAGAACTCATTCTATCTATCGCGCTTTTAATCTGATTAAGAAAATTTTATGTGTTAGCATTTGTTTCACTTTCTTATTCGCGAAGAAATTTTATGAACAGAATTTAATTAGGGATTCTTTCGAGCAGACAAGGTTTCAGTCTTCTATCCTAGTTCACACAAAGAGTTCATGCATCCATTTCTTAATGCTTTCCATACCTATTCACTCTTGGACATTTCGCCCATTTCTAACCCGAGGTATTTTTCGTCATTTTCCTACTGTGGTATTTTTTAAGTAAATAAAGAAATTTTAAAACTTTAGTAAAGTAGGTCATTTTGAAATTCCCAAAGCGGAGGATATTTATGAAAATTTGTAAAATCGTGTCGTTTTGAAACCAGGGGTATTTTGGTAATTTTATCAATCGAGGGCAATTTTGTCATTTTGATAATCGTGGGATATTTTAAATGAGCTTGTAAAACTTTGTGGGTCCTTTTTGAAAGTTTTCCTTTTCAAATAGTGATGTTGGTAAAGTTCTCCAAAGATCAGGGTCATTTTGGTAATTTCCACAAATTGAGGGCGTTTTCGTAATTTTCCAAAACCAAAATATTTCAAAGTGTTGATTTTCAAAGCTAAGTTGTTGGATATTTGTAAAGTAGTTGAAATTTTTGAGCAAAACCATTGAACTGATATTTTATGAGTCGTGGCGCGTTTTAGTAATTTTACCCCTAAGGGCATTTTTGTAATTTTCCACACATTTGAGTTTTTCGAAGAAACCTTGTAAAAATGATGTCCTCAGATTTAGAAAGAGTCATTGCAAAAATTTTGAAACATTAGGGTTGTTGTTTCGTTCTTTTTGAAAACATGGCTAGTTCCTTTTCGGGTTTTAGTCATTAGGTTTGGCCTATGATCGAGCCATCTTGATCAGAGTGAACCAAGGCTACGCACCGAGCGGGATCCGAGTGAAGAGGAGGTGGGTCACGCGGACCGCTTAAATACCAAGCTCTCACCAACCTTTCTAAACATGCACACAGAGAGGTTGCCACACCACCGAGCCCTCTCGAGTTAGGGTGAACCAGAAAGCTACGCACTGGGTAGGATACTGCGAAGAGGAGGTGAGTCACACTGGATGCTTAAATACCGTGCTCTTCCGATCCAATCCTCGACATGCGTCAGGGGGTTACCACACCCTAGCTCACTGGCTAAGTCATAGATTGGTTAGTTCTTTAATGTCTTATGTTTGGTTCATGTGTTTGGGTAATCTAATCCTAGGGTTCAAGTCCTATAAGCCTATCTACGTTCCATACTTCCTACCCTTCTACAGAATATAATTCACCAAGAGGTTCAGAAGTACTTACAGGCGGATCGGTCTGGAGACTCGGGCCATCTTTGTTCAAAAATCCAAAAATTATTTCATAAGGCCTTTTAAAACATTTTTGGGCCTTGGGCCCCCACAAGCTTTGAACTGGGCTCTAATACCAATTTTGTAACAACCCAAACCCGGCCCAAACACTATGGCCGGATCTGGTTCGAAACAGGAAAAATATTCTTGAAAAGCCTTTTTCAATCCAACTTAAGTTTTAAAAAAAATTCTTTATTTTAGTGGGCTTGCCAAACCGTACTTAGATTTAAAATTTGGAATTTAGGTTAAGTCGAAGTAATATAAAATTATAAGTGTGCCTGATGGCTCGTTAAAATAAATTTCGTTTTAACTTGGAAGACATGTGATTTTAATCCATGTTAATAATAAAGTTTAAACAAGTATTCAACATATGAAAATAATAAAACAAGATATCAGGAGGCCTTATTACAATCCAAATAAATATACCGGAAATAAAATACCAAAACTTAAAATCAAAGTTCATTCAATTTAAATTCATCAGATGGCCACCTCGAGTGAACCCGGCTCCACATCCGCGATCTACTCGTTACTAAAAATGTAAAGGAGAAGGTGAGTCACCAAGACTCGATGATGTAACCCTTCCCCGGTTTTAAACATGTTCATACACATCATATAACAGATTAACATGCAAAACATCATATATCCCAACCTAGCCGACCATACGCCACTTTGTCTACCCCGTTGTGGTACCAAACCACCGGTGGTGCCAAACCACCGGTGACATATAGTCACGATGTGCTACCAAAGCACCGGTGTCCGTGAGACACAAATCGGGTGATGGGGCCAACCCATCGTGTGATACCAAATCACCGCGACGATCCCATATCTCAAGTGGGGCCAACCCACGTGGTATTAACCACGTGGATAAGTCGCTCTTGAGGTGCCAAACCTCTGGAGGTACCAAACCTCTCGTGTGGCCGTAGTCACGGTGTGTTACCAAAACACTGGTGCCCGCCGCGACGACCTACACCCCCTCCGCTCAATCAACCCACATGGCCATGATCATATACTGATTTATCATATGTATTATCACAACATGCTTCCCAAAAGCATAAAGTAGCAAATCATATGCACCTGGTATTTCACTGTTACCCAGTATACCGTTATGGTATTCAAACCATTGCTACATACATCAAATTAGCAATCACATTACATAGCATAATTTAATAAGTTAAATGGTGTGTATGTACACACTGCTACCACGATAGTCTTAAAACCCGAAGTTAATCAATCGGCCACACTCTAAGTCCTTACCCCTATATTCGGCCAACTGTCAAGGTTAGTGATATGGGCCATTCGGCCAAACCAAATAATTTAAAGGGGTCATACTTTGTACCCGAATCCTTACCCAAATCGCTTCGAGTACTAGCCTTAGCGTCCGATTTGCGAATCTGGTTTACAAACTTCACTTAGTCAATTAATAACACTAATAACCATAGCCTTTGGCTTTTAAATACCAATATAAGCCTTACCTACACTTACCAAATTCGGTTGGTAGAAAATGGAGCCTAGATCGCCTGATTTCAAATATCTCGGAGTCCCTACAATATTTCGGTTTAGACAAAAGATAAGCCAACTATCAGTATGTGTCGGACTCCTGTTTTCCGCATGCTTAAATCGACAGAATCATAAAAGAGAATAACAAAAACCATTCGGCTATGCCCTTTCTTACCTTCTTCAAACCGATTGAAAACTAACTTCCGAAGAGCCTTATACTTCCTTTAGTATTCGGCTAACAATGCTGCCAAGGAGGAGTGTGAGATTCGGTTCTTCAAGGGGGTGTATTCGGCTATTGAAGGAAGGAAAATAATGGAGTTGAGAGGGAAAAGAAGTTTCGGCTAAAGGGGTTTGGGAGGCTGGAATAAAAATAAAAGAAGAATGAAGAAGGAGGGCTAGGGATTTCAAGCAAGTAGAAAAATGAAGAAAAGAAAGAAAGGTGCTAGGTTGCTCCTTTTATAGACATTCGGCCCCCTCCTAGCAAATTTTGCCGTCCACTACTCCACCAAGGAGTTCAAAATTCGGCCATTACCTAAAATTTCTCTTGGCCACACATTTGTATTAATTCAAAATAATTGAATTAATCTTCAAATAATCCCTTAATAATCCACTAATTATCCTTGGATATCCTCTTATTATCACTATAATTAAAATCCCATAATATCCATTAATAATCCATTTAAATCTTAACAATATCCTCATAATTAAAAAGAGTTTAAACCGAGGAAAACTTCCCCCTTTGTGCCGTCCCATTAATGAGCAAAAGAAACTTCGCGACTCGAACCAGCTCCTCTTGCTCCCCTTGTGGCGTCACATGCTAGACCTTAAGTGGGCTTACTTTGCCACTTTACCAAGGGCTTATTAGTGCCCAAATTCCTTCATTTATTCTTATAACACACTCCTGCTAAGGCTCCTCGCCTTTAAAGTTAAAAACTGAATTTTTCCACCAAATCGAGCACACCTGACGCCTTTAAATTAAGCTCTATTATTTCATAAATATTATCATAGCAGTTCTTACAGGAAAAATAACTAAATTTCAAATAACCCCATTTTTGGGATGTTACAATTCTACCCCCCTTAAACCAAATTTCGTCCTCGAAATTCCTTGATCAAAATAGGTGGGGGTATTGCTGCCGCATCACGTCCTCAGGCTCCCACGTAGCTTCTTCTACACCATGGTTCCGCCATAGCACTTTTACCAAGGGTACTGACTTCCTACGTAGAACCTTTACATCTCGGTCCAAGATCTGAACTGGTTCTTCCTCAAACGATAAATCTGAATTCACCTCGATTTCTGCCACTGGCACTACGTGCGATGGGTCTGACCGATACCGTCTCAGCATTGATACGTGAAAGACATCATGGATCTGGTTCAGTTCGGCTGGTAACTCAAGCTGGTACGCCACTGGTCCAACACGCTTAATCACCGTATATGGCCCGATGAACCTTGGGCTTAGCTTCCCTTTCCGTCCAAATCTTAACACCTTTTTCCAAGGCGACACTTTCAGAAAAACCTTGTCTCCCACAGCATATTCCATTTCCTTGCGTTTTAAATCAGCATAGGATTTTTGCCTATCCGATGCTTCCTTAAGACGAGACCGAATCACCTTGACTTTATCCTCCGTCTCTGTCACCAACTCTGGACCCAAAATCTGTCGTTCACCTAATTCCGTCCAACATGTCGGAGTACGACATTTCCGCCCATACAATGCTTCGTATGGTGCCATCTGGATACTTGCCTGATAGCTGTTGTTGTAGGCGAACTCTGCTAAGGGTAGAAATTCCTCCCAACTACCCCGAAAATCCAAGACACATCCTCTTAACATATCTTCCAAGATCTGTATCACCCTTTCTGATTGTCCGTCCGATTGTGGGTGGAAAGCTATACTGAAATCCAACCGGGTACCCAAAGCTTGATGTAACGCTTTCCAAAACCTTGACGTGAATCTGGGGTCCCTATCCGAGATGATCGACACTTTGAACACCATGTAACCTTACTATTTCGCCACATACAACTTTGCGAGCTTACGGCGAGAAATCCACCTCACTGGTATGAAGTGAGCTGACTTAGTTAAACGGTCTACTATTACCCAAGCTGCGTCTTTCTTGCTGGGCGTAAGGGGTAGCCCACTGACGAAATCCATAGTGATCCGTTCCCACTTCCATTGGGGAATCTTCACGGGCTGAAGTAACCCTGACGGTAACTGATGTTCAGCCTTGACCTGCTGACAAGTCAGACACTTACCAACAAACTCTGTCACCTCACGCTTTAGCTTGGGCCACCAAAACTGCTCTCTAAGATCCCTATACATCTTGCTTCCTCCCGGATGCATAGCGTAGGGGCTGCTATGTGCATCATGGAGAACCTTCTGCCTCAACTCCACATCCTTTGGCATACACGCTCGTCCTTGAAAGCATAATACTCCCTCGCTAGACAGGTTATATCCTTCTAAACCACCATCCTGAACTTGTGCTCTCTTAGCATTCAACCCTTCATCCACTAATTGTTTTTCCTTAATTTCCTCTATCCACGTCGGTTTAACTTGAAGTTCTGCCAAGAGGCTTCCATCATCATATAAACTCAATCGAGCAAACATTGCTCTTAAGTCCGTCACCACCTTCCGGCTCAACGCGTCAGCTACCACGTTGGCCTTGCCCGGATGATACTCGATTGAACAGTCGTAGTCTTTTAAAAGTTCGATCCATCGATGCTGTCTCAAGTTCAGATCCTTCTGAGTCAAGAGATACCTCAAACTCTTGTGATCTGTGTAGACTATCGACTTCTCCCCATATAGATAATGCCGCCATATCTTTAGAGCAAAGACAACTGCCGCCAATTCCAAGTCGTGCGTTGGGTAGTTCAGTTCATGTGGCCTTAACTGCCGTGATGCATAGGCTACTACCTTCCCCTCCTGCATCAGCACACATCCCAAACCAGTATGGGATGCATCACAATAGACGGTAAACAACTTCCCTGCCTCAGGTTGCACCAAAACTGGAGCTTCCGTCAAAATTTTCCTTAGCTTATCAAAGCTTTCTTGCTGCTCCTCCGTCCACACAAATGGAACTCCTTTTCTTAGTAGCTTCGTCAACGATGCTGCGATCAGAGAGAATCCTTCCACAAATCTCCGATAATACCCCGCTAGACCCAGAAAACTTCGGATTTCCGCCACTGACCTAGGCGGTTTCCAATCCAACACCGCTTCAATCTTACGAGGGTCTACTCTAATCCCTTCAGCCGATACCACGTGTCCTAAGAAAGCTACTTCCCTTAGCCAAAATTCGCACTTACTGAATTTGGCATATAATTGCTTCTCCCTTAGCACTTGCAACACTATTCGCAAATGCTTGTCATGCTCTTCCTCCGTCCTAGAGTAAACCAAGATGTCGTCAATGAATACCACGATGAATTGGTCTAGGTACTGCTGAAATACTTTGTTCATTAAGTCCATAAACGCCGCCGGCGCGTTGGTCAACCCGAATGGCATTACCAGAAACTCGTAATGTCCATACCGAGTTCTGAATGCCGTCTTATGGACATCAACTTCCTTCACCTTTAGTTGATGGTAACCCGACCTAAGGTCTATCTTCGAGAACACTGAGGCACCCTTCAATTGATCAAACAAGTCATCGATCCGCGGCAACGGATACTTGTTTTTGATCGTTAACTTGTTTAACTGACGGTAGTCGATGCACATTCGCATGGACCCGTCCTTCTTCTTGACAAACAGCACAGGTGCTCCCCATGGAGATATGCTTGGTCGAACAAACCCTCTATCCAAGAGCTCCTGAATTTGAGCCTTCAGCTCCACCAATTCCTTTGGTGCCATTCGATATGGTGCTATAGACACTGGTGCCGTTCCGGGTAGCAGGTCTATACCGAATTCAACTTCTCGATCTGGAGGCAGACCCGGAAGTTCTTCTGGGAATACATCAGCGAATTCCCCAACCGTTCGAACCTTTCCAACTCACGACTCCTTAGCTTCCAAAGCACGCATCCGAACCAAATATGCCTCACGGCCACTTCTTGACCATCTTTTCACCTTCTTCAAGTGACACCACATGGATAGGTAATTCCTTCTATCACCTATCATAACCACTTCATCACCCTCGATCGTCTTAAGAACCATGCGCTTAGCGCGCAATCCAAATTACCGATACTTAACCAACCAGTCCATTCCAAGGATCAAATCGAACTCTCCAAAGGTAGTTCCATCGATCGGCTACAAATCGACCCCTTGGAGTTCTAGGGGTACATCTCTATAAAGTTTGTCTACTACTACAGAGTGTCCTAGGAGGCTTAGCACGATCATCTTCCTAAGCGTAGTCTCGAGTCTAGGTCCATAGTTCCTACCACACTACTAGCAATGTACGAGTGCGTCGAACCCACATCAATTAATGCAACATAAGGTAAACCAAATATTAGGAACGTCACGGGTTATGACGTGCAGTGCGTCTCCTCCTCGCGACGCCTCATTTGCATAGACTAAGCCAGGTGCCTAGCCTCTGTGTTACTGAACCTGCGCTCGAGTTCCACGACCTCGGTTGAAACCATTGTTTCTCTGCCATTACCCCGACCCTCCGTGGTGGTCCAACATTTCTGCCCTGAGCGCGATTCTGACCTTCTGGCTGATCCTTAGCTGCCTTTTGAGGACAGTCCCTTACGAGATGCTCCAAAGACCCACACTCAAAACAACCTTTGTTACCGGTCCAACAACCTCCCAATGGGTTTTCCACACGGTTGCAATCGAGTCGGCCTTTGATTAGTAGCCGTGGGGGCTTTCCACCCCGATTCGGCCCACTCTGCCTAGCCCGCTTCTGAGCATTAGTGCTACCCGATCCAGCTGACCCAAATCCTCTTTTCTGGTTGTTCTTACTATAGTTTTGCCTTACAGCCTCCTTAACCCCTTCGGCCACCTTGGCCTTCTCCACAAGAGATGAGAACTCACGAACCTGCTACGGGGCAATTAGTAATCTCGGATCATCTCTCGAGCCCGTCCTCAAAGCGGACACGGCGCTCATGTTCGGTGGCTACGATTCCTCCGGCATACCTACTCACCTTTTAAAACTCCGCCTCATACTCGGCCACCAGACTTAGTTCCTTGCACTAGACCTAGGAAGGCTTTCCTTTGAGCATCAGTGTAACTAGTGCCCACATACTTCTTCTGAAAGGCCGTTTTAAAGTAACCCCACGTGAGATCCTCAGCCGCGGCTCCATCCCGACGATCGACCACCACTGATGCGCTTCATCCTTTAGAAGCGACACCGCCTTTTCGACTTCTCCTCCTCAGTCAGGTCGAGATCATCCAAGACCCTTTCCGTGGATTCTAGCCAATATTCTGCGACACTGGGTGCCACTCCTGAGACACCACGGAATACCTCGGCCCCGTTAGACCGAATTCGCTCGGGATCAGACTTCCGAGCTCCCAAATTCCCACCAGCCCCGGCCACCATCTCCAAAACCCGCAAAATAGCTTGCGACATAGCCTCACCACCGGTCTGGTCCTGCTCCTCAGCCCTGAAAGTGGGAGGTGGCGGTGGCGGTGGTACCTCGTTTTTTACGAACCTTGACGACTGACGGGTTCGTTGACACCGTCATCCTACCCCTACCGCGCGTCCACGGCGTCCACGTCCTCTAGAACTCATTCTATCTATCGCGCTTTTAATCGATTAAGAAAATTTTATGTGTTAGCATTTGTTTCACTTTCTTATTCGCGAAGAAATTTTATGAAATGAATTTAATTAGGGATTCTTTCGAGCGCACAAGGTTTGAGTCTTCTATCCTAGTTCACACAAAGAGTTCATGCATCCATTTCTTAATGCTTTCCATACCTATTCACTCTTGGACATTTCGCCATTTCTAACCCGAGGTATTTTCGTCATTTTCCTACAGGTATTTTAAGTAAATAAAGAAATTTTAAAACTTTAGTAAAGTAGGTCATTTTGAAATTCCCAAAACTGGAGGATATTTATGAAAATTTGTAAAATCGTGTCGTTTTGAAACCAGGGGTATTTTGGTAATTTTGTCAATCAGGGGCAATTTTGTCATTTTGATAATCAGGGATATTTTCGACAGTTGTAAAACTTTGTGGGTCCTTTTTGAAAGTTTTCCTTTTCAAATAGTGATGTTGGTAAAGTTCTCCAAAGATCAGGGTCATTTTGGTAATTTCCACAAATTGAGGGCGTTTTCGTAATTTTCCAAAACCAAAATATTTCAGTGTTGATTTTCAAAGCTAAGTTGTTGGATATTTGTAAAGTAGTTGAAATTTTTGAGCAAAACCATTGAACTGATATTTTATGAGTCAGGGGCGTTTTAGTAATTTTACCCCTAAGGGCATTTTTGTAATTTTCCACATATTTGAGTTTTTGAAGAAACCTTGTAAAAATGATGTCCTCAGATTTAGAAAGAGTCATTGCAAAAATTTTGAAACATTAGGGTTGTTGTTTCGTTCTTTTTGAAAACATGGCTAGTTCCCTTTCGGGTTTTAGTCATTAGGTTTGGCCTATGACCGAGCCATCTTGATCAGAGTGAACCAAGGCTACGCACCAGGCGGGATCCGAGTGAAGAGAGGAGGTGGGTCACGCGGACCGCTTAAATACCAAGCTCTCACACGAACCTTTTCTAGACATGCGCCTGAGAGGTTGCCACACCACCGAGCCCTCCGAGTTTAGGGTGAACCGAAGCTACGCACTGGTAGGATACTGCGAAGAGGAGAGTGAGTCACACGGATCGCTTAAATACCGAGGCTCTTAGGATCCAATCCTCGACATGCGTCACGAGGGTTACCACACCCTAGCTCACCGCTAAGTCATAGATTGGTTAGTTCTTTAATGTCTTATGTTTGGTTCATGTGTTTGGGTAATCTAATCCTAGGGTTCAAGTCCTATAAGCCTATCTACGCCCATACTTCCTACCCTTCTACAGAATATAATTCACCAAGAGGTTCGTAAGTACTTACACAGGCGGATCGGTCTGCAGGAGACTCGGGCCATGCTGTTCAAAATCCAAAATTATTTCATAAGGCCTTTTAAAACATTTTTGGGCCTTGGGCCCCACAAGAGCTTTGAACCGGCTCTAATACCAATTTTGTAACAACCCAAACCCGGCTAAAAACACTATGGCGGATCCAGTTCAAACAGAAAAAATATTCTTGAAAAGCCTTTTTCAATCCAACTTAAGTTTTAAAAAAAATTCTTCATTTTAGTGGGCTTGCCAAACCGTACTTAGATTTAAAATTTGGAATTTAGGTTAAGTCGAAGTAATATAAAATTATAAGTGTGCCTGATGGCTCGTTAAAATAAATTTCGTTTTAACTTGGAAGACATGTGATTTTAATCCATGTTAATAATAAAGTTTAAACAAGTATTCAACATATGAAAATAATAAAACAAGATATCAGGAGGCCTTATTACAATCCAAATAAATATACCGGAAATAAAATACCAAAACTTAAAATCAAAGTTTATTCAATTTAAATTCACTGCATGGCCACCTCGAGTCAACTCGGCTCCACATCCGCGATCTACTCGTTACCTGAAAAATGTAAAGGAGAAGGTGAGTCACCAAGACTCAGTATGTAACCCTTCCCCCGGTTTTAAACATGTTCATACACATCATATAACAGATTAACATGCAAAACATCATATATCCCAACCTAGCCAGCCATACGCCACTGTCTACCCCGTTGTGGTACCAAACCACTGGTGGTGCCAAACCACTGGTGACATATAGTCACGATGTGCTACCAAAGCACTTTGTGTCCGTGAGACACAAATCGGTGATGGGGCCAACCCATCGTGTGATACCAAATCACCGGCGACGATCCCATATCTTAAGTGGGGCCAACCCACGGTGGTATTAACCACGAGGATAAGTCGCATCGAGGTGCCAAACCTCTGGAGGTACCAAACCTCTGGTGACCGTAGTCACAGTGTGTTACCAAAACACTGGTGCCCGTCGGCACGAATACACTGCCCCCTCCGCTCAATCAACCCACATGGTCAACAGTCATATACAGATTTATCATATGTATTATCACAACATGCTTCCCAAAAGCATAAAGTAGCAAATCATATGCACGGTGCATTTCTTACCTGGTTACCCCGTATACCGTTATGGTATTCAAACCATTGCTACATACATCAAATTAGCAATCACATTACATAGCATAATTTAATAAGTTAAATGGTGTGTATGTACACACCTGTTACCACGATAGTCTTAAAACCCGAAGTTAATCAATCGGCCACACTCTAAGTCCTTGCCCCTATATTCGGCCAACTGTCAAGGTTAGTGATATGGGCCATTCGGCCAAACCAAATAATTTAAAAGGGTCATACTTTGTACCCGAATCCTTACCCAAATCGCTTCGAGTACTAGCCTTAGCGTCCGATTTGCGAATCTGGTTTACAAACTTCACTTAGTCAATTAATAACACTAATAACCATAGCCTTTGGCTTTTAAATACCAATATAAGCCTTACCTACACTTACCAAATTCAGTTGGTAGAAAATGGAGCCTAGATCGCCTGATTTCAAATATCTCGGAGTCCCTACAATATTTCGGTTTAGACAAAAGATAAGCCAACTATCAGTCTGTGTCGGACTCCTGTTTTCCCCATGCTTAAATCGACAGAATCATAAAAGAGAATAACAAAAACCATTCGGCTATGCCCTTTCTTACCTTCTTCAAACCGATTGAAAACTAACTTCCGAAGAGCCTTATACTTCCTTTAGTATTCGGCTAACAATGCTTTGCCAAGGAGGAGTTGGAATTCGGTTCCTCAAGGGGGTGTATTCGGCTATTGAAGGAAGGAAAATAATGGAGATGAGAGGGAAAAGAAGTTTCGGCTAAAGGGGTTTGAGAGGCTGGAATAAAAATAAAAGAAGAATGAAGAAGGAGGGCTAGGGATTTCGGCAAGTAGAAAAATGAAGAAAAGAAAGAAAGGTGCTAGGTTGCTCCTTTTATAGACATTCGGCCCCCCTCCTAGCAGCCTTGCCGTCCACACTACTCCACCAAGGAGTTCAAAATTCGGCCATTACCTAAAATTTCTCTTGGCCACACATTTGTATTAATTCAAAATAATTGAATTAATCTTCAAATAATCCCTTAATAATCCACTAATTATCCTTGGATATCCTCTTATTATCACTATAATTAAAATCCCATAATATCCATTAATAATCCATTTAAATCTTAACAATATCCTCATAATTAAAAAGAGTTTAAACTGAGGAAAACTTCCCCCCTTGTGCCGTCCCATTAATGAGCAAAAAGAGAAACTTCGCGACTCGAACCCAGCTCCCCTTGCTCCCCCCTTGTGGCGTCACATGCTAGACCTTAAGTGGGCTTACTTTGCCACTTTACCAAGGGCTTATTAGTGCCCAAATTCCTTCATTTATTCTTATAACACACTCCTGCTAAGGCTCCCTGCCTTTAAAGTTAAAAACTGAATTTTTCCACCAAACTGAGCACACCCACAGCTTTAAATTAAGCTCTATTATTTCATAAATATTATCATAGCAGTTCTTACAGGAAAAATAACTAAATTTCAAATAACCCCATTTTTGGGATGTTACATTACCTCTCCCTCTCTCTTAAATTTCATATACATCTTTGTACATTGAGGGCAATGTACATCTTAAGTGTGGGGGGTGAATATTTATTTCATGAAAGTGCCTAACTTTCTTCATTATTCTCAAATCCCTGATTGATATCTTGTCTTTAAGTAATTTTCTCATATTACTAATTAGAATAGAATTTCCTTTGATTCATGATTTTCTTTGATATGTTAAGGATTAAATCATTGATAATTATACATTGATGATGTAAGGTTTAGGAGACTAGAGAATCAAGCATGATAAGTCTATTTTCAAAAATTAAAACTTTGTTAGGTTGTCTACCTGAATTAATTATTACCTTGAAGTTTGAAATTTACAAGGTTGATATCAAACACCCATAATTTTTGTGAGATTTTTAGCCTTTTAGAGCATATATTCTTTTTCTTGCTCACTTTATTGATTATGAGTGTGTCAACATTGATTTGTTATTCTAGAACTTGCATCGGTTATACATGTTGAGACCACACCTTTGATTTGATATACAAAGATGATAAAGGCACTTCGGTTTTAACCCACTTACTCCACTAAAAGCCTACCTTCATAATTAACCCTTAGTGAACCCTTTTTAATCCTAACAAACCTTTTTATTGACTCACCCACTAATATTAACCCGAAACCTTTTGTATTTGTTATCACCATTCCTTGACTACCCTTTCTGTCGAGACTTGATTTGATTGGTTGCCTGATTATTTTATTTCAGTAGTTAAATTCATCTTTTAGTATGTAATTTGACTTGTTCTTAAAATTAAAAAAAGGAATTAAAGAATATTCACTATTAGTTTTATGATTAGGCGAGCTTATATGTTAAATTCCAATTATTGAAGAAGAAGCTCATATCAGAGTATTATTTGTGTAAATTATTATCAGTTCGATATCTTGAGTTAGGTAATTTGTAAGGTTAATCTCGATTCTAACCCTCTAATTCAGCCTTTACCCACACCTTAACCCAAGCCCCGTTACAACCCTGATAAAGACCTTTTGATTTGTGTATCATCTCATATTATAGTGGTGGAGATTTGATTTTCATGCAAGCCTATAAGATTAACTCTTCATGTTTGACCTTCGAGTGCTTAATTTTGAACCTTAAACACTTTAAGCGGTTTGAGTGAATCTTTAGTGAGGATGTCAATTCTGGTCGGTTTTGAATCAGAGGTAATTAACTAGGTAAGGGGAAACACCTAACATTTTCGGGCTATAAATGTATGACTTTGATTGTTTGAATCTTTAGGACCCTTCTATTTAAATTATCAATGTATGAATTATCTTTGAATTATGATGAAACATTATTGATGAATATTATGAATCAAGATAGTTCATTTTAATTATGAGTTGAGAATTTTGCTTGAGGACAAGAAAAAGCTTAAGTGTGGGGGTATTTGATAAATCGTAATAGTAACATATTTTAAACCCACATTTAGCATGCTTTTGGATGATTTAAGCCTTGAATTGTGTAAATTGGTACTCTTAATCCTTTGTTTCATGTTTTATACTCAGAAAAGTACCGAAGGATGAAAAGAACGAGAAACGGGCCCAAAACGGAATAAATGGGCCATATCATGAAACCAACACGGCCTGGGCCCAATCCACACGGCCATGCCTCATTCAACTGTCTCGAACACGGCCTGGCCACGACTTACACGGGTGTGTGCCATGGGCGTGTCTCTGCCGTGATTAAGAGAAATTTCACTCGGATTAGGATACTTAGGGGCTAAGAAACACATTCAGAAGCCTATGTAAACACCCTAAGTATGACCTAAAAGGGGAAACCCAAGGCTTTAGTCAGGAGGCGTCCAGCTAGGCCAAAGAGGGCAGATTTGTGGGGATTTACTCGAAGATAGCCAGTTGATTCATCTCAAGAAGCCAGAATCATACTCAAGACGGATGATCTCCCCTTCAATTCCCTCAGAGGGTTTTAGGGATTTCTTATGTTTTGTTTTATCTTTCCTTCTAAGATGTTTTCTTTTATTATTACGAACTAAACCCTCAGATACCTGAGGGGGATGAAACCTAAGATGAATCTTGTTATCATTTGCTGAACTATATGATAAATATTTGACTTGTTCTTAATTATGTGTTCTTAATTCTTGTGTTGATATTTCTTGGATATTAATTCAAGTGTGATGTGCTTAAGTGGAGGAGCAAAAGTCCCTGCCTAAGAGTAGATCTAGCATAATTAAGCGGAGTTGATCGCACGCCTAGAGATAGGGTGATGAGATTTTACCGGATTAGGGTGAAACCTAATATGGGAGTCCATAGATCGAGTTAATGCAATTCTAGGGGTTTTAATTAGAAAGAGATTTCAATTAATCAACCTAGGGTTAGACGTTAGTCGCCTCGAGTGAGGGATTAATATAACTTAGGGTATCCTACGGATCAAGTCAAATGAATAAATCGTCTGGTTCATAGTTAGATAACAAGTGAAGTCTAGGGGGATTCTTCCTTGGGTATCGTCTTAATCAATTGGTTTTTCCTCAAAGTTATTTTCCCAATTTCATTCTTTTTTGTCTTAGAGTCTTTAGTTTAGTAGTTAGTTAATTTTAGATTAGATAAACAATTCCCTTAATTCTTTGGCTAGATAATAAAAAGAGAGTTAGTATTAGTACTTTTGGTTCCTTTGGGTTCGACAATCCGATCTTGCCTTAACTATACTATTGTTTGATAGGTGCGATTACCTCAAATCATTGTCATAGTTAGTTTCCAGCTTTGATCATTCTTTATATAAATTTTAAGACTTTAACATCGCATAAAACAACGATCACGGCTAAAACGGCCAAATTAAGGAATGATATCTCTTCTTTTGTGTAGATAGATTTAGAAACACTTTACGATACGTGGGAGAGATACAAAGATCTATTGAGAAGATGTCCACACCATGGATTACCCTTGTGGCTACAGGTCCAAACTTTTTACAGCGGGGTAAACCCTTCAATGAGGCAATTGATCGATTCAGTCGCTAGGTGGAACATTGAATAACAAAACACCTGAGGTTGCCTATGAATTCCTTGAAGAGATGTCACTAAATAACTATCAGTGGCAAGTCACAAGGACAAAGCCAACAAAAGCAGCCAGTGTTTTCAACCTCGACGCAGTCACCATGATATCAAACCTGGTAGAGATGTTAAATAAAAAGATTGACGGTTTATGTGATTCTTTGCAGGTACATCCAGATATGCAGTGCAATCTGAATGGAGGTTGGAGGAACAACACAAATTATCCACCTTACAATCGAGTGCTGAAAACGAACAAGTTCACTATATGGGTAACAATTTTATACCTCAAAATAACCTTATAGTAACACTTACAATTCAGGTTGGAGGAATCATTCAAATTTCTCATGGGGTAGTCAAAGAAATCAGAGACAACAATCCTTCCTACAAGAAAAGAAGCCAAACCTTGAAGAAGTGCTGACAAAATCTATAGAGGTATCAGAAACCCGTTTCCAAAATACCGAAACAATATTGAAAAAACAACAAGCATCAATTCAAGGGCTTACAGATCAAATTGGACAACTAACTAAGTTAGTTTCTGAAAGGCAACCAGAAAGTTTACCTAGGGAAAAAGAGCAGGTGAAAGCAGTTACACTGAGAAGTGGAAAGTAGTTAGTTAAAACAATGAAGAAGATACCACATGACACAGATAAAGCAATAGATGAGGAAGTTGAAGATGTAACGCCAGTACGCGAAGAATGTAAACCACCAATCCTATATTTGGCAAAGTTTAAGAAAGACCGATTAGATGTACAATACGATAAATTTCTTGAACTTTTTAAACAGTTACATATTAACTTACCTTTTGTTGAAGCTATTTCACAGATGCCGATGTACGCAAAATTCCTAAAGGAACTTCTAACAAATAAAAGGAAGTTTGAAGAAATATCAACAGTGGAACTCAATGAAGAATGTTCAGCCATCCTCCAAAACAAGCTACCAACCAAATTAAAAGATCGAGGAAGTTTCACTATTCCCTATTTAATTGGTAGTTTAAATATTAAGAAAGCACTAGCTGATCTAGGTGCCAGTATTAATTTAATGCCTTATAAAATGTCTAAGTAACTTGGTCTTGGGGAACCAAAACCCACTAGGATGAGTATTCAATTAGTTGACAGATCTATCAAATATCCTAGGGGAGTTACTGAAGATATTCTGGTAAAAGTTGATAAATTTATATTCCCTATTGATTTTGTTGTGCTTGACATGGATGAAGACATTGAGGAATCTTTAATTTTGGGGCGCCCTTTTTTAGCTATTGCTAGAGCTATTATTGATGTAGATGATGGTAAACTCATGTTAAGGGTAGGCGACGAGGAAATTATTTTCCAAATTTACAATGCTATGCGGTACTCTAGAGAACAAGATGATTCCTGTTATTTTATTGATGCCATTGATCATCTTATTCAAGATTCTTTGTAGGAAATCATACATAACACACGATGGAATTGTGTTTTACTCAAGGTGAGGGAGAAGATGATGATACAGATGAGTTGAACTCTAATAAATCTACGTCTAGACAAAAGAAAGAAGATGGCGTTGAAATCAATGACGAACTAAAACAAAAACCATCCATTGATGAGCCACCAAAATTGGAATTAAAATAGTTGCCAAAACACTTAGAATATGCATTCCTTGGGGATAATTCTACGCTACCAGTAATTATCTCTTCAGAATTGAAACCCAAAGAGAAAGATGAGTTGCTAAAGGTACTAAGGGAACATAAAAGAGCCATAGCTTGGAAAATTCCTAACATTAAAGGAATAAGTCCATCGTTTTGCACCCACAAAATTTTAATGGAGGATGAGTATAAACCATGTGCGCAACCTCAAAGACGATTGAATCCCAACATAAAAGAATTTGCCAAAGATGAGGTAATTAAACTCCTAGATGCTGGAATAATTTATCCTATTCCTGACAGTTCTTGGGTAAGCCCTGTGCAGGTCATTCCAAAGAAAGGAGGCAAGACTGTTGTAGCCAATGAAAAGAATGAATTAATTCCTACAAGAACAGTCACAGGTTAGAGAGTCTGTATTGACTATAGAAAGCTGAACGACGCCACCAGAAAAGATCACTTCCCTTTGCCCTTTATTGATCAAATGTTGGAAAGATTATCTGGGCATATGTACTACTGCTTCCTGGACGGACTCTCTGGCTACTTCCAAATCCCAATAGCCATTGAGGGTCAAGAAAAGACAACATTCACATGTCCATACGGTACGTTTGTTTATTGTAGAATGCCTTTTGGATTATGTAATGTTCCTGCTACTTTTCAGCGCTGCATGCTGGCTATCTTTGATGAACTTGTGGAAGACATTATGGAGGTATTTATGGCTGATTTTTTGGTATTTGGTAATTCTTTTCATCTTTTCCTTAAAAATATAAATGTTTTGATGAGATGTGAGGAAACGGACCTTGTTTTAAATTGGGAAAAGTGTCACTTTATGGTTCGAGAGGGTATTGTGTCAGGACATAAAATTTCTAGTAAAGGGATTGAGGTAGACAAAGAAAAGGTTGAAACCATAAAAAACTGCCTCCTCTAAGTTCAGTTAAGGTTATTAGAAGCTTTTTAGGACATGCTGGATTTTATAGAAGATTTATTAAGGATTTTTCTAAAATAGCTATGCCTTTAACGAAACTACTAGAAAAAGATGTACCTTTCAATTTTGATCAAGAATGTTTAGATGCATTTAACATCCTCAAAGATAAATTAATAAATGATCCAATTATAATTGCACCTGATTGGAATTTACCCTTTGAACTAATTTGTGATGCGAGCGATTCTGTAGTAGGTGCAGTTTTAGGACAGCAAAGGGACAAGCATTTTCAACCGATCTATTACGCTAGTAAGACATTAACGGCTGCACAAGAAAATTACACAACCACGGAAAAAGAATTGCAAGCTATGGTTTTTGCATTTGATAAATTTAGACAGTATTTGATATTATCTAAAGTTGTCATTTACACTGACCATTCAACTCTTCGTTATCTCTTAACAAAAACTGATGCAAAACCTCGACTCATAAAATGGATTTTAATCTTGCAGGAATTTGATCAAGAAATTTAGGATAAGAAAGGAGCTGAAAATCTTGCAGCAGATCATCTATCTAGACTTGAAAATCCACATATCAAAGAACTAGATGAGAGAGAGAGATAAATGACTCGTTTCTTGCAGAACAATTATTTACTATTTCTAACTCCGAGGTACCCTTGTTTGTAGACATTGCAAATTACCTAGCTGCTAACATCCTACCAAAAAGATTAACATATCATCAAAAGAAGAGATTCTTTGCTGATGTGAAAACTATTTTTGGGGGGATCCTTTTCTTTTTCATATATGTGCAGATCAAGTAATTCGAAGATGTGTTACAAAAGCAGAAGGAAGCAAAATCTTAGAACACTACCATTCAGGAGGACATTACAGTGGGATAAGGACAGTACACAAAATACTCAAATCAGGTGTTTTTTGGCCTACCTTGTTCAAAGACACTAACAGGTCTGTTGCTTCATGTGATAGATGTCAGAGAACATGTAATATCTCTGAGCGCAATGAAATGCCTCAAACGTACATACTATCATGCGAAATTTTTGACGTATGGGTATTGATTTTATGGGCCCATTGCCTAGTTCATTTGGGCACAAATATATTTTAGTAGCAGTAGACTACAAGTCAAAATGGGTAGAAGCTCAAGCTTTACCTACTAATGATGCCAGAATGGTAGTAAGATTTCTTAAGAAACTCTTTTCTCGATTTGGCACACCCAGAGCAATTATAAGCGATAGGAGTACTCATTTTTGTAATACTCAATTTGACAAAGTCTTGAAGAAATATGGAGTACACCACAAAATAGCTACCCCTTATCACACTCAAACTAGTGGACAAGTAGAAGTAGCAAATCTAGAGCTCAAGCGTATTCTAGAGAAGATAGTTGAATCAAACTGGAAGGATTGGGCATTAAAAGTAGACGATGCTTTATGGGCTTATAGAACAATGTTTAAAACACCCATAGGAACATCCCCATACAGACTTGTCTACGGGAAAAGTTATCGCCTACCATTTGAATTAGAACATAAAGCTTTTTGGGCAAGATGAATGGCGAGCTAACGCCTATGAGAATTCACGACTATACAAAGAGGCAACAAAGCGACGCCATGATGCTTGTTTAAAACAACCAAAGCAATTCAAAGTAGGAGATCTAGTTCTGTTATATAATTCAAGGCTTAAATTATTCCCCGGGAAGTTGAAATCAAGATGGTCAGGTCCTTTCGTAATCAAAACTATCTTTCCCTATGGGATAATCGAGGTAACTCATCCAAATTACGGCACGTTCAAGGTGAACGGGCAGCGACTAAAACTATATAATGGTGAAGATTTTAGGGATATAAGAGAGGAGCTTCAGCTCTATGAACCTTCATTTAGTAACAAAAACAGGGAAAGTCTAGCTTAAGACTATAAACAAGCGCTTCTCGAGAGACAACCCGAGTACTAACCCCATTAATTTTATTTTTATTTTTATCTTTCCTTTTTGGCATCCAACTATAAACTAACAAAAAGTGTAGGTTTCTCCACCCACACGGCCGTGCCCGTGGTCGTGCGGATACCACAAACAGGTACATGGGCGTGGCAAAGATGGTGCAGAAATAGGGCAAAATTTTCCCCAAGCCACAGGCTACAACTAAACCCCACGGTAATGCAATGCTGCCGTAGCCGACACTGTTTTAGCAACACAGGCGTGGCGACCTGCACATGGGCGTGGGAGAAAATAACGAAGTAACACGGTCGTGCGACACGGCCGTGTGACTCAACACCCCCACAGTACATGGGCGTGGAACATACTAGACCTAAAATTTCTATTTAAACCACCTCTCTCCCCTTCTTACCTACTCCCCACCCTTCCTTCTTCTTTACATCCCCCTCTATTTTCATTCTTTCCTCCACTCTCCTAACTATTGTTCTAACAAACATCCATGTCGAAGAAACGGAAGGATCCTAGCACAGTCTCCCTTTGTGAGAACGATCTATATAAGTTCATGCCAGCCACTTCATTAACTCGATAGGAAAGGACCTTTGAGTCCATTTAACTTCTCTTTTCATTTTCACTTCTCCTTTATTTTCCTTTTTTGCATTTTTCTTTTACTTAGTTTAATCTAATCTATTTTGTTTTCTTTGATTTAAGTTCTAAAGGCTGCTAGGGAATCACCATGACCACGACCATAGCCACCCCACCGCAGCTTTAGAAATCACACCCACCTCGCGAACCATCTAACAATAAGGACTCTTCGGTCCATTAATCTTTTCTTTTAATTTTATTTTACTTTCTATTTTTTTTCTCTTTATCATTCTTGTCTGTAAATACATAATTAGTTTATTTTAAATGTGTCTTAATATTTCTTGCCTAGTTCTTCACAAGCTTCTCAATTTCTTCATCTAGCGCAGAGTTATCGGTGGCCACCACACCACGACACTCCCAACTCAAGGAAGCCATCCAAATTCAGGAAGTTTCACCTCTCCATTTCTCTTAAATTTCATATATATCTTTGTACATTGAGGGCAATGTACATCTTAAGTGTGGGGGGTAAGTATCTATTTTAAAAAAGTGCCTAACTTTCTGCATTATTCTCAAATCCTTGAATTATGCCTTGAATTATGCCTTGTTCTTAGGTAACCTTCTCATATTATGATTAGAATGAGTTTCTTTTGATTTATGATTTTTATTGATATATTTTGGATTAAGTCATTGATAATTGTGCAGTGATGATTTAGACTTTACGAGACTAGAGAATCGAGCATGATAAGTTCATTTTCAAAAAAATAAAATTTTGTTAGGCTGTCTACCTGAATCTAATTATTACCTTGAAGTTTGAAATTTACAAGGTTGATATCAAAAACCTATAATTTTTGTGAGATTTTGAGCCTTTTATAGCATACAATCTTTCATGCTCACTTTTTGATTACGAGTGTGTCAACATTGAGTTGTTATTCTAGAACTTGCTTTGATTATACATGTCAAGACCACATTATTGATTTGATATATAGAGATGATAAAGGCACTTAGGATTTAACCCACTCACTCCACTAAAAAGCCTACCTTCACAATTAGCCCCTAGTGAACACCTTTGATCCTAACAACCCTTTTTATTGACTCACCCACTAATATTAATCTAAAACCTATTCTGTATTTGTTATCACCATTCCCTGACTCCCTTTTTTTTGAGATTTGATTTTGAACAGTTTCCTAACTATGTTCTATATTTTAGTTGTTAAGGTTCTTCCTTATTATTGTTATGATTTGTTCTTTAAAAAAAAACAGAAAAAAGAAAATGAAGTATATTCAATATCAGCTCTATGTAATTGAGCTTATACGTTTAAATTCCACATCTTGAGAAGAAGCTCATGTTATTAGTATTACAAGTTTTTAGTTGATGTAATTATTTAGGATTAATTCATTTTTCTAGTTAGGTAAATTGTCAATTCAATCTCAATTCTAACCCTCTAATTAAGCCTTTATCCACACCTTTAACCCGAGCCCCATTACAGCCCTTTTTAAAGACCTTTTGATTTGTGTATCATCTCATTTTACAGTGGTGGAGATTTGATTTTCAGGCAAGCCTATGGCATTAACTTTTCATGTTCGACCTTTGAGTGCTTAATTTTGAACCTAAACACTTTGAGGGGTTTGAGTGAATCTTTAGTGAGGATGTCAACTCTTGTCGATTTTGAATTAACGGTAAGTATTTAGGTAAAGGGAAAACACCTAAGTT
Organism: Gossypium bickii; assembly: GCA_025503065.1. Classification (NCBI taxonomy): domain Eukaryota; kingdom Viridiplantae; phylum Streptophyta; class Magnoliopsida; order Malvales; family Malvaceae; genus Gossypium; species Gossypium bickii. Next base: position 83,156,290 of record CP106718.1, read on the forward strand.
TCTGGGCTACAAAAATCGTGACTTTAATTGTTTGAATCTTTAGGACCATTTTACTTAAATTATTAATGTATGAATTATCTTTGAATTATGATTAAACACTGTTGATGAATATTATGAATCAAGGAAGTTCATTTTAATTGTGAGTTGAGAATTTTTCTTGAGGACAAGCAAATGCTTAATTGTTGGGGTATTTGATAAACTGTAATATAAACATATTTTAATCCCATATTTAGCATTCTTTTGGATGATTTATTCCCTGAATTGTGTAACTTGGTGCTCTTAATCCTTTGTTTTCATGTTTTATACTTAGGAGAGCACCGGAGGATGAAAAGAATGAGAAATGGGCCTAAAATGGAGTAAATGGGCCATATCACGAAATCAACACGGCCTAGGCCCAAGAACACACGGTCGTGCCTCATTAACGGACTTGAACACGGCCTGGCCACGATTCACACGGGTGTGTGCCATGGGCGTGTTTCTGATGTGACAAAGAAGAGTTTCATTCGGATTAGGGTACTTAGAGGCAAATAAAGCCATTCCAAAAGCCTATATAAACACCCTAGATGCCAACCTTCAAGGGGAGTCCAGTTAGGGGTTTAGTTAGGCTGAAGAGCTGAGCCAGAGAGGCCAGAATTGCGGGATATACTCGAAGAAAGCCAGTTAATTTATCTCAAGAAGTCGGAGTTATACTCAAGATAGAGGATCTTCTCTTCAATTCCTTCAGGGGGTTTTAGGGTTTTTCTTATGTTTTGTTTTATATTTTCTTCTGAGATATATTCTTTTATCATTATGAACTAAACCTCTCAAATACCTGAGGGGGATGAAACCTAAGACGGATCTTGTTATTGTTTTTTGAACCATATGACATATACTTGATTTATTCTTAATTATGTGTTCTTAATTCTTTCTTTGATATTTCAGGATATTGATTCAGGTATTGATGTGCTTAGGTAGTGGAGCAAAAGTCCCTGTTTAAGAGTAGATCTAGCATAATTAAGCAGAGTTGATCGCAACCCTAGAAGTAAGATGACAAAAATCTGCCGGATTAGGGTAAAACCTAATATGGTAGTCCATAGATCGAGTTAATGCAATTCTAGGGGTTTTAATTAGAAAGATATTTCAATTAATAAACCTAGGGTTAGACGTTAGTAGCCTCGAAAGAGGTATTAATATAAATCAGGGAATCTTACGGATCAAGTCAAGTGAATAAATCGTCTGGTTCAGAGTTAAATGACAAGTGAAGTCTAGGTGGATTCTTCCTCGAGTATTGTCTTAATCAATTGGTTTTTCCTACAAGTATTTTCCCCAATTCATTCTCTTTGTCTTTGCACCTTTAGCTTAATAGTTAGTTATTTTTAGATTTAATAAATAATTCACTTTTATTCTTAGGCTAAATAATAAAAAGAAAGTTAGTATTAGTACTTTTGGTTCCTTTGGGTTCGACAATCCAGTCTTGCCACTAAGCTATACTATTGTTCGATAGGTGCACTTGCCTCAATCGTTGTCATGGTTAGTTTCTAGGCACTATCATTCTTTTTAGAAATTTCTAAGACTCTGACACACGATCAGAGATGGATAGAGTTACTGAAAGATTATGGTTGCTTGATTGAGTACCATCCGGGAAAGGCCAACATGGTGGCAGTGCACTGAGTCGCAAGGTGGTATCTAATTTGAGAGTAATGTTTGCTCGTCTCAGCCTATTTGAAGATGGAAGTTTGTTAACAGAACTGCAGGTGAAACAGACTTGGATTTGCCAGATTAAAGAGAAGCAGATGTTGGACGAGTCATTGATTCCTCGTTTCCAACAGATAGAAAGAGGAGAGACTGAGGAGTTTGGGCTGAATAGTGAAGGAGTGTTATGCTTCCGTGGGAGAGTTTGTGTACCAAATGACCCTGAGCTAAGACAGCTGATTCTATGAGAGGCGTATAGTAGCTCATGCGCTATGCATCCCGGTGGAAACAAGTTATATCGAGATCTACGTGAGCTATATTTGTGGCCGGGACTTAAGCGGGAGGTGACGGATTTTGTAAGTAAGTGTTTGACTTGTCAGCAAGTGAAGGCTGAGCATCAACTTCCCTCTAGATTACTGCAACCGGTGAAAATTCCACTCTGGAAATGAGAAAGGGTAACAATGGACTTTTTCAATGGTCTACCTTTGACGCCTACTAAGAAAGATTCGGTATGGGTAATTGTTGACCGGTTGACTAAGTCTGCCCACTTCATACCGGTTCACATGGATTACTCGTTGTAGAAATTGGAAAAGTTATTTGTGGTAGAAATTGTGAGGCTACATGGAGTACCAGTGTTTATCATCTCAAACAGGGACCCTAGATTCACATCTCGGTTCTGGAAAGTGTTACATGAAGCTTTGGGTACAAGGCTAGATTTTAGCACAGCATTTCATCCATAGACTGATGGTCAGTCGAAGAGGGTAATCCAGATTTTGGAAGACATGTTGAGAAGTTGTGCGATTGATTTCTGGGGCAGTTGGGAAGATTATTTACCCTTAGCGGAATTCGCGTATAACAACAGCTACCAATCCAGTATTCAAATGGCACCATACGAAGCATTATATGGTCGTAGGTGTCGTACCCCTACTTATTGAATAGAATTGGGTGAGCGACGATTGTTGGGTCCAGAGTTAATTTTAGAAACTAAGGAGCAGGTGAAGTTGATTCGGGGTCGGTTAAAAGAAGCTTCTGACAGGCAGAAGTCTTATGCAGACCTGAAGCATAAAGAAATTGAATACTCAGTGGGAGATTATCTATTCTTGAAAGTCTCACTGTGGAAAAAGATTCTGAGATTTGGATAAAAGGGCAAGTTAAGCCCCAGATCCATTGGACCTTATCGGGTGTTAAAACATGTTGGACCGATTGCCTATCAGCTTGAACTGCCTCCTGAGTTGAATCAGATACACGAAGTATTCCATGTCTCTATGCTGAGGCGCTACCGTTTTGATCCTTCTCATGTAGTGCCGATGGAAGAAATTGAGGTAAGACCTGATCTGACATTTGAAGAGGAACCGATGTAAATTTTGGACCGTGATGTTAAGGTGCTGAGAAGGAAATCTGTTCCGCTAGTTAAGGTACTATGGTGTAATCACGGATCAGAGGAAGCCACGTAGGAGCTTGAGGAGGCTATGCAACATCAATACCCTCATCTCTTTTGACTAGGTAAATTTTGAGGCCGAATTTTTTTTTAAGGAGGGTAGAGTTGTAACATCCCAAAATTAGAGGTTTGTGATTTTGTACTATTGCATGTGTTGAGCTTGTCTAGCTAGTTATTTGGGTGTGTTTGGAGGTTCTAGGAAAGCCCGGGTTCGAGCTAGAGCCTTGAAAAATTTTTGGTTTTTGGCCTTTTAGTGGAGAGGGCTATTGGAAGTAGGACTTAAGTATAATTGAATGTGTTTCGCTAACACAAGTGAGCTAGTGGCAAGGTGGTGTGGCATCACAAGGGAAGCATGGGGGAGTGGAGTTCGAATCCCACAGGCTGCAGTTGGTAGCTTTTATTTTATGCTTTGGGAGAGGAGGAAGCAGAGTTGGGATCAAACTTTGCTATAGGGGTTGGAGAATTGGTCAAACATTTCGAATGAGTGGAGAAGTGAAATTCTAGGAGAAAATCATGGAGTGGATCAAGAAGTGGGGAGAGTGTGAGAGTTGTGCTGTGAGTGGGGACTCAATCTAGGCATCTTTGGGTAGGGGGAAAGTTAAGCATTTTGGATAGTGTGTATGGCCGAAATCTCATTTGACTTTCTTTCCATTTTCGACTTTTCTTCTTTTTTCATTGGGAGAATTTCAGGTTCTTTGTTTTGGCACATTTTCTTTTTCTCTTCTCTTCGTACACTTTTTTCTCTTCTTTCTTTTTCTCAATTGGGTCTTGGCCAAATCTGTAGGGAACTGACCACTCGTGCATCTCCTCTTCAATCTTTTTTCTCTTTTCTTTAAGCTGATTAACCACACCTCCTCTCTTGGCCGAATTTTTTAAGTCTTTGCATTCACTCTCTTTCTTTCTTCCTCACTCTATTCTCTTTTTCCCTGACCGAACACAACATTTCCTCATTCTCGTTATATCTTACTTCTTTCTCTTTTAAACATAAGCCGAAACACTCTTTCTTGGGGGTAGGCCAATTTCTCTAGCAAACAACAGGCGTAGATCGTTAATTTTGGTTTCGGTAAAGGTGAAGTTGTTCAAATACCTTTTTAATTCGATGCTAGTGTTATTCATTTGACCCTATTTTGTGGAGATGACATCGATTTCCTTCTTTCTTGTAGGAGGGCCGAATGTTGGTTAGATGCTAACCCCTTTGGTGCATCAAATACCTTCTTTTAAGAACTCGTTGCGATAGCCAAGGAGCAAGGCCGAATATTTGTACTCTATAAAGGGGGTCACGACTTGTGGTAAGTAATTTTAGTGGTGTAGTAAGTTTCGAGATTATGAATTCTTTTGAGAAGTTGGGATTAACCCTTAATCGTTGTTATCTTAGGGGCAACGAGGAGTAAGTTTTTTGGCAATCCAATCAGGTGTGTAATCCCACACTACCACTTGTCCATAAATGTTGTACTGTGAATCAGCCCAAAAGCCGAAGTGCCGAAAAGTCAGAAACTGACAACTGTGATCACTCGAGCATGCGAGCGTTCATAGTGATAAATCGAGCTACTAGGGATGGCAGTAGATCGTTGAGAGTGTCATGAACACTCTCGTGAACATAAGGTTGTAATGGGCCTTATCAAGCTAAAAATGGGCTAAGTGTGTCCAATAGGTTAACGGGCCCACATGAGCAAAATCGATGATTGCCGAATGACTGGTGCGACTGCAAAGTTTGCAAAAAAAACCGAGATTAAAAAATGTGCTAAATGGGCCATACAAGTGTGTGGGCCTGTTTGGGCTGAGATTGGGCTTTAGGCCCAAATATACTATTCTGACCAAAAAGGGGACCCGAGTCGCTCGAGGCGACAGAAAGGCCGTTAGATGGCTCAGTTACCGAAATATCCCTAGAGGGTAAAATTACTGAAATACCCCTAGAGGGTAAAATTACTGAAATACCCCTAGTGGGTAAATTACCGATATACCCTCGATGGGTAAATTACTGAGATACACCAAAAGGGATGGAAAATTACCGTTGTACCCTTACATGAGGAAATGTCTGTTATACCCTCGCTTGTGGATAAATGTTGTGTATGTGATTTTAGATATGCTATTTATATTTGTAATACTTTGCATTCATAACATGTTGCATGGGTTGGGTTTAATATTTGAAGGAAGTGCAGTTCTGGTGGCTTTGCCACCCATCCCGTTTTAGTGGCTTAGCCACATATATTGTGATTAGCAGCTTGACCGCAATATTGGTGCGTTTGGCAGGGTGGGTTGACTTGATCCCCACATGGTGCAATTGGTTGGTACGGGTGGTGCAATTGGTTGGTTTGGGTTGGGCTACATTTTTATTTTTTGTTGCATTATCATGTTTTTAGGGCTTAGGCCCAGACCGATAGCGTAAGGGCTCCGGCCCAGATAGTGACCATTATAGGGGATTGCACATTGAGTTCTCGTAACTTGCCCCTTTCTTTTAACCATGCAGGTAATCCTCCATGTTATAGGATTTGGAGTTGCGGAGGACTCGCAGGTGGCCATACTTTGGAATTGCATCTTACGAAGCATAGTAAATTTATTTTTTAATTTATTTTATGAGGTTATTTGGGTTAATATTTTATGTCATAAGGCCATTAAATTTCCGTTGGATAATTTTGCTAGCTAATAATTATTAATCAGTTAGTCATGGATTTTTAAACAATAACAACTGTTTTCAAAATAACACATTTCTGCAAACCTTTGAGTCAGATTTTAGCTAGAAACAAAGTTTCTGTAAATATTAATAACATCTTCTCAAGAAAACATTTTAAGCAAACATTGTTTTCACAAACAGCAAAGTTCAGAGTTTCAAAAATAAAAACGAAGTTTTTAACGAACTCATAGCTTTTAAACATCCTTTTGATGTGACATGCTAGATCTTGTCATAACGTCTAGGCCGGGTTTGGGTTGTTACAGTTCTAATTTGACCCAAAAATGGGTTGTTACAACTCTCCCCCTTAAGGATTTTCATCCCCGAAAATCTTACCAGCGAATAGGTTAGGGATATGCTTTCTTATAACCTTATCAATTTCTCACATAGCCTCGAATTTCTCAACTCTTTAATCTGACGAGCTAAGATTCTGATCTATCCTTCGCTATACGTCATATCAAGCTAACTTTCAACTTTTGAAAGAGATATTATATTCAAAGTGTCATGTTTGAATCCTCGCATCATAGATATAAGAAACACATTATGGATCTTCTTAAGTTCCGGCAATAATATAAGTTGAAATAGCCACTGGCTTTATTTTCTCAATAATCTCATACGGCCTGATGAATCACAAACTCAACTTCTCTTTTCTATTCTCACAGCAATACTTTCACAAACACTCAGTTCACTAACTAAAATTCAATGCTTTTACGTATCAAATCTGCATATGTTTTTTGTCAATATGAAATTGTTGTCTAACTATTACGAATTTCTTTCACTTTGTTTTAAATTTCTCTATTGAAATCAATCCCGTGAATCTTTTTCTCACAAAGCTTAATCCAATAACAACGGCATTCAGTAATTACAATCATACAATACTTCATAAAATGCCATCTTTATACTCATATAATAACTATTAATATGCTAAAATTCAACCAACAATAATTGTCTTTCACATTCTAAAATACAGTAACAATTCATATCTTCAAGAATTTGAATCACTTTCTTATATTATTCATCAGTTGGAGAATGAAACGCAGTCTTACAATGCAATCTCATACCAAAAATTTACAGTAGTTTTCTTTAGAAACTCAATATAAACCTCTGATCTCTATCTGAAACAATAGAGACTGCCACTCTGTAAAAACTGACAATTTCAGAAATGTATAACTTAACTAGTCTATCAAGAGAGAAATTATACGTACTAAGATAAAATGCATAGAATTCTTTAACAATCAACAATTGTTCAGACACCATCTTCGTTTTACAAAATCCAACGAAATTCTATTTCATCTCTACTCAGATAATAATATAGACTGTAACAGTCCCGAAGGTACTTGATAATCAACTTTAACCTGTTGATAAATCAGACGTTTGGATACAAGTCAGAAGTATCACGTTTCATACTCATTCACTAGTAAAACTGTCTAAGATTATTTTACATCTTAGTATATCCCAAATTTTTGTATAATCTCTAGATTTCTCAGTACACAAACTTTGTCTCGAAACAACAATTAATCATCAGTTCCAATCTGAAGCTCTAAATTAAATGTCAATTCATGTTGAACTGTTTTAACTTGCAATCAACTGATACATTTTTGAGCTTCACAAAATCATGGAATAAACATCAATTTATCTTTTAACTCAGCTAATATCTATCCATCATCCGATAAGATCAATCGCGTATTCATCGCTTATAAAGCACACAAAGATTTCTTGTTCAAAATATCCATGATTAAAATCGTTTGTCCAGAATGATAACCAATTACTAACTTAAAATCTGTCGACAGTTCAAGCCATCACTATACATTCTTGTACTAAAAGACACTCCAAGCCATTCAATGACACATGACAGAAAATCATAAACTCTTTACCCGATTCAATTTGAACCAAAACTGATGCTTTAGTTAATAGTGTTTTCAACTATTTATAACTTTATTAACATATATTAAACCAAATCAAACTTTGCACAAATGAAAACTTCAACAATCAAAACAACTTTAATTTACAATAATATTTCCCAAATAGAACCGTTCTGATAGATATAATTCTGTATCATGTCTTTTAAAATATGAATTCTTCATTCAGACTATACATCTATTTATCCGTGAACGCACAAAATTTATTTCCGGACCCAAGGATAAACTCAAATACATATAACCTCAATCAACCTTTTAAACAAATGACCCAATCAAACTAAACAACTAAATCAATCTTGGCTGTCAAACAATAACTTTTCATAGAAAACCTTTCTTCTTATTGTCAAGATAACTCATACATACAATTTATCGCAATTTCTTCAGGATACTAGTCATAGATATTCTTAAAAACTGCATAATTCGAATATGACATAATTATTCTGTCTTTACTCATTGACATATAACAAGATTTGTCTAGAAGTGATAACTATTATACAGATTTGAACTTAATCTTCTATTGTCTATGCTTTTTCTGATTTCAATTCCCTTTCAAGAAAACCAGAAAGGATTATATAATAAAGCTATCTCAACTTTTAATCATCAAAGCGTTGTATTATACAGAAGCCACCTCCGTCAAACAAGAATCATAATGCCATAATAAAATTGACATCTCAACCTATAAATAGATAATATCCCATGTGTTAATAATGTATTTTGAACAGAAAAGAAAATCAAATATAGTTTCAACAAAAATGAATGCAGAAACATAACCTCTGTAAATTTGATGACAATTCCACTGTACTCCTATGATCAAACCAGAAATTATAATCATAATAGATATATATTCATCTTCGTCAAAAGAATATCTCTTGCAGATAATCATATAGAATCATAATATAACCGAGGCAGCAAAATCTCAAGGTATGGAAGTATATAGAATTTCTAAAAATTACAACCCATATAGAATGATAAAGATCTCTATGATATCCCAGAGAAATTCCAGAAAAAAACATCACTCAGAAGCACTGAAATCAACTGTGACAGAAGCAATATAATCTTTATGTATATTCAACAAAATAATAACCAGTAGAAATAGAATACTATTATCATATAGATTTTACCATCGACTTTTCTATCAACACAATGGAATAGAATACTAGGGAAAGATAGAGCAGTGCCGATCATAACCCAAACAGACCAACAATGCTTTTGTCTATCAATATGTTTAGCTAGTGTTCTCATACGATAGGCGTTTCATTTGAAAATAAATAGCCACATATACCTCTGAGAATAATTAATCACATAGAATACCCAGAAGAGATAATTATAAGCTATTCAACTATACTATTGGACTCAGATATCTTTACAATTCAACATTATTCCACTGTCTAATTCTGCCATTATTAATTCCTCTTTATCTTATCACTAACAAAAATCAATTAAGTAGGACTCCCAGTTAATACATTCTTTAGATATTATACCTGAATATTTTGTTTCATCGAAGTCAACTTCTTCTTTAATAGTGACTTTGCATAATCCCCATAGACTTCAAAACAATCCGATATCTCTTCTAGTACTGTCTTTACTGTTGACTCATTCTTTACGAATTTCATTGTAACACTATACAGATAAGGGGGTGAGGTTTGTAAAGCCTCAAATTTAACTATCACATATTCATGCACATAACATAACATTTATCAATAACATAATATTATGAACCTTATTCATACCTTTACGAATTTCAATTCATCATAAACACATTTTTGCTCAAATATTTGAGTATCACTTTCTGCACTATTGGAATTAGCTCGATTAGAAAGCATATTTGTCTAATTAAAATAATTTTCGTCAGAGTTGGGTTCTATATGGCATGTATAGCTAGACTCACATATGCTACGTTAGTCTTAGAATCGACTAAATCATAGCTCTGATAACAATAAATGTAACACCCACCACTCGTATTCAACGCGAGAATAGTGTTACGGAGCATTACTGGACTTATAACACATATAACCGTACTTTTCTCAAGCATTCAATCATTTCATACAATCATCATTCAATATTAATCAATTAGTCCCTTATAATAGCCTACGTGGCCTTAAACATGCTTTTAGCGGTTTAGGACTAAACCGGTAACTTATGAAACTTTCATGAAACTTTGAAAATTTTACTCAAAACAGAGGACACATGCTCGTTTGGCCAGGCCGTGTGTCTCACACAACCATCACACACATCCATTTCACCAGCCGTGTAAAAATTAGGGTTACACACTAACTTGGGTCACACAGCCAGCCACACGTCCGTGTGACCTTCGAAGTGGCCACACACGCCCGTGTCCCAGGCCGTGTGCCAAACCTGTAGGGTATACTGACTTATGCAACATAGCCAAGTCACATGCCTGTGTGCTAGGCCGTGTGCAAATTAGGGGGTATACTGACTAATACCACACGGTTAGTCACATGCCCATGTGTGAGACCTTGTGGAGCATACTGACTTCAATTTAATATCAACACCAGGGGACACACAGTCATGTAACATGACCATGTGTCATACACGGCCGAGACACACGCCCGTGTCTCTTCCCGTGTGGACAAAAATAGGCTATTTGCAAAGCCATTTTGCCACCCTATTTTTACATGCATACACAAGCATAATTTGCAACATTTTGCAACCCAATAGGTAGCCATTCTATAACATTTCATACACATATTATACCAATTCAACATAGCAATCATATACCTAGTTAATAACATGCATTTTCCATTCATATGCCTACTACATATCAAACAACATTTTCATATTTCCATTCCACCTACAACTTGCCAAAACATACCATATTTAAATACTTATACATAACCAAAACATTATAACAATTTAAGCCGAATCACATGGCTTTATCTTAAACCAACAAGTACCAAAATCACTATCTCAAATAGCCATAACTATCATCTTATAACTAGCCTATACATGCCATATTTACATATATACATGAGTTCAAAGGTACCAATCGACAACTGGATAGTGTGATGCGTATCTCCGACTTTATCCAAATCGAATGAGCTATCAAACCTCTATAAAACATGGAAAAGAAATAGAGTAAGTTTTATAGCTTAGGAAGCCCGCATAATTAAGAATTTAACTTACCATTTATACATAATCAAACAAATAAACAAAGTATATCAAATTCACTTGCCAAATGCCTATACACAAACATTCATCAATAAGTTAGTCTCATACATATATATATAACCAACCTTTATCTCAATTTCATACATCAATGTATTATATCAAATTCATATATCATGTACATCATTTGTAAGATTTCACTCTCAATCATATAAACAGTAATTCATTCGATAACAGTAACTGTAACAGCCCAGTTTAGACCCTAGTCAGAACAGTGATTTCAGAACCACAAATTTGAGGTCGTAAATTATTGTTAATTTTATTTTGGCATTTACAGTATGTAAATTTACATGTGTGAAAATTTTGTGATTTAATTTTACCAATTGGTTGGTTAATTTGATAAAAAAGACTTAATTGTGCAAAATGCAAAAGTTGTATGCTATTTGTTAATGTGCTATATTACTATGGCTTATTAACTATGAAGTCCTTATTATGCAAACAGACCATGGATATTGGGAATGGACATAAATGACCATCCATTATATGTTATTATATGTTTTTTTTATTAAAGGTTAATTATGAAAATTAGTTAATAAGTTATATTAGATAAAATAAAATATAAAATTTCTTTTATCATCATCTTCCACCACCGAATATAGAGAAAATAAATAGCCACTGAAGCTTCATTAAGTTCGGCCCTTGCATGATATATTAGGTATGTGTTTTGAGCTCGATATTTGATGATTTTAATGTTTTTGAGATCATTGGTTTATCATCTACCTATCCAATGTCTCAATTTCTGAATGTGATGAAGATTGTGAGTTATGCAATTGATGATTTTGTAAGCTTTGTGATGATAGTTGATGAAATATGAAAGATATGTGATAGATTAATATGTTTTGTCTTTGAATTTTTGATGAATTTGACTATTTTGGGCTAAATTATGAAAATGAGAAATTGAATGACTAAAATGTGAAATAAATGAAATATGTGGGCTTATATGAGCTAAAGGAATATTCGACCAAGCTATGATATTGTTAAATTATGTTATTTTGTGATTTTAAGAAATAGGGACTAAAATGTCAAATTGTGAAAATGTGAGGGATAATTCGTAAAATGCCCTAACTATGTGTATATGGATTGAATTGAATGATTTGTGAATGAATAAGCCAAATTTGAATGTGTATAGATCAAGAACCAAAGAAAATAGAATTAGATTGGGGGAAATCTAAAGTGGTCGAGTAATCATTTATTTTCATCCGAATCCGTACGAGGTAAGTCGATATACAAATAAATGTGTTTGAATTGAATTATTATTGCTTATATGTGAATGAATTGTGATATATGGCTATTTGAGCTGAATATTTGAAATTCAAGAAAGTTCTGATAATGTGACGACGTCCGAAAAGTCCCGTACGAACCTTAGGAAGTAGTTAGGATACATATGTCATGACATAAGATTCTGATATAAGTTATCGTGTAAGACCACGTCTGGGACGTTGGCATTGTTTTGTGATTTACGTGTAAGACCATGTCTGGGACATCGGCATCGTATTTGATTTTGTGTAAGACCCTGTCTGGGACAGTGGCATTGATATTGATTACATGTAAGACAACGTCTGGGACGTTGGCATTGTACGAGCTTTCTGAGCTATCTGAGTATCCTATTTGATTTTGAATGGTTCAACGGGTATTCCGAGATATGATTGAATATGTGAATATGTATCCATTTCAGGTGCGTATGAAGTTTGGCAATGGAAGATAAGTATGAATATGATCATTTGATATGTGAGCTATATAAAAATGTGATATGTTTATAAGCAAGTGGTTATGAACATTTAAGCTAGATGAGAAGTATGAATTTGCTATTGTGATATGCCATAGTTCATATGAATAAACTAGTTTGTAATTGTTTATGTGATGAGTTTATTTGTATATGGCTTACTAAGCTTTTATAAGCTTGCTTTGTGTGTGTTTTATTTATTTTATAGATTATCGAAGCTACCGAAAGTTCGGGGATCATCGAGGATCATCACCCCACTATCGAACTATATTTTGGTACCTTTTGAAGATGTACATATTGAAGTATGGCATGTATAGGCTAGAGAACTTTGATTATGTTTTGAAATGTGTAAAAATAGCCATGTGATATGGCTTGATAATGAATGTGATTATAGAGTGAATTTAGTGCATGCAACGTAATGCAAAATTTGGTACGTTTTGATGTGCTCAAGAATGGCCAAAAGAAAGGGTCAATTTTGGTAAGTTTTATGTTGATTTGAGAAATGCTATGAATTGAAATGGAGTAACATGATGTATGAATCACACGTTTCTAATGTGAAGTTAGTACTTTAAATTGGTATGTTTGAGTTGGATTTGTATATGAAAATGAATGATGTTATTACAGGTCAATTTGTGAATGATTTGGTATGTTTTTGGTTGCCTTTGGGATATGAATTGATGCTTGTTTGATGCTTGTAGGTATGACACAAAATGGGTGGCAATTTGGCCTCGTAAATGGCCTATAATTGTCCACACGGTTGAGCACACGGGCGTGTGTCTCGACCGTATCCTTTAATGTTCCAATTCGAAGCAAGCCAGACTTGCACAGGGGCGTGTGACAGGCCCTATGAATCAAGTCAGTGTTGCACACGGGCCAGACACACGGATGTGTGATAGGCCGTATGATTCAAGTCAGTTTTACACACGGGCGGAGACATGGTCCAAGGCACGGCCGTGTGAGGCACACGGCATAGCCACATGGGCGTGTGCCCTGTTTTAAAAGAAAAAATTTCTAAGTTTTGCAGAGTTTCTGTATGAGTTCGGTTCGGTCCTGAACCCTCTTTAAAGCATGTTTAAGGTCTCATAGACTTTCTAAAAGAACTATATGTGTATGAATCATTATGAAACGATGTTGTATGATTGATATTGTGAAATGAGAGTAAAATGTTCCGATATGTCCAGTAATGCCTCTTAACCTTAGTCCAGCGATGGATACGGGATAGGGGTGTTACAGTAACTCATCCGTTTAATAGTACTTCATCCATATAGTAGTAATTCATTTGTATAACACATAGCTTTTTCACATAAGCAATAACAGAATTTATGCCGTTGAACATATTAGAATATCAAGGGATACTCGGGTGATATACATTAGTATATAAATCAGTAATCCATCAATTCAATTTCATTTCCGCTCTTTCGAGCTATGATCAGTAAGCTCTTGTTGAGCTGATGTGCAATAAGCTCTATTGAGCTGAAACGGTAAGCTCTGACGAGCTGAAAAACAGTAAGTTCTTAAGAGCTGATATATCGGTAAGCTCATACGAGCTGTGGTGAGTCTGCAATAGATGCAGGAGCTCAACCAAAATGGTAACCCTAGTGACATGTCACTCGTATCCTACGAATTCATACAGTTCAAACGGGGATCAGTAATCATCAGTCTATATCAATTAAGCATTCGTATTCCAAGTATATCAATTATTTAATTATAAACATACATTTCAAATAAATATAAGTATTTAAAGTTTGATTCTAATTATACGAACATACCTCGTTCGCTGTAATGACAAATTAGGTTGACTAATCTGATACTTTGTTTCCCCTTGTTTTAGATCCAAATCTCGTTTATCTCAATCTATATATGTAACAGACCGATTTAGGGCCTAGTCAGAATAGTGGTGCGAGACCACAGATCCGAAGTAGAAATATATGTTTTAATGATTTTTATAAGGCTTATGAGATGCTTGCATGATTGTGTGAGAATTTCTTGAAGAAATTTTATTAATTAGTGAATAAATTGTCCATTAGGACTAAATTGCAAAGATTAGGAAATATGAGATTCTAAAAGATTTGAGGGTGAAATAGAATTACAAAAATTACTAAAGGTCCTTATTTGGCAATTAGACCATTATATTTGATGATGGACAAAAATGGACATGGGAAGGAAAAATCTCAAGAAAGGATCATTAAGGGCATTTTAGTCATTTGGTTAATAAAAGAATTAAAAAGGAAAAAGAAGCAAAAATCATGTCCATCTTCTTCTCCCTTAGTCGAAATTTACAATGAGCCAAAGGTAGGGTTTCTTCAATCCTCTAATCTTGATATAGCCCTGTTTTTAATGTTCTTCGTGTTTTTGAAACCTTCGTAGCTCGGTTTAGCTATTTTTAGCTATATTTTGAGCTAAGGTTTATGCTCAAAAATTTACCCATGTATGACATGCATGTATTTTGATGTTTTATGGAAGAATATGAAAGTTTGGTGTAGGATAAACATTTTTTTCTAAGTTATTTTAGGATAAACAGTTTTTTCTAAGTTATTTTTCATGAAAAATGCATAAAAGGATCAAATTGTAAAAGTTGTAAAAATGGTTATACATGAGTGAAATAGTGGAAATTCAAGGTTTCATAGTTGAGAATATGATTCGGCTAAGCTTTAAAAGCAAGAAAGTTGAATAAAAATTATTTTACGAGCCTAGGGGCAGAAGTGTAATTATGTAAAAGTTTAGGGGCAAAATTGTAATTTTGCCAAAATATGAATTATGAGTTGATTTAGTCAATGTGTGTACTTAACAAGTGAAATTATTATTATAGATCAAGAAACACAAAGCCCGGATCAAAACTGAGGCAAAAACAAAATCGAGGACTACATCGAGCATCGATACACATTTTGAAAATCGAGGTAAGTTTGTATGAAGTTAAAGTTTCATAATGTTTTAGATGTTTGAAACTACTTAATATTATGACAATGTATGTAATTACTATGAATAATCGAGTGATGAAGCCTCGATGAGGAAATAGTGAAAATAAGTTATGTGAAATCCCGAATAAAGATTCGGAATAATGAGGATACCCATGTATTAGCATTGAATAATGAAGGTCCCATGTAAGACCATGTTCGGGACATGGCATCAGCATTCATGTACGATTTCGTGTAAGACCATGTCTGGGACATGGCATCGACATTGAGTTATAAGATTCCATGTAAGACCATATCTGGGATATGGCAACGGCGTCAAGAGGTGAACCCATGTAAGACCATATCCGGGATATGGTGTTGGCATCAAGATTTGTGCATTATGAGTTTGAATATCACACAATAATCCGGTTTTTTTATGGTCAGAAAAGCTAAGTATGTAAAATAGTATAGAGCTAAATCCGTTTATGGATGACCTTGAGTTTCATTCATGATAAGAATGATGAAAATTTGAGTTTATGCTCATGTTAGCCTATGTGCTAAGTTATGTGATTGAGTGATATAGGTACCATGAATATGTACAAGTTAATAAATCATAATGTGACATGAGATGGGTAAGAATAAGAGTAAGTATGAATAAGTATGCCTAAGCATTTGAGACTTATGTTGCTATTGTTTCATGAGATGGATGAATTTAGTTTGAGCAATTATGTTGCTTTAAAATTTCATGCAAACTTACTAAGCTATAGGCTTACCCCTTTCTTTTCCCTTTTCCTTGTAGTTTCGCCAAGTTAGCTCCAGGATCGTAAAACGTCAGGGCTCGGATCACACTATCAACTGTTCTTTTGGTATAGTAAAGTTACTTCATTTCGAGTATGGCATGTATAGGAACTTGATCATTTTGTGTCATGTCATGTTTGAAGGCCAAAAGGTTGGGTATTAATGTTTTACACTCATTTTGTAGATGACCATGATGAATTGGCCAATATTGACAAGTTTAAGTTATAAAGTCGATGAGTATAATGAATTGAATGTTCATGCAAATTATTGAGTAAAATATGGGTGGAATGAATGATAACTTAAAGGTTCTTAATAGTTTAATGTTGCTATGTTATGTACTACTTGTGATGAAATGAATGAGTTTATGTTTCAGGGTGGCAAAAAGGCTTGGGAAATAGCCTCAAACTGTCCACACGGGTAGACACACGGGCGTGTGTCTAGGCCTTGTGCGGCACACGGTCAACCCTAATGGGTGTGTTGATAGGTCATGTGTCCTTGCATTTAGTTACGAGAATTTGATGGGCCAGCACACGAGCCAGTACACAGGCGTGTGCCTAGGCTGTGTGCTCATTAAGGGGTTGCTGGTGTCATAAACAGAATACCTTTAGTTTTCGCACACAGGTGAGAACACGGGCGTCTCGAGGCCGTGTGAAGGAAACGGGCCAAAGACATGGGCGTGTGTCTGGCCGTGTGAAAACCCCTATAGGTTCAAATTGAAAATTTATTTCTACACGGGCTAGGGACATGGGTGTGTGTGACCACACGGCCTGCCCACACAGCCTGCCCACACGGGCGTGTCCCATCTCACACGGGTGTGTGACCCCTGTTTAGGCAAAAATATTCTAAGAGAGTAAAAGTTTCCGGTTAAACTTCGAAACTTCTCAGAAGTAAGCTCAAGGCCTCGTAGGCCCATAATGTGCATGTTATGATTAAGAAGGAAAGGTTTTAAGTTGAAAAGAAACTTTATAACCCAATAATGCAAGTTCAAGTAAGGTTAAGTACGGTAATGCCTCGTATCCTATCCTGGCGTCAGACACGGTTAAGGGGTGTTACAATATAATATCAAAATTTACTTATTTAATCATCATTTCATTCAATTTAGCACAATTTGCACATTTTGGCAAAATTACATTTTCCCCCTATTATTTCACATTTTTGCAATTTAGTCCTTATCACATAAAATCACAATTCATTCAATTTAATACAAATTCATGTTGGCCGAATATTATCCATTCTCATATCAACCCATATTTACAATTTATTCACACTTTTAACCACCACATTTCACTTTTTTTTGAATTTAACCCCTTTTTGACATTTTTGTCAAAAATCACTTTACAAAAACTATCAATCTAACATTAAACCTTACAACAGAGATACAAAAAAAAAGGCCGATGTGTAAGTCATTTCAATCTTAGTCTAAGAAATTGAGAGATTTGTATGCTCGTTCGAGTGCTTCAGCTGGGTATTCCAACAGAGATCGTGGGAAACAATATTCGGGTTCTAAAGCCCAAACTACGTCGATAGCAAATGTCGGTAATGTTAGATCCAATCGACCTTAATGTCAACACTGTGGTAGGTGACATCTCAGTGAATGTAGAATGAATGATCGGGCTTGCTTTAAGTGTGGCTCACAAGACCACTTCAGGACCACCCTGGGATGGCTGAGAAAGACAAGATTCAGAATGCAAGATCGGGCAACACTGCCACTAGAGGGAGACCCCCGAGGAATACGGGTAATGCGACCAGTAGTAAAGGTGTAACTAAAGATTCAACTATAAGATTTGATGCTAGAACACCTATTAGAGCCTATGCTATCCGTGCTTGTGAAGAAGGGACATCTCCCAATGTTATCACTGGTACTTTTTCTCTTTATAATAATAATGTAGTTGCATTGATTGATCCTGGATCAACTCATTCTTATGTTTGCATGAAATTGGTAGCTAGTAAGAGCTTGCCTATGGAGTTTACTGAGTTTGTGATTAAAGTGTCAAACCCTTTAGGCAAACATGTATTAGTTGATTGTCCCTTGATGATTCGAGGTCACTATTCTCCGGCTGATTTAATGTTGTTGCAATTTGATGAGGTTGACGTTATTTTGGGTATGGATTGGTTTACACTACATGATGCGATAGTAAACTGTAGATGAAAAATTATTGAATTGAAATGTGAAAATGATGAAAATTTTTGGATTGATTCAGATGAGTCGGTGAATTACCTGTTGTGATCTCTTTAATGTCTGGCTAGAGATATGTAAGAAAAGGTTGTGAAGCTTATCTAGCTTATGTGTTGAATAAAAAAGTGTCCGAAAATTGAATCAGTGCTGGTAGTTTGTAAATATCCAGATGTTTTTCCAGAAGAGTTACCTGGGTTGCCACCGATTAGAGAAGTTGAATTTGGTATCGATTTAGTGCAAGGCACTTCATCGATAGCGATTGCTCCGTATAAAATGGCTCCGACTGAATTGAAAGAATTAAAAACTCAGTTGGAAGAGTTGACAGATAAGGGTTTTGCAAGACCGAGTTTTTCTCACTGGGGCACACTAGTATTATTTGTAAAGAAGAAAGACAGATCTATGAGACTTTGTATCGACTATCGACAGCTCAACAAGGTAACGATAAAGAACAAGTATCCTTTACCAAGAATTGATGACTTGTTTGATCAAATGAAAGGGGCAACAGTGTTCTCGAAGATTGATTTGAGGTCTGGCTACTACCAGTTGAGAGTTAAAGAGTCTGATGTACCGAAAACTACTTTCAGAACAAGGTACGGGCATTGTGAATTTCTTGTCATGCCTTTCGGACTAACTAATGCTCCTATTGTTTTTATAGACTTGACGAATCGAATCTTCCAACCATATTTAGATAAATTTGAGGTTGTGTTTATTGACGATATTCTGATTTATTCTCAAGATGAGACTGAGCATGTCGAGCACTTGAGAATTGTATTGCAAACTTTGAGAGATAAGAAAATATTTGTTAAATTCAGTAAAAGTGAGTTTTGGCTCCGAGAAGTCAAATTTTTGGGACATATTGTTTCAGGAGATGGTATTCAGGTTGATCTGAGTAAGATTTTGGCAATTGTGGACTGGAAGCTGCCGAGAAATGTATTAGAGGTTGAAAGCTTTTTGGGCTTAGCTGGCTATTACCGGTGATTTGTTAAGGGTTTTTCAATGATTGCTACTCCTATGAATAAGTTGTTGCAAAATTATGTTAATTTTGAATAGTCCGAAAAATGTCAGCAAAGTTTTGAGAAGTTGAAAACATTATTGACTGAGGCACCAGTTTTAGTACAACCTGAACTGGGAAAAGAAGCTGTGATTTATAGCGATTCGTCACTGAGCGGTCTTGGATGTGTCTTGATGCAATAAGGCGAAGTGATAGCCTATGCCTCGGGATAGTTAAAACCACATGAGAAGAATTATTCGACGCACGATCTAGAATTGGTGCCATAATGTTTGCTTTAAAGATTTGGAGACATCATTTTTATGGTGAGAAATGTCATGTCTTTTCGCATCATAAAAGTTTAAAGTACTTGACGAATCAGAAAGATTTGAATTTGCGAGAACAGAGATGGCTTGAGCTACTAAAAGATTATGAGTTGGTAATTGACTACCATCCCGGAAAGGCGAATGTAGTCACAGGCACTTTGAGCAGAAAGTCCTTATTTGCCTTGAGAGCTATGAATACTAGGTTGACTTTATCTGAGGATAGTTCGATTCTAGCTGAGTTGAGAGCTAGATCAGCATTCCTTTAGCAAATTTGTAAAGCTCAGAAAAGTGATAGTGAATTGCAAGCCAAAAGAGTTTAGTGTGAATCGAGTAGTGATTCAGATTTTCGAATCGATTCTGATGATTTCTTAATGTTCTGAGATAGAGTATGTGTACCAAAAAATGATGAGATTATTCAGAAAATTCTTCATGAGGCATATAATGGTTGTTTATTTGTTCATCTGGGCAATACAAAAATGTATAATGATCTAAAGAAATTGTATTGGTGGTCAGGTATGAAATTAAATATTTCAGAATTTGTTTCGAAATGTTTGATTTGTCAACAAGTAAAAGCCGAACACCAAGTGCCTTTCGGTTTACTTCAGCGAATGATGGTACTCGAGTGGAAATGTGATAGAATTATGATGGATTACATAACAAGTTTACCTCTGACTCGGAAAAGGAAAGATGTCGTTTGGGTCATTGTTGATAGATTGACGAAATCGGCTCATTTTATTTTAGTACATACTGACTATTCAATTGATAAGCTAGCTGAATTTTATGTTGTTGAAATTGTTAGGCTGCATGGGGTGCCTATTTCTATTATTTCATATAGAGATCCGAGGTTTACATAGAGATTTTGGAAGAAGTTATAAGAAGCTTTAGGTACAAAGTTAAACTTTAGTATCGCATTTCATCCGCAAACCGACGGTCAATCTGAAAGAACGATTCAGATTCTCGAAGATATGCTCCCATGTTGTGTTTTAAAATTCGAAGGTAGTTGGGAAAAATATCTACCTTTAGCTGAATATGCTTATAACAAAAGTTTTCAGTCGAGTATTAAGATGGCACCGTATGAAGCATTGTATGGCCACAAGTGTCGAACTTCGTTGTACTGGACCAAGCTCAGTGAGAGACAGACTCACAGCGTTGATTTGGTAAGAGAGACTGAAGAGAAAGTGAAAGTAATCTGTGACAGTTTGAAAGTAGCTTCAGATAGACAGAAATCATACGCGGATTTGAAAAGAAAAGAAATTGAGTTTCAAGTTGGTGATAAAGTATTTCTAAAAGTATCTCCGTGGAAGAAAATTCTGAGATTTGGTCGCAAAGGCAAATTGAGTCCGCGTTTTATTGGGCCGTATGAGGTTATTGAAAGAATAGGGCCAATGGCATGTCGGCTAGCTTTGCTGACAGAGTTGGAAAGGATTCACAATGTATTTCATGTGTCGATGTAACGACGTTATCGATCAGACCCTTCGCATGTGATTTCTCTGATAGAGGTTGAGATTCGACCAAACATGACTTATGGTGAGAAACTGATAAAGATTTTGGCTCGGTAAGTGAAACAGTTGAGGAATAAAAGTATAACTCTAGTGAAAGTTTTATGGCAACGACAAGGGGTCGAAAAGGCTACGTGGGAACCTAAGGAAGCTATGAGAAAACAATACCCAAACCTCTTTTCTGGTAAGATTTTTGGGGACGAAAATCCCTAATGGGGGGAGAGTTGTAACAGCCCAATTTTGGGGCTAATCGGAATAGTGGTTTTGGGACCACAAATCCGACACAGTAAAATTCACTTTTATTATATTTTTGTGGTCTACATTTTTATGGAACGATTTCGTGAAAATTTCGTTTGAAAATTTTGACATTTGGGCACTTAATTTAGTTAAAGGGACTAAATTGCAAAAAGTGCAAAACTTGAATTCTATATGTTAAAGGTGTCTAATTGCTATGAGATTTTAAATTGGAGGTTCTTAGATGGTAGTTAGACCATCGGTTAAGTTGGTGGACAAAAATGGACATGATTTAGGTGAAATTTGGGTGTTTTAAAGAAAGGGTATTTTGGTTATTTGGTAATTAAATGCATTAATAAGCAAAATAAAGCCAAAATCTTGTCCATCTTCTTCTCCCATGGCCGAAATTCACTAAGGGAGACATATCTAGGGATTTTTCATGTAACACCCCAAACCCGGCCTAAACATGACGACCGAATCTGGCATGTCACATAAAAGGGTTATTTAAAAGCTGTACGTTTGGTAAAAAGTTCGTATTCTTTTTGAAACTTCGCGTTTTGTGGTTTGTTTATAAAAGCCGATTCATTTAATGCCCACTTACAAAGTTGTTATTAATTTGAATAAAATTGTATTTGTTGTGAAAATCGAGTTTAAGTAATTTTGAATAAAAACGGTTTATTATCATTTTAGGAAAATCCCATATTGAACATTAAAGAGTAAACAGTAACCAAATTGAAAGCTAAAACCAAATAAAATACCAAAGGCCTTATTACATGTCAAAATCCCAAAATTAAAAGTTTAAATATAAGAAACGAGTTTACGAGAAAACATTGCAGGGCCACCATAAGTCTGCCTCGGCTCCCCAAATCCGCGGTCTAATGATTACCTGAAACATTTAAAAAGAGGGGGTGGGTTTACGAAAACTCAGTGTGTGTTTCCCCTTACGAGTGATAACTGGGCCTAAGCCCACAGAAGAAGATTGGGCCTTAGCCCTCACAATAACATACTTGGCCGAAGCACACATAAATCGAATCGGGTCGTAGCCCTAATATCACAGTATAGCACATAACTCATGCCAAATGATGCAAAACCCATTCTTTAGTCATATTTGGCCATAAGCCCATAACATAGCATATCGGACCATAGCATATTAAATCACATGTACATATAAGAATGACAATGCAGTCCCGAACCCACCTAGGTATCCATCCTCTACACACCACCCGTACCTACCAATCACACCGTGGGGATTACTAAATCGACCCTCCATCCGCTACACACCATCGAAGGTAGTCGCTGCAGTCAACTGCATATTGCCCTTATAATCGTGGCATAGCCACCAAATAATGTGACAGAGTCACCAGATTCATAATATGTGGCAAAAGTCACTTGATACATAATATGTGACATGAGTCACCGGATAATGTGGTAAAAACCACCGGAACACTTCCCCTTTATCAATATCACCCATATGCCCATGCAACATACATATTATTCAGATATTATGCAATGTGTTATGTATGCAAAACAAATATAAGAATAACATGAGTTACCATCATAATCAGATAGACATAAAACAACATAATCAAGCTAATCAACCTCTAACGGCATAATCGAAATTTTACCTACCAAGGGTATTTCTGTAATTTACCCACCAAGGGTATTTTCATAAATTTGCACCTGCAATGGCCTTTCTGAAGGCCTAATGTCGCCACTAGCGACTCAGCTACCATTTTCGGTCGTACCGGACGTTTGGGCCTAAAACCCAATTTCAGCCCATTCGGACCCACACGCTCGTGTGGCCCACCTAGCACGAATCTAGCCACGTATATAAGTTCCACTTAGTCTAGTTCAACATATACTAACCAATCATGCAATTTACTCATATGGGCCCACGGACCCATTGGGCCCATTTTGGCCCGTCGAGGCCCAAGCAGCCCCAACCCACACGAATACTACTGATGGCCTCAACTATCGCGTCGAAGCCCCACACGTGCGCTCACACGCTCATGTGGCTACTAATGTCGTGTGACTGTCATTTTGGCATTTTGCCGCTCTACAGCTAGAGTAGAGAAGTACACACACACCTGATAGGAGTCTGGTGCTAATCCGCGCTCCAACCACTCCTGTGCCTAATGCCCTCCAAGGTATGTTAACTCTCCTCCTGGAATGCTTTTTATATAGCTAGCTCTTCACCTTCCTTCTTTGTATCTTTCCGATGTGGGATCCCTTCGTCAGTAGAGTTTAAATTCAACTGAAACTCTTGTCGTCCAATCCGCAAAATAAATACTCCTTTGCTTCTCACGAGCTTCGAACCCAGGCTCCCTTGCAACATAATCCACACCGCTGACCACTTGGCCACAAGCTCCTCTTGTGTCTTAAACCATACGCAACTAAATATAAACTATGGCCCAAATTCTAAGATCCAAGTAAAAAGAAACCAAAATGCAAAAGCCAAGACTTGTACCTTGGACCTCCTTCCTTCCTTGTGGCGTCACTCCCTTGTCCCGTAAGTGGCATCACTTTGCCACTACACCACACACTCTTTTTGTGTCATTTTTCTCCATATTTTATTCTTAAGGCCTACTTGCCAACTTCCAGGGTTTTTTTCACCTAAAACCAAAATTTCCCCAAAGCCAATATTTGATCCCGGGACTTCATAGAAGCCCTCTAACCTTTCAAATTCACTTATCCAATAAGTCTAACTTGCATTAATGCCGTTCTCAAAAATTTTAAACGCTACTACGCCTAAGGCCCATTGGACTCAATTCTGCTAGGCCCAATTTCAGGATGTTACATTTCATCTTTCAAGCTCGATTATAAGTCTGTTCTTGCCCCATTTTTAATGCTCTTTACATTTTTGAAGTTGTTGTAACCCAATCTATCTATTTATACCACTAATGTAAGATATGATCAAGGTCTAGGGTCTGACCCAAGTTAGACATAAGTTTATTTTGATGTTTAATGGTAGATTATGCAAATTTGATGTTGGATAAACAACTTTTACTAAGTGTTTTTTGATGAAAATGCCTAAAAAGACCTATTTGTAAAAGTTAAAAAATATGTAGTAGAAGTGTGATTTAATGAAAAATACAGGCTGTTATAAGTATGAAAATTGTTCGGCTAGGCTTGAGTTTTGAAGAAATTGACTATATTTCATTTTACGAGCCTAGGGACTAAAGTGTAAAAAGTTAAAAAGTTAGGGGCAAAAATATAATTTTTCCATAATATGATTTTTGGACTGAATTGAATAATGTGAGTATTAAATGCATTAAATTTGCTATTATAGATCAAGAGAAATGAGGTTCAGACTTAGATCGGGGGAAAAACAAAGTGTTTGGCGATTAGGTCCATTTTCACTATTTTTGTATCGAGGTAAGTTTGTATGTTAATAATGCATGCTATATTTGCATTTTAATGTTTTGATATTGTATGGATTGTATGATTGATTCTATGAGCATATTCGACAAAGTTTCGGCAAGAGAGAAATTTTGGTTGAACCTTAGGAATAGATTAGGGTACAAGTGACATGTCACTAGGAATCCATGTAATTATGTGATTTATGTGTCCCGAATGCTGGTCCTGTACGTCCTACTGATGGCTAGGTATATTGGCATATGTTGTGGATACCTGAAAGTTTGTGTGAGCAACACCACGTAATTACTTCTCGACTGACAGCTTGTGTGAGCAGGCCTGAGGATAGCTCGAGAGTGAGCTTATATGTGTTATGAGATTTGTGGTAGCATTGGCTACAGATGTGGAACTTATGTGCAAAGTTGTCCGTGTATCCAATAATATTCCAGTGGTTCAACGGGTATGTCAAAGATGAGAAAGTATGTGATTATGTTATAAGTTAGTGTAGGTATGTACGAAAAACTCAATGGAAATAAATTCGGTATATGATGATCTATTGGTAAGAATATGATTGAGTACGTTATGTTCATGAAGTTTTAATGACATTTCTATTGATTCATGTTATGTTATGCAAATGATAAATGAATAATTAATGTTGTTAATTATTTGCATATGAACTTACTAAGTTGTATAGCTTACTCTCCTTTCTTTCCCTTATCTTATAGTGTCACCAAGCTAGCTCGGGATTGGAGATCGTCAAAGATCCATTCACACTATCAACCATTATTTTGGGTACCATTGGAATGTCAATATTTTGATTTATGGCATGTATAGGGGACTTGGTCAATTTGTTATGTGTCATATTTGATTTGGCCAAATGTGTTGGCTTATGTTGGTTAGAAGATCATTTTGTATAAGGCCACTTGAAATTGGCTAATATTGGTATAATATATTCATATGATGATGCCTTGCATGAATGTGGAAACTTTCATGACTTGTATTGATAGATCATGATGTTTATGCATGTTAGAGGTTAGCATGTGGATGTGATGTTAATACCTTGGTTGTGGATGTCTTGGTTGCCTAAGTATGCCATGAATTGTGCCATTGAATTGGTGTAAGAGTAGGTGTAAATGAGGGTGGCAAATGGCTTGGTAAATATTTTTAATTTTTTTTCCACACGGGTAGAGACACGGGCGTGTGTCTAGGTCGTATGTGATACACGCCCCACGGGCATGAGTTCATGCCATGTGTCCCCTGCACCTGAATTTTGAGAAATAAAATGTCTAGAATTGAGCACACAGGCTGAGACACGGGTGTGTGTCTCAGCCGTGTGTGCTACACGGCCTTGAACAGGGGCATGTGCCCCGGCCGTGTGAAGTCTGCACCTATTTTATGAAAAATTATGAAAATTAAATTGACCACACGACCTAGCACATGGGCGTGTGGCACGACTGTGTGGCATAAGGCAGAGAGCACCCTAATTTGAACACGGCTTGTAGCACGGGCGTGTCTCAGGGTCACACGAGTGTGTGCGTTGAACCACACGAGCGTGTGACCCCTGTAACATGAAAATTTTTCTAGGTTTTGTAAAATTTTCTAAAGTTCTCGATTTAGTCCCGAACCACTTCCAAAGCATGTTTTGGGGCCTCGCAGGCTTGTATAAGGGACTTTATGATTGAATATAAATGGTTTTAATTTGGACGAAAATTTATAACTCGGAATTGTGTGAATGCTTGTGTTATAAGTTGCTAATGCCTCGAGCCCTATTCCAGCATTGAATACGTGTAAGGGGTGTTACAATCAATCATTAAAGTACATGCTTATGCATCAATGGCAACATCCTAAATCTGTAATAGTTTTGCAAAATAGTCCCTGGGCTAGCTAGACCTAGTTGCAACGATCTCAAAAACATAAAAAATCATTAATAATCGAGTCAAAATCACTTTCCAATTGAGCTACTAAGTGACCGAACCTTAAAAAGCTTCTATGGCTTCTTCTTTCTTTGTATTTTCGGTGGAAATGAAGAAAAGTATTGTTACTTAGGCTAGAATTTCAAGAATTTTTACTTATATATTAAGCTTTATTTCAGCCATTAAACATCACATTAAAGCTAAATTCATGTGACTTTTCAGCTAGCCTCATGTAAGCACTATAAATACTTTGTAATTAGCTTGTTTAGGGGACTTTTTGAACCTTAATCAATTTTTATGAACTTTCTGTTCTTGAGTGAGTATATCTCCTCTCCATATTTCGTACAAGTTTCGTTTGACTTATCAAGCTTGCTTGTGGCGTCTTCGAACTTATCGTCTTAGCCGGTGTGGCGTTCACCTATCCTTCAAACAACCATCTTTCCACCTTAACGATATAAGAAATGGGGTGACACTGTTATATAGTGTTGAATCTTTCTTAAGTTAAGTTTATGTTTCCATTTCCATCACTATTGCCGAATATCACTTATCTATCTTTATTTGTTTGTCAAAACCAAGTCTACTTAATTCCATAAACTCATTTTTTCATTTTAATTCATTTTGCTAAGCTTCTGCCTATCTTAAATAAAATTTCCCATTTTTTAAAGACTCGAATATTTCTCCTCATCGACAATCAGGCAACTTTGACGACTCGGCTCATCACCGAGGCGGGATCGTATCAGTGTTTATTTTGATGTTTGATGATAGAAAATGTATGGTTGTTGTTAGATAAACAACATTTGTAAAGTGATTTTTGGTAAAATTGCAAATTAGGGATTTATTTGTGAAAAATGAAAATTTATGTGGTAAAATATGAAATAAATGAAAAATTTGGGCTGCTATGATAATAAGGGAAATTCGACTAGCATGGGTAAATACCTAATTGCATGAATTTGTATTTTTGTGAGCTAGAGACTAAATTGTAAAGATGTTAAACTATTAGGGGAAAAGTGTAATTTTGCCATAATGTGATTTTTGGGCTAAAATGAATAGAATGATAATTGAATAAGTTAAATTTGATATTATATAGATCGAGAAAAACGAGGTTCGGATCTAGACCGGGGGAAAAACAAAGTATTGGACTAGTCGATCCATTTCATCGTTTTTGTGATCAAGGTAAGTCCGTATGTTAATAAGCATTATTATAATTATGTTTTAAACTCTTTATTATTAAACTAATTGTGAATATGATCCTACAAAAATATTCGACGAAGATTCGGCAATGTGAAATCTCGATTGAACCTTAGGAATATATTAGGATACAAATGACACGTCATTAGGGGTTATGTGATTTGGGAGTTGGTTTGTACGTCCTACCGGTGGCTGAGTTATCTGGCATGTGTTGTAGATTCTCATCAGCTTGTGTGAGCAGCACCGTGTAGCTACGTCATGACCGTCAACTTATGTGAGCAGACCTATTAATAGCTCGAGAGTGAGCATTATATGAGATATGAGATTGAGATAGCTTTGGCTATGTATTGGCACTTAGGGTGCGAGATTCCCGAGTATCTGGTATTATTCCAAATGGTTCAACTGGTATATCGAAGATATGAAATGGTGAGAGATAGTTACGTATCAGTACAGGTATGTACGGAAATTCATATGAGTATTGAATCCATGAAATCATGAGTTCATGATCACTATGTGAATGAATATATATTAACCTTATGATTAAATGGTTTTATAGTATATTATGTTATATTACTTGAATGGTGAGTTTTACTCATTAACTATACGAGTTGACTAAGATTTATAGCTTACTCTGTTTACTTTTCTGTGTTTTATGGTGTTATTAAAGCTTGCTCGGATTTGGGAGTCGTCAGAGATCTCATCACATTATCAAGCCATCACTTTGGTACTTTTGAACTTATGTATTCACTTATATGGCATGTATAGGAGTTATGGTCATTTTGGTATATAGTTTGGTAATGAATTCAGCCATTTGATTTGGCTTGTAAATGATGAATGCTTGGTTATGTGTATAGCCATGTAATTTGGTTTATTTTGGTATGCTTGGTGATGTATATATATGTGCAAATGGCCTTTTGATATGTTGTGTAAAATTTCTATACAAATGCTTGTGGTGAATTGGTATTTGGAGTACCAAATGGTTGAAATTTGAGATTGGTATGCTTGTGGTTTTAGGTAAAGTGATGTATAATTGAAAGTTACCATATTGATGATTTGAGAATGTGAATTTGGTATGAAATTGAATGGCTTATTGTGATACTTGTGTATCTTATGATTAATGGTATGGATTCAGCATGAATTAGGCTTGGTTGAGATTAGTTTGAATGCCTGTTTATGCCATTTGATTTATGTAGATGAAAGCAAATTTGGGTGAGCAAAGTGGCTTGGTAAATAGCCTATTTTTGTCCATACAGGCAGAGACACGGGCGTGTGTCTTATCCATGTGTGATACATTGTCAGGTGACATGGCCGTGTGTCCCCTGATGTTTAATTAGAAACCAAGTGAGTATGCTCCAGAGCCCAGCACACGAGCATGTGACTTGCCCGTGTGGTATAAGTCAGTATACCCTACAGTTTTGGCTTAACCTAGCATACGGCCTAGCACACAGGTGTGTGTAGCCATTTCGAAGGGCACATGGCCTAGTCACACAGGCGTATGTGTAGGCCGTGTGACCCAAGTCAGAGAGTTAGACGGGGTTGGACACGGGATGGGACACGGCCATGTGATCCCATTTCGAATGTCCACACGGCCTATGACAAGGGCATGTTTTTGGCCATGTGAGACACACGGCTGGGCACACGGGCGTGTGTCCCCTGTATTTGAAAAAAAAAATTATGTTTTCCAAAAGTTTTATGTGTTATCAGTTTAGTCCTGAATCTCTTCTAATGCATGATTTGGGCCTCGTAGGCTCGTATTAAGGACGATATGAATGATTGTGAATGATTTATATTTGGAATGGAAAATGTATGAGAAATGTATGTTTATTTGTGTAATAAGTCCAGTAATGCTCCGTAACCCTATTCCGGCGATACATATGGGTGAAGGGTGTTACATTAAACTTAAATTAAAAGCCTAAAATTAGTAATTCTCGTCATAATACCATTTAAAAATTCTACTCGCACAGTCTTCACTAAAACGATCATAAATTGAGACCCCGGACTCAAAATTGAGTGATTCAAAATGCATTTTGAATCGAAGAGATAAATTTTTAAACACCATGACATCTCACCCCAAAAATGCTAGGATTCCATCTGAAAAGTCATCGCAAGTCTGCTGATTTCCCAAGCTTGAAAATTTGTAGCTTTGGTTATTGGAATTTAATAAATTTCACCCCATCCGTGCATGTATGAGATTTTGTTTCAGGTTGTGTCAAAATCCAATTTTCTTTCCAACCGTCTAGAGCCCTAAGTCAAATCCACGACTTTGACAAACTTTACGATATGCTTCCGCATTCATCCTTCTTATTCTGTATCATTTGGTATCAAATTTGGGCGTTTTAGGTGTTATTTTTTTTCTTATAAACTGATTTCCAGCAAGTAGCCTCAATACATTTTTTTAACTAGATAGTTTTCGAAAAAAAATATTTTTTAATGGGTAAATATTTTTTAAAAGATCTAAAATTTTACATTCTATTTCTTGGTGAGACACTCCTAACTAGTAACCGTCGCCGGGATAAGGTTACGGAGCATTACCGTAAAAATCAAAACTTAAAACAACATTCAATTTCAAACATTTCATTAAACACGACATAATTCATCCAATCTCATACATATTGTCCCTTATACGAGCCCTCGAGGCCTTAGAATCACTTTAGGAATGATCTGGGACTAAATTGGAAACATCTAAAATTTCATGGAAAAAGATGGAGGAGTTCACACTACAGGGGTCATACGGCCGTGTGGCCAGGTCGTGTAACTCACACGGCTGAGACACACACCCGTGTCTCAAGGCGTGTGGACATTTGAAGTAGGGACACACGGCCGTGTCCCAGCCTATGTCCGTGCCCGTGTAACTCTCTGACTTGGGACACATGGGCAAGCTACATGCCCATGTGCCAGGCTGTGTGCTAGGCCGTGTAATTGCCTGACTTGGAACCCTTTGAAACGTACAGGGGAAAAACGACCGTGTTGCATGGCCATGTGTCACACGGGGTGAGACACACGCCCATGTCTTAGGCCGTGTGGACAAGAAATAGGCCAATTTCAAGCCCTTTCTTTCACCTAATCCATGCTCACACCTACAAGCCATTTACACATACAATCAAGCTTCAAAATGTACCTAAAATATTCATAATAAAACTAGTTCAATATGGTATCCATCCATACAACCAATATGTCAAAAGGCACCGCAATCACATAGCATCACATTAATCTAAACATATGCATAATTTAGCCATTCATCAACCATATGTTTCCAACCAAAACTCCATACCAATCTTACCCTGAATGACCACATGACAAAATCACATTCAATTATTTAAAACATGCATTCACTTGACCATTTCAACGTCAACCATCAAAGCATTAAAATGCCAAAAGTTCATCAACCAAAACACCACATTTACAAGCCAAACATAATGACCATTTCATCAAACACAATTCACCTATACATGCCATTATAACCAAGACTCAATTTGAGTCTCATTCGGCTCAATTTGAGCTTGTTATCTTTGCATTCAGCTTATTTACTTTATTGAATAAATTTATTATTTAGTTTAGTTAATATTTTTACAACTTATAAATATGTTTTATGCTATTACATAATTTTAATATGCTTTGTTCTAGCCAATTTTATTGTGTCTTGACTTTATTAAATTTGTCTTAGTTATTAAATGTTTTCATTATGTCTTGGTCATAGCCAAATATTAATGTGCCTTGTTTAGTCTTTATTTAATTTGTCTAGTGTTTAATTAAAGTGTTTAGATTCTATTTTAATTATGTCCAGCTGAATGTGACTTAATTTAAGTTGGTTCATGTGTTTAATAGGTGCAGCGAAATCTGGCGGGGAGTAAATGCAAAGATGCATGCACGGTTTGGGTTCAAGAATAGGAAGATGCATGTTCGGCTAGCTACAATGAATGGTGGCTGAAAATTTTTTTCCCTAGGCACCTATTCAGCCAAGAGTCTCCAGCAAATTAAAACCCCAAGCTTGACCGATTCTTTCCCCAAGGCAGCATCATTCTGTTCACATTTGGTGTTCACACCTCATGTCCAATCGGCTGGCCTTGTTCATAATTTAAAAGACTACTCAAGCTCCTTGTTCACACATCTTTGGCTGTTCAAATCCAATTTAAATGCTGGCATCTTTTCATCCAAAAATTGCAAATTGAATGAGGTAATTTAAAGTTCATTGGCAGAACATAGCTAGTGCAATGCATCCTTGAAGTATCCAAATTCATGCAAGCTGATTAGCTCGTTGTAGAAGTTTTCCATTGGGGCTCCATTTAGCCAAACCTAGCTTCCGCAACTTAATGAATTTATTCTGGAATTTTCTAGCTCTTTCTAGCCGAATTACTTAGTCTTTAAGCTTTATATTTTGTCCATTTGGCTAGCTAGTTAGATAGGCTATAAATAGTTTGTTATTTCATTTGTAAAAGGACTTTTTGAGAATTTGTTAATGAAACTCTATTTCTGTGAGGTCCTTCCTCTCAAATTTTGTGTGAATCTCGATTTAACTTATCTAGCATGCTAGTGGCGTCAATCCGAACTCCTTCCGAACTTATCACCAGCCTTGGTGTGGCGTTCGTCCATCTAATTATACCTTCGGTTCTTACTTTGCTAAGTAACGGGTCGAGGTCTATCAACCTATTTCTGTCCTTCACCTTAAGCCATATAAGTTCCAGGGCGATACTCGCTATAGTATCAAATCGTTCTTGACGCTTAAGTTCCAACTTTCATATCCACCTTCTATCTTAACTTTATTTTCTTTGTTAAACCGGACCTACCCATTCCATCCATCCTTAATCTTTCCAAACCCCTTTGCTAGACTTCCGCTACCCTTAACTAAAAACATCCTTTTTCAACATTACGAACATTCTCCTTGTCGACAATTGGGCAAACAAGTGAGTCAACTCGACAACCCTGAGGGGGATCACATCAAAAAATCCTAGGAAGCTTCTCCAGCCTTGGAAACGTCTTTGGACAACTTCTAGGGTGTCTACATGTAGCTGGAATTAATTGGGATGCTTGGGAGCTGGTTAGCCTTCTTAGAGAGGTCTAAGGGCTGGATTTTGGTGTTTTCAACCAGCTTTCATTGAATGAAGTTAATCATTGAGCTGAAAAATTGAATGAAGTGCTGGAACTAGGCTAGATTCGTCCAAAGGGTTTTAATGAGCTTAAATGGGCCGCTTTGATCAGCTGAATGGAGTTCATTAAAATCTGCTTGGGGTTCATCAAGAGTTTTTGAGTGTGAACAGATGGAATTGAATAGCCTTTGTGTGTGAAAGCCCCAAATTAAATGGTCCCCTAGTGTTAAAAGCATTTCCAACAATGTGAAAACTTTCTTGGCCGTTGGTCTCCACGAAGGGATGCTTGGGAGAACTAAATCAGTAGCTCTCTTGCATTCAAGCCGTCCATTGTATGTGGCTGCACAAATTAATTCAGCAAATTAATTGAGTTTAAGACATGATAAATTCGACAGACAAGACTTATTTAATTTGGAGCATGTAATTAACTTGTCTAAGCTAAGACATATTTAAAACAAATAATAGCTAAGACACTAATTTAATTCAGCAGTAGCCATGACACATTAAAAATTGGTATTAGACTAAGACACATTTAACACTCTAATTTAACATATTCAAATTAAATACAAATTTATTAACATTTATCTATTAACTTAAGCTAAACTAGCTGAATTAACTAAATGCATTTATTTTATTCCAGC
This sequence comes from Gossypium bickii, assembly GCA_025503065.1. Classification (NCBI taxonomy): domain Eukaryota; kingdom Viridiplantae; phylum Streptophyta; class Magnoliopsida; order Malvales; family Malvaceae; genus Gossypium; species Gossypium bickii. The sequence continues at coordinate 83,189,990 of CP106718.1, forward strand.
AACTAAGTTGGTAAAAAAATTAAAACAAACTCAAAATGAGCAAACGAGCTCTTTGAGCTGGAAACGAGCTAAATTGAGCTCAACAAGCTGGAAGCGAACTAGTTCAGCTCGCAAGGGATTGGAAGCAACGCTTAGGGAGCTGGTCCAAGAATGTGCTTGGGGTGTCGTCGTATCAACTATTCAACTAGAAGCTGAGTTCACACCAAGTGTCCAACCAAATTCATATGTTCACATTGAGGGCTGTTCGTAAGCTACAATAGCATTAAAAATGGCTGCTTCCCATTCGGCTATCCAAGGGGAATCAAATCATATTCACATCTTATTTGGCTGATCAATTACTTCATACATGGGAGAATTCATGAACAATATTTAAGGGATTCAAGCCTCATTAATTCAACCAATGTACCAGCACATTTATGCATTAAGAATGAGGGATGAACCAATTAAATACAAGCTGCCATTCATTTGATCAAGACTCCATAAATATCTCAATTATAGGAGATGCATGTTTCATGCACCTAGTATTCAGCCAAGAGGGAATGAAGGTAGATTAAGGGCTGCACATCCATGGAACATAAAGAATGCTTCTTGACTAAGAATACATGTAAGCACCAAGAGGAAGGAATGTGGCTATTCGGCTGAAGCATGAATCTGCCAATTCATGAACAGAAATTTATTATTAAATGTGAACATTTTAAAGGTTGTGTGGACACATTAGTAGCCGAATTTCAATAGGCATTTTAGGGCTTATAAATAGTTGGTTTTGTAATCATTTGCTGGTTAAACAATTTAGACCTTTTTATGAATGTTTATAACATTTGTGAGTTATTCAACTCTCTTATTTTGTTTAAGACTCAAGATGACTTATCTAGCATAGCTAGTGGCGTCTACATTGTTTCTTTTGAACTTATCACTCCTAAACCGAGTGTGGCGTTCACCCCTATACCTTTGGTTCCTATCTCCTTATAGATAGTGGGTCAAGGTCCTATCACTTTCCATCTCAAGTGTTTTTCTAAGTCTCGGGTCAATACTGCATATAGTATTGTTTTATTCTTCAACCTTGGGCCCTTCCTATTCCTATCCAACATTTTAATTACTTTGTCTTCTTTGTTAGCCGAATCATCATCATCATTTCACTTAACCATTTCACCCAATATCTCTATTCCACCTTCTTTCAACCCGTAGCGGAACTTATCCTTAATCCATCCTAAAAACTCTTTGAAAACCCTTCAATTAAGCCTTCACTTAGCCAAATTCCATCAAACTCTGAATTGAACTGGACTTCCCTATTTTACGATCGGGCACAACTAAAATGACTCGAATCAACACCGAACTAAGTTCGTATCATTTGGTATCGGAGCTAGCTAAAATCGAGGAGTACAGACGTCCAAGCATCACAGGGCAAGTTTTGAAAAAGAATAAAAAAATAAAAAAATTCGAAAAAAATTTCGTGCACAAAAAAGCATTCATTTGTATTCAGTATTTTGTAATTAAAAAAAGAAGAAGAGAAATTTGAGCTTTAAAAAAAGTGTTTGGATAGTGTTCAATTGTACCTGAACCATCAAATTCTCTTCTGTTACAATCAATACCATCTCGCCACACTTTATAACCAAACTTAATTTATTTATTTTTCTTTTCAGCCTACCTTGCACCCATCTCATCTACTACCTTTACAAACCCCCTTTGTAACCGACCCCTAAAACTAGTAGATTAGTCTAATCGAGTCTTCTACAAACTTTGAGAGGCAAATCAAGTGGAAAAAGGCACAAGTGCAGTGAAAGCATTAGAGAGAATAAAAGCCATTAAAGAGTGCAAACACGAGTGGAGTGTTATATTATCTTTCTTTGTGAGTGGATTCGTGAGGTTTGTATTGGTAAGGCATTCATTTTCTATTTTTAAACACTTTTCTTTTAGATCAATAAATCATGTTTCAGAAAGAGCTTTCTGAATCAGATTTTCAATATGTGATGAAAGAAATGCGTAGAATTGTGAGATCTAAATTTGAAAGGTTGCATGAATGGTTGGACCGATTAGAGGAAAGAGAACAACGGGAACGACTGATGCGAGCTTAACCAATGAGCCAGTGGCTGAACCTTTGGAGCTACCTTTGGGACCAATCACCCGAGCTCGAGCTAAGAGGTTCCAAGAAGCTATATCAAGCTACATTGATCGAGTTTGGGGAGAAAAAGTGACCGATCATTGTTGGATCAGCTCACCAAGCTTAGTTTGCAACGTCTTGCTAGCTGACTTAGCTCGACTTTGCTTAATAGAGCTCAATTCGGCTTGATGCTAGCTCATTGAGCTTGATTCCAATTTATTTAATTCCATGCATTTAAGTTATTGAAATAAATTTATTTAATTGAGTTAGTTAATTAGTTAAAGTTCAGCTCAAATAATTTAAAATTTTTTAATGTGTCTAAATTCTGGACATTTTAATTTAAGCTTAAATGTGTTTTAGTTAGTGCATATTTTTAATGTGTCAAGTTTAGGACAAATTTAATTCTTGTTGCTAATTAATTTGTCCAGCCAAATGCAGCTATTTAAGTTGTCTTAGTTGCTGCCTATTTAATTTGTCTTTGTTCCAGCCGAACTTATGGTGTCCTAAAGCTAATTAATTTATTCAATTAAATGTGTATAGGTACATGTATGGGACAGCATGGATATTGTCAGCCCTTGAGTGCTATTAACCAGCAACTCTTCGGTGACACTGATACGGCCACGCCTAAGAACGGGCTTGGTTCAGCTCACCAAGCAAGGGTTTCCATCTTTCGCAAGCTGACCTAACTCAAACTCAGCTCGTTGAGCTCAATTTAGCTCGATTTTAGCTCAATGAGCTCGTTTCCATCTTTATTATTTTATGTGTTTCTAAGTTGCTGGAATTAAATAAATTATTTAATTGAGTTAGTTAATTTAGTTTCAGCTCATAAATGTGTTTTATTTTAATACATGCCTTTAATTTGTCAAGTTTAATACATATTTTTAAAATGTCTTACCTGCTACTGCATTTAATATGTGTCTTAGCTTTCTACAGCTTAATTAGAGTTTAATTAAGTGTCTTAGTCATGTTATTTTAAGTTGTCCAAGTTTTAGAAAAATTAAATCCATGTTTGAATTAAATTTGCCCAGCCCAATTTATTATGTCCTAGCTGGAATTAATTTGTTGACTTTAATTCTGTTTCAGGAACATACATGGACGACATAAATGAAGGGAAATATGCATGCACGTCCAAGGGAAGAGAAACTTATTAATTATGCACATTGAACCACAATGATCATGCATCAGCTAGGGGGAAAAATTTGAAGAATCATTGACTCATCCATGCCCCTACAAAGACATTGAATTAAGCCAATGTACCAGCATATACATGTATCGAAAGTAGGGGCTGAATCAGTTAAATATAAACTGCCCATTCATGTGCTCAAGACGACATAAAGAGTCAATTAAAGGACATGCATGGCATCTTCTCATTCTTGAACGTCCAAGGGGGATTGAAGGGATCTTAAAGGCTGGACATTCATGGACTTAAAGTATTCTTCATGACTAAGCATGCAAGCACACACAAAGGGAGAGGAATGTGACTATTCGGCTGAAGCATGAATCTGTCCACACCTTTTTAGCTCACCCAAATTGCTTCATTTAATTTTAGTTGATTGGACTCACCAAGGATTGTCCATTAACGTCCCCAAGGCCTTGGAAACTTCAAGGAAGCTACTAGGAAAGTTCAGGGAAGCTTCCAACTTCATTAAGCTGCTACATGCTGCCCATTTAGCTTCCTAATTAACTTTTCGGCTAGACCTTGTATTTGGCTATAAATAGCTTATTTTGTGAACATTTTTTTGGGGTTAGACAACTTTGAACTCTTTTATGAATATTATAACATTTGTGAGTTATTCAACTCCCTTTGTTCTTTTGTGACATAATTGACTTATCAAGTTATTCTTGTGGCCTCAATCTGATTCATTTGAACTTATCACTCTCCCGACTGTAGCGTTCACCCTTATACCGGCTGGTTCCTATCTTCATAATGATAGTGGGTCACTGTTTATCTATCCTTCTACCCACTTGTAAGTGTCCTATAAGATTTGGGTTAGTACTCCATTTAGTACTAGTTCTTTCTTGACCTTAAAGCCATTCGAGCCATCCATATTTCCATCTTCAAATCACCTTAGTCTCTTTGCTTAACTGAATCTATCACATATCTTACTTAGCCATTTTGAACCTCTTTTGGAAACTAAACACCACACTTATCCGAATTTAACCCCTTTATTCTAAATTGAATGATACTTCTCATTTTAACGACCGGGAAACTACACGACTTAACTTGTATCACCGAAGTGGGTTCGCATCATACACCAAGGGCCAAAAGATAGCTGATGCTTTCTTTCCTCTAGGCTGACCGTCCAGCTCTTGAAAGCAGCATTTTAAAGGGTTCATATTGCTGGAGATCCTTTTCACATGGAATGGCTGATCGGTTTTGTGCATTCACACTAAGGGACTACTTAGACTCGGCTTTCCCGCTTTGAGAACCATTGAAGTGCCCCAAGCTGATCATTAAAATTCAAGACATTTTTGCTCAACCAAGCAGCTCTATTAAATAGCATTTAGTCCCTTCGGCCAAACATAAACAAGGCTATTCAGCTCACCATCCTTTCAATTAATGTCCAGCTGAATGATCATCATCTAGACGCTTTCCATTTGTGTTTTTCAGGCTAAGAAGCTTCTAGGGACGTTCAAGAAACTTCAAGGAAATTTCCAACCCCTTTCTAGCTTTAATATGCTGTCCATTCAGCATCCCTAATAGCCCATTCAGCTACGCCATGTTTAGACTATAAATACTTAGTTATTTGCTGTTTGTAAGGACTTTTGATCACTTGATGAATATCATATTACTTTGTGAGTGTTTATATTCTCATTGTTCTCCATAGACTGAATTGACTTATCAAGCAACCCTTGTGACGTCAATCCCGTCTTTTTTGAACTTATCACTTTGTTAAAGTGTGGCGTTCACCCATACCAAGGTTCCTATATTCCATAGATAGTGGGTTAAGGTTTTTTATTTTCAATTTATCATTCCTATTTCCATCACTTTTCAATCTAAGTGCTTGTCTAAGTTTTGGGTCAACACGGCATATTGTGTTGGTTTATTCTTAAGCCTTAGTTGAAACCTTACCTTTGTTTCCATATCCATTTTGAAACCATCCCATTTGAACCTATCTTTCATAACTCCAAGCATATTTTGCAAATTGTTCAGACTTACTCAATTTTAACAATCGGACAAACAATACGATTCGAGACATCTACACCGAGCTCGTATCATTTGGTATCAAAACTTGTAAAATTGAAGTAAGTATCAGTGTTTTCGGTATTCCTGGGATTGTATTTTCTTAAAAAATTTCATGAAAAAAAAGAATATATATATATTTGAAGTGCAAATTCAAAATTAATAAAAAAATTTTAGAAGTAAAAAAAAAAAGAGAAAAATTAGTCGTACAAATTTTTTGCCCAAAAAATCATTTCTTACCAACAAGCCATTCGATCACACTTAAACCCTTTCATTTTGTTTGTTAGCCTACACATTATACCAACATCAATCCCTCACCCCAACCTAACACCACTTTTGCAAACTGACTCCCAACGGGAGCTTATTTGTCTAAGTAGTCCTTGGAGAACTTCGAGAGGCGAACTTGAGCGGCAAAAGGCAAGAGTGCGGTGAGATTATCCGAGAGGACAAAAGCAAAATTGTGTGAACTTTTCTTTGTGAGAGAAGTGTGAGGATTGTTGTGTGATTAAAATTCCATGTCCAGAAGTTCAAAAAGGAACCAAATGGACAGAGGTGGATTGAGACCCATTCACAATGTTGCTGGTGGAGGAGTTCCTGACTTGACGTTACAAGCTCTCATACGAGAAATGGAGCGGCTGCTTGGCCGTAAACTTGAGCCCATCGAAGATCGGCTATTTTGAGTTAAAACACGAGAACAACACGAAGGAACCCCTGAAGTTGAAAGGTGTGGGCGCGGGCATCCAAACCAAAACCGAGAATATCCTTATGACCCAAACGAGCAAGAAAGTGACTACTCATCTACTCGAAGTGTACGGCATTGAGGCCAACGAAATTGGGGCTATAGAGAAAGAGATTATCCTGACTACAATCTCAAGAACATCAAAGTGACTATACCATGATTCCAAGGGAAGAACGACCTCGAAGCGTATTTGGAGTGGGAGAAGAAAATTAAACTTGTCTTCAAGTGCCATAACTACTCAGAGAGTAAGAAGGTAAAGCTCGCTACCATAGAATTTTCTGATTATGCAATTGTATGGTGGGATCAACTCGTGACAAGTCAAAGGAGAAATGGGGAAAGGCCTATTTCGACTTGGGCTGAATGAAGGCAGTCAAGAGGAAAGGTTTTGTTCCATCGTACTATCACCGAGATTTGTATCAGCGGCTACAAAACCTCACTCAAGGCAACCAGAGTGTCGAGGATTATTATAAAGAGATGGAGGTTGCCATGATACGAGCTGATGTCAAGGAAAACTACGCGGTGACAATGGCTAGATTCCTAGCGGGGTTGAACCGTGACATCGCCAACATAGTGGAATTACAACACTATGTTGAAGTGATGGACTTGGTCCACATGGCGATTAAAATAGAGAAACAACTAAAGCGAAAGGGAACCAACCGAACCTATCCTACCTCTTCTACCAACAAATAGAGTCAAGGGACTAGTAAACCCCTATGCGTTCCAAGGAGCCTATTGCGACCACTAAAACCAATCAACCGAGTGGCAAGGTGATACAAACTCGTCTCGTGGGTTGTGATTCGAGTCGTAGATGTGCCCGATCGTAAAATGGAGAAGCTTCATTCAATTTAGAGTTTGAAGGAATTTGGTTAAGTGTAGGCTTAAAGGAATGGCTTTCAAAAATTTTTAGGATGGAGTAGGATAGGCTCTACTGGGTGATGTGATCCGGGTCGGTGTTGTCGAGTCATTTCACTTAAGTGCCCAATCATCAACGAGAAGATTGTTCGTAACGTTGAATGGATATTTTGGTTCAGGTAAAAGCGGAAGTTTAACAAAAAGGTAAGGATAAGTTTTGATGAATGAAATAGGTTCGGTTTAACAAGAAAATTAAAGATAGGTAAAATTCAGAATAGTGGGTGGAATGGAACTCGAACTTAACGTCAAGAATGGTTCAACACTATAGAATAGTGTCACCCCGATTCTTATATTGTTAAGGTGGTCGAATGGATTGGTAGATGGTTAGGAGAACGCCACAGCAATGAAGGTGATAAGTTTAAGAAACAAGTTCGTTAGACGCCACTAGCAAGCTAGATAAGTCACACAAGACTCGTACGAAATTTGAGAGGAAGAAACCTCACTTAAGAACACAATGTTCATATAATAAAATGGCAAAAGTTTCTTACAATTGAAAAATGCTAAGTATTTATAGCTATACATAAGGCTAGCTAAATGGACAAGCTAATAAGACTTAAAGGCTAAGAATTTGGCTATTAAATAGGATAGAATAATCTAGAATAAAGTCGTTAAAATACTAAGTCCAAATTCAGCTTGCTAGACACCAAAGGTTGCTTCATGGAGAAGGAAATAAGTTGGATGAACTTGGAAGCAAGGGAACTCTAATGGACTTGTCTAGGTTCGGCTATGGGCATAAATGAAGCATTAAAATTTGGTTCATGCTTGAAGATGGTGCATGAATTGGCCGAACCATCATGTTGCTTCACTTGATGCATTCATGCATACTTAGCATTGAAGAATAGCCATAATGCCATGAATGCGCAGCCCTTTAATACTCCTACATCTCCCTTGGTCGAATGAGGCTTTAATGTGCCTTGAATACTTGAATTGAATGTATAGAAATTCACCTCCCTTGTGGCCAACGTCCATGCACCTTAATAAATGGCAGAATAATCATGCATGGGAGAAGAATAGTTTGTTCTAGATGCTGGTTGGTACTTGCACGAATTTCCCAAGCATTTATCTTCCAATTGTCCATAAGTATGGTCCATGAATCTTCAAATACATGAACAATCAGCAGCTTCCTTTTGCGTGAACGTCCCACATGCATGTGTCCCATTGAATGCCGCCCATTGAACCTCAAATATTCATGCACATTGCATTAATGCACCCATACATTCGACTGCACCTACAAAAGACATGAACCAATATTAAAACAAGCCAAATTTGGCTGAACCAAATAACAACATGCTTTAGACATAATAATTAACATACTAATTAAATTATAACATAATTATTATAAACTAGCTAACATAATAAATTCGGCTAGCTCAACTAAGTGAAAAAAATTTAATGAACTGATTGAGCTAGGAAGTTTTAGACATGAGCTGTAGAAAATTAATTAAATTAACACAATCATTTAATTTATTTAAATGATTAAAAGAAATGAGCTGGAAAGAAATTGAATCGAGCTCAAACGAGTTGAATTAAGCTCAAGTGAGCTGATTTGAGCTGAGGGGAGCTCGGGGAGCTAGAGGTGAGCTGAAGTCAACTTGCACTAAGGTGCATGGATTCGTTAATGAGCTGATCCGAGCTTCTCCATCATCAACAAGCTTGTATTCATTCCAAAGTTGCTTGAATAAAGCCGAAACAGCCTCTTAAAGTCGCTTAGCTTGAGCTCGAGTCATGGGGCTTTTAGTGAGCTCGAGGGGATCGGGATCAGAACTTGTTGGGCTCCCGGGCGTGCTTACATCATTCCACCCTCTTCAAAGTGACTTATCTTCAAGTCGAGCCATTTGTTCACATCAAAGCATTCATCGTCTTAAGACCCTTGGTGGCCGAATGGAATAGTTTGGCTCACAACAACCTGATGACAAACACATCTTGAAAAGACAACACGTTAGTCACATGTCCTTCCTCTTTTTCGATAGGCCATATCAAAGTATCAACAACAAAATAAATAAGAGGGTTAGGGACACACTGATGTGAGCACGGTCAGAATCTTTTATGAAACGAGTGAGGGTTATGTGAGGCTGGTCACTAAGTCTACGAATCAAGCTCCGGCTATCACCTTAAACGATCTTCGCACCGTTGCGCAAGCTGACTTCAGCTCGATTTCAGCTCCTCGAGCTTCGTCTAGCTCGAATTAGCTCACTTGAGCTTAAATCAGCTCGTTTATAGTTTACTTCATTTTAGCTCATTTTAGTTGCCGGAATAAAATTATAGTTAATTTAGTTTAAGTTATTTAATTAATTTAGTTAAATTTTAAATGTGTTTTTCTAAGCTATTTAATTTGTCTAAATAATTTCGGCATTAATAGGGTTAATTCATTTAATTTGTCTAAATTACTACAACAATTTAAGTTGTCTTTAGCTCATTTAATTTGTCTTTCTTGAAGTTAAGTTTGTTTTTCCATTCCATCATTTAACCAATTTTATTCATCTTTATTTTCTTAGTTAACCCTAGCCTACTTAATCCTATAAACTTATCTATCATTCTAACCCACTTCGTTAAACTTCTGCTACCATAACCAAATCTAAACCTTCTTCACATCTCGAACAATCTCCTCCTCGACGATCAGGCAACAAGTGAAACGACTCCATTAAACCGAGCTGGATCACATCACACATTGACTTAAGAATGATGTGAGCACACCCGGGGTGCCTGAGAATTCAATTTTTGATCCTCTCGAACTCCCTCAAGGCCCCATAACTTGAGCTTGAGCTAAGCGAATGCAAGAGGCTGTTGCGACTTTAACAAGTCAATTTTGGAGTGAATTCCATCCCGAAGATGATGAACAAGCTCGGGTCCTTATTTTGAGCAAGCTTTGCACCTTAGTGCAAGCTAATTTCATCTCGGTTTAGCTCACTTGAACTCAAGTCAGCTCATACGAGCTCAATTCAACTCATTGAGCTCCTTATTAACTCTTTTAGCTCATTAAAATTTAAGTTGCTAGAACAAATTAAGTGTTTAATTTAATTTAGTTAGAATTATTATAGCTCATAAATATGTCTTAGCTTATTGCATGTTTTTATTGTGTCATAGTCGAATTTAATATGTCTTGTTTAGGACTTTATTAAATTGGTCTAGTTTAATTAATGTGTTAATTATAGTATCTAGATTCCATTTTAATTAAGTCCAGCTGAATGTGATTTGAATTAATGTTGGTTCATCCTTTCGTAGGTTGGCTGAATGCATGAAGGTGCATTTAATCAAGGAACATGAATGGCTTGGGTTCAATGCATAGGATGATGCATGCATGGCTATGTTCAATGAAATTTATGCTGTTTGTTAGGCTTCCCCAAGAACTTATTTGGCCAAGGAACAGCTGCACAATGAATTTCCTAAGCTTGGCCAATTCTCTCTCTAAGGAAGCATAATGCCGTTCACACCTGTTGTTCACACCATGAGTCCAATCGGCTGGCCTAGTTCACATTCAAAAGACTCTTCAAGCTTCATGTTCACACATTTTAGGCTGTTCAAATCCAACTTAAATGCTGGTAACTTCAGCCAAAAGTTGCACAATGAATGAGCCTATTTAAGCTCATTGGCCGAACCTAGCTAGGGCAATGCATCCATGAAGGCTCCATATTCATGCAAGTTGATTAGCCCCTTTCTAGAAGTCGTCCATTGAGCTCTATCCAGCCAAATTTAGTTACAGCACTTTAATGAATTTATTCCATAATTTTCTAGCTCTTTCTAGTTTAATTTTCTTAGTTATTAAGTTTGTAGTGTGTCCGTTCGGCTAGTTAGCTAGATAGATTATAAATAGTTGTTCATTTTGTTTGTAAAAGGACTTTGGCCAATTTGATTAATGAACTTTCTTTTCTTGAGTGAGTTTATCTCCTCTCCAATTTCGTACAAGTCTCATTGACATACTAGCGTGCTAGTGGCGTCTTCCGACTTGTTTCTGAACTGATCACCGTAACCCAGTGTGGCATTCACCAACCTACCCTTTTCACAAATCCACCTTAAACGATATAGAAATCAGGGTGACACTTTTTAGTGTTGAATCATTCTTGAAGTTTAAGTTCATTTTCCATTCCCATCTTCCTTATTTCATTTCCCACCTTAAGCCATATATGTCCCTGGGCGGTACTCGTTATAGTATCAAATCGTTCTTGCTGCTTAAGTTTGAAATTCCATCTCCACCACTTATCCAATCTATCTATCCTTTATTTCATTCTTAAACCGAACCTACTACATCCTTCTAAACCTACCATTCCCTTTAAACCAATTTGTTAACCTTCCACATACTTTAACCAAATTTATCTCTCGTCAATGATCGAGAAACTTCGTGAAACGACTCGATTAACCCAGGTCGAATCACATCATTTGGTATCAGAGCTTAAAAATGAGGAGCGCCAAAGATCAAATCAAACCGGAGTAGGTTCGTGGAGTGAAAAAAAATTGAAATTAAAAAAATAATTTTAATTTTCTTTGTATTTAGCATATAGTGTATTTGAAGTATTAAAAAAATAGATACGAAAATTTAAAAAAAAAAGAAAAGAAAATATGAGTGTAAAAAAAAAAGTGTGAAGTTGAAAGTTCTTGATTTTGTTCTCATTTCTTCTATTCCCGATCAAGCAAGTTTTGTTCTTCCTTCTATCATTTCTTCTACCCCAACGCCACACTTAAACAATTTTTTCTTTTTGTTCAGCCTACCTTACACCCTACACATCACATCCCTTGCAAAGCTGCAAACAGGTTTATACGAGACAAAATACGAAATTACGAGAGTGAAAAGAGCGGTAAAAGGCAAGAGTGTGAGCTTATTCGAGTGTATAAAATCATATTGAAAGAGTGAAACACGAGTGGAGTGAAAACCTTTATTTTTCTTTTCGAGTGACTTTGTGAGATTTTTGTGGTGAGGTATTTAGTTTCTATTTTCGTTCCTTATAACATTTTTTCTTTTCAGTAAATAAACATGTCTCAAGAAGAATTTTCAGCCGATGAATTTCATACATGGTCAAAGAGATAGGCCGAATGTTTGAAGAAAAACTAGGTCCATTACAAAAACGATTGGACAGAGTAGAGGAAAAAGCCCGACGGAAGCAAACTCCACCAAGTCGAGGAACGGAGTTACGATCATCATGACCACACTACTCGAGAAGAGACTCTTATCAAGACTCTTATTCAATAAGGCTTTCGAGACAAAGAGAAGCAAACTTCGAGTCAGAAATCTTTCAAGATGCCGAATGAGAAAGTACAAGTTATTCTTCGCATGCTTCCAAGACATCACACATGGAGAATCACTCTTGAAGAGTTGATTGAGATATCTATGAGAATACTTTCTCTTTCTTTGAGCAAAACACTTATCCTTTTGATTCTTTTGCATCGTCTTCATGTTGTAATGAAATAGAAAAAGCAATTGAAAAAGAAGAAAAAGAAAAAGGGAATGAAAATGAGAAAAGAAAAAGAGAAGTGAGAGAAAAAGAAAACGAAGAAGAGAAGATTGAAAAAGAAATTGAAGAAAAAGATGAGAGTGTAAAAGAAACAAGTGTTGTTCAAAAACAAACGAAAGAAAAAGAGGCAAAAGAGCAAGAAAAAGTGAGGAATTTGTTTACTAACCCAGATGTGAATTTGTCTTGTTGTGTTTCTTTTCAGGTTCCCGAAAGACCGAAAGATAATTTTCAACTTCAATACCTTCCTGACAAGTGACGCTTTCGCATGACTGAAAAAGGTAAGGTTGAAGATGAAATCGACCCACATGAGCCCAAAGGTAAGCGAGGTAAGGAAATTTTAACAACCGAGTCACGACAAACATGTTTGAAAGTTATCGATAACATTTTTGATGACTTAGTTTTTAGAAGATCCCCTTATCTTCATCTAATTAATTGCTATTCCTTGGTTGTGGTTAATGAGCTCGTTCCTAAAGAAAGCACAAGGAGTTTTGTAACACCCCTAACCCGTAATCCGTCGCTAGATTAGGGTTACGAGGTATTACTCAACTAACCAGAATGTCCATCCATACACATGAATCTTATTACTTAAATAATAATATCACAAATAAACAAGTCATCTCAAAATAATATCATTAGCATTATTTAAAAAATAAAATAATTCCATTCAAATAACAAAACACTATTCATTTGGTCATTTAAAAGTAATGGCCGAATAGGCATATGGTACTTATTCATTTATTTCACTTATGTTAACAACAACACATTCAAATATATATCATTACTGAATATATGCATCCTTTTTGATCATGTCCATTCCTCAATTCAATACCACAATCAATTATAAATTTCAAATCAACTCATATATCTCATAATTTCTTATCACATCTGGCAATATTCATTTCATATATATATATATTCCATCATAAGCACACCTTAGCTAAATATTACTTCAATAATCTAGCCATTTATTTCTCATGGCCGAATATACTATAACACTCAGTGGAAGATTTTAAGCTCCAAACTAAATCAAAGTCAGGACCAAATATTTACAAACGAGTATACTTCAAATTGGTTCATTAATGTATCACCTTTGATAATCACATACACAAAATATGACCAATTTCATTCGTGTCTAGTCACGTTGGTACATTCAATTTATGCAAAAATATATTTATCAACCCAATGACCTATCTACCATATTCAACCAATTTCAAATACTCAAATTCACATATAACATATTATGAAATAACTTCCCAACTAGGCTTATAATATATATACTAATATACTCAATTAGTAATTCCATAATTAAACATGATCAAATCTTACTCAAACATAGAAACATAGCCATTTTCGCATGGCATATATATATACATATCATTCAAACACAACCCAAGGGACATAGTCTATACATGCCATAAGTTCAAAAGAGATACAACTTATAGAGTACCAAAGTTAGGTGATAGTGCAATTGACTTTGACGAAGATCCCCGAGCACGAACTAGCCTTCAAAGTCTATAGAATAGTCAAATGAACACAACAATAAGCTATCTCAGCTTTAAGCAATAGTAAAGAATGAAATTAAACATCGCAAAAGTAAAATCAAACTAACATGAATATCATCAACCACATAGCCGTAGGTTTATATACATATATATCCACCAAATTACCATTAAATAACTACCATGTGTGGTAATTTCAAAACCAACATTCATGCATTCCTTATTCGATATCAAATAAAATTATGCATCATCATTTCATTCAAAACATGTTCGAAAACTCATAACCACAAAACATAACTCAAATTTCATAAGTGAACTTCACTATTACCATATTAATACTAACCTTTCTAGATTTCATGAATCACATACCTGTTAATTCCATTATGTTTAATACAATTCGCTACATCATATCTTTAGTAAATTCGCAAACCCGCACACTTAGTGCAAATTTATGTAACGTATCTCACACTTAATGTCGTTACTTTGATAAAGTGCACACATAGTGCCATTTACTTGTAATGTATCGCACACTTAGTGCCATTACTTGTAATGTATCGCACACTTAGTGCCATTACTTGTTTCTGCACACTTAGTGCTAGATGACCGATTTCGCACACAAAGTGCTCGGTATATAAGCTTGCACACATAGTGCTCTTTAACCTATCTTTCCTCATTCATAAAAAACACATATAATTTCATTATCATTTAAATAAACACACATATATATACACATATTCAAACAAATCATTTCTTCCACCAATTATCATCACATTCGGCACATTTAATATACATATATATACATGTTCATCATCTCATCTCTCCTATCAATTTCCACCACATTCGGCATACTTAATATACAAAATAATATATATCCACATATTCAATTACAACATAACTCTCATTTCAATTTCAAATATAACCATTCCTTAACACATGTACATATATTTGATCAACCCAATATCAAAGCTTATATATATATATGCTAACCCCACATTTAGCTAAAACATAATATTTTCCATGCCACATTCGGCATTATGCAATTAATTTTATTACTTCACTTTAATATGTACATTTTATTATAGAATAAAATTTAATTCAATCCGGTTGCTTAAAAACTTACCTCGAAAATTGTCGGATTAAGCTTCTCGGCAATTCGTTTAACTTTTCTTTTCCCCGATCCGATCCCAGTTCTTTTCGTTCTTGATATAAATAATTTCAAAATGAGCTCATTCAAATAGAATTTCATTCATTTTAGCCCAAACTACATAATTGAAAAATTTACTAATTTATCCCTAACACTTTGTACTTTTACAATTTAATCCAATTTTCACAAAACACAAAATATGCTAAATTTACATATTTTAAGCTAGGGCCGAATGTTCACAAAGCTTATAAAAGTCCCCATATTTCATAAATTCTACAATCGAGCCCCTCAAATTACTATTTTTGAAATTTAGTCCTAAATACTGAATTTAATCAAAATTTCCAACATAAAATTCAATAATCTAACACATATATTTTATTTAAAATCATCAACCATCACAAAACACAAGATTCCATCCATGGCCGAACATCACACATGCATCAAAATAAAAAATTCTAACATGGGTCGGATAGTATTCAAAGCAACGATCTCAAAAACGTAAAAATTATCAAAAATCGAGCTAAACTTATACCTTAATCAAGCTTGAAATGTGCCGAACCCTTGAAATGTTTTTCTCTCTTTTAGTTTCGGTCAAGAGGGGTTGAAGAAGACGAGCATGCAAGAAAATTTTATGTTTCTTTTATTTATTATAAGTTTATAATATAATAGTTAATATATTATATCATTATAATAAAATGAGCATGCAAATGCATTATAAAAGCATAATGCTGTCCACTAGCATGCAAAAAGGGGTCAATTTACAACTTAAATCCTCAGAAGACAAATCAATTTAGCCACTAAATTTAATAAATGTCTACTTTTATCACTTACGCAATTTAGCCTTTTTCTTTAAATTAAACACACAAACGATCCAATTAATTCACGAAAATTTTTGCACATGCACACTCATAAATCATAGACACCAAATATAATATTTAAATATTCTATCGACTCGGATTTGTGGTCCTGAAACTACTTTTTCCGATTAGGGTCAAATTCGGGCTGTTACAAGTTTTTCTCTTGATTTGCCTTGTGAAGAAAACTTTGTTGATGTCGTTAGGTCAGTTCAACAAACCCAAAATTTGATCTTGCGTGATAACGGGTTTTCATGAAAAGGGCTTAATCTGTTTGAATATGATATTAACGTGCACCCACTAAAGTTTTGTGTGAAATCTTTGAACTTGTGCAAATCTAATTTGAAGAATGTAAAGGGTTTTGATTGTTCGTTATTTTGTATGCACAAACCTTATCGGTTTAGCATGTTTGACTTAATGAACCCTTTGCTACACTTTGGCGTAAGTAATCAAACTCGCGTGGTTAAACCTGGAATCTGTTTTGGTTCGTTTTGTGGGAAAATCAAGCATCCTCAATTTTGTGCAAACAATTTCTATTTATTTGATGCTTGGTTTTTGAATTAGGTAACGAAATTTGATAAATTTGTTTTCAATTTAAATTCGTTCCTTAAAAAATTTCTGTGGTTGTACATGAAGTTCGTGATTCATTCTGAAAAGGTTAACTCAACCACGAAGTTTCGACTACATTACCTTTCCGAGGAGAGAAGGTTTATGTTAATTGAAAAAGGTAAACCCAATCTTTGGTTTCCTACTCATAAGGATCTACAAGGTAAGGCTCTTGAAAATATTAAAACATTTTTGTTCTCTTTGGATTTTGACAAAAATCTTGTTGCTGATTTGGTTTTCGAAAAACACTTAGATCGTGACGTGCTTGACTATCTTATTTTGCTTATTGATGAACTATCTATTTTGGATGTTGATAAATAGATTCTTGTTTATGATCATCGTAATTTTTTTGGCGAGCATGTGATTAAACGAAAATTACATTGTCCAACTAAGTTAAACCATGAATCTTGTAAACCTTTTCAATTACTTGTTTGTGATGATTACGTCTATCTTTTGACTCATTATTCACATTCCAATCATGACTTGTGGTGTAACACCCCAAATCCGGCCTGGACGTTATGGCCGAATCTGGCGTGTCACATTGAAGTGTTTTTCGAAAACCAAGTTTTCATTGAAAACCCTCCTTAATATTAAAAACTAAAGTCTCAGTTTGCGCTCGTTCAATTTTGAAACGTGGTTCATTGGAAATTTAATCACTTTTAAAAACGTTATTAACTTCGTTAAAAATCTCTTTTAGTTGCAGAAGCTAAATTAAGGTAAATAAGTTTAAAATGTATGTTTAAAAAAAACAGTAATTGGGTTGAAAACTCGTCTACGTCTAACAAATATAGAACGTAACAAAATCCCAAATCTAGAATTAAATCCAGAGAGGCCTTATTATAGAAATTAAAACCCAAAACAAAATTTAAAGCATTTATAAAGTCCAAAGCATATCAGCCGTAGTCGTGTAGTCACCTCTGAGTCCTCCGCAGCATCGATCCTCCTAATGCTGGGGATAACCTACACAGTTAAAAACGGGGTGAGTTTATGAAAACTCAGTGTGTAATCCCTTTACTAGAGTAATGGTCAGTATACGGAAATAAAAACTAAAACAGTCTGGGCCAAAGCCTTTTAACAGTAATAGTACAGTCCAGTTCAGAGCATACGTGGGCCAAGCCCACTACAATATCATTTGGGTCACAGCCCATAACAGATCAATTGGGCCTAGCCCAAACCAATAACAGAACAAGTGGCCTTAGCCCAGTACAGTGACAGATCTCATAAATAGATATGCAACAGTATGAGGATGCATACCACCCCGGTCCAACCAACACACCACCCGTACCAACCCTACACTCCTATGGGTATAAAATCGACCCACCCAGCCAACACACCAAGCCTAGCACCGGTTGCGACACTAAGTCAACAGAACAGCTCGACGCAATGAAGAGAACGGCTAAAAGCCATAAACAAAATGGTTATAAACCATAATCAGGATGGCATAAAGCCATAGTCAGGATGACACAAAGCTGTCGGTAACTGTAATAAGTTTGGCACACAGCCATCAGCGATGGTAATATAATCGACACACAGCCACGGGTAATCATGATCGACACAAACTCATCAATATATATGTTAGGCACATAGCCACCGGTAGATATGATTGGCACAAAGCCATAATCAAGATGGCACAAAGCCATATTTAGGTTGGCATAGAGCCATAATCAGATTACGCAGCTTTAAGCAATCTGTCGGTCCACAGTCGTCTCATGCGACCCGTGCAACCCTATTAGAACTTCCTTGTATCAATGTCCCAACCCCATGCAATATGTCGTGTATGTCATGCTCAACCATTACACGTGTACGCAAAATGGCCATGCCCAGTAACAGTTATTTACACACATATTAAAAGCATATCAGTCACATGAACACAGTCAAGTCAGTTAAAACACAATCAAACAGTCATAGTCAAATCAGTCAAATTCATAGTCTAAGGCAGTCATTTACTCACAAAGGCAAAACAATCATTTTACCCTATAAGGGTATTTCAGTAATCCTACCCTTCAGGGGTATTTCTATAGTTTCACAAATCGAGGGTATTTCAGTAATTTCACAAATAGAGGGTATTTCGGTAATTTCACAAATCGAGGGTGTTTCGGTAATTTCACAAATTAGGGGTATTTTGATAATTTCACAAATCGAGGGTATTTTGGTAATTTCACAAATTGAGGGTATTTCAGTAATTTCACAAATCAAGGGTATTTTGGTAATTTTACAAACTAGGGGTATTTCGATAATTTTGCGAACCAGGATATTTCGGTAGTTTTACAAATCGAGGGTATTTCGGTAATTTTGCAATATAAAGGTATTTCGGTAATTTTTGCAAATCGAGGTCTCAGCAAACCAACAGAATGTCCACCGTCGCCTCGAGCGACTTAAGTAACCTAAACAGTCACAACGGTGTAAATGGGCCTAAGGCCTATTACTCAGCCCAAGTGGGCCCACACACTCGTATGGCCCAATTAGCCCAGAAATAGCCTCGGCTATACGAACATCACAATTCAAACCAATAGAAACCATATAACATGCACTTTATTCGTGTGGGGCCCACAGCCTAGTGGGCCCACATGGCCCATTGCCCAAAAACGACCCTAGCCATGTGGACTACGCGGCTCGGTCTAACATTTACCACAATATGAAAATTTAATCTGTGTGGGGCCTACACACCCATTTTGACCCCAACACGACCCAAAACAACCTATGCCCATGAGAACGCTCATGGTGGCCTCAACCATCTTACGCCCATATTCATGGGCTCGGTCCACCACACGTGTGATCGCACGTTCGTGTGGCATCATTTGCTGGTATTTTGACTTTCAAAATTTTGTCGATCTACGATCAGAAGGAGTGTGGTTACACCCACTCTATCGGCTTTCTTGCCGACTGTCGAATACAAGGTACTGTTACACACCTGTTTAAGCGAATAGAGTAAATCCCCACGAACAACAAACTTGATTACGCAAATACGGTTTAATCCTTCCTTAACCTAGTGGTTACCAAATCCTGAGCACAACCTGCATTGAATCCCAATATCTTTAACTATCATTATGAACAAAATAACTAAAACCAAATGAACGACATCTTACCACCAAGCAGAACTAAGAATAGTTGATAGATGAAATCGGTCTACCAGCCCAGAGTCAAAGGTACTCAGGAAACAGAGACCAAAAGGAAATATTGTTCCTTTATCAGGAATCAGTAACATAGGAAGATATTAGAAGGAAAAAATGCAACCGTAGAGAGAAATAAGAATAAGCCAAGAGTACTTACCGATTCACTAGCGGACTCTCACTAGCCGAACACAAAATAAAGAGAATAAAGGGAAGTATTCGGCTAACTCAAAACAGGAGAGAACTGAAACTGAAAAGAGGGGGAGAGCATTGAGATTCGATCAATCAATCGAAAAGGGAGAAGAGGAAAAACAATAAATGAAAAGTGAAGAAAAGAGTGAGTATTTGGCTTAGGCAAAGGTAAGGAGAAGAAAACAGAGAAAGATGGAGGGGAAGAAAAGAATAGCAAAGTTAGAAGAATCAAAAGCGTCCACACAGCAAGGCAGGATCGACCAAACGAACCATAATGCGCCAAAGAACTCAAAATAAAAACCTCGAAAGTAGAAAATATACCGATATGAAAAGAAGGAAAAGTTTTCAGCAAATTCAAAACCTCCAAATGTTCCAATTGCCGAAAAACACTCTCCTAGCAGAATTTCCTATGCTTCCCCTTACCAATTTGACACAACACTCCCACACTCTTCAAACTCCTTGTTTTTCTCCATAAATCACTCCCTTAATCTCTCCACGAAATTCTCCTTGATTTACTCCAACTTTCCATTCAAATTCAATTCAAATTCTGATGACCAATTCAACCACAGAGTTCCAGTCCAGCTCCAAGACCTCCCTAGCTCAAGCAGCAAAACAACATACAATTGCGCACGCCCAACCTCGAACCTCAGACTCCTTGTCACACATGTAGCGCCACCTTGCCACTAGATCACCCACTCTCTTTGTGTCATTTTTATCCTTCAATAAATTGAAAGGTCTAAACGCCAACCACTAGACCAAGTTTCTTTAAAAGAAAAACCAAAATAAATTGCAAGAGCCAAAACTTGAACTCAGGCTCCCTCGCAACCTTAATGACGCCACAACCACTAGACCACATGCTTTCTTATGTCATTTTTTTAACACAATAATTTAAAATGCCTACATCCAAGAATCCAGGGTTTTATCCACTTAAAACCAAAATTTAGCTAAAGCCCAGGTTTGAACCCAAGACTTCTCCAATACTTCTCAGGACCCTTAATCACCAAAGCAGACATACTTTTATGTTATTCACTTGCACAGCTAAATTCCAATTCCTCCGGTATGCGAACCTATTTCTTCTAGTCCTAAAATTTGGGGCATTACATGTGGAAACACTTTAAGTTGTTTGAGTGCATTGCAACCTATTCGATTTTGTTCTGAACATTTGACGAGGCATTGGCGAGTAAATTAGTTTGTTTGCATGGTTGTAAAAATGGTAATTTGAATCTGTCCATTCGCATGCGTTATACTTGTCTTGTTATACATATGCTTGGGCTGCAAGTTTGTTTCCATTGCTTTTTGCTAACTCGTGGTTATAAATTTCGGTTGACTCATTTTTCGTTCGCCCCATTCATCCAAGGCAAGCCGCGCAAACATTTTAAAGAGAACCAATGGCTCGACTTGAGGACAAGTCATTCTGAAGAAGGGGAAATGATGTGAGCACACCCGGGACGCCCGAGATTTCCAATCCTCTCGAACTCCCTCAAGGCCCCATAACTCGAGCTCAAACTAAGCAAATGCAAGAGGCTGTTGCGACTTTAACAAGTCAATTTTGGAGTGCATTCCAACCTGTAACACCCCTAACACGTATCCGTTGTCAGACTAGGGTTAAGAGGCATTACCGGACAAATGAAATCTTTTACGGACATTTCATAATATAATTCATCCAATTCAATCAAAGTGTCCCTTAAATAGGTCAATGAAACCTTGAATATGCTTAAGAATAGGGTCAGGACTAAACCAAATACATACTGAAGTTTTCAAAATTTTAAAAAATTTTCTAAGTTACAGAGGTCACACGCCCGTGTGGGCAGGCCGTGTGCCTCCCACAGCCTCAGACACGCCCATGGGTCTAAGCTGTGTCAAAACAGGGCATACATACTCACCCGTGATCGCTATTGACTTCACCACACGGCCAGTCACACGCTCGTGTGTCCTACCTGTGGTCGAACCTTACTTGTTTTGAATTTCAACCATGAGGGACATGGTCAAGCCACACACCCGTGTGCTCAACCGTGTGGGCATATATAGGCCATCTTCAAGGCTAAAATGCCACCCACACTTGAGTTATCCCTACTGATACGATCCGCCTTGAGGCTGAATCGAGTCGTATGTAAGATGCCCGATCGTCTACGAAGGAGTATTATTTGATGTGTTTAAAAGAAAGGAAAATGGTTATGTTTTGGTAAATGGCAGTAACGTGGGTTGAAGAAGAGTTAGGTAGATGAATGGTTTGATGGTTGAAACATGAAAGAACCCTTAATATAAGATTAAGGACCCGAATCTTATAGGTTTCAAAGGAGAGATTAAATTGAATTAAAACCGAGACCCACTATCTAGCAAGATAGGAACCTACGGTATTGATTTGAACGTCGCACCTAAAAGGATGATAAGTTCAAGAACAAATTCAGATTGACACCACTAGTTGGAAGATAAATCAATTTAAACCTTAGAGAATTTAGAGATTGGATAACACACAATCTGAAAATTTCATAAAGCATCAAAAGTGCCTTCTACAAGCTAATAACAGAGTATATATAGTGTTTACATGTGGTTAGCTGAAGAGTCAAATGAATTCAGCTTTATTATGCATTTAAATGGCTGAAATAAAATCTAATCAATAGGTAAAAACTCTTGAATTCCTCCAGCCAAATAATAGTAACTTTGTGACTCCTAATGAGCTGATTTCAATGAGTTTGAATGCTTGGTTTCATGCTTTCTTAGTAGCCCAATGGTCACCAGCAACTTAATGAGAAGTTGTAACTCTTGTGTGATCTTTTAAGCCTCAAATGGTTATGGAAGATGAATAGGCATCTGCCGAATTTAATGGAGATGTAATGCTTCCGTCAATGATCATAACAACTCCCTTTAATGTTAAATAATTCTTCCCCATGTGTGTAACCGTTTTCACTTGAAAAGTCACATTAACTCCTCATAACATCCCTTGAGTGTAACGGTTTTCAGCTGAAAAGTTTCCTACATTCAAACACATTAAACAAACAAATTAATCACATTTAAACACTTATTAAACTTAAACACATTAAACACTTGACTTTATTAAATGAACTAAAAGTTAAGACTTCAATTAATGCAGTAACTAATTAATTTATGGAAGCAGAATTAAATTAACTTAAACTCATGCTTCATGAAAACATCCTAGTAACTAGATTAATTAATAAGCCTTTTATTAAATTAACTTAAACTCAGACTTCGTTAAAACATCCTAGTAACTAGATAATTAATAAGCCTTTTTATTAAACACAACTTATTTAATTAAACTAAACACCTTTATTTAAAGCTAATTTAAAAGTTTTAAAAATAAAAATGCATGAATTGAATCAAGCTAAACACAAGCTGAATGAGCCGAATATGAGCTTATTTCAACTTGGAAAAGCATGCACATTGGGCTTATTAAGTTGGCCCGATTCTCCTCGTTTTGTCCAGCCATTAACTTGCTCCACTTTTGCTCAACTAAGGCCGTAATAGCTTCCTTGAAACGTTTTGCCTGTGCTCGGGTGATAGGTCATTCTGGCAACTCCAATGGCTCTTTGTTGGAACTTGGTGCGACCCGGATCATAGCTGTATCATCCTCTCCCTCTTCAAAGCGTTTTGTCCTCAAATCGAACTCTACATCAAAGAGAGATAGACCAGACACATTAAAAGTTGCACTTATATTAAATTCACCCGGAAGGTCTAATCGATAGGAATTATCGTTGATTCGCTCCAATACTTGGAATGGACCATCACCACGCAGTAATAATTTGGACCTTCTTTGAGCTAGAGATCGTTCCTTCCTCATGTGAACCCACACCCAATCCCCGGGTTCAATGCTTTCGCCCTTTGTTAGCCTTACGCACATATTGCTCCGTTCGAGCCTCGATATTAGCTTTAACCTTTTGATGTAATTTTTTCACATAGTCCGCTATCCTTTTGGCATCTACATTAAGAATTTGATCATTAGGTAATGAGATTAAGTCTAGAGGAGATAAAGGATTAAACCGTAAACTATTTTGAATGGAGAGAATTTAGTAGCAGAGTGAATAGTTCGGTTATAAGCAAACTCTATGTGAGGTAAACACTCCTCCCACGACTTGAGATTTTTACGAATTATGGCTCGTAGTAGTGTGGATAGGATGCGATTCACCACTTCAGTTTGGCCATTCGTTTGAGGATGACATGTCGTAGAGAATAAGAGCTTCGTGCCTAGCTTACTCCAAAGTGTCCTCCAAAAATGACTAAGAAACTTCCCATCATGATCAGACACTATTATCTTCGGAATTCCATGCAGCCTAACAATTTCTTTAAAGAAAAGGTTAGCAATATTAATAGCATCATCAGTTTTTGAACATGCAATAAAATGTGACATTTTTTAAAATCGGTCTACGACTACAAAAATGGAGTCTTTTCCGGTTCGAGTTCGCAGTAATCCTAAGATAAAATCCATAGATAGATCAACCCAAGGCCCTTCAGGAATAGGCAAAGGCATGTAAAGCCCATGTGGGTTAACCTTCTATTTTGCCTTTTTACAAGCCACACATCACGAACAAATTTTCTCAACATCTCGTTTCATCCGTGGCCAAAAGAAATGTTCTTCCAGAACTGCCAAAGTCTTTGCAATTCCAAAATGGCCCATAAGTCCACCACCATGTGCCTCGAGTACAAGTAACTCTCGTACGGAACTTTACGGAATACAAAGCTTACCTGCTCGAAAAAGGAAGCCATCAAACCTGAAAAACTTATCAACAGCAACATGTTCACATAATTTATGCACATCTCCAAAACCAGCATCAGAAATATACAAATCTTTCAAAAATCCAAAACCAAGCAATTTTGAATCCAAATGATTTAATAAAGTATATCGACGGGATAATGCATCAGACACAATATTTTCCTTACCCTTTTTATACCGAATAACATAAGGAAAGGATTCAAGAAATTCTACCCATTTTGCGTGCCTTTTGTTAAGCTTGTGTTGTCCTTTGATGTGTTTGAGCGATTCATGGTCTGAATGGATGACAAACTCCTTCGGCCACAAATAGTGTTGCCATGTTTCCAATGCCCGGATCAAAGCGTACATTTCCTTATCGTATGTTGGGTAATTCAATGGTGCGCCACTTAGCTTTTCACTAAAATACGCCACGGACTTTCCTTCTTGAGTCAACACAGCACCAATCCCAATACCTGAGGCATCACATTCAATTTCAAATGTTTTGTCAAAATTAGGTAATATAAGTAATGGGGCATTAGTTAAATGATCTTTAAGTGAAATAAAAGATTTCTATTGTTCCTCGCTCCAAAAGAAGGCAGAATTCTTTTTAATCACACTTGTGAGAGGTGCGGCCAATGTTCTGAAATTTGGAACAAAGCATCGGTAGAAACTCGCTAAGCCATGGAAACTTCGTACTTGACTTATGTTGGTCGGTCTAGGCCATTCTCGAATAGCTTTCACCTTTTCTTGATCTACTTCAAGTCCTTGAAAGCTAACAACAAATCCTAAGGAAATGTCAGCACTCCTCATTTTCTTGATATGATACCAAATTATACGATCCGCCTTGAGGCTGAGTCGAGTCATATGTAAGATGCCCGATCGTCTACAAAGGAGTATTATTTGATGTGTTTAAAAGAAAGGAAAAATGGTTATGTTTTGGTAAATAGCAGCAACGTGGGTTGAAGAAGAGTTAGGTAGATGAATGGTTTGATGGTTGAAACAAGAAAGAACCCCTAATATAAGATTAAGGACCCGAATCTTATAGGTTTCAAAGGAAAGGTTAAATTGAATTAAAACCGAGACCCACTATCAAGCAAGATAGGAACCTACGGTATTGATTTGAACGCCACACCCAAAAGGATGATAAGTTCAAGAACAAATTCAGATTGACGCCACTAGTTGGAAGATAAGTCAATTTGAACCTTGGAGAATTTAGAGATTGGATAACTCACAATCTGAAAATTTCATAAAGCATCAAAAGTGCCTTCTACAAGCTAATAACAGAGTATATATAGTGTTTACAGGTGGTTCGTTGAAAATGGCTGAAATAAAATCTAATCAATAGGTAAAAACTCTTGAATTCCTCCAGCCAAATAACAGCAACTTTATGACTCCTAATGAGCTGATTTCAATGAGTTTGAATGCTTGGTTTCATGCTTTCTTAGTAGCCGAATAGTCACCAGCAACTTAATGAGAAGTTGTAACTCTTGTGTGATCTTTTAAGCCTCAAATAGTTATGGAAGATGAATAGGCTACTGCCGAATTTAATGGAGATGCAATGCTTCCATCAATGATCATAACATCTCCCTTTATGTTAAATAATTCTTCCCCATGTGTGTAACCGTTTTCACTTAAAACGTCACATTAACTCCTCGTAACACCCCTTGAGTGTAACAGTTTTTAGCTAAAAAGTTTCCTACATTCAAACACATTAAACAAAAAAATTAATCACATTTAAACACTTATTAAACACTACTTTAACTTAAACACATTAAACACTTGACTTTATTTAATGAACTAAAAGTTAAGACTTCAATTAGTGCAGCAACTAGTTAATTTATGGAAGCAGAATTAAATTAACTTATACTCATGCTTCATTAAAACATCCTAGTAACTAGATAAATTAATAAGCCTCTTATTAAATTAACTTAATAAGCCTCTTTATTAAACACAACTTATTTAATTAAACTAAACACCTTTATTTAAAGCTAATTTAAAAGCTTTTAAAAATAAAAATGCATAAATCGAATCAAGCTAAACACAAGCTGAATGAGCCGAATATGAGCTTATTTCAACATGCAAAAGCATGTGCATTATGCTTAATAAGTTATCCCGATTCTCCTCGTTTTGTCCAGCCATTAACTTGCTCCACTTTTGCTCAACTAAGGCTGTAATTGCTTCCTTCAAAAGTTTTGCACGTGTCGGGTGATGGGTCCTTGTGGTAACTCCAATGGCTCTTTGTTGGAACTTGGTGGGACCCGGATCATGATCGTATCACCTACAAGCTCAAACAAGCATTATTCCATACACAATTGGCAACCAAAATCATGTCATAAGATCAACATATCATCTTATTTAATCTCATTTATATTCATGCCAACTTGTATACCAAATTGCACAACTAAAACACATGTATAGCCAAGCATGATACATTTACATCTTACCTTTCATATAACCATTTCATTGATCAAACATACATACTCATATTGCAACTATATGCATACCACAATTTTGACATTTTCATATACATATAATCATAGCAAAATCAACATCATATGGTATGGCATCACATACCAAAGCACAATCACTTATCTAGCCATATCACGTGGCTATATACACCTATCTTAACACATTTCCAAAACAACTAGCATATACATGCCATACTTAATATATATATTTCCAAAAGGTACAAAAATGAGCTTAGGTAGTGTGATGACGACCCTCGACGGTCCCGAGCCTTCAGTAGCATTGATGATCTATAAAACAGAACAAACACACACAAAGTAAGCTTTCAAAAGCTTAGTAAGCCATATACAAATAAACTTATCATATAAGCATTCAAAATATATAATCAATATGGATTCACTAATAGCTCAATTGCATAGCCATAATTCTTCTTGGCACATTCACTTAGCCATTCATCTTTCAATCCTGCATAACACCATATACTTTATTGGATCCTAGCTTGTCCATTCATGTAACACATTTTACTTCCTCAAATCCAAATACATAACTCGTCTAGGTTAGTTCATGAATACACTTACCTTTTTAAACACACAATATGTATATATCAAACGTACCTGAAACGGATATACAATTCACATAGTCATTTGTTTCTCGAACTTGCCCGTTGAACCCTTCGAAACTAAATAGGATACTCAGAGTGCTCAGAATAGTCGTACAATGCCAATATCCTAGACGTGGTCTTACATGTAACCAAATATCGATGCCACTGTCTCAGACAGGGTCTTACACGAATCATTACGATGCCAATGTCCCAGACATGGTCTTACACGTAAATCTCATATCGAAGCCAACATCCCAGACGTGGTCTTACATGAAATCTCGAATCAATGCCAATGTCCCACACGTGGTCTTACATGATATCACATAACGGACACCTATGTCATGACATATACTATCCTATCTATCCCTAGGTTCAAACGAGACTTCTCGGACATTGATAACTTTTCGATATATACATAAACCTAGATTTCATATACATTTCATCTCAATGGATATTCATAGCAATTTACATCATAGCAATTTACATTACATATATGTACTTATAATTCAATTCAAATACATTTATTTGTATATCGACTTACCTCAGATTCGATTTAACGGAAACGGACTCGGCTACTCAATTACATTCACTTTCCGACGATCTAAGTCTGTATTCTTCGATTCTTGATCTATACATATTCAAATTTAACCTTTTTATTCACCAAAACATTCAATTCAATCCAAGAACACACATTTAGGGCAATTTGCAATTTAGCCCTCACATTTACACATTTGGACATTTTAGTCCCTATTTTACAAAATCACAAAATACATCAAATTCCATATTACCCATGCCTAGCCGAATTTCACTCATACTCATATGATTCCATACATTTCATTTCTTTCACAATTTAGTCCTTCAAAATATCATTTCCTCAATTTAATCCAAATTACTCAAAATCATCAAAACTCCAAAGACAAACTATGTTATTCTATCACATATAATTCATATTTCACCATCAAACATCCAAAACATCACATGTTCATCAATGGCACTTTACAAAATATTCATCATTTTATAAAATTGAAGCATGGGTTTTATAGAGTACGAAGCAACGATTACAAAAAATGTAGAAATTATCAAAAACCAATCAAAACCATACCTTAATTTAGCTTTAAAGCTAGCCAAACCCTTAAAGTATTTCTTCCTTCTTTTCCTTCACTATATTCGGCCAAGCAAGATGATAACCATCATCTTTTTAATGTTTGTTTAATATATTATACATTAATAACCATTTTTACACATTTAACCTTTAAAACAAAATATATATATAACATATGATATAAGGTCATTCTTGACCATTTCCATCCACTTTCTTTATTAATGGGCTATTTGCCTATTAAGGACTCCATATTATTAAAGCCACAACAAATAGGCACTTTTACAAATATCATACTAATTTTGCATTTAATGCAATTTAATCATTTTCTCAAATTAAACACACAATTGATCAAATTAAATCACAGAAATATCACACAGACGAATTTATATACTGTAGGCATAGAAAATAATATTAAAATATTATTCTATCTCAGTTTTGTGGTCTCGAAACCACTGTTCCGACTAGGGTCTAAACTGGACTATTACAATTCTCCCCCTTAGGGATTTTCGTCCCCGAAAATCTTACCGTTAAACAGATTCAGATATTGTTGTCTTATTGAATCTTTAGGCTCCCACGTAGCCTCTTCCAATCCGTGTAGATGCCACAACACTTTCACTAACGGAATTTTCTTGTTTCTCAACTCTTTCACTTCACGAGCTAAGATGCAAATTTGTTCTTCCTCATAAGTCATATCAGATCGAACTTCAATTTCAGACGAAGGAATTACATGTGATGGATCAGATCGGTATCTACGAAGCATCGAAACATGGAATACATTGTGAATCTTTTCTAATTCAGATGGCAATAGCAATCTATAAGTAACAGGTCCAACTCGCTCGATGATCTCATACGGTCCGTTGAACCTCGGACTCAATTTGCCTTTTCTGACCAAATCTGAGTACTTTCTTCCATGGAGACACTTTCAAGAATACTTTGTCACCAATCTCAAATTCAAACTCTTTTCATTTCAAGTCTGCATAGGACTCTTGACGATCAGACGCTGCTTTCAAACTATCACGGATCACTTTCACTTTCTCTTCAGTGTCCTTTATCAGATCAACCCCATGTATCTTATTCTCACTGAGCTATATCCAATACAAAGGTGTTCGACATTTGCGTTCTGACAAAGCTTCATAAGGTTCCATTTTAATGCTCGACTGAAAACAATTGTTGTATGCCAATTCAATCAATGGCAAGTACTGTTCCCACGTACCATCAAACTCAAGAATGCAATCTCAACATATCCTTGAGTATCTGAATAATTCGTTTGGACTGACCATCCGTCTGTGGGTGAAAAGCTGTACTGAAATGCAATTTAGTACCCAAAGCTTCTTGCAATTTCTTCCAGAATTGTGAAGTAAATCTCGGATCTCTATCTGACACAATAGATAGTGGCACCCCATGCAATCTCACAATCTCAAAAATATACAGCTCAGCTAACTTATCAAGTGAATAATTAGATCGTTCCGGAATAAAATGGGTAGATTTTGTCAATCGATCAATTATGACCCAAATTGAATCTTTCTTTCTCGGAGTCAATGATAATCCAGAAACAAAGTCTGTCGTCACTCTATCCCATTTCCACTCAGGAATCAGAATCGGTTGTAGCAACCCAGACGGAACCTAATGTTCAGCTTTAACTTGTTGACAGGCTAAACATTTCGAAACAAAGTCAGAAATGTCTCGTTTCATACCAGACCACCAATAATTTTGTTTCAAATCATGATACATCTTTGTACTTCCCGGATGAACGGATAGGTGACTGTTATGTGCTTTATTCAATATCAATTGAATTAACTCTGGTTTCCTCGAAGCACAAATTCGATCTCGAAATCTTAAGCAATCATCATCGCCAACTCGAAATTTAGAATCAGAATTTGAATTACATTGAGCTCATTTCACTAATATTTTATTATAAACTTTCTAAGTATCATATATTTGTTGTAAAAACAATGGTTTCGCTTTCAATTCAGCTAACACTAAACCATCATCTGATAGTTCTAATTGAGCAATCATTACACTTAATGCAAATAGTGACTTCTGACTCAGTGCATCAGCAATGACATTTGCTTTACTCTGGTGATAATCTATCACAAGCTCGTAGTCTTTCAAAAGCTCTAACCACCTTCTCTGTCGCAAATTCAAATCTTTCTTAGTCATCAAATATTTCAGACTTTTATTATCTGAAAACACGTGGCATTTATCACCAAAAAAGTAATGGCGTCAAATCTTTAATACGAACACAATCGCAGCTAGCTCAAGATCATGTGCTGGATAATTCTTTTCGTACGACTTTAGTTGTCTCGAGGCATAAGCTATTACTTTGCCTTCCTGCATCAGAACGCATCCCAGACCATTCAATGAAGCATCGCTGTAAATCATGAATTCTTTACCCGATTCTGGTTGTATCAAAGCTAGAGCTTCAGTCAACAAAGTTTTCAACAGATCAAAGCTTTTTTGACATTTATCGGACCATTCATACCTCATATCTTTCTGAAGCAATCTAGTCAACAGAGTAGCTATCATCGAAAAGCCTTTTACGAACCTTCGATAATAACCAGCAAGTCCCAGAAAACTGCGAACTTCAGACACATTCTTCGGAGGCTTCAATTCTAAAATAGCAGAAATCTTACTCGGATTAACTCGTATTCCAGAGGCCGATACAATATGTCCCAAAAAACTAACTTCACGCAACCAGAATTCAAATTTGCTAAATTTCACATATAATTTCTTGTCTCTCAAAGTTTGCAACACAATTAGCAGATGCTCGGCATGTTCAGTTTCATCCTGTGAATAAATCAAAATGTCGTCAATGAATACAACGACAAATCGATCTAGATACAGTTTAAAAATTCTGTTCATCAGATCCATAAAAATAGCAGGAGCATTCGTTAGTCCGAAAGGCATAACTAAAAACTCATAATACCCGTACCTCATTCTGAAAGTAGTTTTCAGAATGTCTGAATCTTTCACCCTCAACTGGTAGTATCTCGACCTCAGATCTATCTTAGAAAACACAGTGGCTCCTTTTAGCTGATCAAACAAATCGTCAATCCTGGGCAACGGATATTTCTTCTTTATAGTCACTTTGTTCAACTAACAATAATCAATGCACACTCTCATCGTGCCATCTTTCTTTTCCACAAACAGAATAGGAGCACCCCAAGGTGAGAAACTCAGTCTTACAAATCCTCTATCTGTTAACACTTGCAACTGTTCAACTCTGTTGGTACCATTCTATACGGAGCTATCGAAATAGGAATCGTACCAGACAACAGATCTATACCAAATTCTACTTCACGTATCGAAGGTAATCCCAATAATTCTTCAGGAAATACATCAGAGAACTCACAAACAACTAGCACTGATTCAACTTTCTTTTCAGTTACTTTCGAGTCAATCACATAAGCAAAATAAGCTTCATAACCCTTTCTCAAATAATTCTGAGCTTTCATTACGGATATCATAGCAGGCAACCTGTTCAATTCACTAGACTCAATCCAAACTATTTCATCATTCTGACATCTCAAATCAATGGTCTTTCTTTTGCAATTCACAACCGCATCATGCAATGTCAACCGATCCATACCCAAAATTATATCAAATTCATCAAAAGGTAACAGCATCAAATCAGCAGGGAAACAGATATCTCGAATCATCAACAGACAGTTCTTGCATACTTTGTCAACCAGGACACTTTTACCTAAGGGGTTCGATACTTTTATAACAAACTCAGTAGACTCTACAGGTAAAGTCTTATTGGATACTAAGTTTATGCATACATACGAGTGACTAGAACTAGGGTCCATCAATGCAATCACAGAAGTATCATAAAGAGTAAATGTACCCGTTATAATATCAGGAGACGAAGCTTCCTCACGAGCTCGGATGGCATATGCTCTGGCAGACGCTCTAGCTTTGGATCTCGCAACAGTATCTTTTGTAGTTCTCTGACTACCACTGATATTTCTTGTATTTCGAGAAGGTCTACCTCTAGCTGCAACATTATCGGATCTCAGATTCTAAACAATCTCTTGTTCAACAGACTTTGGGCAGTCTCGAATAAAATGATCTAACGATCCACATCTAAAGCAAGCCCAGTTATTCAATCTACAACTTCTCGAATGCCTTTTTCCACAATGCTTACATTCAGGTTTCTTAGATTGGACATTTCCAACACTAGCTATCGATATAGCTGGAGCTTTAGAATTCGACTGTGATTTAGCTCAATCTCTCGGATTTGAATGTCCCACATTAGTTCTAGAACGACTATACTCATCTCTGAATTCCTTCAAAGTAGACTGAAATGATTTGCTAAAAAATCTCTTTCTCGCATCTCTAACTTCAAACTCAGCTTTTCTTTTATCTTTCCCGATTGCCTCAGCTTTGCACACTCAATCAACAAGTACAACAAACTCTTTTATTTCCAAAATACCAACTAACAATCACATATCTTCATTTAGGCCATCTTCAAATCTCTTACAGATTATTGCTTCCAACAATATATATTCTCGAGCATATTGGCTTAATCTTACGAACTCTCGTTCATATTCAGTGACAGACATGCGACCCTGTTTCAATTCCATGAATTCTTTCCTTTTCTAACCAATAAATCTTTGAATAATATATTTCTTTCGAAACTTAGACTGAAAGAAATCCCAAGTGACCCGTTCCTTAGGAACAATGGAAATCAAGGTCTTCCACCATTGATAAACTGTGTCTCGTAGCAGTGAAACAACACATTTAATACATTCTTCAGGAGTCAATGACATTTCATCAAATACTCGATAGTGTTTTCTAACCAAAACTCGGCTTTTTCAGTATCATCGTCACTAGCAGCCCTAAACTCTTCAGCTCCATATTTACGAATTTTGCTGACTAGAGGCTTGTTTAACAGATTCAAATTCATAATAGGAGGCACAACTGAAGCCTGAGGAGGATTAGATGGGGGTAGAGGTTGTGAAACAGTCGGGTTATTTCTCACAAACTGAGTGAACCACTCACTCATCATCTGGAAGAAAGCTTGTTTAGCTTCTCCCACTTGACCACTTGTAGCCAGTCTCGAATCAGATGGCATTGTCCCTTGAGCGAGAGCAGGCACATTGCTTTCTACATCGTTTGCTACGGCTCTTTCGGTATCCATTACTATACAATAAACACATTTTACACGTCAGGATTCATCACACTATCACAATTCAAATATATAGCAAGTATAGCTAGACTCTCACACGCTACGTTAGTTCGAGAATCGACTAAATCGTAGCTCTGATACCAATCAAATGTAACACCCCTAACCCATATCCATCACAGGACTAGGGTTAAGAGGCATTGCGGGACAAACAGAATCGTTTACGGACATTTCATAATATAATTCATCCAATGCAATCAAAGTGTCCCTTAAATAGGTTAATGAGACCTTAAATATGCTTAAGAATAGGGCCGGGACTAAACCGAATACACACAAAAATTCTCAGAAATTTAAAATTTTTTCTAAGTTATAGAGGTCACACGCCCGTGTGCCTCCCACGGCCTCAGACACGCTCATGTGTCTAAGCCGTGTCAAAATATGGCATACATACTGACTTGTCCACACGGCCGTGGACACAACCGTGTGCCTCACCCGTGGTCGCTACTGACTTCACCATACAGCCAGTCACACGCCCGTGTGTCCAGCCTGTGGTCGAACCTGACTTGTTTTGAATTTCAACCACGAGGGACACGGTCAAGCAACACACCCGTATGCTCAACCGTATGGGCAAATATAGGCCATTTTTAAGGCCAAAATGCCACCCACACTTGAGTTATCCCTACAAGCTCAAACAAGCATTATTCCACACACAATTGGAAACCAAAATCATGTCATAATATCAGCATATCATCTCATTTAATCTCATTTATATTCATGCCAACTTGTATACCAAATTACACAACTAAATCACATATATAGCCAAGCATGATACATCCACATCTTACCTTTCATATAACCATTCAATTGATCAAACATACATACTCATATTACAACTATATGCATACCATAATTTTGACAATTTCATATACATATAATCATACCAAAACCAACTTCATAAGGTATAGCATCACATACCAAAATACAATCACTTATCTAGCCATATCACATGGCTATATACACCTATCTCAACACATTTCCTAAACAACAAGCCTGTTGTAACACCCCTTACCCGAGACCGTTGTCAGAGTCGAGTACGAGGTATTACTAAACTTGACTACCAATTTTTTTTTTTATACTTATACATACCCAAAACCAAATCATCCAAAACCACAACCAAACATGATAATCAAACCAAATATAAATCCCAAGATTTAACAAGATGGACAAGCCATTTTCGCATGACTTATACATATATATACTTCAACCATATTCAAAAAGTACTATAACCTATACATGCCATAAATTTCTAATACAGCTTTTAAAACCCCGAAAGCAGTCGATAGTGTGATGAACTTCGCTAACGATCCCCGAGCTTGCAACTAGTCTCCAAAATCTATAAATAAAGGTAAAAATACACACACAGGGTAAGCTATCATAGCTTAGTAAATCATAAGCAAATAATAACCCAATAACAATAATAATCTAATAAAACATAACCAAACCATATTTTTAAATTCAATTATCCACATGTAACTAAACATGAAATAAGTTTTGTCCAAACAAGCATCTCTTTTTACTCGGTAGCAATAGAAATTTCATTTGACCGAACACATACTATCATAATACATTTATACAATTCACATTTCCTTAGTCATAATTTCACATTCAATTACCTTATAAACAAATGCACATATAAACTTTGGCATGAATATGAATTTCACATTTCCATATCATATATATATTTATAACATTAAACCGAATATAACCAATCATATGCTTAAACATATGATTTCATTCACTTAATTCATAGCTTAATTTAATTCAAATATTACCTCAATGGCATTAATAATTTATTAAGGTACAAACAAGCCATACTTATGAAATTTAACTACCAAACATTTATCCATGCCTGAATTATAACATTTCCAAACACACATTGATCATTAATATGTCTAATATCCCATAGATCTTATTTTCCCCAAATATATATATATATACATATATATAATCCCTATAAACACGTTAAAGGTTCACATTTGAAATACCTACCAATCAAATACACATAAATCTTTTAATGTTAATATAAATTTTACAATTCAATTTATTCCTCATGTAACATTAGGCCGAATATAAGCTCAAAAATCAAATATGAATATCACATATTTATGCATTAATCCATACATGGCTTTTCATGTACACATTCACTAGCACTAACATCATTTTTTTTTTTTAACTTGTATCACATATCAAATAATCAACTTACCTTATTTCTAAAAAGGAAATAAATTGTTACATACCTGTTCACTTTAACTCATTTAGCACGTTTGATTATTTTTACCGTTGTTCTCGTAAAATTTGCTAGGCATAAAGCATCATGTAATACACCTAAGACAGAGCCTGCTAGGCTTAAAGCCCGAATACTATCCACCTGGCGCAAAAGCTCTGCTGGCAGGCTTAAAGCCCAATACCATCATATTTATAAAGTCAAGTTATAAACCAATTCATATATCGAAACTTTTATATACTTCATGATCCTTGTGCGAATTTTTCAACATCATATCTCAATCGAACCAAACGTAATCATATTAAATTATACTTTTTAAAAATAACTATCCATCTAAGCCACCCTTTAACATATATATTCACATATTATAAATATGAACATACACCAATACGCACATTCAAATCAACTCTTTCCTCTTATAATTTACCATCACATTCAAATCACACTCAAATAAACACATATTTATTTATTCAATCACCACCATCACCTATTTCATGGTCCACTATTAAATACTACTCAACTCATAATTATTTATCCAAATCCAAACATATCAAAATTTCATACATAAGGCAAACATACATTCGGCCAATACCAATATTTAATCTTATACCCTATCACATTGGTAACATTTATATATATATAATATATATATCTTTATACATATTTCTACCATCCAAAGTATTTACATAATAAACACATGTTCATGATACTATTATATTCGGCAAACACATTTAAAGTCACCATGCCACATTTGGCATCATCAAATATATATATATACACTCACACATATCTGAATATTCTATTCACATACATATATATAATTATATATTTTTATCCCCTATCACAAGTGCATATATTTTGCCAACTCAATTATTCAATGGTTATAGCTATATATACATGTATTTATTAATCCGTATTCGGCTATCACATATAATAATTCCTATGCCTTATTCGGCAATTTGACAATAAAATTTGTTATGTCACTCAAACATGTACAATTTAATATAGCGATAATTCAAATTAATCCGATTGCTTAAAAACTTACCTCGAAATTTGACGTATTGAGCTTTCCGACTATTCGTTCAACTTTGCCTTCCCCGATCCAAACTGTTTTCTTTTATTCTTTATCTAAATAATTCCAATTTAAACTCAATAAATTTATATTCATTCAATTTGATCCATAAATACTTAATTTAGCAAATTTATGAATTTACCCCTAACTTTTACAATCTATACAATTTAGTCCCTAATACCATACTCATGAATTACTCAAAATTTACCCAACTTCCTTTAGGCCCGAATCATCCTAAGGATTATATAAGTCCATATACTTCAATATTTTCTCAATTTGGCCCTTCCATGATAATGTTTTCACAACCAAATTTTAAATTAGCTACATTCACCTAAGACCCAAGAGTAAAATATTTTCATCTAGCTCAAATCTCCATTCACTACCAAAAATCATCCTAAAACTTAAGTTATCATCAATGGCATAACCAACATACAAGACCATTTCACAAAATTAACACATGGGCTTGATAATAAAATGAACAACAATCACAAAAATACAAAAATTATCAAAAACCAAAGTTAAATCCTACCTTAATTAAGCCTTAATATTGCCGAAACCCTTGAAGCTTCTTTTCTCCCCTTTTATTTCTTTTGTTTCGGTCAAGTAAGTGAAAAGATGAACATGCAAACTCTATTCTCCTTTTTGGCTTTATTATAATATACTTATAATACATTTATATATTATATCCTTATTATATATTTAACACATAAGCAAACATATGATATATATATATTAATAGACCATATTGCCGTCCACTATGAATTTCAAAAAGGTCAATTTGCAACTAGAATACTCATATCAAGAAAGACCACTCAATTTAGCCTTATTCACTCAAAATTACCAAAATCTCAATACAAAACATATTAATCTAACATAAATCTTTCATAATTCATCAACCATCATCATAAAACTCATGAACTCATCAATAGAACATTTCAAAATATTCATCAAAATCAAAAATTCAAGCATGAGTCTTGAAGTATTCGAAGCAACGATTTCAAAAACGTAGGAATTATTGAAAACCGATTAAAAACTAACCTTTAATTTAGCTAGCAAAATGGCCGAATGTACCAAGCTCCAACATTCTTTTCTTTTCTTTGTTATTCGGTGGAAGAAGGATGAATAAAATCCCACTTTCATGTTGGTTTCATTATAATATAGTTATAAATTATAAAACAATTATAATATAATCTTTAACATATAAAATAATACTTAAAAACATGTTATAAGACCAAATTGCCAGTCCACTACAATTTAAAATGGGTATATTACCCTTTAAGGACTTCACTAAAATAAAGCCACATCAATTTAACCATAAATCAAATAAAAGGCCACTTTTACCAAGAACGCGATTTAGTCCTTTTTAACTAATTGAGCACACAAACAGCTTAAATTTTTATACTGAAACTTTCACATCCATTAATTTACATATAACTAACTCAAATTATAATATTAAATTATTTCTGGACTCGAATTCATGGTCCCGAAACCACCGCTCCGATTAGGGTCAAATTCGATCACACAACTCTCCCCCTTAGGGATTTTAGTCCTCGAAAATCTTACTGAAAGGTAGATTAAGGATTTGCTTCCACACAATACATTTCAAATTCACACATGGTTTCAGATTTCAAATCTCTTTAATCTCACAATTGAAATTCTGATCTGGCTTTCGCTGTACATCATCTCAGGAACAGATAACTCTATAATCAACACTTTATTTCTATAATCCACAAAGCCGGAATATCATAGTTCACACTCATTCATAAATATCAAATCTCGAATGTGTCGTACATCATGTTACTCTCGTAAATTTATCAACTAACCGACATCAGTAAGCCACCTATAACAATGGTTATACAATCTTAGAGCTTCTCGGCATAGACACTTTATCTCGAAGCAACAATTAATCATCGAAACTTTGAATTCTACTAAAATCATCTTAACCAAAGAGAACTCATTGGGTCTTACTAGGAACGATGTCTCAACTTATAATAAATATTATCCCAGCTGTTAAGGAAGCATTTGAACACAGTAAAGAATCAAATATGATTTTAGTAGCAACCATTATAGAGACATAACTTCTATAACTCTGAGGATGGTACTATCAGTAGTCTCACATTTCAAGCCGAAATTATAACCATAATAAACATAGTCATCTGTCATATATAGAGATCTCTTGTAGACAAATACATGAAATCATAAGAAAACTGAAATAGTGAAATTTCAACATGTGGAGCTATACAAGATATCTGAAAATTACAACCCGTATAGAATGATATCAATTCCAATGCTATCCCAAAACATGTACGGGAAGAACAATGTCATTTATAAATACTGAATCCCCGATGTGAAGCGATATAATCTTCACGTATATTCAACGTAACAATAACCGTGAGAAATGAGAATATTAACTTCATACAGATTTTACCGTCGACTTTTGTATCCACATAATGGAATAAATTTTTAGAGAAAGACATAACAATGTCGAACGTAACCCAAATAGATCAACAATACTTTCGTCTATTAATATGTTTAGCTAATGTTCTCATACTATAAGACTTGCTTTCCTTTTTTTCTTTTTTTTTTTTTTCAAAATTAAACAGTCACATATACTTCTGAGGAAAAATATACACATAGAATGCCCAAAAGGAATCATAGTAACTACCCAATTATAACCATTGTATTCAACCATTAACACAATTCAATCATTATTCATCTGTCTAATTCTATCATCCGAAATTTTCACATTATCCCTTTTTGTACTGTCTTCATTTACTGATTTGTTCTCTTTTCTGACTACATTAGTAATCTTTCAAACACGAATCTCTGTAACTCCACACTCGTGAGCTTATTCAACCCAAAATCTTACAAATTTCATTGTAACATTTTACTGATAAAGAGGTAAGGGTAGTAAAGCCTCAAATTTAACTCGCACATAAATGTACATAACACATACTATCACAAATAACCAATTTAATAAATACCATATACAACTTAACTCCATACAA
Source organism: Gossypium bickii (assembly GCA_025503065.1). NCBI lineage: Eukaryota > Viridiplantae > Streptophyta > Magnoliopsida > Malvales > Malvaceae > Gossypium > Gossypium bickii. Next base: position 83,230,138 of record CP106718.1, read on the forward strand.
TCGAAAGTACATATATTTATATAAGTAATTCCACATGTCCGATTGCATATCCATAAAATCTCCATATGGTAGAACTTATTTATGTATAAATACTCATACATCCATTGAATACTCACGATGTTACAAGTAAACAACATCAAATCAATATCATATTATCCACATATCCAAAAATGTCGAATACACAAACACATTATCCATCAACTTACTTAATCAATAAACATCACATATAATTTGTACTTAAGTCAATACATACCTTATGGCCAAATAATCAAATTCACTTGAATAAGCTTAAGCTTGTTCATTTGCCACCATAATTCAATCATTTCGTAAGCATAAGCTCGTACTATAAGTCACCGTATAAAACCTGCTAGGCATAAGCCTGAATCACACACCGGCATTAAGCCCGCTAGACACTGAGTCGATAATCATTCACCGCAATAAGCTCGCTGGCCCGAGGTCTGATAATCATTCACCGGCAATAAGCCTGCTAGGCATAAAGCCCGATACATTCACCAGCCCAAGGCTTGCTAGGCTCATAGCTTGAGTAGTAATACCTAAAATTTTCTCCCCTGAATCATTTCATATATCGAATCTTTTATGTATTTCGAACTCATTATACGAACATTCGATAGCACATATCACACAAATAACTTAACCGAATCAATTTTATACTTAGCTAAATTCGGCTAATTCACATATAATTACAATAATTCCAAATTTCAGTACATGCTAATTTACGAAAAATGATATACGATGATTATTTGCTTATAATCACCTTTGTTCTTAACACATAGTTCATAAGCCAACTCTAATCACTAAGTCACAATCGAAATTCTCATATAGCATCATAACTCAATTGTCATAACTCATACGCTCATATAATTATAACATTTATCAATAATAAAAATGCCATACACTTTGATTCATACCTTTATGAGTGTCAACTCATCACCAATATATTTTCACTCAAACATTTGCGTACACATTCTATACTATCGGAATTTAGCTCGGCTGGAAAGCATATCTGTTTAATTTAAAACAATTTCCATCAGAGTTGGGAGTTATCACACTATCGCATTATACTTTAAGGCATGTATAGCTAGACTCACACGTGCTACGGTAGTCCTAGAATCAACTAAATCGTAAGCTGTGATACCAATAAAATGTAACACCCCTTACCTGAGACCGTTGTCAGAGTCGAGTACGAGGTATTACTAAACTTGACTACAATTTTTTTTTTATACTTATACATACCCAAAACCAAATCATCCAAAACCAGAACCAAACATGATAATCAAACCAAATATAAATCCCAAGATTTAACAAGATGGACAAGCCATTTTCGCATGACTTATACATATATATACAACTTCAACCATATTCAAAAAGTACTATAACCTATACATGCCATAAATTTCTAATACAGCTTTTAAAACCCCGAAAGCAGTCGATAGTGTGACGAACTTCGCTAACGATCCCCGAGCTTGCAACTAGTCTCCAAAATCTATAAATAAAGGTAAAAATACACACACAGGGTAAGCTATCATAGCTTAGTAAATCATAAGCAAATAATAACCCAATAACAATAATAATCTAATAAAACATAACCAAACCATATTTGTAAATTCAATTATCCATATGTAACTAAACATGAAATAAGTTTTGTCCAAACAAGCATCTCTTTTTACTCGGTAGCAATAGAAATTTCATTTGACCGAACACATACTATCATAATACATTTATACAATTCACATTTCCTTAGTCATAATTTCACATTCAATTACCTTATAAACAAATGCACATATAAAATTTGGCATGAATATGAATTTCGCATTTCCATATCATATATATATTTATAACATTAAACCGAATATAACCAATCATATGCTTAAACATATGGTTTCATTCACTTAATTCATAGCTTAATTTAATTCAAATATTACCTCAATGGCATTAATAATTTATTAAGGTACAAACAAGCCATACTTATAAAATTTAACTACCAAACATTTATCCATGCCTGAATTATAACATTTCCAAACACACATTGATCATTAATATGTTATCCCATAGATCTTATTTTCCCTAAATATATATATATATACATATATATAATCCCTATAAACACGTTAAAGGTTCACATTTGAAATACCTACCAATCAAATGCACATAAATCTTTTAATGTTAATATAAATTTTACAATTCAATTTATTCCTCATGTAACATTAGGCCGAATATAAGCTCAAAAATCAAATATGAATATCACATTTTTATGCATTAATCCATATATGGCTTTTCATGTACACATTCACTACCATTAACATCATTTTTTTTTAACTTGTATCACATATCAAATAATCAACTTACCTTATTTCTAAAAAGGAAATAAATTGTTACATACTGCTCACTTTAACTCATTTAGCACGTTTGATTATTTTTACCGTTGCTCCCGTAAAATTTGCTAGGCATAAAGCATCATGTAATACACCGGCACAGAGCCTGCTAGGCTTAAAGCCCGAATACTATCCATCGGCGCAAAGCCTGCTAGGCTTAAAGCCCGATACCATCATATTCATAAAGCTGTTTTGCAACCAATTCATACATCGAAACTTTTATATACTTCATGATCCTTGTACGAATTTTTCGAACATCATATCTCAATCGAACCAAACGTAATCATATTAAATTATACTTTTTTAAAAATAACTATCCATCTAAGCCACCCTTTAACATATATATTCACATATTATAAATATGAACATACACCAATACGCACATTCAAAAAATCAACTCTTTCCTCTTATAATTTACCATCACATTCAGTCACACTCAAATAAACACATATTTATTTATTCAATCACCACCATCACCTATTTCATGGTCCACTATTAAATACTACTCAACTCATAATTATTTATCCAGTCCAAACATATCAAAATTTCATACATAAGGCAAACATACATTCGGCCAATACCAATATTTAATCTTATACCCTATCACATTGGTAACATTTATATATATATAATATAATATCTTTATACATATTTCTACCATCCAAAGTATTTACATAATAAACACATGTTCATGATACTATTATATTCGGCAAACACATTTAAAGTCACCATGCCACATTTGGCATCATCAAATATATATATACACTCACACATATCCGAATATTCTATTCCCATACATATATATAATTATATATTTTTATCCCCTATCACAAGTGCATATATTTTGCCAACTCAATTATTCAATGGTTATAGCTATATATACATGTATTTATTAATCCGTATTCGGCTATCACATATAATAATTCCTATGCCTTATTCGGCAATTTGACAATAAAATTTGTTATGTCACTCAAACATGTACAATTTAATATAGCGATAATTCAAATTAATCCGATTGCTTAAAAACTTACCTCGAAATTTGACGTATTGAGCTTTCCGACTATTCGTTCAACTTTGCCTTCCCCCGATCCAAACCTGTTTTCTTTTATTCTTTATCTAAATAATTCCAATTTAAACTCAATAAATTTATATTCATTCAATTTGATCCATAAATACTTAATTTAGCAAATTTATGAATTTACCCCTAACTTTTACAATCTATACAGTTTAGTCCCTAATACCATACTCATGAATTACTCAAAATTTACCCAACTTCCTTTAGGCCCGAATCATCCTAAGGATTATATAAGTCCATATACTTCAATATTTTCTCAATTTGGCCCTTCCATGATAATGTTTTCACAACCAAATTTTAAATTAGCTACATTCACCTAAGACCCAAGGCTAAAATATTTTCATCTAGCTCAAATGTCCATTCACTACCAAAAATCATCCTAAAACTTAAGTTATCATCAATGGCATAACCAACATACAAGACTATTTCACAAAATTAACACATGGGCTTGATAATAAAATGAACAACAATCACAAAAATACAAAAATTATCAAAAACCAAAGTTAAATCCTACCTTAATTAAGCCTTAATATTGCCGAAACCCTTGAAGCTTCTTTTCTCCCCTTTTATTTCTTTTGTTTCGGTCAAGTAAGTGAAAAGATGAACATGCAAACTCTATTCTCCTTTTTGGCTTTATTATAATATACTTATAATACATTTATATATTATATCCTTATTATATATTTAACACATAAGCAAACATATGATATATATATTAATAGACCATATTGCCGTCCACTATGAATTTCAAAAAGGTCAATTTGCAACTAGAATACTCATATCAAGAAAGACCACTCAATTTAGCCTTATTCACTCAAAATTACGAAAATCTCAATACAAAACATATTAATCTAACATATATCTTTCATAATTCATCAACCATCATCATAAAACTCATGAACTCATCAATAGAACATTTCAAAATATTCATCAAAATCAAAAATTCAAGCATGAGTCTTGAAGTATTCGAAGCAACGATTTCAAAAACGTAGGAATTATTGAAAACCGATTAAAAGCTAACCTTTAATTTAGCTAGCAAAATGGCCGAATGTACCAAGCTCCAACATTCTTTTCTTTTCTTTGTTATTCGGTAGAAGAAGGATGAATAAAATCCCACTTTCATGTTGGTTTCATTATAATATTGTTATAAATTATAAAACAATTATAATATAATCTTTAACATATAAAATAATGCTTAAAAACATGTTATAAGACCACATTGCTGTCCACTACAATTTAAAATGGGTATATTACCCTTTAAGGACTTCACTAAAATAAAGCCACATCAATTTAACCATAAATCAAATAAAAGGCCACTTTTACCAGTAACGCGATTTAGTCCTTTTTAACTAATTGAGCACACAAACAGTTAAATTTTTATACGAAACTTTCACATCCATTAATTTACATATAACTAACTCAAATTATAATATTAAATTATTTCTCGGACTCGAATTCATGGTCCCGAAACCACCGTTCTGATTAGGGTCAAATTCGGACTGTTACACCTGTACATGCCACACATAATATATACATTTCCAAAAGGTACCAAAATGAGCTTAGGTAGTGTGATGACGATCGTCGACGGTCCCGAGCCTTCAGTAGCTTTGACAATCTATAAAACAGAACAAACACACACAAAGTAAGCTTTCAAAAGCTTAGTAAGCCATATACAAATAAACTTAGCATATAAGCATTCAAGACATATAATCAATATGAATTCACTAATAGCTCAATTGCATAGCCATAATTTTTCTTGGCACATTCACTTAGCCATTCATCTTTCAATTTGCATAACATCAAATACTTTATTGGATCATAGCTTGTCCATTCATGCAACACATTTTACTTCCTCAAATCCAAATACATAACTCATCTAGGTAAGTTCTTGAATCCAATTACCTCTTTATACACATAACGTCTATATATCAAACGTACCTGAAACAGATATACAAATCACATAGTCATTTGTTTCTCGGACTTGCCCGTTGAACCGTTCGGAACTAAATACGATACTCAGAGTGCTCGGAATAGTCGTACAATGCCAACGTCCCAGACATGGTCTTACATGTAACCAAATATCAATGCCACTATCCTAGACAGGGCCGTACACGAATCATTACGATGCCAATGTCCCAGGCATGGTCTTACACATAAATCTCATATTGAAGCCAATGTCCCAGATGTGGTCTGACACGAAATCTCAAAACAATGCCAACGTCCCAGATGTGGTCTGACACGAAATCTCAAAACAATGCCAACGTCCCAGACGTGGTCTTACATGATATTACGTAACGGACACCTATGTCATGACATATACTATCCTATCTATCCCTAGGTTCAAACGGGTCTTCTCGGACACTGATAACTTGTCGATATATATATAAACTTGGATTTCATATACATTTCATCTCAATGGGTGTTCATAGCAATTTACATTACATATATGTACTTATAATTCAATTCAAATACATTTATTTGTATATCGACTTACCTCAGGTTCGGTTTAACAGAAATGGACTCGGCTACTCAATTACTTTCGCTTTCTAATGATTTAAGTCCTTATTCTTCGGTTCTCGATCTATACATATTCAAATTTAACCTTTTTATTCACCAAAACATTCAATTCAATCCAAGAACACACATTTAGGGCTATTTGCAATTTAGCCCTCACATTTACACATTTGGACATTTTAGTCCCTATTTTATAAAATCAAAAAATACATCAAATTCCATATTACCCATGCCTAGCCGAATTTCACTCATACGCATATGAGTACATACATTTCATTTCTTTCACAATTTAGTCTTTCAAAATATCATTTCCTCAATTTAATCCAAATTACTCAGAATCATTAAAACTCCAAAGACAAACTATGTTATTCTATTACATATAATTCATATTTTACCATCAAACATCCAAAAACTGACATATTCATCAATGGCACTTTATAAAATATTCATCATTTTACAAAATTATAGCATGGGTTTTGTAGAGTAGGAAGCCGAACCCTTAAAGTATCTCTTCCTTCTTTTTCTTCACTATATTCGGCCAAGCAAGATGATAACCATCATCTTGTTAATGTTTGTTTAATATATGATACATTAATAACCATTTTTACGCATTTAACCTTTAAAACAAAATATATATAACATATGATATAAGGTCATTCTTGACCATTTCCATCCACTTTCTTTATTAATGCGCTATTTGCCTATTAAGGACTCCGTATTATTAAAGCCACAACAAATAGGCCCTTTTACAAATATCATACTAATTTTGCATTTAATGCAATTTAATCCTTTTCTCAAATTAAGCACACAATTGATCAATTAAATCACAGAAATATCACACATACGAATTCATATACTGTTGATACAGTCCTGGCTTTGAGATGAATCCAAGATGTATACGTGATTGCCAAAACGAAATCAAGAAATACGATAATTGAAGTTGAGCAGAACGAACAAAATAAATTTTGGCTAAGTATGGAACGAAGTGAGTTAGAAATGAAGTTCGAATAATTAAAGTAGGATAAGTTCAGGTTTAGAAGAATAAGTTGGGAAGTGATCTCGGTTTATGGATTATTCGGGAATGGTTCGGGTTGATAGAGTATCGAAGTTAAGTTGAAGTGTTTAATCGGAATGGTAGAAAGAAGGTGATTGTTGGGTTAAGATAAGAGATGGGTTTCGGTTTCAAAGGAAATATTTGACAAGGTTACGGAAGTATATCAAAAGGTATTTGGGTTTCAGGATTGATTTTGGAATGGTTCGATATAAGGCTTAAGAAGTAAGTAAGAACCAATACGGAAAAGGTATCGACCCAAGTTACTTATACGGTTCTTAAGGTTCGATTTTGGATGGAAAAATTCGAGACCTCGACCCACTATCGAAAAAGGATAGGAACCTCGGTATATGGAAGGTTGAAAAAGGAATAGGTTGACGCCACTAGCTCACGAGATAAGTGTAACACCCCAAACCCGGCCCACAAGTCTTGACCGGATCTGGTATGTCACTGCGGGAAAACGATTGAAAAATCTTTGACTTTAGAATAAAACTTGAAAATTTTGTTAACTTTTGGAAAGTGTGTCCATTAAAAATTATTAAATAATATAAGCTCGATTTGAATTAAAAGTTTATTATAAGTTGGTATGATATTAATCATTTGTAAAAATATTTCTAAGTATAATATAAACTTCAACAATCATAAATAGAAAACTTTAAATAAAAGTGGCCCTTATTACATCAAATAAATACCCAAAACTGATAATATAAAATAATTAAATAAAGTAAAACATCTTCTGCATGAAAATCCCCTTCTGCATGGCCACCTTTGTATCCACTCCAACCCGGTCCAATAGTCACGACTTACTCCCTTGTACTAGATTTAGAAACGCATTCCTTTGTGAGTCCAAATAATTGGCTCCTACGTACTTTCCCTCAAACTTAACCTTAAAGTAATCCCAATCCAGTCGATCTACCGGTACACCTTGTTTGACAGTGAGCCACCAACGATAAGCTTCGTCTCGGAGTAACGAAACAACACCTTTCAGTTTTTCTTCATTGGTGCAGTCCAAATCGTCCATGATTCTTTCGACTGCTTCCAGCCGATATTCCGCTACGTTAGGAGCTACTCCCGACACTCCTCTAAAGATCTCGGCTCTGTTCGATCTAAGCCTTTCCGATACTGACTTCCGAGTTCCATTTCCTCTACTAGCTCTTGCTACTCATTCTAGAACCCGTAACATGGCCCGCGATACTGCGTCATCTTCTCCTGTCTGATCTTGCTCCTCCTCGTCCACGGCTGGAGGCACTTCACTTTCTGACCCACGGCTAGACCCTACCGGTTCCGATGCTGCCATTCTACCTCTACCACGTCCCCTAGAACTCATCTCTATCGTCGTGATTTTATCTGATTAAGAAGTTTTATGCATTAGTACTTGTTCCACTATTTAACCCCGAACAATTTTATGAAAAGAAGTTCTAGAAGTGGTTCTTTCGATCACACAAGGTTTCAGTTCAAGTTTGCTATTCTAATTCAGAGAATCACATTCACATTCCTCATCAAGAACACATGCATTCCTCAGCAGAGGCACATTCAGTGGTATCTACCATACACATTCACTATCCCACATTTCTCGCCCATTTCTACCCTAGAGGTATTTTCGTCATTTTCATATAGGGGTATTTCGGTAATAAACCAAAGCGATTCCAAAAACTTTAATAAGTCAGGATCTTTTCGAAATTCCCAAAATTGAAGAGTATTTTTGAAAATTTTGCAAATTGAAGATATAACAGGATTTTGGAAAACTAGGGGTATTTTGGTAATTTTGTCAATCGGGGTAATTTTGTAAATTTCCAAAGTCAGGGTATTATTTTGAAATACAGAAAATTGGGTACTTTTGTAAAGTAAGAAAATTTTATTAAACTTGGGGTTAAAGTGGAAATTTTGAAAGTCAGGGGCATTTTGGAAAATTTTAACACTGGGGTATTTTTGTAATTTTGCCGCTAGAGGCATTTTGGTAATTTTGGTAAATCGAGAAAATGTTTTTCAAAACCAAATTTAGGGTTTACAAACCAAAGGGGTAAGTTTGAAAATTCTAAAACTAAGGGTTTTAAGACAGTAAGGCGAATCCCTTTCGGGTTTTAATAATCGGGTTTAGCCTGTGAACAAGTCCTCTTGGCTAAGGTGAACCGTAGCTACGCACCAGGTAGGATTCGAGTGGAGAGGAGGTGAGTCACGCGGACTGCTTAAATACCAAGCTCCCACCGAATACCAATCCTCGACATGCGCACAGGTTGCCACACCTTAACTCCTTCGCGACTTATTTCACGAGTTTGTTTATTAGGTACTTAAAGTCTTATGCACGTGTTTGAGTAGACTAGTCCTGGGGTTTAACAGATCCTAGTTCACTAATCTACGAGTCCAACTAAGCCCATAACAGATTCATAATAGTAAAGCACTTCAAAAGTCCGAGGTACTTACCCGTGGACTTCTGCCTGAGGTACAAAGCCATGCCGAATAACTTCTGAATAGTTTCTTAAAAGCCCATATTTTTGAAAAGCCCATTTTGAAAATGTTTTTGGGCCCCAAAACCCTCAAAGCCGAGTTTTGAACCCGGCTCTGATACCAAACTGTAACACCCCAAACTGGCCCACAAGTCCTGACCGAATCTGGTGTGTCACTGCGGGAAAACGTTTGAAAAATCTTTGACTTTAGAATAAAACTTGAAAATTTTGTTAACTTTTGGAAAGTGTGTCCATTAAAAATTATTAAATAATATAAGCTCGATTTGAATTAAAAGTTTATTATAAGTTGGTATGATATTAATCATTTGTAAAAATATTTCTAAGTATAATATAAACTTCAACAATCATAAATAGAAAACTTTAAATAAAAGTGGCCCTTATTACATCAAATAAATACCCAAAACTGATAATATAAAATAATTAAATAAAGTAAAACATCTTCTGCATGAAAATCCCCTTCTGCATGGCCACCTTTGTATCCACTCCAACCCGGTCCAATAGTCACGACTTACTCCCTTGTACTAGATTTAGAAACGCATTCCTTTGTGAGTCCAAATAATTGGCTCCTACGCACTTTCCTCAAACTTAACCTTAAAGTAATCCCAATCCAATCGATCTACCAAGACACCTTTGTTTGACAAATGAGCCACCAACGATAAGCTTCGTCTCTGAGTAACGAAACAACACCTTTCGCTTTTTCTTCATTGGTGCGATCCAAATCGTCCATGATTCTTTCGATCGCTTCGGCCAATATTCCGTTACGTTAGGAGCTACTCCGACACTCCTCTAAAGATCTCGGCTCTGTTCGATCTAAGCCTTTCCGATACTGACTTCCGAGTTCCATTTCCTCTACTAGCTCTTGCTACTCATTCTAGAACCCGTAACATGGCCCGCGATACTGCGTCATCTTCTCCTGTCTGATCTTGCTCCTCCTCGTCCACGGCTGGAGGCACTTCACTTTCTGACCCACGGCTAGACCCTACCGGTTCCGATGCTGCCATTCTACCTCTACCGCGTCCCCTAGAACTCATCTCTATCGTCGTGATTTTATCTGATTAAGAAGTTTTATGCATTAGTACTTGTTCCACTATTTAACCCCGAACAATTTTATGAAAAGAAGTTCTAGAAGTGGTTCTTTCGATCACACAAGGTTTCAGTTCAAGTTTGCTATTCTAATTCAGAGAATCACATTCACATTCATCATCAAGAACACATGCATTCCTCAGCAGAGGCACATTTAGTGGTATCTACCATACACATTCACTATCCGGACATTTCTGCCCATTTCTACCCTAGAGGTATTTTCGTCATTTTCATATAGGGGTATTTCGGTAATAAACCAAAGCGATTCCAAAAAATTTAATAAGTCAGGATCTTTTCGAAATTCCCAAAATTGAAGAGTATTTTTGAAAATTTTGCAAATTGAAGATATAACAGGATTTTGGAAAACTAGGGGTATTTTGGTAATTTTGTCAATCGGGGTAATTTTGTAAATTTCCAAAGTCAGGGTATTATTTTGAAATACAGAAAATTGGGTACTTTTGTAAAGTAAGAAAATTTTATTAAACTTGGGGTTAAAGTGGAAATTTTGAAAGTCAGGGGCATTTTGGAAATTTTTAACACAGGGGTATTTTTGTAATTTTGCCGCTAGAGGCATTTTGGTAATTTTGGTAAATCGAGAAAATGTTTTTCAAAACCAAATTTAGGGTTTACAAACCAAAGGGGTAAGTTTGAAAATTCTAAAACTAAGGGTTTTAAGACAGTAAGGCGAATCCCTTTCGGGTTTTAATAATCGGGTTTAGCCTGTGAACAAGTCCTCTTGGCTAAGGTGAACCGTAGCTATGCACCAGGTAGGATTCGAGTGGAGAGGAGGTGAGTCACGCGGACTGCTTAAATACCAAGCTCCCACCGAATACCAATCCTCGACATGCGCACACAGGTTGCCACACCTTAACTCGGCGACTTATTTCACAGGTTTGTTTATTAGGTACTTAAAGTCTTATGCACGTGTTTGAGTAGACTAGTCCTAGGGTTTAACAGATCCTAGTTCACTAATCTACGAGTCCAACTAAGCCCATAACAGTTCATAATAGTAAAGCACTTCAAAAGTCCGAGGTACTTACCTGGTGGACTTCGGGTCGGAGGTACAGGTGCCATGCCAGAATAACCTGAATAGTTTCTTAAAAGCCCATATTTTTGAAAAGCCCATTTTGAAAATGTTTTTGGGCCCCAAAACCCTCAAAGCCGAGTTTTGAACCCGGCTCGATACTAAATCAGTAACACCCCAAATCCGCCCACAAGTCTCCGACCAGAACGGTGTGTCAACATGGAAAACGTTTGAAAAATCTTTGACTTTAGAATAAAACTTGAAAATTTTGTTAACTTTTGGAAAGTGTGTCCATTAAAAATTATTAAATAATATAAGCTCGATTTGAATTAAAAGTTTATTATAAGTTGGTATGATATTAATCATTTGTAAAAATATTTCTAAGTATAATATAAACTTCAACAATCATAAATAGAAAACTTTAAATAAAAGTGGCCCTTATTACATCAAATAAATACCCAAAACTAATAATATAAAATAATTAAATAAAGTAAAACATCTTCTGCATGAAAATCCCCTTCTGCATGGCCACCTTTGTATCCACTCCAACTCGGTCCAATAGTCACGAATCACCAGCGATATTTAAAAAGTTGGGTGAGTCACACAGACTCAGTGTGTAATTAACCACTGGAATCCACCCACATGCTAACCACATAATAACCCATGCATCAGATATCATATATCAGATTCAGATCATGTCACATTCTGGGCTTGGCCCATACTCATAATACTTATCAAATAATCGGGTAATTAGCCACATACCCTCCACATACTGGGCTTAGCCCATTTCTTATTCAAGTCCACAATCACAAGTATTCACATACCACAATTATGCAATAATGAATCCCGACCCAAGCCTAAGGTCCATCCTCTACACACCCCCTTATCCAGCCTACCACACACCAGGGGATTATTAAATCACCCTCTCCTTTTAACTCCACAAAGGCATTCAATGCCATCCACGTGCAATTAAGCACAAAATCCACAACGCGACCTCAGTCAGCGCCAATCCACGATGTAGCCGTAGCTAACACCAAAATCACGATGGGACACATAGTCACTCATCAATCCATGATATGGCACATAGCCTATATCAATCACGATGAGGCACGTAGCCACTCATCAACCACGTACTCGAAGTACACCCGTACCTTCTTCATAAAACACCCATGCACATGCAACATAAAATACAATCATGATAATGCATGCACATGCTTATTCATAACCACAAGCTACTCATATACAAACAAGTGTCCACATTTCAACAGGTTCGATACTAACCTGATCATCGCTATACCTTTTAAGGGTATTTATGTCACATTCATCATCGCATTGTTAGTAAACACATTATACATGCACATAAAACCCGAAAATGAGAGGGCTAGCTACACACATTATAACCTGAAGCTCTAAACCCTCGATCCCGATGCTATCGTCTAGCGAGACTACAGCTATCTGCCTATAGTTTTTACATCTTGTCGCCCACGCCCGGTGGCCAATCTCGAATCTATTTGAGATCGCTTTTTTCTTAAATTTTGGGATAGGGGCTTTCTCTTGCCCTCCTTGACTGGTATTCGCATCCATCGATGACATTTAATCAGGATCAAATGATTAATCAACGAAGTCATAATCTACTATTAACGAATCTAAATCACTTACTAACATCCTTACCGAAGGTAAACTTGGATCTCGGAACACCACTGATCCTATGAAGTTGCCTGCAAATCCCTACTACATCATTATTAGAATCGGCTATTAACCAAAAATCCATGGAAAAGGCCCCTTTGGCCGAATAGTTTACCACCACCTTACCTTGATGATTTAATCTCCAAGAGTCCTCATTTAACGCACCCTAAAACGCAACACTGTTAGCCTCACAAGCCTTCGGCTTAACGACTATTAAAAGAGTAGACCAATAAAATAACTTCTTACCACCACTTACCAAACGATCGCTTAAATATGGAGGCTTCACTTGACTGCTTCGAAACCCTGGGTGCCCTACCCCAATCAATTAAGAAAGAGCCCAAAGAGATCAACACCCCACCAATATTCAACCAAGATTAAAACAATTAGAAGATGGGAAGTTTCGGCAATGGAAGATTAGAAGTGAGAGAGAAGATTCGGCTTGCCAAGGGATGAAAGAAAACAAAAGAATTGAGAGGGAGAATGTTGGTATTCAGTCAATAATTAAAATGGAGAACAAAGTGAATAGGGAATGTTTAGGATGGTAAGGTTTCGGCTTAACACAGTAAAAATAAAAAAAAATATGGAAGGGTGAATAATTCGGCTTAAGAACAAAAGAAATAGAAGTAGACAAAATAAGGTTTAGTGGGGGTTCAAGTGAACATTCGGCTACTAGCAAAAATTTAGGAGACACAAGTACAAATTTTTGGCAAGAGACTAAAACAATAATTTCAGCACTCTACCCCCCTATTTATAGCATTTGGCACCCCCTCCCCTTGAAGACTGAATGTTGCTACCCAAAGAGCCCTTTGGCCGGCCACTACTGCTTCACTTTTCAAAAATCCACATTTCTCTCCTAATTTAACTCATATTTTATCACCTAATCCTATTAAAAAAACAACCTAATAGCAGCCTTATTATCTCTTATTGACTAATTTTAAACTAACTAAAATAATCCTATTATTCTCTAAAATAAAAAAATAACAAGAGCTTATCACCTATCTATCCCCAATTCAAAAATGATTAAACAACATTGGTCTAATCCTTATCTAATGAAGCTCCCATGTGCCGCCCAATACCTTCAAATCACGCCAAAAGAAAAAAAATAAACTCCCAACGCAATTCTCTTGGTTCGAACTTGGAACCAAACTGCTGCGCACCTCTCCTCCAACGCCCCAGTGCCACTCGGCCACATTGAATTTCATGCCATAAAGCCCCAACACTTAAGTTTAAACCCTTCCTACTCAAGCCCATCACCGCATATAAAAATAAACACACCAAAATGTTTGCTGCAGCCACTCGAACTAGCGCCCATCTTCACCTCCACTCCTAAGTGGCGCACGGAACCACTTTGCCAAGGTGTCTTTGCTTGTGTCAAAGACTCGCCCAGCCTCCTTTTAAGGCCTCCTTCCTTGCAACGCCAAAACCCAAAAATTAAAACCACTTTGCTGCCTCCTTGATTCGAACCTGAGACCTTAAGGCGTCACCTTCCCACAGCCCCAAGTAGCGCCTCCATGCCACTCCACTAAAGACACTCTTGTGTCATAGCCTCCCAAATAAATCTCTTAAGCCCTCTAAAGCCAAGCTCCCCTTTTAACCACTGAAAACTAAAAAATTTTCTAAGGCATCCCTTACCTTCTCGGGTTCTCCAAACCCCAAAAAAATCCTCCAACATGACCATAAGCCTACTAAACACTTGGGTTATGCTCCAAACGCATAACCCCCAAACCAGGGTGTTACAATAAGCCAACAAAATCCTAATATGAAATTGGAGAAAAATGTCTCACAAATTCGACAGCATAACATTAACATATTTGTCAAAAGTTCTTTACAAATGAACATTTTCAACTATTTATAGTCCTAAAGAGATAACCGAATAGACATAAACATAACTTAATATCTAAGTGAATTTCAGCCATTAATGAGCTTAGGTTTGTCTAGAGTTATGCCCCTTAAAGTTGCTGTCCACGTTCATCTAAAAATCAAATTCTAGAAGGGGCAAGGTGCAGCCGAATTTAATGAACAAAAATGGGGGTTGATTGGTACTTCAATATTCGGCCAAGGAACTTAATTGATGAACCCTTGAAAACTAAACAGCCATGAATTGTTCAAGGCTGCATTGGGGACGTGAATGGCCTTCCCATACCAGCTTTTAATTGCTTCCCACGTATGGAGAAACATACCACCAGCAAATTAAATTCATCTCCTTTATGGCCTTGTCTTTTACTTTTCACGAAGCACTCCTTGAAAGCTGAAGCACACTTACCACACCTAGGAGAAAGCAAACAGCTCATTTATCACGTCTAGGAAAGCTGAACATTCAGCAATTAATTGAACTGTCCAAACCATGCATGCTGCTAATTTATTGAACATCTTTAATGTGCATTTGGGGAAGAGAAAAATGCCACATTGGAAGCACAAGCAATCAGCTAATTGAAGTCCCTTGCAAGCACTAACACTTCATTAAATTATGTCTCATGAAAGTTGCCGCCCAAGCCACTAATGCCGTCCATAAAAGCACCTACACTTAATAAATTCGGCACATTAGTTTAGTACACATTTAAATGTTGCCTTAAGCTGAATCAAATTAATTAAAAGATGGTTAAGACAAGTATTAATTTCGGCTGGAGCAATTAAATGTGCAGCACCTTTAATTTCGTCCTAAGCTGAACATATTAAATGTTTACCCATTAACTATGTAATAATTAAAGTATAATCTAACTTTATTTAAATGCAACAAAATTATTTAAAACACATAATTAATATGTCTGAATTTTTATTTAATATTTTCTTTTTTTATCAGCTAAATAATTAGATAAGGCCGAATGGCCATATGGATCTCTTCATGGACGTGAGCTTATAGGATCATGCAACATGAAGTTGAAATATAGTTCGAGCCAGTTTTAGCATCGTCCCGAGCTTGTTGGATTAGAGCTCCAAATGCTTCTTTAAATTTTTTGCACGGGCTCTCGTAATCGTCCCTCGAGGTAGCACAATCGGATCCCGAGAATTTGGTTCATGGTAGGGTGTTCCCGTGTCATCCTCCCCCTCTTGAGAATGACTTGTCCTCAAGTCAATTCATGCATCAAACGAAGTTAAATTAGCCACATTGAAACTAGCGCTGATGTTGTTCTCACCTGGCAAATCAAGTTTATATGAGTTCTCATTGATTCGCTCAACGATTTAAAAAGGACTATCTCCTCAAGGTGACAACTTGGATCTACGTCGAGCCATAAATCTTTCTTTTCTCATGTGCACCCAGACCCAATCTCCGGGTTTAAACACAACTTGTTTTCATCCCTTGTTGGCTCGCTGGATGTATTGCTCGATCCTTACCTCGATATTCTCTTGCACCCTTCTATGCAGTTCCTTGACATATTCTGCCTTTTTCCTAGCATCAGATTGAACAAACTTGTCAGTAGGAAAGGGTAATAAATCAAGAGTAGTGACAGGATTAAACCCATAAACAGTCTCGAAAAGAGAAAACTTAGTCGCAGAGTGGACGGATCGGTTGTAGGCAAACTCAATGTGGGGCAAACACTTCCCATGTCTTGAGATTATTCCGCATCAATGCTCGCAACAAAGTCGATAGGACACGATTCACCACCTCAGTTTGTCCATCCGTCTGAGGATGACAAGTAGTCGAAAACATTGTTTTCGTCCCGAGCTTTCTCCATGCAATTGAACGATTTCTCTAAAAAACAAATTTGCAATATGCACGGCATCATTAGTCTTAGCACAAGAAATAAAATGAGACATTTTGGAGAAATGATCAACTACAACAAAGATCGAGTCCTTCCCTATTTTTGATCTCGGTAATCCAAGGATGAAATCCATGGATACGTCGGCCCAAGGAATGTCCGAAATAGGAAGGGGCGTGTATAAACCATTTGGTTGAACTCGTGATTTAGCCCGTTTGCAGGCTGTGCAATGCTCGCAAATCCGTTCAATGTCCTTTCGCGTTCCTGGCCAAAAGACATGTTCTTGAAGGGTTGACATTGTTTTATCTCGTCCGAAGTGACCCATAAGGCCACCACTATGTGCCTCCAACACAAGCATATCTCGAATTGAACCTTGCGGTATGTATAGCTTGTTTTCCTTGAAAAGGAATCCTTCATGCATGTAAAACTTATCAAGAGCACTCTCTCGAATGCATTATATATATTTCTAAAATCAAAATCATTAGCATATAGATCCTTAATGTGATGAAAACCAAGTAATTTAGAGTCAAGGATATTCAATAAAGTGTACCTTCGTGACAGCGCATCAGCCACTATATTTTTTTTACCTTTTTGTACTTAAATTACGTACAGGAATGACTCTAAGTACTCGATCCACTTCGCGTGTCTTTTGTTAAGCTTATGTTGGTCTTTAATGCACTTGAGTGCTTCATGATCAGAGTGGATAATGAATTCCTTTGGTCTTAAGTAATGTTGCCATGTTTAGAGCGATCTAATCAAGGCGTACATCTCCTTATCGTACACCGGATAGTTAAGGGTAGCTCCGTTCAATTTCTCACTAAAATATGCCACCGGGCTTCCATCTTGAGTCAAAACGGCTCCGATCCCTACACCTGAAGCATCACACTCAATTTCAAATGTTTTAGTAAAATCAGGAAGGGATAATAAAGGACCTTTTACGAGACACTCTTTAATCGAATTAAAAGACCGTTCTTGCTCGTCCGCCCAATGGAAGGCTGAGTTCTTCTTAATTACGCTCGTTAAAGGGGTGGCTATTATGCTGAAATTAGGCACGAATCAATAGTAGAAGCTGGCCAATCCATGAAAACTCCGAAATTGGCTGATCGTCGTAGGACGTGGCCATTCTTGGATGTCTCGTGCTTTCTCTTGGTCCACTTCAAGGCCTTTTGCACTCACGACATAACCTAGAAAAACAACCTTATCAGTGTAAAACGAACACTTTTTAAGGTTAGCATACAATACCTCTTTCGTAAAGTTTCCAAGATCACATGCAAGTGTTGTACATGCTCCTCCAAGGATTTGTTGTACACTAAAATGTCATCGAAGTAGACTACACATGATTTTCCAATAAAGGCTTGCAATACATGATTCATAAGACGTATGAAAGTACTCGGGGTGTTCGTAAGCCCGAATGGCATTACCAACCATTCATCCAAACCCAGCTTTTTTTTTTAAAAGATGTTTTCCATTCGTCGGCTTCGCGCATTCTTATTTGATGGTAGCCACTTTTGAGGTCGATCTTCGTAAAGATTTGTGCTTCGCTTAACTCGTCAAGCATGTCGTCGAGTCAAGGTATTGGATGACAGTATTTAATGGTAATCTTGTTGATGGCGCAACAGTCGACACACATACACCACGAACCGTCTTTCCTAGGCACTAATAACACTGGTACCACACAAGGGCTTAAGCTTTCCCGAATATATCCCTTTTCTAATAATTTAGTGATTTGTTTTTGGAGTTCTTTCATCTCTTCAGGATTACTTCAGTAAGCTGGGCAATTGGGTAAGGTGGCTCCGAACACCAAGTCGATTGGGTGTTCTATACCTCGGACGGGAGGCAATCCGCTCGGTATCTCTTCCGAAAAGATATCTTTGAATTCCTGTATCAGAGACAACATAGAAGAAGGAATATTTTTGGGTAATTCGTTAGCATTCAAAAATGCTTCCTTGTACAGAAGTACGTACATCGGTTGTCTTAGACACAATGGTTTCTGAATGTCACTCGCTCTCGCAAAGACACTAATTTTGCCACTCTCTTTTTCATCTCCATTATTTTCCAACTCTTGTTTTCTTTCGCTCTCTTTTGTATTTTTATTTTTCACTCTCTCATTTTTCTTAACTTTTTCTTTTGACTTATTTTCTTTTTCTTTCGCTTGATCAATGGAAATCTTGATTTTTTGCTGATCATTGAATACTTGTTTTGGTGTAAGAGGTGCAAACGTCACATTCTTTCCAAGATGTTTGAAGGAATATCGATTAGTGTAGCCGTCGTGCATCACTCGGCGGTCATATTGCCATGGACGTCCTAGGAGTAGGTAACCCGCGTGCATCAGCACCACATCGCATAGCACTTTATTAGAGTACTTCCCGATGCTAAAAGATACTAAAACTTACTTTGTAACCTTCAATTCTCTGCCATCGTTAAGCCATTGAAGTTTGTAAGGAGTCGGATGCTTTGTGGTGGCTAATCCTAACTTTTCAACCATGAGGGTGCTTGCAACATTCGTACAACTCCTTCCATCGATGATAAGGCTACATACTTTACTATGCACTTGACATCTTGAATGGAAGATGTTTTCTCGTTGCTCCTCGTTTCCTACACTTTAAAGACTGAGACTTTGCTTCACGACGAGTAACTCTCCTTCAACAGGTTGTTCTAAGTCCTCCTCATTCTCAGAATTTGATTCGGACTCATGATCTTCTTCATCTTCCGTTTCAATCTCGCCGTCAGCCCGCATCACCATGATTCGTCTATTCGGGCATTGACTTGCTATATGTCCTCGACCAAGGCACTTGAAGCATTTTATGTCCCTCGATCGAGCAGTAGAACTTTCTGGAGTTGTGCCTTTGCTTGTTTCAGCCAAAGGCTTGTTGGTCTTAGGGGTGAATGTTGAATCCTTCGTCTTGTTTGTGGGAAACCCCTTGCTGGTGTTTTGGCCCCACTTAGAGGGTTTAGTGTTGGAGTAATTTTGGGATGCTCCTTTATGCTTCATTTGTTTTTCCACCTTAATGGCCATATGGACCATGTCTTCCATCTCAACATAATGTTGCAATTTAACAACATTTGCGATCTCCCAGTTAAGTCCGACTAAGAATCGAGCCATTATAGCTTCTCGCTCTTCTTGTATATCGGCTCGGATCATCGCCACCTCCATCTCCTTGTAATAATATTCGACGCTTCTTGTCCCTTGTGTAAGATTTTAGAGTTTTTGATGTAACTAAGATTTTAGAGTTTTTGATGTAACTCCCGGTAGTAGTAAGAAGGGATGAATCGTCGTCTCATGGCCACTTTCATCTCCGTCCACGTAGTGATTGGACGTTCTCCATTGCATCTTCGACTTGTAGTCAACTGATCCCACAATATCATGGCATAGTCTAAAAATTCTATGGCAGCTAGTTTGACCTTTTTGTTCTCGGAGTAGTTATGACAATCGAACACAAGTTCGATTTTCTTCTCCCATTCTAAGTAGGCTTCAGGATCTGACTTGCCTTGGAAAGGGGGAATGATCAACTTGATGTTCTTTAAATCATCATCCTCCTGCCTCCGATCTCTTTGGCCGCGGTTTTGGGGCTCTCTTCTCCCAATACTTAAGTTGGATTCTTGGTTACTTTCGCCCTCACTCAGCTCGTTGATGTCATCACCAGGAACTCTTGGCCGATCTCGTCAGGGGTTGGGTCGCCCGTACCTTCGTCGAACTTCTTCGGGAATTTCATCGCGTGGCCCTTGATTCTTGACTTGATAGAGCTAATCTTCAAGCGGATTGAGTCTCCGATCAAGTAGACTTTCCATTTCTCGCAAGAGAGCTTACATTTGGAAATCTGGAACATTTCTGACTGGTTGTCTTCGGGTTGTTCGTCCACATTTCATCCGGCTTCTTGTGACTTTTTAGCAGAAATAAGTCCTCACAAACAAAGTCCTCACAGTTCACTCGGAAAGAAAGAAGCTTAATGACACTTACACTCGTGTTTAACACTCTTAGTTTGGCTTTTACCTCCCCTTGAATGGTCTCACACTCTCGTGCCTTTTACCTCTCCACTTTTCTCGGAATTTTGTTTTTGGGACTCGCCAAGGCCTATTAGGGCTTAGGGGTCGATCACAAGAAGTTTCAAGGGTCGTAACGTTTTAGGTATTAGGGTAGGCTGAAAGAAGAAAAATTTCAGGTGGTTCTGGTGCGAGAAGGATGTAGTTCAAAGAAGAAAAGAAATCTCGGAATTAGATCGAACTTTCTTTTTTTTAAAATTACGATTTTTTTTAAATACAAATTTTTTATTTATAATATATACGATTTTTTTAATTCGTATTTTTTTATAAAAACTTACTTCGAATCTTCGTTTAGCAACTTCAGATTAGTCTATGGAGCTTCATAATTCTCGGTTTAACTAGCTCTAATA
This sequence comes from Gossypium bickii, assembly GCA_025503065.1. Lineage (NCBI taxonomy): Eukaryota > Viridiplantae > Streptophyta > Magnoliopsida > Malvales > Malvaceae > Gossypium > Gossypium bickii. The sequence continues at coordinate 83,251,518 of CP106718.1, forward strand.
CCAGATGATACAGTCATGGCTTCGAGATGAATTCGAGATGTATACGTGATTGCCTGATCGAAATCAAGAAATACTATAATTGAAGTTGAACAGAATGAACGAAATAAATTTTGGCTAAGTATGGAGTTAGAAACAAAGTTCGGATAATTAAAGTAGGATAAGTTCGAGTTTGGTTCAGGTTTAGAAGAATAAGCTGGGAAGTGATCTCTGTTTATGGGTGATTAGGGAATGATTCAGGTTGATAGAGTATCGAAGTTAAGTTGAAGTGTTTAATCAGAATGGTAGAAAGAAGGTGATCATTGGGTTAAGATAAGAGATGGGTTTCAGTTTCACAGGAAATATTCGACAAGGTTATGGAAGTATATCGAAAGGTATTCGGGTTTCGGGATTGAATTTGGAATGGTTCGATATAAGGCTTAAGAAGTAAGTAAGAACCAATACTGAAAAGGTATCGACCCAAGTTACTTATACGGTTCTTAAGGCTCGATTTTGGATGGAAAAATTCGGGACCTCGACCCACTATCGAAAAAGGATAGGAACCTCTGTATATGGAAGGTTGACAAAGGAAGAGGTTGACGCCACTAGCTCACTAGATAAGCCAACGAAATCCTAGAATGAAATTAGAGAAAAATGTTTCACAAATTTGACAGCATAACATTAACAAATTTGTCAAAAGTTTTTTACAAATGAAAATTTTCAACTATTTATAGTCCTAAAGAGTTAACCGAATAGACATAAACATAACTTAATATCTAAGTGAATTTCGACCATTAATGAGCTTAGATTTGTCTAGAATTATGCCTCTTGAAGTTGTTGTCCACGTTCAGCCATGGAACCCCAAAAATCAACTTCTAGAAGGGGCAAGGTGCAGCCGAATTTAACGAGCAAAAATGAGGGTTGATTGGTACTTTAATATTCGGCCAAGGAACTTAATTGATGAACCCTTGAAAATCGAACAGCCATACATTGTTCAAGGCTGCATTGGGGAAGTGAATGGCCTTCCCATACTAGCTTTTAATTGCCTCCCACACATGGAGAAACATACCAGTAGCAAATTAAATTCATCTCTTTTATGGCCTTGTCTTTTACTTTTCACGAAGCGCTCCTTGAAAGCTGAAGCACGCCTTGTCTATATGGCATTCGTCTCGTGAGCTTGTAGGATCATGCAACATGAATTTGAAATAGAGTTCGAGCCAGTTTTAGTATCGTCCCAAGCTTGCTGGATTAGAGCTCCAAAAGCTTCTTTAAATTCTTCGCATGAGCTCTCGTAATCGGCCCTCGAGGTAGCACAATCAGATCCTGGGAATTTGGTTCATGATAGGGCGTGCCTGTATCAACTGTAGGCACAAAAAATAATATTAAAATATTATTCTATCTTGGATTTGTGGTCCCGGTGATTGGGTTTGGATTCACATGCGTAAAGAGAGATTTCCCGTCCAATGACGATCCAAGCTTTTGCCACGGGGAGATGGACCTTTTCCAGTCTCGGAAAGGATTAATGATAACGCATATAAGTTGAATTTACCTGGTGAGTATGGAGTTAGTGCGACTTTTAATGTTACTGATTTATCCCTTTTTGATGTAGGTGACGATTTAGGGACAAATCCCCTCAAAGAGGGGGGAATGACGCGACCATAGCTCAGGAGATCACTTCCGAATCAATTGAGCTGCCATGAGGGCCTATGACTCGATCACGAGCTAATAAATTTCAAGAAGCCTTAGCAAGCTATGTGGATCGAGCTTGGGGAGAGCAAGAGGCCGAATCAAACATTCATGCATGGGACGGCTCAATTGGCATCACTTGCAATTTATTGTAAGTTGTACTTAATTTTTAATAAACTCATCTTACTTTAATAAATGAGTTGATGGACTTTATTCAACTTATCTTAGTTTAACTAATAAGTGTTTTTGTTGAACTTTATTTAATAAGTATTGGTCTTGATTAATCTAGTTCCTAGGATTATTTATTAATGCATGAGTTAAGTTTATTTAATTATGCTTCTTTAATTAACTAGTTGCTGGAATAATTGATGCATATGTTTTAGTTCATTTACTTAATGTGTGTTATGTTTAATAAGTGTTTACATGTGCTTAATAAGCTCATTTTAATGTGTTTATTGTAGGAGTCTTTTCAAGTCATAACCGTTACAATTCAAGGCTGTTACAAATTAAATAAAGTGGCTGTTCAAGTCATTTTCGGTTACAAAGTAAAGGGGTTGTTACAAAGGAGGTTTATACATCATTTAAAGAGGTTTTAAGGAGCAGTATATCATCTATTTAATTTCGGCAGCAACCTTTTCAACTATCAGCCCATTTTTTGCCATTTCATAGGTTAATTCAAGCATTCAAATACCATTAAGGAGTTGGTTAATAAGTTGGTGTCTATTCGGCTGGCCAAGGGCTAACTCAAGAGTCAATTTTCAAGCAATTAAAGTTATTCATTTAGCTGAATTGAAGTGAATTAAAGAATCGAGTTATTTGGCTCAAGAACGTGAAAAGACTTGATTTTTATTTCAGCTTTTATATGGCACATTAAGTTGAATGTTTGTGACCATGCAGCTAGCCTATTCTAACACAATAAATAGATGAAATCAGCCTTTGTAAAAAAAACTTTTGGCTGAATATATATGATATCTTTGAATTGTGAGTTATCCAAATCTCCTTGTTCTTACGGAATTGATTTGATTTATCAAGCCTAGCTTGTAGCGTCTATCCATTCCTTGTTTTTGAACTTACCACTTTCATAGTGTGGCGTTTATCATATTCCAAGGTTCCTATCATCCTTGATAGTGGGTCGAGGTTCATCATATACCAAGGTTCCTATTATCCTTGATAGTGGGTCGAGGTTCATGATATACCAAGGTTCCTATCATTCCTGATAGTGGGTCGAGGTCTTTTCTTTGCAGTTTTTCTTAAAAAATCGAAATCATCTAAGAGCCATTTGAGATTTGGGTCAACATTCAAGTATTATTGGTTTATTTTCGGCCTTAGTAAATTTATCCTTTGTTTTGTTAAACCTTTTTGTTACTAATTTCTAATCCATCTTCTGCTTTCTTTAAGCCTTTTCTTTAACAAGCCTTTGTTTGTTTGAAACGATCTATTTTTACTCAAATTCACGATCGGGCAACAAAATACTCGAATCAATCACAAGACAAGTTCGTATCAAGTCATAGGACCTTCGGGGAGTTCGAGAGCTTCGAAATTCAAATCCTTGGCTGCCCCGGGTATGCGTACATCACACAAGTTCTTTGAAAATTATTACATCGGAAATCAACATTGTAGGACTCAAATCCTTTGTACAATGATATGGAATAATGTTCACCGAGATCAAAGATAAAATTTTCTCTTACCATTTCTCACTGACTTACATATTTCTCGACTAGCAACATGGTAGGAAAACAAAACACACTAAAGTTATAAGCATACACATCATGTTCGCATCCTTTAAGGTATAGTATCGAACAACCTTCAGAATTAAAGATTTGATTTTACCTTTACTTGGCATTAATTCTAGAAAACATGCTCCGGGTTTGAATATATGATTTTGGACGTCCATTGTTAAAAGAAACAAAGGCTTTTCTTTCTTCAACAACTCACATATGTGAAATAAAGAAGAAATGAACAAACAACTATTCAAATAGTCAAACCTGCCACATTTCATCCGAAAAGACATGCTTATGCAAGAGAATTTTACACAAAAAATTATAGGCTCCACAAAACCATCATAATCAAATGAACTAGGCATTTTACATGTCAATGTTTTATCACACAAGTGAATCAGAGGGAATTTAAGCAGGCATACATTCAAGCATTCATACACCACAAGTCTCATATGAATAGCCTTGTACACGCATGTGGGTTTCGCACAACAGGTCAAAAAATGCACATTATCACCACAATCAGAAAATTTGGAATGATTATATGAACATTCACTATCACGCATTACTAAGTTTCGCAGCTGCCAATCGAATGTTACTTCACCAACATGCTCGTGAACACCACAATTTTCATTAGTGATGCTCTCCTTGCTATCATTTAAAACAAACACATCATGTAACAGCTCGGTTTAGACCCTAGTCAGTATAGTAGTTTTGGGACCACAAATCTGAGGTCATAAAAATATTTTAATATTATTTTTCAAGTTTACACTATGTGATTGAGCACGTGTGAAAATTCTGTGTGAAAATTTTATCGATTGTGTGCTTAATTTGCAAAAAGGACTTAATCGTATAAAATGTAAAAGTTATGTGCTAGTTGTTAGTGATTATTTGGCATGGCTAATTAAATAAGAAGTTCTTAAGTTGATATTATACCATTGAAACATTAGATGGACAAAAAAACCATTGGATAGTGGATTTTAAATGGAAATAAAAAGGCTAAAGTGGTAATTAATGTATTACTATTAAATAAAATAAAATAAGACAAAATGTTCATCTTTCTTATGCATTTCACCACCGGATATTGAAGAAAGGAATAGCCATTGAAGCATTTTCGGTTTCAGCACATTCATAGCTCAATTGAGGTATGTTTTGAGCTCGATTTTTGATGATTTCTACGTTTTTGTGATCGTTGCTTAATATTCTAGCTAGCCCATGCTTTAATTTTTGAATTTGTTGGTGATTTTAAGAAATGCCATTGATGAATGCTTGAGCTTCGTGATAGTTGATGAAGAAATATGAAAGATATGTGAAAGATTAACATATTTTGTCTTTGAATTTTTGGTGAAATTGAGTAATTTGACCTAAATTGAGAAAATGAAAAATTTGAGGACTAAAATGTGAAATAAATGAAATATGTGGTTTGTATGGACATTAGGAAAATTTGGCTAAGTATGAGTAGAGTGAAATTATGTGTATTTGATGATTTTGTGAAATAAGGACTTAAGTGTAGAAATATGAAAATGTGAGGGCTAGTTTGTAAAATGCCCTTAATATGTGTGTTTGGACTAAATTGAATGATTTGGTGATTGAATGAGCTAAATTTGAATATGTATAGATCAAGAAAAGAGAGATTTGGATCGATATCGAGGCAAAGATAAAGTGCTCGATTAATTGACTTGTTCTGTTATTTCGACGTCTGAGGTAAGTTCGTGTATAATACGAATTGTATAATTTATATTCATGTGTTATGTAATGAATGAATACATGTAGCTGATGAATTAATAATGTTATATGTGGAATTGAGTGTTGTGGCAATAAGTGTGCGTGTATGGAATCGAAATAATGGTAAATGGCACTAAGTGTGCGAAATAAAGAAAGCATCGGCTATATTGATTGGCACTGTGTGTGTGATACCGAGTTAAATTTGGTTTAACGAAAAGGCACTAAGTGTGCGATGATATTTAAACTTCAGCTAAGAAGTTTGGCACTAAGTGTGTGATTAAAACGAATGAATAATAAAGAGTGATCGAACTGTGTTATCGAGCGTTGAATAGCAAGAATGTTTGTTAACTAAGTATTGGCAAAGGTATATTCGGAACCTATGTGGTTGATGATATCATTTATAGATAAATAGATGGTTGAGTGAGCATATGGCTAAGGATGATATTGTGTATAGTTGTGAATCTATCTAAATGATGGTTTATTTTGTATATTGATATTGTATTATTGAGTTATATGTATTATATTACGAACTTACTAAGCTTTAGTGCTTACTGTGTGAAGTGTTTCTCTATTTTACAGTGTTATTGTAACAACCCAAACCCGGCCTAAACACTACGACTGAACTTGGAGTGCTACAGAGAAAATGCTTTGTAAAATTTCTTAAAACCGATTTAAGTTCTCGGTAAAAGATAGTGTTTAAGTTTAAAACAGTTGTGGTGTATAAAATCATACTTAGGTTTATTTTAAAAATAATCATCAAAACAGATTATTATGAGTTCGTGTGTGCGATGGCACTTTAAAACATTTCACGATTTAATTTTTGAGGAAACATGTGTATTTAATTTAATATTAATAAAAATAGTGTTAAACATATTCATCCAAAACATAAAATAATAAAAATATATCTAGGAGGCCTTATTACAAAATAAACCAACATTTAAAATAAATAAAATAAAATCCAAGTTCGTCTAATAAAATTCCACCGCATGGCCACCTCGAGTCCCTCCCTACCCATTTCCGCGATCTACTCATCTCGCAAAATGTTAAGGGAAGGGGGTGAGTCACCAAGACTCGGTGTGTAAATCCCCACCCGAAAAATACATCTCATACACAATTTATTAATAAACATGCTCATGCAACCCAACTAGCCATCCATACTCCGTTACCATTATCATTATCTCTAGCTGCACCTCGACCCCTCTGTGGTGGTCCTTCATTTCTAACCTGAGCACGGTTTTGACGCTCTGGTTGATTCTTAGCTAACTTCCGAGGACAATCCCTTACACGGTGATCGAATGATCCACACTCAAAGCATCCACGATTACCATTCCAACACTCCCCCTTGTGAAACTTGCCACACTTGTCACACCGTGGCGGCCATTGAGGATTAGTAGCAGCAGCAGGCCTAGCAGCTTGATTCGACCCATCAAACCTCGTCCTCTTCTGTTCATTACCCGAGAACCTTGAAGGTTCCGAGCTCCTCTTATTCCAATTCCGTTCTTGGTTCCGCTTAACGGACTGTCTTACTCCCTCAGCAATTTTAGACTTCTCCACAAGAACAAAGAACTCTCGTTCTCAAGTGTGGAGCTATCATCATTCTCGACTCATCTCTAAGCCCATCTTCGAACCTGACACAGCACTCATGCTCGGTACCCACGATACCACGAGCATATCTACTCAATCAAAGGAACTCAGCCTCATACTTAGCCACCATCTTATTTCCTTGGACCAGGTTCAAGAAAGCCTTCCGTTGTGCATCTACGTAGCTAGTTCCGATATACTTCTTTTGATAGGCATCCTTGAAAAATTCCCAGGTGAGATTTTCTGCCACCGTTCCATCCCTTACGGTGAGCCACCACTGATATGACTCATCCCGAAGCAAAGAAATTATACCTTTTAATTTCTCCTCACCTGTAAAATCTATGTCATCCATGATCCTTTCGATTGCTTCCAACCAACGACTCTCACCAGTCTTCGGTGCCACTCCGGAAATTCCCCTAAATACTTCTGCTCCGTTAGCTCGGAGACGTTCAACCACAGATTTACGGGCTCCTGCACCCACGCCAGCCTCAGCAACTCGTTCCAATACCCGTAATACAGCTTGAGATACGACATCATTACCACCCGTCTGATCTTGAAATTCAGTTTCACCACGGCAGATCCCAGATCTCATTTCCAGACCCGTGTCCAGACCTTGCTAGCTCCGACAAGGTCATCCTACCCCTACCACGGCCACGCGGCGGATGTCCACGACCTCTTGAACTCATTCTAACTAACGCGCTTTAATCTGATTAAGAAATTTTTATGGATTAGTACTTTGTTTCACTTGGTTATCCGCGAAGAAATTTTATGAAAAGCTTAATAGGAATTCTTTCGAGCAATCAAAGTTTTAAGTCTTCTATCCTAGTTCACACAGAAGAGCACATCCATTCCCTAATACCTTTCATACCTATTCGCTCTTCGGACATTTCTGCCCATTTCTAACCCAGGGGTATTTTCGTCATTTTCCTACAGGGGTATTTTCGTAATAAACCAGAAGAATTTTTTTTTAAAACTTTAATAAACCAGGACATTTTAAAATTTCCAAATCTGGAGGATAATTCTAAAAATTTGCCAAATCAAAGGTACGGTAAAATTTTGGAAACTAGGGGTATTTTGGTAATTTTGTCAATCAGGGGTAATTTTGTAAATTTAATAAATCAGGGATATTTTAACAGTTGTAAAACTCTAAGGGTCCTTTTTGAGAGTTTCCCTTCGTAAAATAATGATGTTGCAAAAAAAATTTTAGAATTCAGGGTCATTTTGGTAATTTTGTAAGTTGAGGGCATTTTCGTAATTTTCCAAAGTCGAGATATTTTGATAGTTCTGCAAATTAGAGTTTTGAATGTTTGTATAAAATAATGAAATTTTGGACAAAACCATTGAGTTGATATTTTATGAACCAAGGGCGTTTTGGTAATTTTACTCCCTAAGGGCATTTTTGTAATTTCTATAAAATTTTCGGAAAACGTTGTAAAGATGGTTTTTTCAAATTTAAAAGAGTGATTTTAAAAATTTTGAAAAACTAGGGTTTTATTTTTTTTTCCAAAAACATGGGTAGTTCCCTTTCGGGTTTTAGTTATTATGTTTAGCCTATGACCGAGCCCTCTTGGTCAGGGTGAACCAAAGCTACGCACCAAGTAGGAATCCCGCGAAGAGGAGGTTTGTTTAATTAGGCTTTTAAAGTCTTATGTATTTTGTTTGGGGTAACTAGTCCTAAAGTTTAAAGCACTTATCATACTATCTACATTCCATGCTTCCTACCTTTCTACAGAAAATAATTCATACAGAGGTTAGGAGTACTTACCTGGGCGGATAGGTGCCGGAGACTTGGTGCCATGTTGTTCAAAAACCCAAAAACAATTCAAAAAGGCCTACCAAAACATTTTTGGGCCTTGGGCCCCCACAGCCGAGCTTTGAACTGGGCTCTGATACCAATTTGTAACAACCCAAACCCGGCCCAAACACTACGACCGAACTTGGAGTGCTACAGAGAAAATGCTTTGTAAAATTTCTTAAAACCGATTTGAGTTCTCGGTAAAAGATAGTGTTTAAGTTTAAAACAGTTGTGGTGTATAAAATCATACTTAGGTTTATTTTAAAAATAATCATCAAAACAGATTGTTACAGGTTCAGGTGTGCCCGATGGCACTTTAAAACATTTCGCGATTTAATTTTTGAGGAAACATGTGTATTTAATTTAATATTAATAAAAATAGTGTTAAACATATTCATCCAAAACATAAAATAATAAAAATATATCTAGGAGGCCTTATTACAAAATAAACCAACATTTAAAATAAATAAAATAAAATCCAAGTTCGCCTAATAAAATTCCACTTTGCATGGCCACCTCGAGTCCCTCCTACCCCATTTCCGCGATCTACTCATCCGCAAAATGTTAAGGGAAGGGGTGAGTCACCAAGACTCGATGTGTAAATCCCCCACCCGGAAAATACATCTCATACACAATTTATTAATAAACATGCTCATGCAACCCAACTAGCCATCCATACTCCTTTTCTACCCCGTGGTCAAAACCACCGATGACTTAAAGTCACAATTTAAATGATGGGGCCAACCCATCGTGTGGTCAAAACCACTGATGACCATAGGTCACAATATATCAAATGTGGTCAAAACCACTGGTGGTACCAAACCACTGGGACTTAGTCGCAAATAATCGATCGTTGCGGTCAAAACCACTGATGACCATAGGTCACAAATAATCTGATGGGGCCAACCTATCTTGTGGTCAAAACCACTGACGACAGTCCATAATTCATCCCCCTCCTCTCATCAATCCCACCATCACATGCTTATACATCAAATTTCATATATCATGTCATAGTATTAAACATCATGTGATGGCATGCAATCATATATCAAATACTACAAGTTAGGGGACTTACCCGAAATCCATGATTATGCCACAAGCTAACCTCAACCAAAAGATTTAAGGCAAACAATAATGTCATGTAAATTAATAAATTGTGTAGAGAGATTTTACACACCTGTTACTATCGTAATCCCTATATCTCGAAACTCCGATCTACAACACTAAATTTTGACCTTACACGTCCTTTGAACACTCACCACCTTACGATATGTAAATCCGTTTCCCTTCCCTACAATCGGCAACCATACATATTAGTAGCCCTCGACTTTCTGACCACTACAATATTGTCTATTAAAAAAAAGATCCTTACCACCACTTACCTTAGGGGAATAAATCCCGAATGCTTTCCCTAATGGTTATGGCTTCCCCACAATAGCTTTAATCGTATTAGCAAGAATCATAGGCCAAAACTTTAATTTTAAAGGAGAGGATTACCCCTTACCACACTTATTGAAAATCGGCAGCACCCTTTTTCCTCAAGGAAGATTCAGCCTAAGCACAATTGGAGGGCTGAAATTTTGAGAAGAGGAGAAGGGGTATTCGGCTAAGAAGAAACAGAAAAGCTGGAAATTTCTAAGCAAATTTTTGCTAAGAGTTAGGAGAGAATTCGGCAACACAATGAAGAGGAAAAGAAGAAAAGCATTTGCTGGAATTTTTGGGCACTTCTTGGTATACAAAACTGAATGGGGGTGGCCTTAATGAGTCCTTCATTCGGCCAACTTCTCCCCCCCTTTTGCTGATAATTTCAGTTTTTAATTATCAAAGATAATGCATGATTTATCTCCCAAGAATTCAAAAGCAAATAAACCACTAATAACTCACCCACTTCCAGCCGAATATGAGCCAAAAATAGCTCTCCCTTATCACCTCTTTAATAAATAAAGATAAAAATAAAATAAATAAATAAATAAAAATAATAAAACCCCACTCCTTTAGCCGAATAACAACAAGGTCCATTGTTATCAAATTAGGTCCCATGTGCAGGCCATGACCCCCTCTCCAGGACGCCAAAAAAAAATAAAACCCCACTACTGCTTCTTTGGTTCGAACCCAGGACCTACTGCAGCCCTCTCTTAACGCCCCTTGCCATCTTTCCCATTTGAATTTCATGTCATAAAACCCCATCATTTTATTTTAAAGCCTTCTTACTTAAGCCCATCACTGCATATAAGAAAAATAAAACACAAAATGCTACTCCTCCCATTCGAACCTGCGCCCACCTTCACCTCCATCTCCTAAGTGGCGCATGGAAGCCACTTTGCCAATGAGTTCTTTGTGTCATAGACTCGCCCCATCCTCTTTTAAGGCCTCCTTCGTTAGCTCCCTTGTCCAAAATAAAAACACACCAGGCTCTTTCCCCATGACTCGAACTTGAGTCCCTTGCCATGACCCTCAAGTGGCGTCCCAAGCCACTCCACCAAGCTGACTTTCTTGTCCGAAATCCTCACCAATTATTTTTAAGGTCTTCCTAAGCCAACTCTCTACATAACGGAAAAAAATAAATTCCCAAGCGCCACTCTAGCAGCTTGAACCCAAGACCTCCCTTGCATCACCCTTAAGCGCACCAAGCCAACTGTACCAAGCCCATTGTTTGTCATATTTCGCCCAAAATTTTATTTAAGCCCTATCTCACCTAGCTCCCTCCTGTTAGGTACTAAAAAAAAATTAATACTAAATCAGGCCTAGCTCGGGTTTAATTCTAGACCCTAAAACATGTCAAATGATCATAGAATTTAATTCTTCAAGCACACACATGGGAAAATATTTAAATTACAAACAACCCCTAATTTAGGATGTTACAGTTATTAAAGCTAGCTCGGATCTGGGGATTGTCAGCGACTAAATCACACTATCGGTTATCTATTTTTGGTACTTTTGGAAGATGTATATATTTGGTATATGACATGTATAGACTAGTGATTAGGGCATGTTTTGAGTTGTATAGTCTTGCCATGTGATATGTCTTGAAAGGCGAATGATGTTGGTATATATATGTATGGGTTATGTGAATGATGAAAATGGTACGTTTCATGCTTAAATTGGTTGATGAGAATGATGGTTTAAGTGTGAAATTGTGGTATGAATTATATGATGCTTAACTTATATGATTTGGGATGTGAAAATGGTATTTTAGATGAACTTATTTGAGTAGAAATTGAGTATGGAAATAAATGGTGTGGTTGATGATTAATTGGTGCATATATTGGTATGTTTTGGTTGCATTTGAGGCATGATTTGATATTAGTTTGGTGCTTGTAGGTGATCCCAAAGTGTGCATGGTAATTTGACCTTGAAAATGGCCTATAATTGCCTACACGGTTGAGCACACGGGCATGTGGCTCGACCATGTCTTTCAAGTCTACAAAATTGAAATAAGTTAGGCTTGCACACAAGCTAGACACACGGGCGTGTGACTGGCCGTGTGGTAGAAGTCAGTGTCGACCACGGGTGAGGCACACGGGCGTGTCTCAGGCCGTGTGGACAAATCAGTATGTATGCCCTGTTTTGCCACAGCTTGGATACACGGACGTGTCTGAGGCCGTGTGAGGCACACGACCTACCCACACGGGCGTGTGACCTCTGTAGCTTGAAAATTATTTGATTTTCAAAAAATTTTGTATGTGTTCGGTTTAGTCCCGACCCCTTTCTAACACGTGTTTAAGGTCTCGTAGACCTTATTAAGGGACTATATGCTTATATTTTGATATGTTTAGATAATGATATGCTTTGTGTTGTAAAATGATTGTGAATGATCCGAATTGATCGGTAGTGCTCCTTAACCCTAGACTGGTGACAGTTACGGGTTAGGGGTGTTATATTTTACTGATATCAAAGCTACGATTTAGTCAATTCTCAGACTAACGTAGTGCGTGTGAGTCTAGCTATACATGCCATATATATAATTGCGATGGTGTGATGAATCCTGATAGTTAAAAATATGTTTTTATATAGTAAATAGATCCTGATCGAGCAGTTGCTAATGATGTTGAGAGCAATGCGCCTGCTCCCACTCAAGGGACAGCGCCGGTCGTATCTAGGTCAATTGCTAGTAGCCATGAGGGAGAGGCTAAGCAAGCCATCTTCCAAATGATGAGTGAGTGGTTTTCGGAGTTTGATGTGACCATAGCTCGAGAGATCACTTTTGCATCCATTGAGCTGCCACGAGGGCCTTTAACTCGATCACGAGCTAAGAAATTTCAAGAAGCCTTAGTAAGCAACGTGGATTGAGCCTGGGGAGAGCAAGAGGCCGAATCAAACATTCATGCATGGGACGGCTCAATTGGCGCCACTTGCAATTTATTGTAAGTTGAACTTAATTTTTAATAAACTCATCCTACTTTAATAAATGAGTTGCTGGACTTTATTCAACTTATTTTAGTTTAATTAATAAGTGTTTTCATTGAACTTTATTTAATAAGTGTTGCTCTTGATTAATCTAGTTCCTAGGATTATTTATTGATGCATGAGTTAAGTTCATTTAATTATGCTTCTTTAATTAACTAGTTGCCGGAATAATTGATGTATATGTTTTAGTTCATTTAATTAATGTGTGTTATTTTCAATAAGTGTTGGAATATGTTTAATAAGCTCATTTTAATGTGTTTATTGCAGGAGTCTTTTCAAGTCATAACCGTTACAATTCAAGGTTGTTACAAATTAAATAAAGTGGCTGTTCAAGTCATTTTCGGTTACAAAGTAAAGGGGTTGTTACAAATGAGGTTTATACATCATTTAAGGAGGTTTTAAGGAGCATTATATCATCTATTTAATTTCGGCAGCAACCTTTTCAACTACCAGCTCATTTTTGCCATTTCAAAGGTTAATTCAAGCATTCAAATACTATTAAGGAGCTGGTTAATAAGTTGGTGTCTATTCGGCTGGCCAAGGGCTAACTCAAGAGTCAATTTTCAAGCAATTAAAGTCATACATTCAGCTGAATTGAAGTGAATTAAAGAATGGACTTATTTGGCTCAAGAATGTGAAAAGACTTGTGTTTTATTTTTGTTTTTAAATGGCACACTAAGTTGAATGTTCGTGACCATTCAGTTAGCCTATTCTAACACTATAAATAGATGAAATCAGCCTTTGTAGAAAAAAAAAAACTTTTGGCTGAATATATATGAAATCTTTGAATTGTGAGTTATCCAATTCTCCTTGTTCTTACGGAATTGATTTGACTTATCAAGCTTAGCTAGTGGCGTCTATCCATTCCTTGTATCTGAACTTATCACTTTCATAGTGTGGCGTTCATCATATACCAATGTTCCTATCATCCTTGATAGTGGGTCGAGGTTCATCATATACCAAGGTTCCTATCATTCTTGATAGTGGGTCGAGGTCTTTTTTTTTCTGTTTTTCTTAAAAACTGAAATCATCTAATAGGCATTTGAGATTCGGGTCAACAATCAAGTATTGTTAGTTTATGTTTAGCCTTAGTAAATTTATCCTTTGTTTTGTTAAAGCTTTTTGTTACTAATTTCTAAGCCATCTTCTTCTTTCTTTAAGCCTTTTTCTTTGACAAGCCTTTGTTTGTTTGAAACGATCCATTTTTACTCAAATTCACGATTGGGCAACAAACAACTCGAATCAATCACAAGACGTGTTCATATCAAATTGGTATCAGAGCTAGAGAATTTGGAGTGAGAATCGACGTGTTCGGCATCTTGGTATAGTATTTATTTTCAAATATATATAAAAAATATTTTCTCTATTCAAATTCAAGGAGTGAATATTACATTTTCAAGTGGAAAAAAACAAAAAAGAACAAAATTCGTGAAAAAAAAGAGTTTAAAGTGCCTTGTTTTGAGTTCTCCATTTGCTGCCCAGAATTGCCCAATCAATTTTCTTACCATTCAGCCACACTTTTTTTTTTTTCATTTCTTTCGTTCTAGCCTACCCATTGTCCTACAATATTATCCTTTGTAACCCAAACATCAAGTTTGTAAGCTAACCCACAACAACAGCTTTGAAGTCAAGTAATTTCTTAAGAACTTAGAGAAGCAGAATGAGTGGAAAAAGGCAAGAGAGTATGTAACATCCGGGAATTATGGCTTATGCATTTTTGCTTAATTATATGAAATAGCATGCCTTTGTGTGTTATAATGTGTTTTATGAACTTAAGAATATAGACAAACGCCTTAGAGATTATTAGATTTCAAGTTTTTTAAAACAAAGGGAGCTCAGCCTGATAGGCCTTAAGAGAAGTCGTAGGGGAAATAGGACATAAAATGGGGCTTGGTAAAGTGGCTTGGAGGTGCCATTTTAGGGCCTTGGTAGGTGACGCCACAAGCATGTACAATGGGCCTGGGTTCGAGCAACGTGGAAAGCTAATAAGGGCTTTCATTTTGAGTCAACAAGGGGAAGTAATGGACGGCAAAGGGAGACTGTGGGAGGAGTTTAAGATGAGGTCTAATTCTTTTGGAAATTTCGGCTAAGGTAGGAGATAAATGATGATTTATTTTTAATTTATTTTTGAAACGGTAAGGGAGAGAAAAATAAGGGATTGGATTGAGAGAGGAGAGTTGGCCGATTGGGGGAGACTAAGATAAGTATTTTCGGCCAAAGGAGGAATTAAGGCCATTATTCATTCTTTTTCCTTTTCCTTTCCTTTCTCTCTGCCGAATTCCCTAGCAATATCCCCTCTTCCCTTTAATTTTTCCAAAGCCGAAATACCCTGTGTTCTAGCCGAAAATTCTCCCAAATTCCATTAGTGCCGATTCTTCTTAAGCCTCATATCCCTCTCTTTTCATCCTTGTTGAAGCCGAATATCTTTAGCAATCATCAAAAGCCGAAACTTGTTAATCATTGCATAGCCTATAGTCGAATCTCTCAAGTGGTGTCAGGAAGGAATACTGTCGATCTCCACACTAAAGGTAAGACTATACGTCATTCGATTTCCTACCTTTTTCTTTTAGCCGGAAGTTAAGAACTAATCTCATCAATATCCTTGTTTGCCGAAACTTGGAAGGATCTTTCGAGATTTTTGGTGTAGTCGGCTATAAGGAGGAGATTTGCGGGATTCTAATAACCAAGGTAAGTCATGTGATATTCGGCCAAGGGTCACTTATTGTGATTTAATGTTAGAACTTGATCTAACATGAGTTTATAGGTATTTCGACAGATACCATAACCGAGTGACCACTTTTGGGATTTTAGATTCGCAAAGGTAAGAGAATATACTAATCGGCCAAGGCCATACTTGATGGTTCAAATCTATTTCTTAATTATTCAAAAGCCGGAAGCTAACCTGTTAAGTGATCTATGGTGGGCCGATTTTAAGGAAGAAGTATCACAAAGTTTTGGGATTTGTTTAGGAATCAAATCGGTAGCAAGGTAAGATTTTGATTGTGATAATCCTCCGGGATTTGATTGAATAGCCGAATAGGCTTTTGTTAAAATACTAAGTATTGGCCGAATGTAGGAACTTGAGATCTAAAGGAATAGATCAGATTTTCGGGATTTGAAGTGAACTCGATAAGTATACCAGGTGTGTACCCCACACTAAGCCTAAATAGATTTATGGTTATGTCTTAATAAATGTGTTAATATGAACATGTAATATGTGGCTAAGGGTACCATGCAATGGTACAAAGTACTCAGGTACGTTAACTTACTACTATTGTAGTTATGATATTATGAATATCTGTTATGGCATAAGTGAACATTGATAAGAATGTGAAATAAGGCCTAAGGCATGTTAATTGTATGATTTGTTTGACATGGGGAATACGGGTTATATGGAAAGGGGAAGTGATTTGGTGGTTTATACCACAAATATCTGAATGTGGTGACTCATGTCATAAAATATTATCTGGTAGCTATGGCACAAAATTATAAGGGCGATGAGCATGCCGTCTGCAGCGACTGCCTTCGATGATGTGTAGCAGATTGAGGGTTGACTTAGTAGTCCCCACGGTGTGATGGCTGGTACGGGTGATGTGTAGCGGATGGCTATCTAGGTTTGGGTTCGGGTTTGCATCATTAATTCTATCTGTTATATATATACATGCGTGATATGATATGATATGCCTGAATCGTTGAAACTTAGTGTTGGTTACACATTCAGTCTGTTTGACTCACCCCGTTGGGGAATATTTTCTTTCAGGTGACACTTAGTGATGGACCGGGTCGGCAGGAGCTTAATGGTTGCCATGCTCAGCTCAGGATTAAATTTCAAATTGGACTTTCTATTTTCTTTTAAGTATTTGGATTTATTTTGGTATTGTTTTTAGTTGTAATAAGGCCAATAGTACTTAATTGTTTAATGCTTGCTTTTATTTGTTTTATTACGATACTATTATTATTAAATTCAAGGTTATCTACATTTTTTTTTTAAAATAAATCTTCAAATGTTTTGTTACCTAACACAAATGATTTTCAATTTAAATGGTAAACTCTAAAAATTTGATTTTTACCTTTAACTTGTAATTTCGAAATTTAACAGTAAAGTTTTGTGAAACCTAGACTTCAAAAATAAACTGATTTCCAACTCGATCCCAACACAAAATAAAACTTCTTTTAAAACCATTCAAATTTTCCAAAGAAACAAATGAATTTTGAACCGTTTTACTCAAGGAACATACTGAATCCGGTCAAGGCTCGTGGGACGGGTTTAGGGTGTTTCAGTTTGGTATCAGAGCCCAGTTTTAAACTCTCGGCCTTGGGTTTAAAGGCCATAACATTTTCAAGTTGAGCCCAAACGAATTTTGTGAAAATTTTTGTGAAATGAGCAAGTTTTCTGGCATGGCACCTAAGTCTCCGACCCGAAGTCCACCAGGTAAGTACTCCTAACTGTTGTGTGATTTACAGTATGTATAACGGGAACGTAGATAAGTATATTAAGTACTTGAACCCTAGGATTAGTTCACCCCAACGTAAGAATTACATAAAACTTTAATGCCTAATTAAACAAACCTGTGGCTAAGTCGCCGAGTTAGGGTGTGGCAACCATTGTGCGCATGTCTAGGATTGGATTCAGAAAGAGCCTGGTATTTAAGCAGTCCTCGTGACTCACCTCCTCTTCGCTCGAATCCTACCTGGTGCGTAGCTATGGTTCACCCTAACCAAGAGGACTTACTCACGGGCTAAACTCAATAATTAAAACCTGAAAGGGACTAGCCATATTTTTATAAAACTCTAGTTTTAAAATCACCAAATTACCCCTTTGATTTGTAGGAAAATTATTTTGAAAGTTTTTCTCGATTTACAAAATTACCAAATTACCCCTGGTGGTAAAATTACTAAAATGCCCTTGGTTTGGAAAATTTTTAATTACCATACTACCCTCGAATTTTACTAGAATGTTCTTACTTTACCAACTATCAAAAATCCCTATTTTGCGAAATACCAAGATACCTTGATTTGGAAAATTTACGAAATTACCCTTAATTTACAAAATTACCCGAAATGACCTCGATTGCCAAAATTCCTGCCACACCTCTGATTTGAGAAAATTTTCAAAAGTACCCTCGAGAGTTAAAAATTTCAAAGTGCCCTGATTTATTAAGATTTTCAAATTGACTCTGATTTATTACCAAAATACCCCTATAGGACAAATGACGAAAATACCGCTGGGGTAGGAACAGACAAAAATGTTTAAATAGTGAATGTGTGTGGTAGATACCATTGAATGGATGTGTTTCTCTGAACTAGGATAGAAGACTTGAAACTTTGATTGATAGAAAGAACTACTACTAAACTTCTCCTCATAAAACTTCTTCGCGGATAATCAGTGGAACAATGACTAATGCATAAAATTTCTTAATCAGATTTAAGCGCGATCGTAGAAATAAGTTCTAGGGGACGTGGTCGTAACGTGCGAGGATGTGGTAGAGGCAGAATGGCTGTATCTGAAGCCGTTAGATCAGACGGGGTTGGTGTTGAGTAGCAAGATTAGACGGGGGATGATCTTTGTATCGCAGTCGTGCCGCGCGAGTTCTTGAGATGGTGGTGGAGCAGGTGGAAGTATGGGAGCTCGTAAGTCATGCACTGAGCGACTCCAAGCCAATGGGGCTGAGGTATTCTGTGGCGTATCTGGTGTGGCACCCAGTACGGCTGAGTATTGGTTGGAGGCAACAGAGCGAATTATGGATGACCTCGATTTAACTGCTGAGGAGAAGTTGAAAGGAATGGTGTCGCTTCTCCGCGATGAGGCATATCAATGGTGGCTCACAGTTCGGGATGGTGCCACAGCTGAGGATCTGACTTGGGAGTATGTTAAGGCGGCGTATCAGAAGAAGTATGTCGGCACACGTTACACTGATGCGCAGAGGAAGGCATTTCTGGGGCTGGTTCAAGGGAATAAGTCCGTAGCAGAGTACGAAGCTGAATTCTTAAGGTTGAGCCGGTATGCTCGGGGAGAAGTGGCTTTGGAGCATGAGCGATGTGTTCGTTTTGAGGACGGACTAAGGGATGACCTAAGGTTGTTAATAGCTCCGCACCAGAACGGAGTTTTCTCGCATTGGTGTAAGGCTAAAGTAGCCGGCGGATTAAGGACTCGTGAGGCAAAACACGGATCGGAACAAGCAAAAAAGAGGTTTTGGATCGTCAGGATCGTCTGGGAATGTGCAGAAGAGGCCTAGAGTTGATGGGCTGCGAGGTCAGCAGTCTGGTACAGGAGGGCAATACCGTATTGTACCCAGTGTGGTAAGTGTGGATCCAAGGATCACATGATTAAGGACTGTCCCATAAAGATAGGCGGGAGTCGACCAACAGGTCAGGGTGTTAATCAGGCTGGTAGAGGTGGACAGCAGCCTCAGCGAGGTCCTGGTCCGAATGGTAGAGGTAACGGTGCTGGAAGGGGACAAGGAACACCTGCCAGAGGTGTAGGGAATACAGAGGCAAGACAGCCAGGTCTAGTGTATGCGGTTCGTCGGAGGGAGGATGGAGACGCACCGGACGCCATAACTGGTACGTTCCTTATATTTGGCAAGCCTTATGTTGCTCTGATTGATGTGGGCTCGACCCATTCTTATGTTGCATGTAGTGTAGTTGAAACACTAGGCATAGCCTCTGAACTTTCTGATAGGGAGATGACTGTAGTAAGCCCATTAGGCCAAACTGTAGTGGTGAATAAGATCTTTCGAAGTGTACCTCTAGAGATTTAGGGAGTGGTATTCTCTACCGACTTGATGGAACTACCCTTTGGAGAATTCGATCTCATACTCGGCATGGATTGGCTAGTGGAACATCGGGCTATATTGGATTATGCAGTTAAGCAAATAGAGTTGAGAACTCCGAAGGATGAGGTGATAACTATGATAGAAGAAAGAAGAAACTACTTGTCTAATGTAGTTTCAGCACTGAAAGCTGATAAGATGGTTCAGAAAGGGTGTAAAGCATTTTTGACCTTCGTAAGTGCGTTAGATGCAAAGGAAGGAGAAGTTAGTGGAGTTAGAACAACAAGGGAATTTGTGGATGTCTTTCCGGAGGAATTGCCTGGAATACCCCCGGATAGGGAGGTGGAATTCAGAATTGACTTGCTACCGGGAACAGCTCCTGTGTCAATTGCCCCTTATAGAATGGCACCAAAGGTGTTGGTTGAGCTCAAGGCTCAGATCCAAGAGTTGCTTGATCGTGGGTTTATTCGACCCAGTGTGTCTCCATGGGGAGCAACGGTCTTGTTTGTGAAGAAGAAGGACGGAACTATGTGTATGTGCATAGATTATCGTCAGTTGAATAAGTTAACCATCAAGAACAAGTACCCGTTGCCAAGGATAGACGACTTGTTCGATCGGCAAGAAATTTCATGGTATTCTCAAAAATCGACTTAAGGTCTGGATATCATCAGTTGAAGGTGAAGGAAGCAGATATCCATAAAACAGCTTTCCGAACAAGATACGGCCATTATGAGTTCTTAGTAATGCCTTCGGGTTGACGAACGCCCCAGCCGCGTTCATGGATATGATGAACCGGGTTTTTCAACCTTTCTTGGATAGGTTCGTCGTTGTGTTCATAGACGGCATCCTAGTATACTCCAAGTCTAAAGAGGAGCATGATGTGCATCTCCGGGTTGTGTTGCAAGTGTTGAGGGAGAAGAAGCTTTATGCCAAATTCAGCAAGTGTGAGTTTTGGCTTAAAGAGGTTGCATTCTTAGGGCATGTGGTGTCTGCAGAAGGAATAAGGGTGGATCCTCGAAAGATTGAGGCAGTATTGGATTGGAAACCACCTAAGTCTGTGGCTGAGGTTCACAGTTTGTTGGGATTGTCACGCTATTACAGAAGGTTTGTAGAAGGGTTTTCATCAATAGCCGCACCGCTGACGATACTGTTGAGAAAGGAGGTACCTTTCATATGGACGGATAAGCAACAGGAGAGCTTTGATAAGCTTAAAAGGGTCTTGACTGAAGCTCCGATTTTGATTCAGCCTGAAGCAGGAAAGGATTTCGTGGTGTATTGTGACGCTTCTCATACAGGATTGGAGGAGTGTTAATGTAGGATGGGAAGGTAGTTGCTTATGCGTCTCGACAATTAAGGCCTCACGAGGTTAACTACCCGACGCATGATTTGGAATTGGTGGCAGTGGTCTTTGCTCTTAAAGTATGGAGGCACTATTTGTATGGAGAAAAGTCAGTAATCTACACAGACCATAAGAGTCTTAAGTATCTGTTGACTCAGAAGGACTTGAACTTGAGACAGCGAAGGTGGGTGGAATTATCGAAAGACTACGATTGTTCCATAGAGTATCATCCAGGCAAGGCGAATGTAGTGGCGGACGCCCTAAGTCGGAAAGTAGTATCGGATCTGAGGGCGATGTTCGCACATCTGAGTTTGTATGACGACAGAAGTCTGCTGGCAGAATTGCAAGTTAAGCCAACGTGGTTAAATGTGGTGAACGAGGGGCAGTTGTTGGATGAGGATCTAAGCGCTAAGTTGCAGCAAGTGCAGAATGGAGAGTTGGAAGATTATGGCGTTAATGCGAAGGAGTGTTGTGTTTCAAGGGTAAGGCTTGTATGCCGAAGAATGAGGAGTTAAGGCAGAAGATTCTTCGGGAATCGCATAGTAGCCCTTATGCTATGCATCCCGGAGGTAGTAAGTTGTACAAGGACCTACAGGAACAGTTTTAGTGGCCTGGTCTAAAACTGGAAGTTACCGAATTCGTCGGCAAGTGCTTGACATGTCAGCAAGTTAAGGCTGAACACCAAGTTCCGTCAGGGTTGCTTCAACCGATAAAGATTCCACAGTGGAAGTAGGAGAGAATTACCATGGACTTCGTTAGTGGGCTTCCCCTTGCGCCTACTAGGAAGGACTCGGTATGGGTGATAGTGGATCGGTTGACAAAGTCCGCGCATTTTATTCCAGTGCGAGTTGATTATTCTTTGCAGAAGTTGGCAAAGTTATATGTGGCAGAAATTGTGAGGTTGCATGGAGTTCCGGTATCGATTATCTCAGATAGGGATCCAAGGTTTACGTCTCGGTTTTGGAAAGCACTACATCAGGCTTTAGGCACCAGATTGGATTTCACTACGGCTTTTCATCCACAGTCTGACGGGCAGTCTGAACGAGTAATCCAAGTGTTGGAGGATATGTTAAGGGGCTGTGTGATAGACTTCAGAGGAAGTTGGGAAGAATATTTGCCTTTAGCGGAATTTGCTTACAATAACAGCTATCAAGCTAGTATTCGGATGGCACCGTATGAAGCGCTGTATGGACGAAAATGTCGCACTCCTACGTGTTGGATAGAATTAAGGGAACATCGAATTTTGGGTCCAGAGATTGTGGCAGAATCTGAGGAAAAGGTTGAGGTAATTCGAGCACGGTTGAAGGAGGCATCTGATAGGCAAATGTCGTATGCGGATCTCAAACGAAAGGAAATAGAATTTGATGTGGGAGGTCAAGTGTTTCTTAAGGTTTCGCCATGGAAGAAAGTGATGAGGTTTGGTCGCAAAGGGAAGTTAAGCTCCAGGTTTATAGGACCTTACCGAGTATTGAAGCGAGTTGGTCTAGTGGCATATCAGCTAGAATTGCCTCCGGAATTGAAGCAGATGCACGACGTATTCCATGTACCTATGCTATGTCATTACCGATCGGATCCATCCCATGTAGTTCCGGTTGAAGAGGTGGAGCTAATTCCAGATTTGTCCTACGAGGAAGAGCCGATTCAGATTCTGGAACGAGATGTGAAAGTGCTACGGAGGAAATCAGTTCCTCTAGTCAAAGTGTTGTGGCGTAATCATGGATCGGAAGAAGCTTCGTGGGAGGAAGGAGAAGCAATGAGATAGCAATACCCTCACCTATTCTAGCCAGGTAATTTTGAGGTCGAAATTATTTTAAGGGGGTAGAACTGTAACATCCGGGATTTATGGCTTATGCTTTGTTGCTTAATTATATGAAATAGCATGCCTTTGTGTGTTATAATGTGTTTTATGAACATAAGAATATAGACAAACGCCTTAGAGATTATTACATTTCAAGTTTTTTTTAAAAAAAGGGGGAGCTAAGCCTGATAGGCCTTAAGAGAAGTCGTAGGGGAAATAGGACATAAAATGGGGCTTGGTAAAAAGGCTCGGAGGCGCCACTTAAGGGCCTTGGTAGGTGACGCCACAAGCATGTACAATGGGCCTAGGTTTGAGCGACGTGGAAAGCTAATAAGGGCTTTCATTTTTGCGTCAACAAGGGGAAGTAATGGACGGCAAGGGGAGACTGTGGGAGGAGTTTAAGATGGGGTCTAATTCTTTTGGAAATTTCGGCTAAGGTAGGAGATAAATGATGATTTATTTTTAATTTATTTTTGAAAGGGTAAGGGAGAGAAAAATAAGGGATTGGATTGAGAGAGGAGAGTTGGCCGATTGGGGGAGACTAAGATTAGTATTTTCAGCCAAAGGAGGAATAAAGGCCATTATTCATTCTTTTTCCTTTTCCTTTCCTTTCTCTCTGCCGAATTCTCTAGCAATATCCTCTCTTCTCTTTTATTTTGCCAAAGCTGAAATACCCTGTGTTCTAGCTGAAACTTCTCCAAAATTCCATTAGTGCCGATTCTTCCTAAGCCTCATATCCCTCTCTTTTCATCCTTGTTGAAGCCGAATCTCTTTAGCAATCATCAAAAGTCGAAACTTGTTGATCATTGCATAGCCTATAGCCGAATCTCTCAAGTGGTGTCAGGAAGGAATACTGTCGATCTCCACATTAAAGGTAAGACTGTACGTCATTTGATTTCCTACCTTTTTCTTTTAGCCGGAAGTTAAGAACTAATCTCATCAATATCCTTGTTTGCCGAAACTTGGAAGGATCTTTCGAGATTTTTAGTGTAGTCGACTATAATGAGGAGATTTGCGGGATTCCAATAACCAAGGTAAGTCATGTGATATTCGGCCAAGGGTCTCTTATTGTGATTTAATGTTAGAACTTGATCTAACATGAGTTTATAGGTATTTCGACAGATACCATAACCGAGTGACCACTTTCGGGATTTTAGATTTGCAAAGGTAAGAGAATATACTAATCGGCTAAGGCCATACTTGATGGTTCAAATCTATTTCTTAATTATTCAAAAGCCGGAAGCTAACCTGTTAAGTGATCTAGGGTGGGCCGATTTCAAGGAAGAAGTATTACAAAGTTTCGAGATTTGTTTAGGAATCAAATCGGTAGCAAGGTAAGATTTTGATTATGATAATCCTCCGGGATTTGATTGAATAGCCGAATAGGCTTTTGTTAAAATACTAAGTATTGGCCGAATGTAGGAACTTGAGATCTAAAACAATAGATCAGATTTTCGGGATTTGAAGTGAACTTGATAAGTATACCAGGTGTGTACCCCGCACTAAGCCTAAATAGATTTATGGTTATGTCTTAATAAATGTGTTAATATGAACATGTAATATGTGGCTAAGGGTACCATGCAATGGTACAAAGTACTCAGGTACGTTAACTTACTACTACTGTAGTAATGATATTATGAATATCTGTTATGGCATAAGTGAACATTTATAAGAATGTGAAATAAGGCCTAAGGCATGTTAATTGTATGATTTGTATGACATAGTGCATACGGGTTATATGGAAAGGGGAAGTGATCTGGTGGTTTATACCACAAATATCTGAATGTGGTGACTTCGGTCACATAATCTGAATGTGGTGACTCATATCACAAAATATTATCTGGTGGCTATGCCACAAAATTATAAGGGCGATGAGCATGTCGTCTGTAGCGACTGCCTTTGATGATGTGTAGCCGATGGAGGGTCGACTTAGTAGGCCCCATGGTGTGATGGTTGGTACGGGTGATGTGTAGCTGATGGCTATCTAGGTTTGGTTTCAGGTTTGCATCATTAATTCTATCTGTTATATATATACATGTGTGATATGATATGATATGCCTGAATCGTTGAAACTTAGTGTTGGTTACACATTGAGTCTGTTTGACTCACCCCGTTGAGGAATATTTTCTTTCAGGTGACACTCAGTGATGGACCGGGTCGGCAGGAGCTTAGTGGTGGCCATGCTCAGCTCAGGATTAAATTTCAAATTGGACTTTCTATTTTCTTTTAAGTATTTGGATTTATTTTGGTATTATTTTCAGTTGTAATAAGGCCAATAGTACTTAATTGTTCAATGCTTGCTTTTATTTGTTTTATTACGATACTAGTATTATTAAGTTCAAGGTTATCTACATTGTTTTTTTTAAAATAAATCTTCAAATGTTTTGTCACCTAACACAAATGATTTTCAATTTAAATGGTAAACTCTAAAAAACTCAGTTTTTACCTTTAACTTGTAATTTCAAAATTTAACAGTAAAGTTTTGTGAAACCTAGACTTCAAGAATAAACTTGTTTTCAACTCGATCCCAACACAAAATAAAATTTCTTTTAAAACCATTCAAATTTTCCAAAGAAACAAACGAATTTTGAACCGTTTTACTCAAGGAACATACCGAATCCGGTCAAGGCTCGTGGGACGGGTTCGGGGTGTTCAGAGTAGTCAGACTATTCGAGAGGTATAAAAGCCAAGTTTGTGTGTCATTTCTTTTTGAGTGAATAGTGAGCTATTTGTTGTGAGTTCTCTTTTAATAAAAAATGTCACAAAGTCCGGAGAGAAATCCAAAAGAGGGAGTTGGTTTACGTCCTGTAAGAAACGTTGGAGGAGGTGTGCCAGATCTTACTCTTCAAGCACTAATGCGAGAGATGGAACGATTGTTTGATCAAAAACTTGAACCTATTGAAGATTGGTTATATTGAGTGGAGACACGTAAACAATGAAAAGCAAATCCGAAAGGTGCAAGATGAGGACGTAATAAAGATAGTGAGCAAGAAAGCGACTCATCTGTTTGAAGTGAACGACAACGAGCTCGCCAACGACATCGGGTCCTAGAGACCGTGACATCCAGATGATAATTTAACAAAATATCAAGATGACAATTCCACCATTCCAAGGTAAGAATGATCCTGAAGCTTATTTGGAGTGGGAAAAGAAGATCGAGCTTGTCTTTGAATGCCACAATTATTCGGAGAGTAAAAGCGAAAACTCGCAGCTATTGTGTTTTCTGATTATGCAATAGTGTGGTGGGACCAACTTGTAACGAGTCATAAGAGAAATGGTGAAAGGCCTATTTCTACTTGGGCTGAAATGAAATCGGTCATACAGAAAAGATTCATCGCTTCTTACTACCATCGAGATTTATATCAATGACTCCAAAACCTAACTCAAGGTAATAGAAGCATTGAAGATTACTATAAAGAGATGGAGATAGCGATGATCTGAGCTGATATCGAGGAGGATCGGGAAGCAACAATGGTAAGGTTCCTTGCGGGTTTAAACCGTGACATTGCCAACATAGTTAAACTACAAAACTGATGTGAAATGGCCCGGGTTGATTCGAGTCTTTCACGAGGTTGCCCGATCGTTGACGAGGAGTAGTTGAGTCTTCGGAAGAAAGGGGAATTTGGCTAAGGATGCGGAAGATTTTCAAGGTGTTTAAAAACAAGGATATGGTGTTGGTAGGTTCGGCTAGGACAGAAATAAGAAAGATGGTAATTTTAGATGGCTTGGTTTAATAAAAGAAACAATGGATAAATAAATTAGGATAGTTGATGGGGACGGAAAATGAACTTAAACGTCAGAAATGATTCAACACTAACAAGTGTCACCCCGATTTCTATATTGTTTAAGGTGGATTGATGAAATGGTAAGTTGGTGAACGCCACACCGAGTTTCAGTGATAAGTTCGAAAAAACAAGTCGAATATGCCACTAGTACGCTAGATAAATCAACGAGACTTGTACGGATTTTGGAGAAGAGATAACTCACTCAAGAACTCAAGGTTCATTAAACAAATGGGAAAAAGTCCTTTTACAATGGAAAACAACAACTATTTATAGAACTATGCATGGCTAGCCGAATGGGAAACTTAATGGCTAAGAATTCAACCATGAATATGCTAGAAAATTCTAGAAATAAATCATTAATTTGTTGTAGCTAAATTTGGCTGAATGGGCATGAATGCATTAAAAATTCAGTTCATGCTTGGGGATGATGCATGGATTGGCCGAATCATCATGTTGCTTCACTTGATGCATTCATGCATCCTTAACCTTGAAGAAAGCTTAATTCCATGGATGTACAGCCCTTTAATTGTTCCAACATTTCGCTTGGCCGAATGGATCTTTAAAGTGCCTTGTAAACTTGAATGGTCAGCTTGAAAATGCATGGAACATGCATGAAACATCCCAAGGTATGTTCTTCCATAAATTCGGTCCATGAATGTTCAGATGCTGCAGCCCCCTCTTGCATGAACATCTTAAGTACTTGTGCTCCCTTAAATGCCTTCCAATGAACCTCAATAGTGCATGCACACTCCCATACATTGCACCAAGCCATTCATGAGCCCTGCATTAAACACATCTTCACATTCGGCTCACTTACATAAACACATGAACAAAATTAAATCACACAAAATTTAGCTGAACATGCATTAATATAATTTAGACACACTAATTAACTTAATAATTAACTTATGACAAATTTAATATTATCTTAACAAGACAAATTAAATTCGGCATTAACTAAGACATAATAAAAACTTGTAATAGCTAAGAACATATTAATGAGTTGTAATAGTACTTTATAATTTACTTTAAATAATTAATTTATTTTAGCAAGTAAATTTAGTGAGCTCAAAGAGCTAATAATGAGCTCAATGAGCTGAATTGAGCTCGTGTGAGCTGACTTGAGCTCAAATGAGCTGTACCAAGCTGAGAGCATCTTGCACTAAGTTGCAAAGCTTCTCTATGACATTGAACCAAGCCTTTCCATCTTCATCGAGCTGAGTTTCAGTCCAACATTGAGTCAATAAATTTAAAACAGCCTCTTGGAATTGTTTAGTTCAAGCTCGAGTCACCAGGCCTTTAAGAAGCTCGAAAGGGTTGAATTGTGAATCCTGGGTTGCCCCGAGTGTGCTCACATCATCCCCCCTCTTCAAAGCGACTTGTCCTCAAGTCGAGTTGTTGGTTCTTTGGAACATAGTTCCTTTTACTCGGCTTTCCTTGGTCAAACCAGGCGGATGGAAATTGAGTCAACTGAAAGGAATAACCATGAGTTAGCAAAAAGTGTTTCAAACAAATTTGTAATCCAAATGTAAGAATAACAAGACAAGTAAATCGCATGCGAGTGGACAGATGCAAAGTAACATGTTGACAACCATGCAAACAAATTAATTTACTTGCCAATGCCTCGTCAAATGTTCGAAGCAAAAATGGACATGTTTTAAGGCATTCGAACGTCTCAAATTGTTTCCACAAGTCATGATTGGATCGGAAGTACTGAATCAAATGGTAGACGTAATCGTCACAAGCAGGTATTTGAAAAGATTCACATGGTTCACGAATTGGCACAATCAAATCGCACATTAGACGATTCACTATAGGTTCTCTCACACATGCATCATAATAATTATCAAAAACAAGAACCTTTTTGTCAACAATCAAAATAGATAGATCGTGTTCAATTGAAGCAAAACGGTAAACCATATAACGGTCTAAGTATCTTTCAAAAACCAATTCATCAACATAATGTTTGTCACCAACCGAGGGGAATAAAAATGTTTCAAAAGTTTCAATCGTCTTACCTTTATGAGCATAAGAATAAAGGTCGATTTTACCTTTTTCAATCAACACAAACCTTCTCTCCTCGGAAAGGTAATGTAGTCGAAACTTCGTGGTCGAGTTAACCTTTTCGGAATGAAATGCAAACTTCAAGTACAACCACAGAAATGGATTAGGGAACGAATTTAAATGGAAAACAAATTTATCATACCTTGTTTCCTTATTCAAAAACCAAGTATCAAACAAATAGCAATTATTCAAGTGAAATTTAAGATGCTTGATTTTTTCACAAAACAACCCAAAATAAATTTCGGGTTTAAAAACGTGATTTTGAGTACTATTGCCAAAGTGTAGCAAAGGTTTCATTAAGTCAAACATGTCAAACCAAAAATATTTTTGCATATACGGCAACATATAATCAAAATTATTTTCATTCTTCAAAAGAAATTTGTAAAAACTCGAGGATTTCAAACAAGGCAGTAAATGATTCACATAATCACCACAATTGATTAAATTGAGATGCTTATATAAAAATGTGTTGTCACACATAATCGAGTGATGCGGGCACGGCCGGGGTGTCCACGTTTTACAACTTAACAGCTCGGATCAAAGCCGTGAAGTTAGTGTGCCTTTGGTGCACGTCCCAAAATGCTTGTCTTAAGCTCATTTGAGCTCGTTCCAGCTTAATAAGATGATTGCCTTTACTTTGAATAAGTTTAATTTAGTTTTGTTAGTTAAAAATTAGCTCAAGTCTTTTAAATAAATCTGGACATTTTAATATATTCTATATTAATGCATGATACTAATATGTTTTAAGTTAGGACATAAAGTTATTGAGTCTAGTTTAATTACATGAAGTTAATATGACAAACTTAGGACAAATTAATTAGCTGCTGTTAATTATTTTGTCTAGGCCGAATTTAATGAATGTCCTAGTTTAGACATGTTTTTAAAGTTTGTCTCACCATGACTGAATAGATAATGAGCCGAATTTAATTCATGTTGCTTTTAGCCCAGCCGAATTCAATGCAGCCGAATTTAACACTAAAGTACATGTTTGTTTCGTGAATTGCAGCAGCAATTAAGGAGTCTTTCCCTCTCCCCCATGGCCGAATTAATGCTTGAACAAAGGCTTGGGACAACAGCAAATTAATGAGCTGATTGTTCAGCTTTCAAAGCACCTTTTTTGTGATCAACAACAAAGGAGTTAATATGATGCAAGATGGATGAAATTAATGCTTTAAATGGGCAGCATGTTTGGAACATCAATAAATGCAATGTTGGGAAGCATGGACGTCCATTTAAGGAGCATGTCTGACCGAATTAATGCTATGATTAGCATGCTGCTAGTTTCTTCATGCGCTGGACGAATTTAATTTGCTTAATGGATGACATTAAAGAGATGTTTGCCGACTTTTCATTTGCTTGGGCGGCAGCAACTTAAATGGTAGATAAGCATGCATGAAACAGTGATAAATGACTTGTCTAGCATGCTTGGGGCGTCCAAATGAATGAGCCAGGGAATTAATGCTTTGTTGGAGCATGCATTGGTGTCATTAATAGGCTGCTGGAGGTTTTTCGTGAATGTCAAAGAATTAAAGTGAGTTGTTTGCTTCGTAAATGACAAAAGAGAGCAGCATTTAATTAGTTGCTGGGTGTTTCCTCTTGCATGAACAAACTCCTTGGATGTCATTAAAAGCTTAAAAACATGCTCGGGAAACTACAAGGAAACCTTTGACGTCCTCAATGCATGGGAAACTACAAGGAAACCTTCTCCAAAATTCTGGAATTTTCAAGTTAATTACTTAGCCTTTAAGATGTCTTTTTGGTTACCCATGTAAAGCCTATAAATAGTTTTTAAATTTCATTTGAAAGGTTGGTTAATCTTTTAATTAAAAATATATGAACGTTCACCGAGTGAGATTTTCTCCTCTCTATCTTTCGTACGAGTTTCGATTCTGACTTATCAAGCTTGCTTGTGGCGTCAATCGTTTCTCCCTATTTCATTATACCAACGGTTCTTATCTTTATAGATAACGGGTCTTGGTCCATATCGATTTCCATATTCCCACCTTAAACATCATAGAACTCGGGCTGACACTTCCTTAGTGTTGAATCAATTCTTTGTTTAAGTTAAATTATCCATCTCCACCGAACTATCACCTTTTCCATCATTATTTCTTTCCATCAAACTGAACCATTCCCCTATCACCATATTCCTTCCATAATTATTTTCGAACCTGTCCTTTCATTCACCTAAACCATTTCTTTCATTTCCTAACCTCCATTCCTAACTTAACCCATTTTCTAAACCAATTCATTTGAAGCTTCCGCGAACTCTTCTATATTTTTTTGATTATTTTCTGAAGGCTTGATTTACTCCTCGTAGACAATTGGACAACTCGTATACTTTTTCGACTCTTCCCGAGGCGAACTGTATCATCGAGTTTCAAATTTTCCAATTAAATAATACTTCACCTTCAAACTTGTCAACGCAAAGATTTTCATTAGCAAATATTTCATTACCATTGCTAAAAATGTCAATTTTTATCAAGGAAAATTAACCAAATCATGGTGCTTAGCTTTTTCCAAAATAAAGTCATCGATAATAATTTTGTTAACATTCAAGAAAGATAGCTTAAGCGCAAGTGTGAAGGAATCCTTACCTAACTTACATTTGAACTCGTGTGGTTCGATGTCATTTTCAATCTTACCTTTTGCGATCATGTGAAAGCATCTCTCATCGAAAAAGGTATCGAAGCTGATATTCGCCACATGGAGTTTTTGGTACCTGAAAAGAAGGAACAGAACAAGAGCAAATATCACGTGGGTTAATTAAAATTTCACTCCTTTTTTCTTGTTCTCACTCACTATCTTCATTTTCTGTTGTTTCTTTTTCTAACTCGACTTCTTTTCTTTCTTCATTTTCTCTCTCTTTTTCTTTTTTATTTTCGTGCTCACACTCTTTTTCAATTTCTTTTTCTTTTTTTTAATTTTCTTTTCTTTTTCTTCTTTTTTCTTTTTTAATTTCTTTTTCTTTTTCTTTTTCAATTTTATTACAACATGAAGATGTTACAAAAAAATCGAAAAGATGGGTGTTTTGCTCAAAGACAGAGAAAGTATTCTCATCGGTTTCTCGATCAATTTTTTGGGAACGATTCTTCGTGTGTGATGTCTTTGAAGCATACGACGAATAACTCGTACTTTCTCAAAAAGTCTCAAACTCAAAACTTTCTTTTCGGTGTCTCGAATTCCTTGACAAGTAGGAATTCCGATAAGAATCTCGTTGTGAGTAGTTATCGAAAATGGTTCTTTGAGATGGTCATGACTCCGTTTCTCGACTTGGTGGATTTTGCTTCCTTCGGGCTCTTTCCTCCACTCGATCCAAACGTATTTGTAATGGACTTATTTTTCTTTCAAACATCCAGCCCATCTCGTTCACCAAGTATTGAAATTCCTCGGCTGAGAATTCTTCTTGAGACATGTTTATTTACTGAAAAGAAAATGTTATAAAGAGCAATAAACAGAAAATTAAAATACCTCACTACAAAAACCTCACTAATCACTCGGAAAGAAAATAAGGATTTTCACTCACTCTCGTGTTTACACTCATTTTTAAGGCTTTTATACACTCGAATAAGCTCATAAACTTTTGCCTTTTATCGCTCTTCTCGCTCTCGTAAGTTTGTATTTTGTCTCGTTTAGACCTACTTGCGGCTTAGAGTGTCGGCTTCAAAATGGGTGGAAGGGATAAATGTTACGGTGTAAGGTAGGCTCAAACAAAAAATTAAATTGGTTTAAGTGTGGCATTGGAGGTAGAAGAAATGGTAGAATGATCTCGGTGATCGGGAATGAAGAAATGAGACAAAATCAAAACTTGCAAAACTTTCACTATCTTTTTTTTTGTACTAGAATATTTTTTTATTTTTTTTTTGAATTTTCGTAATTTCCTTTTTTTAATACTTCAAATACAAATGCTAAAATACAAGAAAAAATTAAATACAACTTCTCTCTTTTTTTATTTTGAATTTTTTTCTCTCTTTTTTTACTTTACGAACCTACTTTCAGGATTGCATTGATCGTCGGAGCTCCACATTTTCTAGCTCCGATACCAAATAATGTGAGACAGCCCGGGTTGATTCGAGTTGTTCACGAGTTTGTCCGATCATCGACAAGGAGTAGTTGAGTCTTCGGAAGAAAAAGGAATTTGGCTAAGGATGCGGAAGCTTTTCAAGGTGTTTAAAAAGAAGGATATGGTGTTGGTAGGTTCGACTAGGATAGAAATAAGAAAGATGGTAATTTTAGATGGCTCGATTTAATAAAAGAAATAATGGATAAATAAATTAGGATAGTTGGTGGGGATGGAAAACAAATTTAAACGTCAGAAATGATTCAGCACTAATAAGTGTCACCCCGATTTCTATATTGTTTAAGGTGGATTGATGAAATGGTAAGTTGGTGAACGCCACACCGGGTTATGGTGATAAGTTTGAAAAAACAAGTCGAAGACATGATAAACTGTAATAATAACATATTTTAAGCCCACATTTAGCATGCTTTTGGATGATTTATGATACGATCCGCCTCGGGGTAAGTTGAATCGTATGTGAGTTTTGCCCGATCGTCTACAAAGAAGTATCGTTCGGCTCTTTTTAAGAGGATATCTTTAGGTAAAATGATGGCGGAAGCTATATTTAAGGGTTCAAAAAGGGGTTTATAGTAGTGAACAATATGTATAGGTTCAATTTTGAATAATTTCCAATGTCCACAACATGTTAGAAAATGTTGTAATCAACTCACTACAAGACTTAAATTCCACTCGATCAAGCAAGCATGCAGAGTTGACAAAACCAAGCAGATCAAGATATGGGAATCTCATATAAAAATTCAAAGTTTTATCTTGAAGGCTAAAATCAAACGGTTTGACATTGCATGCGAAAACCTTTTAACATGTATGTCAAACAAAGAAATGGTGAACATATAACTATTCAAAGATCCAAATCTATCACGAACCAAATGAACAGGCATGTTTAAACAGACATATTTAACACATGAGTTCAAAAATTTTATATAACCAAAATTTGTATGTGCAAAGTTTTTATCAAACACATCTAAAATTTGATTAGGGTGAGCCATTCCAATAGAAGGATCAAACATGTCACAAGACAGAATTTTCACGGCACTTTTCGAAGCAGGGTCATCAAGAGATGAATAAGGACTAATCAAATCAAATGATGGAGGCATATCAGAAATTGACCCATCAAAATCTTTATGAGAAATTTTTAAATGGGACAACCTTGATTCGATAAACATAGAATCCTTACCTTTCTTACCTTTAATCACAAGTGGGTGGTCATTGTTTGCATACTTACCTTTCTCGAATAACTGAAAACATCTCTCGTTTGGAAGTTAGTGAAGCTGGAATTGGTCGTACAAGACTTTAGGAACCTGAAAAGTTACATCATAAGAAGATCAAACATGTGGGTTAGTGGAAACAATCCTTGCTTGTTCACCTTCTTTTTCACTTGATTTTTTTTCTCGAGATATCTCGTTTCTTTTTCCTCAATCTTTTTTTCCACTTGTTGTTCTTGTTCAACTTCTTTTTCTCTCTCAAACTCTTTTTCATTCTCTTTTTCAATTTCTTTTTCAATCTCATTTTCACTATCTTTTTGTTCTTTTTCTTTTTCATCGGCTTTTTCAATAACTTTCTCGAGCTCTTTCAAGAATCTCTCATTTTCTCTCTTACTCGCCTCTTGCTTATCTTTTATTTTTTTTCTTTTTCTTCTTTTGCTTTTCTCATTTTCTTTTTACAAGAAGATACAAAAGAATCATGGAAACAATGATTTTGTTCAAAAGAAGGAAAATTATTTGCATAAGAATCTTGATCAATGCTTCGTGAAAAATACTCCGAGTAGAATTTCTTTGAAGATTGGAAAGAGGTATGCCTATCTCTTTGGATGCCATCTTGGACGGGTTCAAAATCGAGGTCAGACTCTCGTCGTCTTGAATTCCTTGACGAAAAAAAATCTCGATTGAAATCCCTTCGTTTCGAAGTCGATTACGAATAGGAATCACAATGGAAATCTTTTCTCGAATGATCATTGAATGTATGTCTTCGTGATATTCTTGATCCCACTTTCTGACTTGAAGACATTCGTTCCCATTGGTCTCTTTTCTTCACAAGGTCTAATCTCTCGTGCAATGTATCGAATTTAGAATTCACCATTTTTCTCATTTCTTGCACCAAATATTGGAACTCTGATTTAGTAAATTCTTTGCGAAACATCCTTGATTGCTGAAAAGAAATTTGTTAAGTAAAACAAAAATTAAGTTCCTCACAATCCTCACAATTTCACTCGGAAAGAAGAAGTAAAAGTGTCACTCTCGCTCCTATTAACACTCGTTTGGATTTTACCTCCACTCGAATAGTCTCACACGCTCGTGCCTTTTACCACTCAAACTTTCTCTCACAATTTTGTATTCAGACTCACCAAGGCCTTATCGTATGTGTAGGGGTCGGTTTCAAATGAGTAAAAGGGAAGAGTGTCGGGTGTATAGGGTAGGCTGAAAATAAATGATGTCGGGTATGTGTGGTGTTGGGGTTGAACAGATGGTACCAAATGTTGCTAAAAGGGTGATGTTGACGATCGGGGTAGAAAAATGATAATGAAGCAAAAACTTGCAAAAACTTTCAAAACTTCACACTTTTTTTACTCGAATTTTTTTTCGTTTTTTTTTTCACTTCAAGTGCAATATGCTGATTTCAAAAGAAATAAAATACAAATTGAATTTTTTTCAATTTTTTTGATTTTCTTTACGAACCTTCTTTCGAGATTGAATACGAACGTCGGCTCTTCGTTTTCTAGCTCTGATACCAAATGATACGATCCGCCTTGGGATGAGTCGATTTGTATTTGAGTTTTGCCCGATCGTCTATGAAGAAGTATCGTTTGGCTCTTTTTAAGAGGATTTCTTTAGGTAATATGATGGCGGAAGCTATATTTAAGGGTTCAAAAAGGGGTTTATAGTAGTGAACAATATGTATAGGTTCAATTTTGGAGAATATAATTATGGAAATAAAAAATGGAAGTTGGATAACAAAGAATGGATAGAAGGGAAATGGATGGTTCGATTATGATGAAACGAAAAGATGGAATGGAATGAAAAATGATCTCAAAAACAAACATGAACCAATATTAGAAAATATTGACCCAAATGCTTATAAGTTTTCAAGATGGTCGGATGGAGTATAGGAGAACCTCGACCCGCTACTTAGCAAAGTAGGAACCTTGGTATAAAGGTGAACGCCACACTATTTAATAGTGATAAGTTCATAATAAAGAAGAAGGCAGGTTGACGCCACTAATGACCTAGATAAGCCAACGAGTTCTTCAACGAAATATGAGAGTAAGAAATCTCACAAATTTCATATAAGTTCAATAATGTTTTCAAACTAAGCAAAAAGATCAAATCCCCTTTACAAAGGCTGATTTCACCTATTTTCAGTGCTAAATTAGGCTAGCTGAATGGTCACAAACATTCAACTTAATGTGCCAATTAAAAGCTAATATTTAACTAAGTCTTTTCACATTCTTGAGCCAAATAACTCCATCCTTGAATTCTCTTTAATTCAGCTGAATGAATGACTTTAAGAGCTTGAAAAATGACTCTTGAGTTAGCCCTTGGTCAGCCGAATGGACACCATCTTCTTAATCAGCTTCTTAATGATGTTTGAATGCTTCAAATAACCCTTGAAATGGCAAAAATAGCTGGTAGTGGAAAGGTTGCTGCCAAAATTAATTTGGATGATTAAATGCTCCTTAAACCTCCATTAAACGATGTATAAAACATCTTTTATAACAACCACTTCATTTGTAACCGAAAATGACTTAAAAAGTCACTTTATTTAATGTGTAACAGCCCTTGTAATGTAACGGTTATGACTTGAAAAGACTCCTACAATAAATACATTAAAATGAGTTTATTAAACACATGTAATCACTTATTGAACATAACACACATTAATACTTAACTTAGGTAAATGAACTATGCATCAATTATTCCAGCAACTAGTTAATTAAAGATACATCATTAAATAAACTTAACTTACACATCAATAAATAATCCTAGGAGCTAGATTAATTAAAAGTAACACTTATTAAATGAAGTTCAACAAGAGCACTTATTAATTAAACCAAGATGCTTAAATGCATGGTTTGAAATGCGAACTAAATAAACAAATGGGTACTTAATCCAAGACTTAATTTAATGATGCAGACTTATACTAACATGGGAGTTACATAATGCATGACATTAACTAAGGATGCATTTAATTAAACAAGACATAATTAAAGACTAAAGTATTGAGCTGATTCAAGCTCAAATGAGCTGAATTTGAACTAGACGGAGCTCATGGAGCTGGAAACGAACTGGGATCAGCTTGCCAACTATGCAAGGCTCGACTAAGGAGACTTTACTAACGGGTTCGTTGGGTGGGCTCGCATCAATTTATCCCTCGAATTATGTAATTTGGTGCTCTTAATCCTTTAATTTCATGTTTCATACTCATAAGAGCACCGGAGGATGAAAAGAACGGAAAATGGGCTTAAAATGGACCAAATGGGCCAAAGAAAGAAATCGACAAGGCCTGGGGCCCAAGACCACACGGCTGTGCCTCATTAATAAACTCGAACACAGCCTGGCCACGATTCACACGGGCGTGTGCCATGAGCGTGCCGTTGACATGGCAAAGAGGAATTTCACTCGGATTATGATACTTAGAGGCAGAGAAACACATTCCAAGAGCCTATATATACACCCTAAAGGCCAACCTTCAGGGAGAGTCCAGCGAGGCCATAGAGTCGAGCCAGAGGGGTCAGAATTGTGGAATTTACTCGAAGAAAGCCAGTTGATTCATCTCGAGAAGCCAGAGCCATACTCAAGACGAAGGATCTCTCTTCAATTCCTTTAGGGAGTTTTAGGGTTTTTCTTATGTTTTGTTTTATCTTTTCTTCTGAGATGTATTCTTTTATGATTATGAACTAAACCCTCAGATACCTGAGGGGGGTGAAACCTAAGATGAATCTTGTTATTGTTTGCTGAACTATATGATAAATACTTGATTTGTTCTTAATTATGTGTTCTTAATTCTTGTTTTGATTTTTCCGAGATATTAATTCAAGTGTGATGTGCTTAGGTGGAGGAGCAAAAGTCCCTGCCTAAGAGTAGATCTAGCATAATTAAGCGGAGTTGATCGCACGCCTAGACATAGGGTGACGAGATTTTGCCAGATTAGGGTGAAACCTAATATGGGAGTCCATTGATCGAGTTAATGCAATTCTAGGGGTTTTAATTAGAAAGAGATTTTAATTAATCAACCTAGGGTTAGACGTTAGTAGCCTCAACGGAGGTATTAATATAACTTAGGGAATCCTACGAATCAAGTCAAGTGAATACATCGTCTGGTTCAGAGTTAGATAACAAGTGAAGTCTAGGTGGATTCTTCCTCAGGTATTGTCTTAATCAATTGGTTTTTCCCAAAGTATTTTCCCAAATTCATTCTCTTTGTCTTTGCATCTTTACCTTAGTTGTTAGTTAATTTTATATTAGATAAAAATTCCATTAATTCTTAAGCTAAATAATAAAGAGAAAGTTAGTATTAGTACTTCAAGTTCCTTTGGGTTCGACAATCCGGTCTTGCCGCTAAGCTGTACTACTGTTCGATAGGTGCATTTGCCTCAAGTCATTGTCACAGTTAGTTTCTAGGCTTGATCATTCTTTTTATAAATTTTTAAGACTCTAACAGCACACATCAAGTTTTTGGAACCATTACCGGGTAACCAGAATATTATGAAAGCTCAATTTTTATTACTTTAGCCATTTTTTATTTTCTGCAATTTCTTACTTTGTTTTTTTAATTTTTGCTAATTTTTGTTCTTTTACTCCTTTCAGGTACCTCTAGTTTATGACTAGAAGGAACCCGATAGGACTCCTACTTTACGACAGTGATATTGAAGGTACTATTCACAGAAATCATAGAGAAATAAGGCAAAGCTTAAACTACATACAAGAAGAGCAAGAAGACGAAGTCAATACTACCGAAGAGATGGATGAGAATAATCTGCCACCTCTAGAGATGGCCAAAAATCATGCTCCTCGAACTATGTATGATTATACTAAACCTAATTTAACAGGAACTGAGTCAAGTATTGTTAGACCTGCTATTGCCGCAAATAATTTTGAACTGAAACCTAACACAATTCAGATGATACAACAATTTGTTCAGTTTGATGGTTTGCAGGATGAAAACCCCAATAATCACTTGGCAAATTTCGTAGAATTTTACAATACTTTCAAGATAAATGGCGTTACTGATGATGCCATCCGTCTTCGGTTATTTCCATTCTCTTTGAGGAATAAAGCCAAACAGTGGTTGCATTCTCTTCCACGAGGGTCAATCACTACATGGGATCAAATAACCAAAAAATTTTTATTAGAATATTTTCCACCAGCCAAAACGGCCAAGTTAAGGAATGGTATCTCTTCTTTTGTGCAGATGAATTTAGAGACACTTTATGATGCATGGGAGAGATACAAAGATTTGTTGAGGAGGTGCCCACACCACAGATTACCTTTGTTGCTACAGGTCTAAACTTTCTACAATGGTGTGAACCCTTCAACAAGGCAATTAATCGATTCAGCCAGCGGTAGAACTCTGAATAACAAAACTCCTGAAGCAGCCTACGAGTTTATAGAGGAGATGTCACTGAATAACTATCAGTGGCAAATTACAAGGACACGGCCAGCAAAAGCAGCCGGAGTTTTCAACCTCGACGTAGTAACCATACTATCAAATCAGGTAGGATGCTAAATAAAAAGATTGAAGGTTTGTGTTCCTCACAGGTACATCCAGTTATGCAATGTAAGACAAGTGGAGGCGTGGCGAATCCTAAGTACCTACCCTATGGACAGGGCATGGAGAGTGAACAAATAAACTATATGGGTAACAATTTTTGATCCCAAAATAACCCGTATAGTAATACTTATAATCCAGGTTGGAGGAACCACCCCAATTTCTCATGGGGTGGTCAAGGAAATCAAAGACAACAACCAACCCAAAACTTCCAACAACAGCCCTACCCACAGGAAAAGAAACCGAACCTTGAGGAGATGCTGACAAAATTCATAGCAGTCTCAGAAACACGTTTCCAAAATACCGAGACAACACTTAAAAATCAACAAGCATCGATTCAAGGGATCAAAAACCAGTTAGGGCAACTTGCTAAGCTGATCTCCAAAAGACCACAATGAAGCCTACCAAGCAACACCGAGACTAACCCAAAGGAGCAAATTCAAGCCATAACAGCTCAAGATAGTGAAGGGTTAGACGAGCCCAATTTCAGGTAAGAAAATTTGGTAGAAGAAGGTAAGATACCAACCTCGCTTACCATATCCCGAAGCAATAAAGAGAGACGACATAGAGGAACAATTCGGTAAGTTTCTTAAACTTTTTAAAGAAATTACATATTAACTTACTGTTACTTGAAGCTCTTTCACAGATGCCAGATTCTAGGAAATTTTTAAAGGAGCTATTGACGAACAAACGAAGGATAGACGAGGCATCGCATGTGGAACTAAACGTAATGTGCTCAGCAGTCTTGCAAAATAGACTACCACTGAAATTAAAAGATTCAGGGAGTTTCACAATTCCATGCTTAATTGGTAGTTTATCTATTGATAATGCTTTAGCTGATTTAGGGGCAAGCATAAATATCATGCCTTATAAAATGTTTAAACAACTAGGTCTAAGGAAACCCAAACAAACCAGGATGAGCATTCAATTAGCTGATAAAACTATTAGAATTCCTAGGGGTATAATCGAAGATGTACTCGTGAAGGTTGATAAATTCGTATTCCCAGTTGAATTTGTCGTTTTAGACATCTACGAGGACAACACAATCCCCTTAATTTTAGGAAGACCATTTTTAGCAATTGCCAGGACTAAAATTGATGTCGATGCAGATGAACTCATACTCTGTGTAGGTGACGAGACAATCACTCCTCAAGCTCTCAATTCGGCTAGGACATTAAATAATCAAGGTAAGAACGTAAATTTTATTCATAACCATTCGGTTAAACCTTCTTTTTAGGGAGCACCACAAAAGAACACAACTGAACCCGATCCTAGACCCCGTGCCAACAAAAAATAACTCAGGAGGAACGAAGGTTTCAGATTGATGAACTAGACAAATGGAAGACGTATTTCAAGGAAAAACTAGGGATACACGAAGCAGATTCAAAGCCACTCTATGGAACAGACAAATTCAAAATCAGAGATCAGGTATTATTAGATAAAGCAGACCCTCGAATACCTCCTCCTGACCTTAATACAAACAAAGAAATCTCTTTTAGGGTACTCAATGTTTTCCCATACGGAACAGTCGAGGTAAGTAATCCTACATTGGAAACCTTTAAAGTAAACGATACTCGACTTAAGCTTTACCATGATTGTAAAACTGATAGCAGAGAGAGGATGTTCAACTCTTCAAACCACCATGAATATGCAAATGGGAGGTAAGTCTAGCTTAAGACTATAAACGAGCGCTTCTCGGGAGGCAACCCGAGCACTAACTCTATTAACTTTTACATTACTTTATTTTTATTTTTATTTCTACTTTAGCATCTAATTATAAGCTAACCAAAAGTGCAGATTTTCATGCCACACGGCCTTGCACACAGCCGTGTGGACACTACAAATCTCCGTACTCACAAGGCAGAGATGGTACGAGTCA
The DNA here is from genome assembly GCA_025503065.1 of Gossypium bickii. NCBI lineage: Eukaryota > Viridiplantae > Streptophyta > Magnoliopsida > Malvales > Malvaceae > Gossypium > Gossypium bickii. Next base: position 83,292,884 of record CP106718.1, read on the forward strand.
GAACGAATCATATCTTCGAGTCACGAACTCCAATTACCACGCCACGGTCGTGCGATACGGCCGTGGCCGACATTGTTAGATCATACACAGGTGTGGCAACCTAAACATGGGCGTGGGAGAAGTAAACGAAGCAGAACACGTGATACAGTCCTGGTCTCGAGATGAAATCGAGATGTATGCTAAGTTACCCGATCGTAACAGAGAAATACGAAAGGTAGAAATCAAAATAAATGAACGCGAATTGAACAAGAGATTAAGTTTAGAAGGAAGTAATAAAGTAAAATGTTCAATTGGTTCTAAACAGAAGAGGTTCGGGTTTAGTTCGATTTTGAAATAAAATAAATAGTTTGATAAGGTTTTCAGGATTGTTCTCAAAAGGTGTTCAGGTTTCGGGTTTAGAAAGGATGGTTTTGATTTAAGGCTTAAGAAACAAGTAAGAACCAATACCTGAATGATATCGACTCGAATTACTTATACGATTCTTAAGGCTCGATTTTGGATGGGAATCGGACCTTGACCCACTATCGAAAAAGGATAGGAACCTCAGTATATGGACATCGGTATATGGATAGAAACAAGGAAAGGTTGACGCCACTAGCTCTCTAGATAAGCCAACAAATCCTAAAACGAAATTGGAGAAAGTGTCTCACAAATTTGACAGAGTAATGATATAAAATTCATCAAAAGTTTTTTTACAAATGGCAATTTTCGAATATTTATAGTCCTTAAGAAGACAACCGAAAAGACATAAAAATTAGCTTAATTTTCTAAGTAAAATTTGACCCTTTAATGTTCTAGATTAGTCTAGAATTTTCGGCCCTTAGTTGCTGTCCACATTCATCCATGAAACTCAAAAGTTCAGCTTCTAGAAAAGCTTGATGCAGCCGAATTCAATGCAAGGGGAAAAAGGAGCTGAATGGCCCTTAAGATTCGACCTAGGGACGTCCATGGCTAGCCTTGGAAAGCCGAATGGTTTTGCCTTGTCCTAGGCTGCATTGGAACATGAAAAGGCACTCCTAAAGTCCCATACCAGCCATTAAATACAATTCCCACGCATGAGCATCAAACTAGCATGTAGTTAAAGTCTTCTCTCTCTTTTTAGTGCATGGTCGTTTGTTCTCACGAAGCAATTAGCCACTTAAATCCTTTGCCATCCACGAAGCTCCTTGATAGATGAAGCATTCATTAACCACTCCTAGGAGAGCTAAACAACCAGCAATTAATTGAGCCATCCAAACAAGCATGCAACATAGACTTTAATGAGTCCAAAACATGTTCCAACATAGCAATTAATAGTGTCTCATGTATGTTGCTGGTTGTCCATCTTTAATGGACGTTTGGGGGGGGAGAGAAAGGCACATTGGAGAGTACATACATCAGCCTTTAAAGTACCATGCATGCTTCAATGCTTCTTTAAATGAAACTGCCGCCCATGCCTTAAATGATGTCCCAAAAAACACCTGCACATGAATAATTCGACCATTAATGTCCAGCAATTTAAAACAACTTTTAAAACATGTTTTTGGTTGGATAAATTAAATAAAATATGGTCAATGCCTTCATTAATTTCGGCTGGTAGTTTTAGACAACTTAAATGCAAATATAAGTTAAGTAGTAGCAAGCTATTAATTATGTCCTAAAACTAGAATATTAATTTTAACTATTAATCATGCATGAATTAAGACTTATTTAGACTTATTTAAATGCATTAAAATAATTAAACTAAATATTTATTATGTCCGAATTTTATTTATTATTTTTCAGCTAAATAATTAGCTAAGGCCGAATGGCCATATGGGGCTATTCATGAACGTGAGCTCGTAGAAGCATGCAACACGGAGTTGGAATATCATTTGAGCTAGTCTTAGCATCGTCCCGAGCTTGCTGAATTAGAGCTCTGATTGCCTCTTTAAATTGTTTCGCACGAGCTCTCGTAATCGACCCTCAAGGTAACAAGATCGGATCCCGGGATTTTGGCTCATGATAGGGCGTGCCCGTATCATTCTCCCCCTCTTGAGAATGACTTGTCCTCAAGTCAGTACCTACATCAAACGGAGTTAAGTCAGCCACGTTAAAACTAGCGCTGATGTTGTACTCACCTGGCAAGTCAAGTTTATACGAGTTCTCATTAATGCACTCAATGATTTGGAAAGGACCATCTTCTTGAGGTGATAATTTAGATCATCGTCGAGCTGGAAACCGCTCTTTTCTCATGTGCACCCAGACCCAGTCTCCAGGTTCGAACACAATTTGTTTTTGTCCCTTGTTGGCTTGTTGGGCGTATTGTTCGGTCCTCGCTTCTATATTTTCTCGCACTTTTTGATGCAGTTCCTTGACATAGTCTGCCTTTTTCCTAGCATCAGAATGGACAAACTTGTCAGAAGGCAATGGTAATAAATCAAGAGGAGTAAGAGGATTAAACCCGTAAATAATCTCGAAAGGAGGAAATTTAGTCGTGGAATGAACAGCTCGGTTGTAAGCAAATTCGATGTGGGGCAGACAGTATTCCCACATCTTGAGATTTTTTCGTACCAATGCTCACAACAAGGTTGATAGGATTCGATTCACCATCTCGGTTTGTCCATCCGTCTGAGGATGATAAGTGGTCGAAAACATTAATTTCATCCCGAGCTTTCCCCATAACGTCCGCCAAAAATAACTTAGGAACTTGACGTCTCGATCAGATACGATCGTCCTCGAAACTCCATGTAATCGTACGATTCCCTAAAAAACAAATTTGCAATATGCACAGCATCATCAGTCTTATCACAACAAATAAAATGAGACATTTTAGAGAAACGATCAACTACAACAAGATCGAGTCCTTCCCTATTTTGGATCTCGGTAATCCAAGAATGAAGTCCATGGACACGCCGGCCCAAGGAATGTCCAGAATAGGAAGGGGCGTGAATAATCCATGTGGTTGCACTCGCGATTTAGCCCGTTTGCAAATTATACAACGCTCACAGATCCGTTCAACGTCCTTTCACATTCCCGGCCAGAAGAAATGTTCTTGAAGAGTGGACAACATTTTATCTCCTCCGAAGTGACCCATAAGGCCACCACTATGTGCCTCCAACACAAGCATGTCGCGAATGGAGCCTTGCGGTATGCATATCTTGTTTTCCTTGAAAAGGAATCCTTCATGCCTGTAGAACTTATCAAAAGCACCACTCTCGCAAGCATTATAGATGTTGCCAAAATCATCATCGTTAACATACAATTCCTTAATATGATGAAAACCAAGTATTTTAGAGTCAAGAATGGTCAATAATGTGTACCTTCGTGACAACATATCAGCCACTACATTTTCTTTACCTTTCCTGTACTTATTTACGTACGAAAATGACTCTAAGTACTTGATCCATTTTGCATGTCTTTTGTTGAGCTTATTCTGGCCTTTGATGTACTTGAGTGCTTCATGATCCGAATGAATAACGAACTTTTTCGGCCTCAAGTAGTGTTGCCATGTCTTTAGCGATCTAATCAGGGCGTAGATTTCCTTATCGTACAAGGGGTAATTAAGAGTAGCTCCACTCAATTTCTCGCTAAAGTACACCACCGGTCTTCCATTTTGAGTTAGAACGGCTCCAATCCCTACACCTGAAGCATCACACTCAATTTCAAAAGTTTTAGTAAAATCAGGAAGGGATAAAAATGGAGCTTTAACAAGGCACTCTTTAATAGTGTTAAAAGATCGTTCTTGCTTATCGAACCAATGAAAGGCCGCATTCTTCTTGATCACACTCGTTAAAGGGGCGGCTATCGTGCTGAAATTGGGCACGAATCGACGATAGAAGCTAGCCAATCCGTGAAAACTTCGTACTTGGCTGATCGTTGTAGGACGTGGCCATTCTTGGACGGGTCAGCCATTCTTGGATGGCTCGTACTTTCTCTTGATCCACTTTTAGGTCATTTGCACTCACGACATAACCTAGAAAAATAGCCTTGTCAGTGCAAAAAGAACACTTCTTAAGATTAGCATATAATACCTCTTTTCGTAACGTTTCCAAGATCGCACGCAAGTGTTGCACATGTTCCTCCAAGGATTTACTATACACTAAGATATCATCAAAATAAACAACACATGATTTTCCAATAAAAGCTCGTAAGACATGATTCATAAGATGCATGAAAGTACTCAGATCGTTTGTAAGCCCGAATGGCATTACCAACCATTCGTACAAACCTAGCTTAGTCTTGAAGGCCGTTTTCCACTCATCACCTTCACGCATCCTAATTTGGTGATAGCCAATTTTGAGATCAATCTAGGTAAAAATTCGCGCTCTGCTTAACTCGTCAAGCATGTTGTCGAGTCAGGGTATCGGTTGTCGATACTTAACGGTAATCTTGTTGATGGCGCGGCAGTCGACATACATACGCCACGAACCATCTTTCTTTAGCACTAATAACAGCGGTACTGCGCATGGACTAAGGCTTTCTCAGATATATCCCTTTTCTAGCAATTCGGTGATTTGCTTTTGGAGCTCTTTTGTTTCCTCAGTATTGCTCCAGTATACAGGTCGATTGGGTAGAGCAGCTCTAGGCACCAAGTCGATTTGGTGTTCTATGCCTTGAATGGGCGGCAAACCACTTGGTATCTCCTCCAGAAAGATGTCTTCGAATTCCTGAAACAGAGACAACACAAAAAAAGGAAGATTCTCGGGTAAGTCATTAGAGTTCAAGAACGCTTCCTTGTGCAGAAGAATATACATCGGTTGTCTAAGACATAATGCTCTCCAAATATCACTCGCTCTCGTAAAAACGCTCATTTTACCACTCTCTTTTTCATCTTCGTCTCTTTCTTTCTTTTGTTTTCTCTCACTTTCTTTTACACTCTTATTTTTCTCTCGCTCGCTTTTCTTGACTTTTTCATTTGTATTCTTTTCTTTTTCTTTCACTTGGTCAATAGAGAGTTTGATTTTCTGCTGATCATCAAACACTTGCTTCAGAGTAACGGGTGCAAATGTCATATTCCTTCTAAGATGCTTGAGGGAATATCGATTGGTGTAGCCATCATGCATCACTCGGTGGTCATATTGCCATGGACGTCCCATGAGTAATTAGCCCGCGTGCATCGGTACTACGTCACATAGCACTTCATCGGAGTATTTCCCGATGCTGAAGGATACTAAGACTTGCTTTGTAACTTTAAGTTCTCCGCCATCATTAAGCCACTAAAGCTTATACGGAGTCGGATGCTTTGTCGTTGTCAAGCCTAGCTTTTCCACCATGAGGGTACTTCCTACGTTCATAAAACTCCCTCCGTCGATGATAAGGCTACAAACCTTGCCTTGCATTTGGCATCTCGAGTGAAAAATATTTTCTCATTGCTCCTCGTTTCCTACACTAAAGATTGAGGCTTCGCTTCACGACAAGCAACTCGCCTTCAACAGATTGTTCTATGTCCTCATTGGCCTCAGAATTAGACTCAGACTCAATTTCTTCATCGTCTTCAGTTTCAATCTCACCGTCAGCCCACATCACCATAGTTCGTCTATTTGGGCATTGACTTGCGATATGTCCTCGATCTAGCATTAAAACTTGGCTCATGATAGGGCGTGCCCGTATCAACACGGCCGTGCGATACGACTGTGTGACACAAAATGACCATGGTACACGGGCGTGGGGATGTACCAGACTCCAAAACTCTATTTAACCCACCCTACCCCTCCCTCTTCTCACCTACTCCCCATCTCATTTCTTCCATACCATCTTCTTTCCCTTTTCTTTTTCAGATCTTTCCCCTTTCATATTATTCTTCTATCCCTTGATCTCCACAATTCCTATGTCGAAGAAGCAGAAGGATCCAAGCACAGTCTCCCTGTGGGAGATCGATCTACATAAGTTCATGCCAGCCACTCCATCCACTCGACAAGCCAAGGATCTTTGAGTCCATTTAACTTTTATTTTTCTTTTCTCGTTTTCTTGATTTTCCTTATCTTTACTTCTCTTCTACTAAATTTAGTTTCTCTTATTTTAGTTTCTTGGTTCTAGGTTCTAAAGGCTGCTAGGGAATCACACCTCGACCACGACCACCACCCCACCACAGCCTTAGAAATCACACCCACCTCGCGAACCATCCAACAATAAGGACTTTTCAGTCCATTCATCTTTTCTTATAGTTTTATTTCAATTTTTACACTATTTCTCTTTATCTTTATAGTCTTTAAATACATAATTAGTTTATTTTAAATGTGTCTTAATATTTCTTGGCTAATTCTCTACGAGCTTCCTAATTTCTTCATCTAGCGCAGAGCTCGATAGTAGCCACCACACCTCGGGACTCCCAACTCAAGGAAACCATCCAAATTTAGGAAGTTTCACCTCTCTCTTTCTCTTAAATTTCATATATATCTTTGTACATTGAGGGCAATGTACATCTTAAGTGTGGGGGTGAATATTTATTTCGAGAAAGTGCCTAACTTTCTGCATTATTCTGAAATCCCTGAATGATATCTTTTCTTTAAGTAATTTTCTCACATTATTATGAGAATGAAATTTCCTATAATTCATGATTTTTATTGATATGTTTTGGATTAAGTCATTGATAATTGTGCCGTGATGATTTAAACTTTAGGAGACTAGAGAATCAAGCATGATGAGTCTATTTTCAAAAATTAAAATTCTGTTAGGTTGTCTACCTGAATCTAATTATTACCTTGAAGTTTGAAATTTACAAGGTTGACATCAAATACCCATAATTTTTGTGAGATTTTGAGCCTGATAGAGCATATATTCTTTTTCGTGCTCACTTTTTGATTATAAGTGTGTCAACATTGATTTGTTATTCTAGAACTTACTTCGATAATACCTTTTGAGACCACACCTTTGATTTGATATACAGAGATGATAAAGGCACTTAGGTTTTAACCCACTTACCCCACTAAATGCCTACCTTCATAATTAACCCCTAGTGAACCCATTTGATTCTAACAACCCTTTTCATTGACTCACCCACTAATATTAACCCAAAACCCTTTGTATTTGTTATTACCATTCCTTTTAACTACCTTTTTGTCAAGATTTGATTTGGTCAGTTGCCTAACTATGATCTTTATTTCAGTAGTAAATGCATCCTTTATTATGTATTTGATTTGTTCTTAAAAAAAATCGAAGTATATTCATTATTAGTTATGTGATTAAATGAGCTTATAAGTTTAAATTCCAATTGTTGAAGAAGAAGCTCGTATTATTAGTATTAGTATTACAAGTTTTCAATTGATGTAATTATTTATTAGTAGTTCGTTGTTTATGGTTAGGTAATTTGTCAATTCAATCTCGATTCAACCCTCTAATTCAGCCTTTATCCATACCTTTAACTCAAGCCTCATTACAACCCTGTTAAAGACCTTTTGATTTGTGTATCATCCCATATTATAGTGGTGGAGATTTGATTTTCGTGCAAGCCTATGGGATTAACTCTTCATGTTTGACTTTTGAGTGCTTAATTTTGAACCTTAAACACTTCGAGCGCTTTGAGTGAATCTTTAGTGAGGATGGCAATTCTTGTCGGTTTTGAATCAGAGGTAATTATTCAGATAAGGGGAAACACCTATGTTTTATGCTACAAATGTATGACTTAGATTGCTTGAATCTTTAGGACTCTTTGAGTTGAATTATCCATGTATGGATTATCTTTGAATTATGATGAAACACTATTGATAAATATTATGAATCGAGGAAGTTCATTTTAATTGTGAGTTAAGAATTTTGCTTGAGGACAAGCAAAAGCTTAAGTGTGGGGGTATTTGATAAACTGCAATAATAACATATTTAAGCCGACATTTAGCATGCTTTTGGATGATTTATCCCTTGAATTATGTAATTTGGTGCTCTTAATCCTTTAATTTCATGTTTTATACTTAGAAGAGCACCGGAGGATGAAAAGAACGGAAAACAGGCTTAAAATGGACCAAATGGGCCAAAGAAAGAAATCGACACGGCCTGGGCCCAAGACTACACTGCCGTGCCTCATTAATAGACTCGAATACGGCCTGGCCACGGTTCACATAGGCGTATGCCATGGGCGTGTCCCTGACGTGACAAAGAGGAATTTCACTCGGATTATGATACTTAGAGGCAGAGAAACACATTCCAAGAGCCTATATATACACCCTGAAGGCCAACCTTCATGGAGAGTCCAGCGAGGCCAAAGAGCCGAGCCAGAGGGGTCAGAATTGTGGAATTTACTCGAAGAAAGCCAGTTGATTCATCTCAAGAAGTCGGAGTCATACTTAAGACGAAGGATCTCTCTTCAATTCCTTTAGGGCGTTTTAAGGTTTTTCTTATGTTTTGTTCTATCTTTTCTTTTGAAATGTATTCTTTTATGATTATGAACTAAACCCTCAGATACCTGAGGGGGATGAAACCTAAGATGAATCTTGTTATCGTTTGCTGAACTATATGATAAATACTTGATTTGTTATTAATTATGTGTTCTTAATTCTTGTTTTGATATTTCCGAGATATTAATTCAAATGTGATGTGCTTATGTAGAGGAGCATAAGTCCCTGCCTAAGAGTAGATCTAGCATAATTAAGCGGAGTTGATCACACGCCTAGTCATAGGGTGATGAGATTTTGCTAGATTAGGGTGAAACCTAACATGGGAGTCCATAGATCGAGTTAATGCAATTCTAGGGGTTTTAATTAGAAATAGATTTCAATTAATCAACCTAGGGTTAAACGTTAGTAGCCTCGACGGAGGTATTAATATAACTTAGGGAATCCTACGGATCAAGTTAAGTGAATACATTGTTTGGTTCAGAGTTAGATAACAAGTGAAGTGTAGGTTGATTCTTCCTCGGGTATTGTATTAAGTAATTGGTTTTTCCCAAAGTATTTTCCCAAATTCATTCTCTTAGGCTTTGCATCTTTATCTTAGTTGTTAGTTAATTTTATATTAGATAAAAATTCCTTTAATTCTTAGGCTAAATAATAAAGAGAAAGTTAGTATTAGTACTTCAGGTTCTTTCGGTTCGACAATCCGGTCTTGCCGCTAAGCTATACTACTGTTCGATAGGTGCACTTGCCTCAAGTCGTTGTCACAGTTAGTTTCTAGGCTCAATGAATCTTTTTATAAATTTTTAAGACTCTGACAGCACACATCAAGACACCACTAGCACACTAGATAAGTCAACTAGACTTATACGAATTTTAGAGAGGAGATAACTCACTCAAGAAATCAAAGTTCATTAAACAAATGGGCAAAAGTCCTTTTACAGTGGAAAAAAACAATTATTGACAAAACTATTCATGGCTAGCCGAATGGGCAACTTAATGGCTAAGAATTTAGCCATGAATATGCTAGAAAATTCTAGAAAGAAATCATTAATTTGCTGTAGCTAAATTCGGCTGAATGGGCATGAATGAAGCATTAAAAATTCGGTTCATGCTTGGAGATGATGCATGGATTGGCCGAATCATCATGTTGCTTCACTTGATGCATTCGTGCATCCTTAACCTTGAAGAAAGCTTAATTCCATGGATGTGCAGCCCCTTAATTGTTCCAACATCTTCCTTGGCTGAATGGAGCTTCAAAGTGCCTTGAAAACTTGAATGGTTAGCTTGAAAATGCATGGAACATGATTGAAACGTCCCAAGGTATGTTTTTCCATAAATTCGGTCCATGAATTCTCAAATGCATGAACATTCAGCAGCCTGCTCTTGCATGAACGTCCCAAGTACTTTTGCTCCCTTAAATGCCTTCCAATGAACCTCAATAGTGCATGCATACTCCCATACGTTGCACCAAGTCGTTCATGAACATTGCATTAAACACATATTCACATTTGGCTCACCTACATAAACACAGGAACAAAATTAAATCACACAAAATTCAGTTGAACATGCATTAATATAATTTAGACACACTAATTAACATAATAATTAACTTATGACAAATTTAATATTATCTTAACAAGACAAATTGGATTCGGCATTAACTAAGACATAATAAAAACTTGTAATAGCTAAGAACATATTACTGAGTTCTAATAATACTTTCTAATTTATGTTAAATAATTAATTTATTCTAGCAAGTAAATTTGGTGAGCTAAAAGAGCTAATAACGAGCTTAATGAGCTGAAATGAGCTCGTGTGAGCTGACTTGAGCTCGAATGAGCTGAACTGAGCTGAGAGCAGCTTGCACTAAGGTGCAAAGCTTCTCTCAAACATTGACCCAAGCCTTTCCATTTTCATCGTGCTAATTTCAGTCCAACATTGAGTCAATAAAGTCAAAATAGCCTCTTGGAATTATTTAGTTTGAGCTCGAGTCACCGAGCCTTTAAGAAGCTCGAAAGCATCGAATTATGAATCCTGGGTTTCCCCGTGTGTGCTCACATCAAACACTATGTTGAAGTAATGGACATGGTCCATCTGGCGATAAAGGTTAAAAAGAAACTCAAGAGGAAAAGAGAAAGTAGACCTTATGCCAATCCTTTTTCTAACAAATGGAGCCAAGGAGTGAACAAACCCCCTATTCAAACAAGAGAGCCAATTGTAGCAACTAAATCCAACCAGCCCATTGGTGAGTTAAATCGGAACAAAAGCGAACAAATGCTAAATCGTACGAGAGACATTATTTGTTTCAAGTGTCTAGGCCGAGGACACATAGCAAGCCAATGTCCTAATCGATGATATGGTGGTAAGGATCGACAGCGAAATTGAGTCCGAGGAGGAAAAAGAAAATGAATCTGAAGTACCATTAGATGATGAAGGAGAAGAAATAGAAATGCTGGTTGAAGGCGAAATTCTGGGGGTAAAGCAAAGCCTTAGTGTGCAAAGTGTTGAATCTGATCAACAAAGAGAGAACAATTTCCACACCCAATGCCACATCCATGGCAAGGTATATAGTTTAATTATTAACGGTGGAAGTTGTACTAATGTAGCTAGTAGCATGTTGGTGGAAAAGCTCGGTTTGGCCACAACCAAACATCTAACTCCATATAAGTTGCAATGGTTAAATGATGGAGGAGAGCTTAAAGTCACAAAGCAAGCTATAACGCCTCGAATTTTTGGGCCTAGATGAATTGGGCTTTGGGCTTTGGGTCTCAGAAATTTTTTTGAAGTGAGCAAGAAAATGACAATTGGCATGTGGGCTATGAAGGTTAATGAATTTGGAGTATTTAGAGGTGTTGGAGATGTCCTGGGATCAAGTAAGGGTATAGGAAAATTTTGGTTTTAGCCCAAGGGAATTGTGGCTTCAGTTAGTAGGCCTTTTAAATAAATGAAGAAGAAAAATGACACAAAAGAGCCTGTGGTGTAGTGGCAAAGTGGCGCCACTTAGGGAGCAGGAAGGTGGCGTCATTAACAGGTAAGGGAGTCCAAGGTTCGAGTAGTATCGTGGTATTTTGTTAGGGTATTGATTTTGTTGTCAGGACGACTAGAGTTTGGGTTGTAGTGGAAGTCTGATGGATGAGAGGTTTAAGATGGTCATGGAGAGATTGTAAGAGCTTATCTTGGAGAAAACTTAAGATGAGATTGAGGAGTTATCATGGAGAAAAGTTAGGAGCTGAGAAGTGTGAAGAGTTGGTGCCGTTTTGGGAAGTGGGAAGTATATAAATTTGGCTTAGGAGGGTAGATGAGTGTCGTTTTTTGGTCTTTTAGGGGGTATTACGAATTTTCATTGTGGTTTTCAGCATTTGGAGAGTTTTGCAAATAGGTCAATATTTTTTTCTTTACTGAATATCCTGTAGTTACCCTCACACAAGCACATTTGATTTTTTTCCTTTTCTTCTTGTTACCTTTTCCAAACCCTCTAAAACTGAATAATTCCACCCTCCCTTTTCCAAAATTCTTTTTGTGCCGTCACTATTTCTTTAACCTAGCCGATTCTTATGTAAGTACTTTACTCTTTCAATTGATTTTGCTTGAACCGACTCCTCCTCTCCCTCACTCTTTCTAAATCAATTTTGGTAGGGGATTGATATCGAATCTCTGTTCTTCAGATCTCTGCCCAATTACTCTTTATGCATTTCGGGATTTGGGTAAGTATTCTTCACTTTTGGTTTTGAAGGTTGGCCGAATGGTCGTAAGTAATGTAAGGGTGACTTAAGATGGATATAAGTCACTTATTGTTTAGTTTTTAATAATTAAGATTGATGCAGATTTAAGAAGTACTCGTGATTAGTGATCGAGGGAAAGCTATTAAGGCTTGGTGTTTCAAGTAAGGTTAAGGTGAGACTTCGGCTTTTGGTAAAGTATTCGATAAGTATATGTGATTAATCATTGAGTGACATCGTTTATAGGATCGTGGCTAAGGAGATCGCAACGTGTTTTGTTATCAGGTGTGTACATACACTATACACACAATGGATTGGGAAATCCCGAAATCTCGAAAGTTTGGCTTCGGTAGTCTTACGAGTGTGCGAACACTCGTAGGAGGGAAATGGAATCGATAATAGAGACCCCATGAGCGATCTTATGGACTTGGGCCGTGTTGTGGCCAACTGGGCCAGAATGGGCAAAATGGGCCCGATGGGCCGTAAGATCAAAATAAGCGAATTTGATGATTTGGTAATAAGTGATGAACTAGTCATGCTGGTTACATGGCTTGGAATTGATTTGGGCCAGAAGGGACATATGAATGTGATTGGGCTAGATGGGCCATATGAATGTGATTTGGGCCATATGAATGTGAGTTGGGCCTACTGGGCCATACGAATGAGATTGGGCCTGTGGGCCATATGAATGTATGTGAATTTGTTTGGGCTCTATAAGGGGTATTGGGCTTAATATTTGGTAAATTACTTAACCTTACATAAAACTTTAATAATTATTACCTAATTGTGACCGTGAACAAGTCATAAGGTTAAGGTATGGCAATGGGTATATGCATATGTCTAGGATTGGATCTAGGGAGAGCTTGGTACTTAAGCGGTCTTAATGACCCACCTCCTGTTTTATGGAATCCTACCTGGTGTGTAGTGTCTGTTCACTTTAGGCACGAGGACTTGTTGACGGGCCAAGGTTCGTAATTAAGACCCATACTATTAAGAATTACTAAAATACCCCTATAGGGTGGGATTAGAGAAATACCCCTGAATTACAAAATTATTGAAACACCCTTGATTTGTGAAATGGCTCAAATACCCCTATGTGTTGAATGTAAGATTTATAGATGTTACATCTACATTTGCTGCATTCATATGATATTCTGTTTAGGTTGGATATGGGTTTGGAATTATGGAATGGAGGAAGTATATGAGGATCGCATGGTTGCTTGATGACCTTGGATCCACCGATGGCTTTTTAAGCCCATTATATGATTAGCAGCTTTGCTGCAACGTTAGGTAGTACCACAACCGGGCTACCCTTGAAGTGTATCAGATGGGTGAGTCGATTTAGAAATCCCCACAGAAGTGTTTCAGTTGGACAGAGATGATGTGTACCGGATGGATTATTTGGGGAGGGTTTGCACAGCATTGCATGTATGATATTATTATGTTAATAATATGATATGTATGCTATTTGTTTGATGAGGGTCGTACACACTGAGTTTTTGAAAACTCACTCCCTCTTTTATTTTTTTCTCAGGTGATCTTCAGTAGGCGGTTTGATGGATGGAGGGACTCAGAGGTGGCCAACTAACATGACGTTTAGACCTATTTTTCGTAAGATCTAAATTCTAGATTTTAAGTTATTTATTTTAAGTTATGATATTTTGGATTGTAATAAGGTTTTCCCTCTAGTTATTATTCCATTACTTCCACTATGCATTGTAATTTTGAAATAGAACCTGAATTTATTTATTTTAAGCATATTTCAAGTTTTTGAAAATAATTGTATTTTAAAGAACGAGCTTCCGCTGTCAAAGGAATTTTTTTTACTTAGTAACAAGGAAATGGTTTTTTGTGGATACACCACGTTTTGAAAACAAACTGGATTTTACTTAACTTTTCTCTAGAAGGGTTTTCAATGAAAACAAGGTTTTCGCAAAAAACACTTCAATGTAACACGCCGGATTCGGGCCTAACTTCTAGGCCGAGTTTGGGGTGTTACATGACATTTTCCATCGAGAAATACCAAGATGAAGTGGTGTGTGATATAGTTCCTATGCAAGCAAGACATCTATTTTTGGGACGTCCATGGCAATTTGATAGGCGCGTAATCCATGATGGTTACACAAATCGGTACACGTTCAAGCATCAAGGAAAAAATGTTACTTTAGCCCCGTTGACTCCACGACAAGTGTATCAAGATCAATTGAAGTTGATTACAAGAAAAAAAGAGTGAAAATGTGAAAGAAAAAAAATTTTAAAAAAAAAGGGAAAAGTGAGAGAGAGAAGACGTAAAAATACAAGAGGAAGAAGAGAATCAAAAAGAAAATGAGAGTGGAAAAATGAGCGTATTTGTAAGGCAAAAAGAAATTCGAAAGCCTCTATTGATGCAACAGCCCGTGTTTGTACTTATGTACAAGGAGTGCTTGTTTGATACTAACGAACTTGGTAACTCTTTACCTTTTTCTGTTGTTTCTTTATTATAGGAATTCGAAGACATTTTCCTAGAAAAAGCTCCTAGTGGGCTGACTCCAATTCGAGGTATTGAACATCAAATTGGTTTCATCCCAGGAGCTAGAATTCCTAATCGACCAGCCTACCGAAGTAACCCCGAAGAAACTAAAGAGTTACAATGACAAGTTGCGGATTTAATGAAAAAAAGATACATACGGGAGAGTTTGAGTCCATGTGCTGTGCCCGTTATATTGGTGCCTAAAAAAGATGGTTCATTGAGAATGTGCATAGATTGTCGAGCTATCAACAAAATTACCGTCAAATCCAATCCCTAGACTTGATGATATGTTAGACGAGCTTAGTGGAGCAAAATAGTTATCTAAGATTGATTTGAAAAGTGGTTATCATTAGATTCGCATGCGGGAGGGGGATGAGTGGAAGACCGCGTTCAAAACCAAAAACAGTTTGTATGAGTGGCTAGTGATGCCATTCGGCTTTACTAAAGCTCCGAGTACCTTTATGTGGTTGATGAACCACGTTTTGAGGACTTTCATTGGTCATTTTTGCGTAGTTTATTTTGACAATATTTTGTTTTATAGTAAATCTTTATCTGATCATATTGAACAGCTATGATCTATTTTGGAAGTTTTATGAAATGAAGTTTTATTTGCAAACCTTAAAAAATGTAACTTCTGTACTAACAAAGTTGTTTTTCTAGGTTTTATTGTAATTGAAGGTGGTCTTAAGATGGATCAAGAGAAGATCAAGGCAATAAAAGAGTGGCCATGTCTGACCAACATCAGTCAAGTTAGAAGTTTTCATGGCC
This sequence comes from Gossypium bickii, assembly GCA_025503065.1. NCBI lineage: Eukaryota > Viridiplantae > Streptophyta > Magnoliopsida > Malvales > Malvaceae > Gossypium > Gossypium bickii. The sequence goes on from CP106718.1 coordinate 83,308,165, forward strand.
TTGCAAGTTTCTATAGGAGATTTATGCCAAACTTTAGCGCGCTTGTTGCCCCACTGACTGGTATTATTAAAAAGAATACACCTTTTTTTTGGTTTGATGAACAAGAATCTTCTTTTGTTAAAATCAAAGAGTGTTTCACTAATGCTTCTTTTTTATGTTTTCCTGATTTTAACAAAATTTTTGAGGTGGAATTTGATCCGTCTGGAATAGGTATAGCTGCAGTTTTAACTCAAGATTGGAGACCGGTGGCTTATTTTAGCGAGAAGCTTAATGGGGCTACGCTAAACTATCCTACCTATGATAAGGAAATGTACGCATTGATACGTGCATTAGAAACATGGCAACATTATCTTTGGCCTAAAGAGTTTGTAATACATATGGATCATGAGGCTTTGAAGCATTTGAGAGGACAAACCAAGTTAAACAAACATCATGCAAAATGGGTTGAGTTCTTAGAATCCTTTCCATGCATCATTAAATACAAACAAGGTAAGGAAAATATCGTTGTGGATGCTCTTTCACGAAGGTATGCTCTTTTAAATTGTTTAGATGCTAAATTACTTGGTTTTTCATATTTGAAAGAGTTATATGTTGATGATTCTGATTTTGGAGAAATTTATAAGTTGTGTGTACAAGGTGCGTACGATAGGTACTATCGGCAAGATGGATTCCTATTTCGAGAAAATAAGTTATGCGTACCCCAAGGATCAACAAGAAATGTGTTGGTTCATGAAGCACATAGTGGAGGTTTAATGGGTCATTTTGGCATAGCCAAAGCTTTGGTTGTTCTACAAGAACATTTCTATTGGCCGAAGATGAAACGAGATGTGGCTAAAGTATGTAGTCGATGTATTGCTTGCAAGAGAGCGAAATCAAGAATTCAGCCACATGGCCTTTATAAAATACTACCGATCCCGGAAGCACCATGGATGGATATTTCGATGGACTTTGTTTTAGACCTTCCTAGAACAAAGAATGGAAAAGATTCAGTTTTTGTTGTAGTTGATAGGTTTTCAAAAATGGCACATTTTATTGCATGTAAAAAACTGACGATGCTCTAAGTGTTGCTAATTTGTTTTTTAGGGAGACCGTGCGTTTACATAGTGTTCCGAGAACAATCGTTTCCCATCGAGACACCAAGATTTTTAGTCATTTTTGGAGGACCTTATGGGAAAACTTGGAACTAAGTTGCTGTTCTCAATAACTAGTCATCCTCAAACCGATGGCAAATAAAGGTTGTTAAACGAGTTCTGTCAATGCTACTTCGAGCAATTGTATGAAAGAATTTGAAGACTTGGGAGGAGTGTTTACCTCACATTGAATTTTCATACAATAGATCGGTACATTCAACTACTAAGTATTCACCATTTGAGGTAGTGTATGGCTTTAATCCTTTACCTCCTTTGGATTTATTGCCTATACCTTCTGATAAGTTGGTGCATATAGATGGAAAGAAAAAGGCAGATTTTGTTAAACAATTACATCAGCGAGTTAGAGATAATATTGAGCGAAGAACGAAGCACTATGTTCGTCAAGACAACATAGGTCGTAAACGAGTGATATTTGAACCCGATGATTGGGTTTGGATTCACATGCGTAAAGAGAGATTTCCCGTCCAATGACAATCCAAGCTTTTGCCACAGGGAGATGGACCTTTTCAAGACTTGGAAAGGATTAATGATAACATATATAAGTTGAATTTACCTAGTGAGTATGAAGTTAGTGTGACTTTTAATGCTGCTAATTTCTCCCTTTTTGATGTAGGTGATGATTTGGGGAAAAATTGCCTCGAAAAGAGGGAGAATGATGCGACCATAGCTTGGGTGATCACTTCTGAATCCATTGAGCTACCACGAGGGCCTATAACTCGATCACGAGCTAAGAAATTTCAAGAAGCCTTAGCAAGCTATGTGGATCGAGCTTGGGGAGAACAAGTGTAATATCCCGAAATAGGGGTTGCGAGTTTGGTAAATAACTCGAGTGTTAGTGAGCCTCAAGAGTGGTTTTGATGTGTTTTTGGAGTTCTTAAAACTCTTGGATTTAAAATGGGACACTTTTGGAAATTTTGAAAATTTAGGGTTAAAAGTGGAATTTGGTTGAGGAGGCCTTAAGTAAAAATTTTGTAAAGTTTTGGACATGAAAGTCCAGTAGTAAAGTGGCTTCCGTGTGCCACTTAAGGGTCAGCGCCAAAACAAGTCAGTGGTTCGAGTCTCGTGTGCGGCAAAAGTATTTTTATTTTGAAAAATAGCGCTGCTGTGAAGGAGGGCTTAAAACAAATTATTGACGCGACATTAGCATGAATTGAACACTGGCCGAGTGGTTAAGGACTTGGCTTGAGAGCTGCGTCTAAGGGGACTCGCGTTCGAGTCCTCGAGTTCGCACTTAAAGAATTCTATTTTACTTTTAGCACTAAAGCTTACTGAGCCAAATGAAAGAAAGGCTTAAAAGAAATTCGATGAGATTATTGCAAGAAATGCATAGTGGCCGAGTGGCCAAGGACATTGCGTGAGAGCTAAGGCTCGGAATACTCGTGTTCGAGTCCTGAGATCGCGCATGATACGCTTTATTTTCATTTTAGCGTTCTCGACACTGGAACCGTAAGGTAAGGTTTAAAAGAAACTCGCGACGATTTATGGCATGAAAGTCACAATGAGCGTAAATGGCGGGGAAGCTTGAGAGCTTTCTCGTGTCTCGGAGTTCGAGACACGGGGTAACACCTAGAGGCTTTTCTTCTATTTTGGCTTGCGTGAGGAGCTAAGCTCAGATGGCACATGCAAAGACGCACGCATGCACTTTCTTGGGAGGGTTGCTTCTTCTTTTTATTTTTTTAATTGTTTTGAAAGTATGGAATAGTTTTGTTTGCTTGAGTATTATTATTTTATTATAATTTTTATTAGTTTAAGCAAGCATGGGTCTTGGCTTTGGGGAAAGGAAACATGTGCGGCATGGGTTGGTTATTTTTATTGTGTTTTAATAATTTTTAATGTATGGGAAAAAGGATTAGGCATGGTGATTTTGAAAATTGATGTTAGAAAATTTGGCAAAAGAGAGAGAGCATAACCGTGGGGATGAAGCATGCTTAGGGGATTCCTTGGCCGGCCTTGTGTTTGAGAAAGGATGACCAACATTCTTTGTTTTCTTTGCTTATGGTGCATGGCCAAAAATGCATGTTTTTGTCTTGCTTTCCCTCTCACTTGAGCATGACCGAATGTGGTCTTCCGAAGAACATTCATTCTCGGTTTTATTTAGCTAGGGAGGTGGCCTTGCCTTGTTTTCTTCTTCTCCCTTCTTGTCTTGGCCGAATTTATCATCTTTGATATTAAAGATTTCGCTCTTCCCATTTTGTGCATGGCTGAAATAGAGACTTAGGGGAGTTAAGTTTTGATTTTGAGGAACTAGAGAGCTTTTTGGCTAACAAATATTGCTTGCATGGCCGATTTTCCTGATTACCTTTTTGGTGTATAGCCCATTTTGAGTAGAACAAAAAGGAGCAAAATTCATCTCTTCTTCTTTGTCCTTTCCAAACTATTCATAGCCGAATCTTTAAAGGTGAGTAACTGTTGATTTTCGGCCATAATCTATATTTTGGGCTTTGAAAATAAAACAGAATGTTGACCTTGGATTCAAGGGGTGGCCGAATGTGTATAAGGCGATAATAATGTGCTCTGTTTGTGTGTAGCTAGTGTTAAGAAGCATAAAGGAGCCTATTGGTTTCGACTATTCAAGGAAATGGTAAGTGTAATATTCGGCCAAGAGCTTTTGTTTATAAATTTGTGTATTAGCCGACCCTAACATTGCTTTAATAGGAATTTTGATAACTTCGGGAGCAAATCTACGAGAACAAGTGGTGTTTCGAGATTGAAATAAGCTAGGTAAATGACTCATGATATTCGGCCTAAGGCCATGTTATTGATACTAAGTGTGACCGATTTTGGTTATGTGTTCTAGGGGCTAATCGATAGAATTAACATAATCTCTCAGGATTTTAGACTTTGTCAGAATCGATAGATCGAATATCGCTTTAATCAGGTGCGTAGTTATCGCACTGTTCTTTTGCTTGATATATGTATTGTAAGTATTATTTGATGTAAATGTATGAGTTGTGCATGCTAGCCGGAATAAAGGCTAAGGTAAGTAATCGAATAATCAAGTTAATGGTTATGATATTAACTTGTCAGTGATTTGTGATAATAATTGATTATTGATGAATATAAAATAAAGTGATGACATGTGATGTATATTGTTCTGAATAACATGTGACCATGATAGATCAAATATACATATTTGTTTCGTACAAAATGTTGCTATGGTACATATACGTACGCATGAGACTTGTGATGTGGCTATTAGAGAAAAGGGTGTACACTATGTGAGTGGTTAAATGCTAGCCTCGTGCTATATTCGCGATTGATGATCAGTGAACCGATTGATATGTGGATCACTATGTGATCAGTGGCTTGGCTACGACCTTAAGAAATAAGTGTGTCAAAGAAAGACATGTGGATCACTTTGTGGATTGGATTTCATATTTATAATTGTATGTTTGAAATTGTATATTTAAAGTTTCATATTCCTAATTATATATTATGTATATATATGGATTGTGTGGATATGGGCCAAGCCCACATGTGATGACATGTGTCTAACTATGCACTGAGTCTTGGTGACTCACTTTATTTTTATAAAACCTTTCAGGTGGCGCATAATGCTTGGACCGGGTTTGGAGCGGGTACAAAGGTGGCCATGCAAAAGTGGATTTTAATGCAAAGGAATCTCTTGGTTAATGAATTAAATATTGATATTTTCAGTATTTTGATTAAGTGTGTATTGTAATAAGGCCCACTAAAGTATTTCAGTTCATTTGTTAAGTATCGTTACTATTATGCCCAAATATGGAAAGATAGTTTAAAGGTCGATTACAAATGGTTTTATTTTCTCAAGTAAAGTTTAAATCTGATAGTTTTATAACAAACTCCGATTTTACTTAGAATATTACAAGTCATGAAAATGTTTTATTAAAGGAAACAAATTTTTTTATCGGTTCTACACTTAAGTAAGGATATTTTTCGAATGTGTTCCGCAGTGGCATTCCAAATTTGGTCGGAGTGAATGGGCAGGGTTTGGGGTGTTACAACAAGAGGCCAAATCCAACATTCATGCATGGGACAGCTCAATTGGCGCCACTTGCAATTTATTGCAAGTTGAACTTAATTTTTAATAAACTTATCTTACTTTAATAAATGAGTTACTGGACTTTATTCAACTTATCTTAGTTTAATTAATAAGTTTTTTTGTTGAACTTTATTTAATAAGTGTTGCTCTTGATTAATCTAGTTCCTAGGATTATTTATTTAATTATGCTTTTTTAATTAACTAGTTGCTAGAATAATTGATGCATATGTTTTAGTTCATTTACTTAATGTGTGTTATGTTTAATAAGTGTTTACATGTGTTTAATAAGCTCATTTTAATGTGTTTATTGCAGGAGTCTTTTCAAGTCATAACCGTTACAATTCAAGGCTGTTACAAATTAAATAAAGTGGTTGTTCAAGTCATTTTTGGTTATAAAGTAAAGGGGCTATTACAAAGGAGGTTTATACATCATTTAAGGAGGTTTTAAGGAGCATTATATCATCTATTTAATTTCGGCAACAACCTTTTCAACTACCAGCCCATTTTTGCCATTTCAAAGGTTAATTCAAGCATTCAAATACCATTAAGGAGCTGGTTAAAAGTTGGTTTCTATTCGGCTTGCCAAGGGCTAACTCAAGAGTCAATTTTCAAGCAATTAAAGTCATTCATTCAGCTGAATTGAAGTGAATTAAAGAATGGAGTTATTTGGCTCAAGAATGTGAAAAAACTTGAGTTTTATTTCAGCTTTTAAATGGCACATTAAATTGAATGTTTGTGGCCATTCATCTAGCCTATTCTAACACTATAAATAGATGAAACCAGCTTTTGTAAAAAAAAAAACTTTTGGCTGAATATATATATGAAATCTTTGAATTGTGAGTTACCCAATTCTCCTTGTTCTTACGGAATTGATTTGACTTATCAAGCTTAGCTTGTGGTGTCTATCCATTCCTTGTTTTTGAACTTATCACTTTCATAGTGTGGCGTTCATCATATACCAAGGTTCCTATCATCCTTGATAGTGGGTCGAGATTCATCATATACCAAGGTTCCTATCATTCTTGATAGTGGGTCGAGGTATTTTCTTTGCTGTTTTTCTTAAAAACTAAAATCATTTAAGAGCCATTTGAGATTCGAGTCAACAATCAAGTATTGTTGGTTTATTTTCAGCCTTAGTAAATTTATCCTTTGTTTTGTTAAACCTTTTTGTTACTAATTTCTAAGCCATCTTCTTCTTTCTTTAAGCCTTTTCTTTGACAAGCCTTTGTTTGTTTGAAACGATCCGTTTTTACTCAAATTCATGATCGGGCAACAAACAACTCGAATAAATCACGAGACGAGTTCATATCAGAGTTCGTTCGAACGAATCCAGCTACTCAACAACCTCCAGCCCCACAAGTGTCTGTAGTGCCGCAAGTTTCAGATCTAATTCGATTGAGTAAGGCTCCTGTGGATAAAATTTGAAAGTATGGGGCCGAAGAGTTTAGAGCCACCGTTGATGATGATGTCGAGCAAACTGTGTTTTGGCTCGAGAATACAATTCGAGTGTTTAATGAGATGTCATTGACTCCTGATGAATGCTTAAAATGTGCTATTTCATTGTTGAGAGGCACGTCATATAATTGGTGGAAAACGTTGATATCTATGGTTCTGAGAGAGAGAATCACTTGGGATTTCTTTCAAGTTGAATTCTAGAAGAAATATATTAATCAACGATTCGTAGATCAGAAACGTAAAGAGATTCTAAAGCTGAAATAGGGTCACATGTCTGTTACTGAGTATGAACGAGAGTTTCTAAGATTGAGTCAGTATGTGCGAGAATGTGTTTCAATGGAAACTACCATGTGCAAGCGATTCGTCGAGGGTTGGAATAAGGTCATTAAATTGTTGGTTAGAATACTTGACTTGAATGAATTTGTAGTGTTAATTGAAAGAGCCTGCAAAGCCGAGGAGGTTACTAAAGAAAAGAAGAAATTAGATTTCGAAGCTAGAGATGAAAGAAAACGATCGATGAGTAAGTCATGTCAACCTTCGTCGAAGAGATTCAGATATGCAGTTGATCATTGAAATGTTTCATTTGGACATCCGAGTAAAGACCGTGTGAAACAGAATACCATTCCTAAAACTCAAATTCCAATTAAATCGAGTGTTGGCAGTGTCAAAAACAACAAGCCTGAGTGTAGACAGTGTGGAAGACGACATGTTGGAGAATGCTAGGGCAAATATAATAATAGAGTTTGCTATAAATGTGGATCATGAGATCACTTCATTCGAGATTGCCCAAAGTTAGCTGAAAAAGATAATGCTCAAAGTGCGAGGCCGAGTAATACGATGGCTAGGGGTAGACCAACCAGAAACACCAAGAATGTGAGTGGAAATCAGAGAGGGACAACCAATACAGTTGTTAGATCCGAGGCGAGAGCACTTGCCCGAGCCTACACTATTCGCGCTCGTGAAGAAGTGACATCTCTAGACATCATAACTGGTACTTTTACTTTGTTTGATATGATGTGATTGTATTTATAGATCCATGATCTACTCATTCATATGTGTGTGTGAATCTAGTATCTAGTAAGACTCTGCTTGTTGAGTCTACTGAATTTGTAATTAGAGTGTCGAACCCCTTAGGCAAGTGTGTTCTGGTTGATAAAGTATGCAAGAACCTTCTGTTGATGTATCGGGATAATTATTTTCCAGCTAATCTGATGCTATTACCCTTTGATGAATTTGATATAATTCTGGGTATGGATTGGCTCACTTTACATAATGCTATTGTGAAATGTAAACGAAAGAGTATTTATTTGAGAAGTCAGAATGGTGAGATAGTTCGAATTGAATCCAGTGATTTGAATGGGTTACCGGCTATTGCATCTTCGATGAAAGCTATGAATTATGTGAAAAAGGGTTGTGAAGCTTATCTTACATATGTGATAGATACAAAAGTGACAGAAAAGAAAGTTGAATCTGTACCTGTGGTTTGTGAGTTCCCAGATGTATTTCCTGAAGAATTACCGAGATTATCTCCGATACGAGAAGTCAAGTTTGGTATTGATTTAGTGCTGGGAACGACTCCTATCTCAATAGCTCTGTATAGAATGGCACCGACAGAATTGAAAGAGTTGAAGTCTCAGTTGCAAGAGTTGACCGATAGAGGATTTACACGACTGAGTTTCTCGCCCTGGGGTGCTCCTGTGTTGTTTGTGAAAAAGAAAGATGGCACTATGAGGATGTGTATTGACTACCGACAATTGAACAAAGTGACAATAAAGAATAAATATCCTCTACCGCGAATCGATGATTTGTTTGATCACCTGAAAGGAGATACAGTGTTTTCTAAGATAGATTTGAGATCGGGTTACTATTAGCTACGAGTTAAAGAATCAGATGTGCTGAAAACTACTTTCAGAACGAGGTGCGAACATTATGAATTCTTAGTTATGCCTTTCGAACAAACGAATGCTCCTGCAATGTTTATGGATTTGATGAATCAGATATTCAGACCGTATTTGGATCGATTTGTCATGTTGTTTATTGATGACATTTTGATTTATTCTTGTGATGAGACATAACATGCCGAGCATTTGAGAATCGTGTTATAGACTCTACGTGAGAAGAAATTGTATGCAAAGTTTAGAAAATGTGAGTTCTGGTTGCGTGAGGTTGGTTTTTTGGAACTTATAGTGCTGTGATCTGGCCCGGGTTAATCGAGTCGTTTCACATAGTTTGCCCGATCGTCGATGAGGAGAAGATTAACTTGTCGAAAATGGATAATTTGGGCTAAGGGATGCAGAAGCTTTCAAAATGGTTTTGATAGCTGGCTAAGGTGATGGTAGGTTCAACTAAGAAAGAATCAAGGAAGGTGGTTCTTTAAATGGCTCGGTTTAGTAGAAAATATAAAGATAGGTAAATTTTAAGATAAATGGTGCAGATGGATAATCGAACTAAAATGTCAAAAATAATTCAACACTAAAAAGTGTCACCACGATTTCTATATTGTTTACGGTGAAATTGTGGAATTGGTAGTTAATTCAACGCCATACTGGGTTAAGGCGATATGAAACACCCCATACCCGGCCCACGAGCCTGGATCGGATCTGGTATGTTTCTCGAAATAAACCGGTTGAAAATTCTTTTATTACTTTGGAAATCTGTGGGTATTACAACACTAAGTCTTAACAAATTCAGGCATACATTATCATGTCACATATCAATACATATAACAGATAAAAATAATGATGCAACCTGAACCCAAACCTATATGCCATCCGCTACACATCACCCGTACCATCCTGCACACCGTGGGGACTACTAAGTCAACCCTCCATCTGCTACACACCATCGAAGGCAGTCGCTGCAGTCGACGTGCTCATCACCCTTATAAATATTCGTGGCATAGCCACCAGATTAAATAATTGTGACCGAAGTCACCACATTCAGATGTCGTGGTCTTAAATCACCACATTCAGATATCGTGGTCTTAAATCACCATATTCAGATATCGTGGTCTTAGATCACCACATTCAGATATCGTGGTCTTAGATCACCACATTCACTTCCCCTTTTCATATAACCCGTATGCCCCATACATGTTAAATATAACATATTTCATAATCCTAGTAGGAGTAGGAAACGTACCTGAGTACTTTTGTACCATTACATGGTACCTTAGCCATATTCACATTCTTATAAACACACATATATTAAGCATTGCCATAAATCTTATTAAAAGTTAGTGTGGGGTACACACCTGATTCGCTTAACAAATTCACTGAAATCCCGAAAAGCTTGATCTAATGCCTTAGATCTTAAATCCCTACATTCGGCCAACCTTAATATGTTATCAAAGAGCCTATTCGGCTATAAGACCAAATCCTATTAGGATTGTTGTAACTCAAACTTACCTTGGTGCCGATTGATGTCCCCCTTTTAAACTTTAAACTTATCATTTCTAAAGCATTTCCTTACATTTCCCAGACATTTTCTTACATTTCCAAGACATTTCCTTACATTTCCAAGACAAGACATTTCCTTACATTTCCAAGACAAGACATTTCCTTGCATTTCCAATACAAGACATTTCCTTGCATTTCCAAAACATTTCCTTACATTTCCAAGATTCTAAAAATGCACACATCACATCCATAACACATAAGACATACTAATGCATAGGCTATAATCCAGGATGTTACAGTTCTACCCCCCTTAAAAATAATTTCGTCCTCGAAATTACTTGGCTAACTGCATTCCTACTCACCACACTACGCTTATGCTGCGCACTCTGATCTTAATAACACTATCATACTTTCTAGGCATAATCTCTAAATTCACGTCCCCTAGAACTCATTTCTAACGTCGCGATTTAATCTGATTACAAAGTTTTATGCATTAGCATTTTGTTCCACTGATTAACCACGAACAATTTTATGGATAGAAGTTCAATAGTGGTTCTTTCGGTTCCATCAAAGTTTCAAGTCTTCTGTCCTAATTCAGAGAAGTACATTCATTCAAACATTCATTCAGTGACATCCATTCCCTAGTATCTCCCATACACATTCACTCTTCGGACATTTCTGTCCGTTCCTATCCCAGGGGTATTTTTGTCATTTGTCCTACAGGGGTATTTTCGTAATTCGTCAAAATATGGTTATTTGGTGATTTTGTTAATAAGGGTATTTTGGGTAATTTTGCATTCCCGAGGGTATTTTTGGAAATTTTTAAATCCGGGGGTACTTCAGTAATTTTGTAGCTCGAGGGTATTTCGGTAATAAGCCAGGGTAAATTTGTAAAGTTTAATAAATCAGGGGTATTTCAGAATTTACAAAACTTGAGGGTTATTCTTGAGAATTCGTTTTCCAAACCTGATGTTAAGAAAAATTTGAAAATCGTATCATTTTGGTAATTTTGTACGCGTCGAGGGCAATTTCGTAATTTTTTTTCCAAATCGGGTATTTTAGTATTTTGCAAAATAGGATTCTTAGGGACTTTTGTAAAGTAAGAAAATTTTAGTGAATTCGGGGGTAGTTCAGTAATTTTAGAAACTAGGGCATTTTTGTAATTTGGCCACTAGGGGCATTTTGGTAATTTTTTATATATCGAAAATATTTTGAAAATTTTCTAAAAGTAAGTTTTCGTTACCATTCAAAGGGGTTCTTTAGTGATTTTTAAAACTAGGGTTTGCATAAAAACATGGCTAGTCCCTTTTTGGGTTTTAGTTATTGGGTTTAGCCTATGAATAAGTCCTCATGGTTAGGGTGAACCGTAGCTACGCACCAGGTAGGATTCGAGTGGAGAGGAGGTGAGTCACACGGGCTGCTTAATTACCAAACTCCCACTGAAACCAATCCTAGACATGCGCACAATGGTTGCCACACCCTAACTCGGCGACTTAACCACAGGTTTGTTTAAGTTAGGCACTTAAGTCTTATGTGTTTGTTGGGGTAAACTAGTCCTAGGGTTCACATACTTAACAGTCTAATCTATGTTCCATTCCTACCCTTCTAAAATTCATATCATAAATCACACAATGGATAGTGGTACTTACCTGGTGGACTTCAGGTCGGAGACTTAGGTGCCATGCCAGAAACCTGCTTATTTCCAAAAGAAAAAAATGTTTTCATAAAACTTATTTGGGATCGCTTTGAAAACGTTTTGGGCCTTAAACCTCAGGCCGAGAGTTTGAAATGGGCTCTGATACCAAACTGAAACACCCCATACCCGGCCCACGAGCCTGGACCGGATCTGGTATGTTCCTCGAAATAAACCGGTTGAAAATTCTTTTATTACTCTGTAAATCTGTGGGTTTTGAAGATAGTTTGCTGGTGGGTTGGGCTCGAGTTGAAAACAAATTTATTTTATATTGAAACCCATTTAATTTCAAGTGACAAAATATTTAAAGTTTATTTTAAATAAAATTCACTTACTCTCTAATAACTAAAATTTCGTAACATAGTAAATAAAACAGAAAATAACATAGTTCACTATGGCCTTATTACATCAAAAAAAAAAAAAAAACACAAAATGAAATTTAAAGTACTTAGAAAAAAATAAAGAGTCCACATAATAATTTCCTTGCTGGGCATGGCCACCACTGAGCTTCTGTCGACCCGGTCCATTACTGATCATCACCTAAAAAATGTTCCCACAACGGGTGAGTCAACAGACTCAATGTGTACTACAACACTAGGTCTTAACAAATTCAGGCATACATTATCATGTCACATATCAATACATATAACAGATAAAAATAATGATGCAACCCGAACCCAAACCTATATGCCATCCGCTACACATCACCCGTACCATCCTGCACACCGTGGGGACTACTAAGTTAACCCTCCATCCGCTACACACCATCGAAGGCAGTCGCTGCAGTCGACGTGCTCATCGCCCTTATAAATATTCGTGGCATAGCCACTAGATTAAATAATTGTGACTGAAGTCACCGCATTCAGATATCGTGGTCTTAAATCACCACATTCAGATATCGTGGTCTTAGATCACCACATTCAGATATCGTGGTCTTAGATCACCACATTCACTTCCCCTTTTCATATAACCCGTATGCCCCATTTTATACATGTAATGCATTTCACATTCTTATCACTTATCACATGTTAAATATAACATATTTTATAATCCTAGTAGGAGTAGGAAACGTATCTAAGTACTTTTGTACCATTACATGGTACCTTAGCCATATTCACATTCTTATAAACATACACATATTAAGCATTGCCATAAATCTTTTTAAAAGTTAGTGTGGGGTACACACCTGATTCGCTTAACGAATTCACTAAAATCCCGAAAAGCTTGATCTAATGCCTTAGATCTTAAATCCCTACATTCGGCCAACCTTAATATGTTAGCAAAGAGCCTATTCGGCTATAAGACCAAATCTTATTAGGATTGTTGTAACTCAAACTTACCTTGGTGCCGATTGATGTCTAATCAAATGCCGAAAACTTTGTATCATTCTTTCTTGAAATCGACAATCACCAGATTACTTGAATAGATTAGTTTCGGCTAATGAAACACATCTATTTACCAAACATGGCATTGGTCGAATGCTATAAACACTTACCTTGTGGATTTTAAGTCCCGAAACTCACCGAATAACTAGGGAACACGTGGCCTATGGTGTACCTTCGGGAAAAGAACTTCTCCTTCCTTGTAGTCGACACTTAATAAATCCCGAAAGATCTCTTCAAAGTTTCGACGATAAGATATTAATAGGGTTAGTCCTAGATTTTGGAAAATCTTAAAAGCAAAAAGGATGAAATCGAATGAGATCTTACCCTTACTTTAGAAATCGGCAATCCTTGCTTGAACCTTTAACTATATTCGGCTATGTAGGCTAGAAGGATCTTGATTTCGGCATTTTGATTGGTATAAAGAAAGAAAAGAGAAAGAAGAATAAAGAAGGATGATTCGGCTAGAGCACAAGGTATTTCGGCTTGGTAAAAATAAAAGAGATGAAGAGATGCTTAGAGAATTCGGCATATGAGAAAAGGAGAAGAAAGAATGTTGAATGGCCTTAGTTTTCCTTCTTTTGCCGAAATTACTAAGCCAAGACTCCCCTACTTGGCCATCACTCCTCCATATTTTGATAGCTTTATCTCTTTAATTATCACCTAAAATAAAAGATAATTCAGTAACTATCCTTACTTAGCCGAAATTATTAAACTCAAAGTCCCTTACTTGGCCATCACTTCTCCCTTATTTTCCTAATTAAAGAATAATTCCTCATTTATCATCTTTTATCCTTAAATAAAATAAAAGGGATAAAACTCCAAAAATTTAGCCATGTACCGTCCCCCTATTCCCTCTTATTGACGCCACTTAGCAAAAAAAAGGCTTTAAAATTTTGCTCTCCACGCGACTCGAACACAAGTCCTTCCCCCTAGCATGTGGCGTCATTTCCAGATCTCTAAGTGGTGCCTCCAAGCCACTTTTCCAAGCTCATTTATGTGTCATGTTTTGCATACAACTCCTCTTAAGACCACATTGCTTCATGTCCCCCTTTTAAACTTTAAACTTATCATTTCTAAAGCATTTCCTTGCATTTCCCAGACATTTCCTTACATTTCCAAGACATTTCCTTACATTTCCAAGACAAGACATTTCCTTACATTTCCAAGACAAGACATTTCCTTGCATTTCCAAGACATCTCCTTACATTTCCAAGATTCTAAAAAGGCACACATCACATCCATAACACATAAGACATACTAATGCATAGGCTATAATCCAGGATGTTACAGTTCTACCCCCCTTAAAAAAATTTTCGTCCTCGAAATTACTTGGCTAACTGCATTCCTACTCACCACACTACGCTTATGCTGCGCACTCTGATCTTAATAACACTATCATACTTTCTAGGCATAATCTCTAAATTCACGTCCCCTAGAACTCATTTCTAACGTCACGATTTAATCTGATTACAAAGTTTTATGCCTTAGCATTTTGTTCCACTGATTAACCGCGAATAATTTTATGGATAGAAGTTCAATAGTGGTTCTTTCGATTCCATCAAGGTTTCAAGTCTTCTATCCTAATTCAGAGAAGTACATTCATTCAAACATTCATTCAGTGACATCCATTCCCTAGTATCTCCCATACACATTCACTCTTCGGACATTTCTGTCCGTTCCTATCCTAGGGGTATTTTTGTCATTTGTCCTACAGGGGTATTTTCATAATTTGTCAAAATATGGTTCCTTGGTGATTTTGTTAATAAGGGTATTTTGGGTAATTTTACATTCCCAAGGGTATTTTTGGAAATTTTTAAATCCGGGGGTACTAAGGTAATTTTGTAGCTCGAGGGTATTTCGGTAATAAGCCAGGGTAAATTTGTAAAGTTTAATAAATCAGGGGTATTTTAGAATTTACAAAACTTGAGGGTTATTCTTGAGAATTCGTTTTCCAAACCGGTGATGTTGCGAAAATTTTGAAAATCAGGGTCATTTTGGTAATTTTGTACGTCAGGGGCAATTTCGTAATTTTTTTTCCAAATCGGGTATTTTAGTATTTTGCAAAATAGGATTCTTAGGGACTTTTGTAAAGTAAGAAAATTTTAGTGTATTCGGGGGTAGTTTAGCAATTTTAGAAACTAGGGGTATTTTTGTAATTTCGCAACTAAGGGCATTTTGGTAATTTTTTTATAAATCGAAAATATTTTGAAAATTTTCTAAAAGTAAGTTTTCGTTACCATTCAAAGGGGTACTTCGGTGATTTTTAAAACTAGGGTTTCCACAAAAACATGGCTTGTCCCTTTTCGGGTTTTAGTTATTGGGTTTAGCCTATGAATAAGTCCTCATGGTTAGGGTGAACCGTAGCTACACACCAGGTAGGATTCGAGTGGAGAGGAGGTGAGTCAGACGGGCTGCTTAAGTACCAAACTCCCACCGAAACCAATCCTAGACATGCGCACAATGGTTGCCACACCCTAACTCGGCGACTTAACCACAGGTTTGTTTAAGTTAGGCACTTAAGTCTTATGTGTTTGTTGGGGAAAACTAGTCCTAGGGTTCACATACTTAATGATCTAATCTACGCCCATTCCTACCCTTCTAAAATTCATATCATAAATCACACAATGGATAGGGGTACTTACCTAGTGGACTTCGGGTCGGAGACTTAGGTGCCATGCCAGAAACCTGCTTATTTTCAAAAGAAAAAAATGTTTTCATAAAACTTATTTGGGCTCGCTTTGAAAACGTTTTGGGCGTTAAACCTCAGGCCGAGAATTTGAAACGGGCTCTGATACCAAACTGAAACACCCCATACCCGGCCCACGAGCCTGGACCGGATCTGGTATGTTCCTCGAAATAAACCGGTTGAAAATTCTTTTATTACTTTGTAAATCTGTGGGTTTTGAAGATAGTTTGCTGGTGGGTTGGGCTCGAGTTGAAAACAAATATATTTTATATTGTAACCCATTTAATTTCAAGTGACAAAATATTTAAAGTTTATTTTAAATTAAATTGACTTAATCTCTAATAACTAAAATTTCGTAACATAGTAAATAAAACATAAAATAACATAGTTCACTATGGCCTTATTACATCAAATAAAAACCTAAAATGAAATTTAAAGTACTTAGAAAAAAATAAAGAGTCCACATAATAATTTCCTTGCTGGGCATGGCCACCACTGAGCTCCTGCCGACCCGGTCCATTACTAATCACCACCTGAAAAATGTTCCCACAACAGGGTGAGTCAACAGACTCAATGTGTACTACAACACTAAGTCTTAACAAATTCAGGCATACATTATCATGTCACATATCAATACATATAACAGATAAAAATAATGATGCAACCCGAACCCAAACCTATATGCCATCCGCACACCGTGGGGACTACAAAGTCAACCCTCCATCCGCTACACACCATCGAAGGCAGTCGCTACAGTCGACGTGCTCATCGCCCTTATAAATATTCGTGGCATAGCCACCAGATTAAATAATTGTGACCGAAGTCACCACATTCAGATATCGTGGTCTTAAATCACCACATTCAGATATCGTGGTCTTAGATCACCACATTCAGATATCATGGTCTTAGATCACCAAATTCACTTCCCCTTTTCATATAACCCGTATGCCCCATATTATACATGCCATGCATTTCACATTCTTATCACTTATCACATGTTAAATATAACATATTTCATAATCCTAGTAGGAGTAGGAAACGTACCTGAGTATTTTTGTACCATTACATGGTACCTTAGCGATATTCACATTCTTATAAACATACACATATTAAGCATTGCAATAAATATTACTAAAAGTTAGTGTGGGGTGCACACCTGATTCGCTTAACAAATTCACTGAAATCCCGAAATGCTTGATCTAATGCCTTAGATCTCAAATCCCTACATTCGGCCAACCTTAATATGTTAGCAAAGAGCCTATTCGTCTATAAGACCAAATCCTATTAGGATTGTTGTAACTCAAACTTACCTTGGTGCCGATTGATGTCTAATCAAATGCCGGAAACTTTGTATCCTTCTTTCTTAAAATCGGCAATCACTAGATTACTTGCATATATTAGTTTCGGCTTTTGAATAATTAGTGAAACACATCTATTTACCAAACATGGCCTTTGCCGAATGCTATAAACACTTACCTTGTGGATTTTAAGTCCCGAAACTCACCAAATAACTAGGGAACACGTGGCCTATGGTGTACCTTCGGGAAAAGAACTTCTCCTTCCTTGTAGTCGACACTTAATAAATCCCGAAAGATCTCTTCAAAGTTTTGATAACAAGATATTAATGGGGTTAGTCCTAGATTTTGGCAAATCTTAAAAGAAAAAAGGATGAAAACGAATGAGATCTTACCCTTACTTTAGAAATCGGCAATCCTTGCTTGAACCTTTAACAATATTCGGCTATGTAGGCTAGAAAGATCTTGATTTCGGCTTTTTGATTGGTGTAAAGAAAGAAAAGAGAAAGAAGAATAAAGATGGAGGATTCGGCTAGAGCACAAGGTATTTCGGCTTGGCAAAAATAAAAGAGATGAAGAGATGCTTAGAGAATTCGGCATATGAGAATAGGAGAAGAAAGAATGTTGAATGGCCTTAGTTTTCCTTCTTTTGCCGAAATTACTAGGCCGAGACTGCCCTACTTGGCCATCACTCCTCCATATTTTGATAGCTTTATCTCTTTAATTATCACCTAAAATAAAAGATAATTCAGCAACTATCCTTACTTAGCCGAAATTATTAAACTCAAAGTCCCTTACTTGGCCATCACTTCTCCCTTATTTTCCTAATTAAAGAATAATCCCTCATTTATCATCTTTTATCCTTAAATAAAATAAAAAGGATAAAACTCCTAAAATTTAGCCATGTGCCGTCCCCCTATTCCCTCTTATTGTTACCACTTAGCAAAATAAAGGCTTTAAAATTTTGCTCTCCACGCGACTCGAACACAAGTCCTTCCCCCTAGCATGTGGCGTCATTTCCAGAGCTCTAAGTAGTGCCTCCAAGCCACTTTTCCAAGCTCATTTGTGTGCCATGTTTTGCATACAATTCCTCTTAAGACCACCTTGCTTCATGTCCCCCTTTTAAACTTTAAACTTATCATTTCTAAAGCATTTCCTTACATTTCCCAGACATTTCCTTACATTTCCAAGACATTTCCTTACATTTCCAAGACAAGACATTTCCTTACATTTCAAAGACATTTCCCTACATTTCCAAGACAAGACATTTCCTTACATTTCCAAGACAAGACATTTCCTTACATTCCCAAGACATTTCCTTACATTTCCAAGATTCTAAAAATGCACACATCACATCCATAACACATAAGACATACTAATGCATAGGCTATAATCCAGGATGTTACACGATAAGTTCGGAAACAAGTCAGAAGATGCCACTAGCACGCTAGATAAGTCAACAAGACTTGTACGAAAATAGGAGAGGAGATTGACTGACTCAAGAACTCAAAGTTCATTAATCAAATTGGCAAAAGTTCTTTACAAATGAAAAGGCGAACTATTTATAGCCTAGTTACTAGGATAGCCGAATGGACAAAACAAAGACTTAATAGCTAAGGAAAATTCAGCTAGAAGGTGCTGGAACAATCTAGAAAACATTCTTTAATTGGCTTAGACTATATTCAGTTGATTGGAACTCCATTGGGCAGCTTCATGGCTAAGGAAATGAACTTGAAGGATGGTGAATGTATGGGAGGCCAATGGCCATGTCTAGGTTCAGCCATGAGCTTAATGAGCTCATTTAATTTGCAATCTTGGGCTGAATAGGTGTGAACATTAATGGGGCATCTTAATGAAGCATTAAAGATTCGGTTCATGCTTGGTGATGGTGCATGGATTGGCCGAACCATCATGTTGCTTCACTTGATGCATTCATGCATCCTTAACCTTGAAGAAAACTTTAATTCCATGAATGTGCAGCCATTTGATGTTCCTACATCTGCCTTGTCCGAATGGAGCATTAAAGTGCCTTAAATACTTGAATGGTCATCTTGAAAATGCATGGAACATGCATGAAACGTCCTGATACGATCCGCCTCGGGGTGAGTCGAAACGTATGCCAGTTTCCCAATCGTCTACGAGGAGAAATCAAGTCTTCGAAAAATAATCGAAAAAATATGCATGAGTTTGCGGAAGCTTTAGGTGAATTTGTTTAGAAGGTGGGTTTAAGTTAGGAATGGGGGTGTTTAAATGAAAGAGTTGATTTGGATAATTAAAAGGATAGGTTCAGTTTAAGATGAAGGGAAAGAAGATGGGATTCGGTTTAAGGTTGAACAAACAATGACAGGCTGATGGTAATGGTATTGGATAGATGGATAAGTGATTTGGATAATCCATCACTTATCCATCTATCCAATTCCATTACCATCAGCCTGTCAGTGTTTGTTCAACCTTAAATCGAATCCCATCTTCTTTCCCTTCATCATAAACCGAACCTATCCTTTTAATTATCCAAATCAACTCTTTCATTTAAACACCCCCATTCCTAACTTAAACCCACCTTCTAAACAAATTCATCTAAAGCTTTTGCAAACTCATCCATATTTTTCTGATTATTTTCCGAAGACTTGATTCCTTCTCGTAGACGATTGGACAACTAGCATACGTTTCGACTCACCCTGAGGCGGATCGTATCATTTGGTATCAGAGCTAAAAAATGAGGATTTTTACGATGAACGAGAAGTCGGTAATAGGTTCGTAAAACAAATCGAAAAAATAAAAAAAGTTGTATTTCATTTTTTTGAACTCATATTTTTGCATTTGGTGAAAAAAATCAAAAAAAATTACGAAAAAAAGAAAAGAAAAAATACGAGTGAATTTGGTATGTAACACCCTAAACCCGGCCCAAACATTATGACCGAATTTGGTATGTTACAGAGGAAAATATTTTGTAAAATCCTTTTTAAGTCGATTAAATTTTTGTCAAAACATTCATTTTCAATCTTCTTGTTAAAAACCGTTGAGGTGTATGAAGAAAACCATACTTAGTTCCGTTTAAAAATATATTAAGAAGGATTGTTATCAATTTCAGTTGTACCCGATGGCACCAAAAACATTTGCGTTTAAATTAAAAAAAAAAACAACTTGTGTATCATTTTAAAATCACCAAACGATTTAAACAAGTTATCCAAACATGTAAAATAATAAGAATACTCTTAGGAGGCCTTATTACAATTTCAACAAAATAAACCAACCAAAATAAAAACAATTCAAAGTTCACTTAATCCCTATTTTCACAGCATGGCCACCTCGAGTCCATCCAGCTCCTCGTCCGCGATCTACGAGTCACCTAAAAAATATTAAAGGAGAAGGTGAGTCACCAAGACTCAATGTGTAACCCTTCCCCCGGTTTAGTGCAACATCATACACAATTTATAACTAAATGTAACATGCACTAAGTTTTATATGCACCCAACCTAGCCATCCAAAACACCTTTCTCTACCCCGTGTGGTACCAAACCACAGGTGGTGCCAAACCACTGGTGACTTTAAGTCACGATATCCATCAATGTTGTGGTGCCAAACCACTGGTGGTGCCAAACCACTGGTGACCAGAAGTCACGTATAACAAGTTTGTGGGGCCAACCCACATGTGATACCAAATCACTGGCGACGATCCCATAATATTAACCGTGGGGCCAACCCACTGTGGTGCTAAGCCACTGGGACGAGACGCTATGAGGTGCCAAACCTCTGGTGACCGTAGTCAAGAAATGTGTGGTACCAAACCACTGGTGTCCGTCAACACGAATATCACTTCCCCCTCCACTCGTTTAACCCACATCAATCAAAGATATGCATTTAACAGAAATCATGCCAACATGTTTATTTAATAACATACATTGAATTTATCATCAGCCATTTATGTGCCACATATACCAAATATGTCATACTTCCCAAAAGCATCATGACAACAAGGACTTACCTTGATCCTTGCTTATACCTTTTATGGTATTAAATCCTAAATCTACACCAATCAGATGTAGCATACACATAATACTTAGCACATTAATCAGTTATAAAGTGTGTATGTACACACTGTACCACCACCGACACTCTAAATCCCAAGAGACAAATCGGCCACACAAGATTCCCTTGCCCTATATTCGGCCAAACATAAGGTTAGTGATATGGGCTATTCGGCTAAACCAAATAAATATAAAGGGTTAACACTTGAACCCGAAACCTTACCTACCCATCCTTTGAATACTAGCCACCACACACCAAGTGTTTCTACTTCCCTAAAATCGGCAACCATTAGTGGCCACAACAATAGCCTTTCGGCTTTTCAATCACTAAAAATATAGACCATTAACAAATCCTTACCACCACTTACCAGCCAATTAATCAAAGATAACGGCTCCACTAGATTGCTTCCAAAACCTCGAAGGCCCTACAACAAACCGATTCCAAATCTGGTGATTCACACTTGCAACCAAATGCTGAAATCAGCTCTCACCCTTGTAAAAGTCGAAGAGAATAGAGAAACAGAATAAAAGACATTCAGCCTTGAACACATACCTTTCTCTAAAACCGATTGGAGAAAAAGTTAGAAGAGAGCACCTTTGCTTGAGATTCGGCCAACACTAATCAAATAGGGAGAAAAGAATTCGGCTAGAGTTAGGGAGTAGATTCGGCTAATAGAGAAAAATAATGAGAAAAAGGGAGAGAGTGGTTTCGATTTTGAGAAGAAAAGGAATAGATAGAAGATAAGAGTGTAGGGGATTCGGCCAAAGTCTAAGAAAAGAGAATGGTTTTCGGTTTTGAGAGAATGAGAAAGGAGAGAAAATCAACGATGGAAGAGTTGGGAATTTCGGCTACTTGCAAATGGAGAAAAGAAAACAAAAAGATGGAGATATGCCTAAAGAGAATTCGGCACTCCCCACTATCACCTAGCCTCCTTGCCGTCTACTCCTCTTCACAAGGAGTTCAAATTTCGGCCAACTCCTTGAATCACTCCTGGCCAATAGTTTAAAATAATTCAAAAGAATTTGAATTAATCACATGCCTACTTTTTCTCCTTGCCACCCTTTTAATAATATTCACATAAAATCCAATTAAAATCCTTATTACCTAAGAGAGTTTGATTTGAGCACTACTCCCTCCTCTCATGCCGTCAAAATAAAGAGCAAAAAGGAAATTCCGTGACTCGAACCTAGGCCCCCCTATCTCCCCTTGTGGCGTCAATTCCAGTCACTTAAGTGGCTTCCCTTTGCCACTTTGCCAAGGCCTTACTAGTGTCAATTAATCCCTTATTTAAGCTTATAACCCTTACTTACTAAGGCTCCCTACCTTAAAGCTTAAAATAAAATTTTTTCTACTATCCGAGCCTACTCAAGATCCACAACTAAGTCCTATTATAATATGAATAACATCACAGCAATCCAATCATAAGTAAAATAATCCAATCACAAATAACCCCAATTTTAGGATGTTACAGTTCTGCCCCCTTAAAATAATTTCGGCCTCGAAATTACCTGATCAGAAGAGATGGGGGTATTGCTGTCGCATCACATCTTTGGATTCCTACGTAGCTTCCTCTGTACCATGGTTTTGCCATAGCACTTTCACCAAAGGTACTGACTTCCTCCGTAGAACTTTGACATCTCGATCTAAGATCTGAACTGGCTCCTCCTCGAAAGATAAGTCCGAATTTACCTCAATCTCAGCCACTGGCACAACGTGTGATGGATCTGACCGATATCGCCTAAGCATCGACACATGGAAGATGTCATGAATCTAGCTCAACTCTGCCGGCAGCTCGAGCTGATAAGCTACCGGTCCCACTTCCTTCAACACTGAATATGGCCCGATGAACCTAGGGCTCAGCTTTCCTTTCTGCCCAAATCTCAATACCTTCTTCCAAGGCGACACTTTCAGAAAAACTTTATCTCCTACTGCATATTCCATTTCCTTACGCTTAAGATCAGCATAAGACTTCTGCCTATCCGACGCTTCCTTGAGACGAGCCCGAATCACCTTAACTTTATCTTCAGTTTTTGTTACCAACTCTGGACCCAAAACTTGTCGTTCACCTAATTCCGTCCAACACGTAGGAGTACGACATTTTCGTCCATACAATGCTTCATATGGTGCCATCTGAATACTCGCCTGATAACTATTGTTATAAGCGAATTCTGCCAACGGTAGATACTCCTCCCAACTACCACTGAAATCCAAAACACACCCTCTCAGCATGTCCTTTAAAATCTGTATGACCCTTTCCGACTGCCCATTTGACTGTGGATGGAATGCTGTACTGAAATCCAACCTCGTTCCCAAAGCCTGATGCAACGCTTTCCAGAACCTTGACGTAAATTTGGGATCCCTATCTG
This sequence comes from Gossypium bickii, assembly GCA_025503065.1. Taxonomy (NCBI): domain Eukaryota; kingdom Viridiplantae; phylum Streptophyta; class Magnoliopsida; order Malvales; family Malvaceae; genus Gossypium; species Gossypium bickii. The sequence continues at coordinate 83,331,644 of CP106718.1, forward strand.
AGATGATCGACACTGGCACTCCATGCAACCTCACTATTTCCGACACATACAGCTTAGCTAGCTTCTGAAGTGAGTAATCCACCCTTACCGGTATGAAGTGAGCTGATTTAGTCAGACGGTCCATAATCACCCAAACTGCATCCTTCTTGCTGGGCGTGAGGGGTAACCCACTGACAAAGTCCATAGTGATCCTCTCCCATTTCCACTGAGGGATCTTCACTGGTTGAAGTAACCCTGATGGCAACTGGTGTTCAGCTTTAACCTGTTGACACGTCAGACACTTCCCCACGAATTCAGTTACCTCACGCTTCAACCCCGCCACCGAATCAAGCTTTCGCAAATCTCCATACGTCTTGCTTCCTCCTGGATGCATAGCGTATGGGCTGCTATGTGCATCTGGAAGAATTCTTTGCCTCAACTCTACATCCTTCGGCATACAAGCGCGCCCTTTAAAACATAATGCTCCATCACCAGACAAACTATACCCTTCCAAACCACCATCTTGAATTTGCAACTTCCGCGCATTCAAACTGTCATCTACTAATTGTTTTTCCTTAACTTCCTCGATCCAAGTCGGCTTGACTTGTAGCACTGTCAAAAGACTTCCATCATCGTACAAACTGAGGTGAGCAAACATCGCCATTAAGTCCGTTACGACCTTCCGGCTCAACGCATCAGCCACCACGTTAGCCTTGCCTGGATGGTACTCAATTGAACAGTCGTAGTCCTTCAACAGCTCAATCCATCGGCGTTGCCTCAAATTCAAATCCTTCTGAGTCAAGAGATACCTCAGACTTTTGTGATCCGTGTAGACTATCGACTTCTCCCCATATAAGTAATGCCTCTATATTTTCAGAGCGAAGAGTACTGCCGGTAATTCTAAGTCGTGCGTCGGATAGTTAACCTCATGCGGCCTTAGTTGACGGGATGCATAGGCTACTACCTTCCCTTCCTACATCAACACAGATCCCAAACCAGTATGGGACGCATCACAATAAATCGTAAACAACTTCCCTGCCTCAGGCTGTACCAAAACTGGAGCTTTCGTCAGAATCTTCCTTAGCTTGTCAAAACTTTCTTGCTATTTCTCCGACCATAAAAATGGAACTCCTTTCCTTAATAATTTAGTCAACGGTGCTGCGATTAAAGAGAATCCTTCCACAAATCTTCGATAGTACCCTGCCAGACCCAGGAAACTTCGAATTTCTGCCACTGACCTAGGCGGTTTCCAATCCAACACCGCTTCAACCTTGCGAGGATCCACTCTAATCCCCTCCGCTGATACTAAGTGACCTAAGAATGCCACCTCCCTAAGCCAAAATTTGCACTTACTGAATTTGGCATATAACTGCTTCTTCCTCAGTACTTGTAGAACTATACGCAAATGCCTGTCATGCTCCTCCTACGTCTTTGAGTAAACCAATATGTCGTCTATAAACAGCACAACAAATTGATCCAAGTACTGCTGACACACCCTATTCATTAAATCCATGAATGCCGCTGGTGCGTTGGTCAACCCAAATGGCATCACTAGAAACTCGTAATGCCCATACTGAGTACGAAATGCTGTCTTGTGAACATCAACCTCCTTCACCTTAAGTTGATGATAACCTGACCTAAGATCTATCTTCGAGAACACCGATGCACCCTTCAGTTGGTCAAACAAGTCATCAATCCGAGACAACGGATACTTGTTTTTGATCGTTAACTTGTTTAGCTGACGGTAGTCGATACCCATCCGCATTGACCCATCTTTCTTCTTGACAAACAGCACAGGTGCTCCCCACGGAGATATATTTGGTCGGATAAACCCTCGGTCCAAGAGCTCCTGAATTTGAGCCTTCAGCTCCACCAATTCCTTTGGTGCCATTTGGTACGGTGCTATAGACACAGGTGTCGTACCGGGTAACAAGTCTATATCGAATTCAACTTCCCGATCTGGAGGCAGACCCGGAAGTTCTTCTGGAAACACATCAGCGAATTCCCCTACTGTTCGGACCTTCTCAACTACTGACTCCTTAGCCTCCAAGGCACATATATGAACCACATATGCTTCACAGCCCTTCCTAACCATCTTCTCCGCCTTCAACACAGACACCACGTTGGATAGGTAATCTCTTCTATTACTTATCATGACCACTTCATCACCCTCAGCCATCTTTAGAACCATGCGCTTAGCAGCGCAATCCAACCTTGCCTGATACTTAACCAACCAGTCCATTCCAAGAATCAGATCGAACTCCCCAAACGGCAGTTCCATCAGATCAGCCACAAACACTACCCCTTGGAGTTCTAGGGGTACATCTCTATATAGCTTGCTTACAACTACAGAGTGACCTAGAGGGCTAATTACTGTCATCTCCCTAGAAGCAATCTCAAAGTCTAAGTTCATAGTCTCTACCACGCTACTAGCAACGTATGAATGCGTCGAACCCACATCAATTAATGCAACATATGGAAGACCAAAAATTAGAAACGTACCGGTTATGACGTCTGGTGCGTCGCCCTCCTCTCGATGCCTTGCTGCGTAGACTAACCCAGGCTGCCTTGCCTCTGTGTTGCCTGCACCTCTGCCCGGACTCTCGCGACCTCGACTAGCAGCATTAGCTCCTCTACCATTACCACGACCCCTCTATGGTGGTCTTACATTTCTAGCCTGAGCATGGTTCTGACCCTCTGGCTGATTCTTTGCTAACTTCCGAGGACAATCTCTCACACAGTGATCCAAAGATCCACATTCAAAGCATCCTCTTTCACCGGTCCAACATCCTCCCCAATGTGATTTCCCACAGCGATTACACTGAGCCGGTCTCTGATTAGTAGCCATGGGCCTTCCTGCCTGAGTCGGCCCAATCTGCCTAGCCCTTTTCTGTGCATTACTACCCGATCCAGATAACCCAAAGCCTCTTTTCTGCTTATTCCTATCATAGTTCTGTCTCACGGACTCCTTGACCCCTTCGGCTACCTTAGCCTTTTCCACCATAACAGCAAACTCACGCTCTTGTTGTGGAGCAATCAGCAACCTTAACTCATCCCTAAGTCCATCTTCAAAGCGGACACAATGATCATGCTCTGTTGACACAATTCCTCAAGCATAGTGGCTCAGCCTCAAGAATTCTGCTTCATACTCCGATACAGACTTATTCCCTTGTACTAACCTTAGAAAAGCTTTTCTCTGCGCATCATAGCTAGTGCCCACATACTTCTTCTGATAAGGAGTTTTGAAATACTCCCAGGTAAGATCATCTGCCGTAGCACCATCCTGAACCGTGAGCCACCACTGATATGACTCTTCCTTTAGAAGCGACACCGCTCCTTTCAGCTTCTCCTCATTCGTCAGATCGAGGTCATCCATGATCCTCTCAGTCAATTTTAACCAATATTCCGCCGCACTGGGTGCCACTCCTGATACACCCCGGAATATCTCAGCTCCATTGGATCGGAGTCGTTGGAGAACAGATTTTCGAGCTCCCATACCTCCACTAGGCCCAGCCACCATCTCAAGGACTCGCAACACAGCTTGCGATACTGCCTCACCTCCTGACCCGACATAACCGGTTCTGACACGATCATCCTGCCCCTACCGCGTCCACGACGGCCACGTCCTCTAGAGCTCATTCTAACTATTGCGCTTTAATCTGATTAAGAAATTTTTATGGATTAGTACTTGTTTCACTTGGTTATCCGCGAAGAAATTTTATGAAGAGAGTTTAATAGAGATTCTTTCGATCAATCAAAGTTTTAAGTCCTCTATCCTAGTTCACACAGAAAAGTACATCCATTCCATAATACCTTCAATACACACTCGCTCTTCGGGCATTTCTGTCCGTTTCTATCCCAGGGGTATTTTCGTCATTTTCCTACAGGGGCATTTCGTAATAAACCAGAGAATTTTTTTTAAACTTTAATAATTCGGGACATTTTGAAATTTCACAAAACTAGAGGGTATTTTCGAAAACCCCTCAAATTAAAGATACGGTAAAATTTTGGAAACTAGGGGTATTTTGGTAATTTTGTCAATCAGGGGTAATTTTGTAAATTTCCAAAGTCAGGATATTATTTTGAAATACAAGATTTTTGGGTACTGCTGCAAAGTAAGAAAATTTTATAGAAATCGGGGTAATACGGTAATTTTAGGAACCAAGGGTATTTTCGTAATTTTGCCACTAAGGGCATTTTGGTAATTTTGGTAAATTGAAAATATTTTGAAAATTTTCCAAAAATAAGTTTTTGCTACTATTTAAAGGGGTACTTTAATGATTTTAAAACTAGAGTTTTCATAAAAACATGGCTAATCCCTTTCGGGTTTTATTCATTGTGTTTAGCCTATGACCGAGTCCTCTTGGTTAGGGTGTACCGAAGCTACGCACCAGGTAGGATTCCTGCGAAGAGGAGGTGAGTCACGAGGACTGCTTAAGTACCAAGCTCTTCCGGATCTAATCCTAGACATGCGCACCAGGGTTACCACACCCTAACTCGACGACTTGGTCCTAGGTTTGTTTAATTAGGCATTTAAAGTCTTATGTCTTTTGTTGGGTAACTAGTCCTTAAAGTTTAAAGCACTTAACATACTATCTACGTTCCATACCTACCCTTCTACAATTAATAATTCATACAGAAGTCAGAAGTACTTACCGAGCTTTGAACTGGGCTCTGATACCAATTTTGTAACACCCCAAACCCGGCCCAAACATTATGACCGAATTTGGTATGTTACAGAGGAAAATATTTTGTAAAATCCTTTTTAAGTGTTAAAAACATTCATTTTCAATCTTCTTGTTAAAAACCGTTGAGGTGTATGAAGAAAACCATACTTAGTTCCTTTTAAAAATATATTAAGAAGGATTGTTATCAATTTCAGTTGTACCCGATGGCACCAAAAACATTTGCGTTTAAATTAAAAAAAAAACCAACTTGTGTATCATTTCAAAATCACCAAACAATTTAAACAAGTTATCCAAAGATGTAAAATAATAAGAATAATCTTAGGAGGCCTTATTACAATTTGAACAAAATAAACCAACCAAAATAAAAACAATTCAAAGTTCACTTAATCTCTATTTTCACAGCATGGCCACCTCGAGTCCATCCGGCCCCTCATCCATGATCTACGAGTCACCTGAAAAATATTAAAGGAGAAGGTGAGTCACCAAGACTCAATGTATAACCCTTCCCCCGGTTTAGTGCAACATCATACACAATTTATAACTAAATGTAACATGCACTAAGTTTCATATGCACCCAACCTAGCCATCCAAAACACCTTTCTCTACCCCGTGTGGTACCAAACCACAGGTGGTTCCAAACCACTGGTGACTTTAAGTCACGATATCCATCAATGTTGTGGTGCCAAACCACTGGTGGTGCCAAACCACTGGTGACCCGAAGTCACGTATAACAAGTTTGTGGGGCCAACCCACGTGTGATACCAAATCACTGGCGACGATCCCATAATATTAACCGTGGGGCCAACCCACTGTGGTGCTAAGCCACTGGGACGAGACGCTATGAGGTGCCAAACCTCCGTGATCAGAGTCACGAAATGTGTGGTACCAAACCACCATTGTTGTTCGACACGAATACGAATATCACTTCCTCCACTCGTTTAACCCACATCAATCAAAGATATGCATTTAACATAAATCATGCCAACATGTTTATTTAATAACATACACTGAAATTATCATCAGCCATTTATGTGCCACATATACCAAATATGTCATACTTCCCAAAAGCATCATAACAACAAGGACTTACCTGGATCCTTGCTTATACCTTTTATGGTATTAAATCCCAAGTCTACACCAATCAGATGTAGCATACACATAATACTTAGCACATTAATCAGTTATAAAGTGTGTATGTACACACCTGGTACCACTGACAGCCCTAAATCCCGAAGAGAAAAATCGGTCACACAAGATTCCCTTGCCCTATATTCGGCCAAACATAAGGTTAGTGATATGGGCTATTCGGCCAACCAAATAAATCTAAAGGGTTAACACTTGAACCCAAAACCTTACCTACCCGCCCTTTGAATACTAGCCACCACACACTGTGTTTTTCTTCTTCCTATAATCGGCAACCATTTGTGGCCACAACAATAGCCTTTCGGCTTTTCAATCACTAAAAATATAGACCATTAACAAATCCTTACCACCACTTACCAGCCAATTAATCAAAGATGACGGCTCCACTAGATTGCTTCCAAAACATCGAAGGCCCTACAACAAACCGATTCCAAATCTAGTGATTCACACTTGCAACCAAAAGCCGAAATCGGCTCTCACTCTTGTAAAAGTTGACAGAGAATACAGAAATAGAATAAAAGGCATTCAGCCTTGAACACATACCTTTCTCTAAAACCGATTGGAGAAAAAGTTAGAAGAGAGCACCTTTGCTTGAGATTCGGCCAACACTAATCAAAAAGGGAGAAAAGAATTCGGCTAGAGTTAGGGAGTAGATTCGGCTAATAGAGAAAAATAATGAGAAAAAGGGAGAGAGTGGTTTCGGTTTTGAGAAGAAAAGAAATAGATAGAAGATGGGAGTGTAGGGGATTCAGCCAAAGTCTAAGAAAAGAGAATGGTTTTCGGTTTTGAGAGAATGAGAAAGGAGAGAAAATCAAAGATAGAAGAGTTGGGAATTTCGGCTACTTGCAAATGGAGAAAAGAAAACACAAAGATGGAGAGTATGCCTAAAGAGAATTCGGCACTCCCCCCTATCACCTAGCCTCCTTGCCGTCCACTCCTCTTCACAAGGAGTTCAAATTTTGGCCAACTCCTTGAATCACTCCTGGCCAATAGTTTAAAATAATTCAAAAGAATTTGAATTAATCACATGCCTACTCTTTATCCTTGCCACCCTTTTAATAATATTCACATAAAATCCAATTAAAATCCTTATTATCTAAAAGAGTTTGATTTAAGCACTACTCCCTCCTCTCATGCCGTCAAAATAAAGAGCAAAAAGAAAATTCCGCGACTCGAACCTAGGCCTCCTTGCTCCCCTTGTGGCATCAATTCCAGTCACTTAAGTGGCTTCCCTTTGCCACTTTGCCAAGGCCTTATTAGTGTCAATTAATCCCTTATTTAACCTTGTAACCCCTACTTACTAAGGCTCCCTACCTTAAAGCTTAAAATTAAAATTTTTCTACTATCCGAGCCTACTCAAGATCCATAACTAAGTCCTATTATAATATGAATAACATCACAGCAATCCAATCATAAGCAAAATAATCCAATCACAAATAACCCCAATTTTAGGATGTTACACAACGTCAAACCTTTGTTAACTAATTTTGAAGCCGACCCTCAAGCCGCAATAAGTCTTTCGAAACAAAGTACGAAGTTGTGAGAGCGAGAAAGAGCGGTAAAAGGCACAAGTGCTACATTAGAGGAAAAGCCATATTCGAGTGAAACACGAGTGTGATCGATTTTTCTTTGCGAGTGACTTGTGAGAATTTTCTGGTGAGGATTTAATTTTCCATTTTATTCTTTTTAACAATCTTTCTTTCAAAAAATAAACATGAATCAAGAAGCATTGACAGAATCTGATTATCAATACTTGTTGAACGGGATGCGGAAAGTCATGAATGCCAAGTTTGACAAGTTACATAAGCGGTTGGATCGAATCAAGGAACTAGACCAACATGAACGACTTTCTTCAAGTCGAAGAACGGGGTCAAGGTCATCTCGAAAACACGCTTTCGAAGATCATTCAAGAAGAGATTTCGATCGAGATTATGGTTCATATAAAAATTTGAGACGGTATTAATCAAACCGCAAAGGTGAGACCTCTCGTGATTACCATCGAGAAGGTATGGTTTCTTCTTCACAAGCTTCAACATATCTATCCTCGAAGAAATCTTTACGAAGAAGTGAACGTGGTTCATATGCGTCGAAGAATTCATCCACGAAAGATCATTCTCAAAGTAGTTCAAATCGTGATTCTTATTCAACGAAGGATTCGAAGTGAAGCAAATCAAAGTTCAAAGCCTACTATGGTGACGAACAAGAAGAAAGTATGAGTTATTCTTCTTATGAATCAAAGATGTCGAGCACGAAGGATTTTTCATGAAGCATCGATCGTGACATCTACGAAATTATTTCTTCGATCCTTGAGTCAAGTCTATCTCTTTTCAATTATTTTAAATCATCCCCTTATTGTAATGAAAAAGAACTTGAAAAAGAGTTCGAGATAAAAGAAAATAAAAATGAGAAAAAAGAAATAAAAAGAAAAGAGAGGAAAGAGGCAAGTAAGAGAGAAAATGAGCGAGTTTTGAGAGAGCTTGAAAAAGCCATTGAGAAGGTTTTTGAAAAAGAGAAAGAACAAAAAGAAGTTGAAAAAGAAGTCGAAAAGAAATTTGAAAAAGAATTTGAGAGTGAAGAAAAAGAGCTTGAAAAAGAAAATGAAGAAAAGATTGAAAAGAAAATGAAGATTAAAAAAAAATTGAAAGTGAAAAAGAAGAGTTGAAAAAATAAACGAGAGAACGAGATGAGCGAGAAAAAGAGAGTGATTTTTCAACTAAGCCATTTGAAGTTTTCTCTTCTTCTGTCTCTACTTTTCAGGTTTACGAGAAACCAAGTGCTGAATGCCAACTTCGACGAACGACGTTTTTGAGTGATCAATAAAGGTAAAGTTGAAAGTGAAGTTGAATCACCTGAATCGGAAGGTAAGGAAGGTAAGTGTTTTGAAACGATTCCGTCTCCCCTAAAATTTTCTAATGATTGCAAATATGTGGATGACATCATCATTTGCCCATCTTTGATTGATTGTGATAATTTAAGTGATGGTAAAATGAGTTTGTCTAGTAATAATCAATGCGATGTAAAGTAGGATGGTGAAGAGACGCATAGCCAACAAATGCAAGACTCGAGTAAGTATAACGATAACTTTTCTTTTAATCCCAATTTAATTGATTATAGTTATTACGAAATCCGTTCATTGTCTAATATGAAAACTTTGAGTTTTTATAAATCGGTTTTGAAACATATAAAGGGTTTTGATTGCTCCATCTTGAATGTGCATAAGTCTTATTGGTTTAACATGTTTGATTTTTCTAAACCCTTGTCACATCTGGAGTTTAATAATCAAAATCATGTCTTTAAACCGGGACTATGTTTTGTACCATTTGGTATGCCTTGTTGAAATATCAAGCAACGACAATTGTGCTTGAAGAATTTCAATCATTTTGATACTTGGTTTTTGATTAAGGTTACGAAATTTGCCCATTTTATGTTCAATTTTTATTCCCTCCTTAAACAAATTCTATCGTTGCACTTGAAATTCACATTCCATTTTGTGTTCTATTTTGCCTGTTTGTGATCTATCTGTTTCGTTGAATGATGACAGGATTCTTGAGTTTGATAATTTTGATAATTTTTGTGTGAAAGAATCCATATTGTGTCACATGTGTGATCCATGTAAAAATTTTAAGATGTCTTTGTTCTCTTCGGTTGTTGGTAGAACACATGATGCTGCTTTTCATCATTTAGATCATGAAATGTTTGAACGTCCTATCATGTTTAATGATGGTCTACTTGTTGACAAAAGGAATCTTGTGTTTGATAATTTTTGTTCATGTGCGAGTGATTACATATGTCGTTCAATGCAAGATTTTGATGTTCACTTTCGAGTGCCATATGCATTTTCTCAACTATCTGCTTGTGATGAATATATCTATCATTTGATGTGTTACTCGCATGTTGACTTTGACTTGTGAATCCATTCGAATTGTATGCATACCGTGAAACTTATCCGATTTAGATTCAAATATTTGATAAGGCTTTGTTCCTTTTGTATGATAATGCGAATATGCCTATTTGCGTTCGATCTATTCATTTTGTTTTGCTCATATTTCGATTGCAAGTTTGTTTGACACAACTCTTCCTAACTCTTGGTTATATTTTACAGGTGTCACGATTACCATCCTCCCCATTTGATTGAGGAAAGCCGATCAAAAGGAATTCTGTTCGAGAGAACCATCGGCTCGATTCGAGGACGAATCGCTTTCAATAGGGGGTATGATGCGATCCTGGTCGCATCATGGTTCGACTCTTTCCGACACGATCGAGAGTGGCCTAAGCTCAAGGGGCCAAAGTGCAAAATGAAGCTGATTCCATCTCTTTGAACCGGACCAACTAAATTTAACTCTTTATTTAATTTTCAGCTTTGCATTTAGTTTGCATTTTTAATACTTACATTTAAGCATCTTAGTTCAATAAATGGTTGCTGGTCATTAATTCAACTCAACTTAGTTTAATTAATTGAGTTCCTTTAATAAATTTAATTTAATAGTTGTTTCTTTAATTAATCTAGTTACTAGGTTAATTTATTGATGCATGAGTTAAGTTCATTTAATAATGCTTTTTTTAAATTAAGCTAGTTGCTGGAATAAATGATGTTTAAGTGTTAGTTTATTTAATTAAGCTAGTTGCTAGAATAAATGATGTTTAAGTGTTAGTTTATTTAATTAAGCTAGTTGCTGGAATAAATGATGTTTAAGTGTTAGTTTATTTAATTAAGTTGTTAATTTATTTTAAGTTTAATAATTGCATTAATTTGTCGGTTACATGTGATAATTGCAGGTGACTTTTCATCTTACAACCATTATTTCTAAAGGTTGTTATGCATTCATTGAAGAGTTACTCACATTGAAGATGGAAGTTACATGGCTAGAATTCGAAAAGTTGAGACTCTTCATTTGGTTGGTGACTTTTCGGTTGATCATGGAGAACTCAATGGACATCGACTATCACCTATCATTTATCTAAACCATCACTTATCCATCTATCGAAATTCCATTACCATCAGCATATCATTGTTTGTTCAACCTTAAACTGAATCCCATCTTCTTTCCCTTCATCTTAAACCGAACCTATCCTTTTAATTATCCAAATCAACTCTTTCATTTAAACACCTCCATTCCTAACTTAAACCCACCTTCTAAACAAATTCACCTAAAGCTTCTGCAAACTCATCCATATTTTTTCGATTATTTTTCGAAGACTTGATTCCTCCTCGTAGACGATTGGGCAACTAGCATACATTTCGACTCACCCCGAGGCGGATCGTATCACGTCCCAAGGTATGTTCCTCCATTAATACAGTCCATGAACCTTCAAATACATGAACATTCAGCAGCACCCTCTTGCATGAACGTCCCACATGCATGTGCTGCCTTAAATGCCTTCCATTGAACCTCAATTATGCATGCATCTTGCCTTTAATTCACCTTCACATTCGGCTGCACCTACAGAACACATGAACCAAATTAAATCACATAAAATTCAGCTGAATCAAACACTAATATAATTTAGACACACTAATTAACACATAAATTAAATTAGACAAATTTAATAAAGTCTTAAACAAGACATTAATTTCGGATAAGAAATATTTAAAACATGTAATAAGCCAAGACATATTTATTAGCTGTAATAAAACTAACTAAATTAAATTAAACACTTAATTTATTCTAATAATTAAACTTAATAAACTAAAAGAGCTAATAATGAGCTCAATGAGCTGAATTGAGCTCGTGTGAGCTGACTTGAGCTCAAGTGAGCTGAACCGAGCTAAATGCCCCAAGCATCTCCATTTTCATCGAGCTGAGTTTCGGCCCAAAATTGAGTCAATAGAGATGAAACAGCTTCTTGGAATTGTTTAACTCGGGCTTAAGTTATGGGGCCTTTAGGGAGCTAGAGGGGTTCAGAAAGTGAAACTGTGGGAGCCTCAGGTGTGCTCACATCATATAGTGTCAGCTGCAGGAATACGAGTTGATTCGAGTAAGATTTCAGCCATTGTAGAGTGGAAGCCCCCGAGAAATGTGTCTAAAGTCCGTAGTTTTCTAGGACTAGCGGGATATTAAAAATGGTTTGTGAAATGCTTCTCAATGATCGCGACTCTGTTGAAAAAATTGCTACAGAAAGATGTTAAATTTGAGTGGTCAGAAAAGTGTCAGAAGAGTTTTGAACAGTTGAAAGCATTGTTGACAAAGGAACCAGTGTTAGTCCAACCTGAATCGGGTAAAGAATTTATAGTTTACAGTGATGCATCGTTGAATGGTTTGGGCTGTGTGTTTATGCAAGAGGGCAAAGTTATAGCTTATGCTTCGAGACAGTTAAAGCTGCATGAAAAGAACTACCCGGCGCACGGTCTTGAATTAGCTGCAATTGTATTTGCATTGAAGATTTGGCGTCATTACCTATTTTGTAAGAAATGTAAAATTTATACTGATCACAAGAGTTTGAAGTACTTGATGACTCAAAAAGAATTGAATTTGAGACAACAGGGATGGTTAGAATTGCAAAAAGACTATGAATTAGTAATTGATTATCATCTGGGAAAAGCTAATGTTGTTGCTGATGCTTTGAGCCAAAAGACTTTATTTGCTTTGCGAGCAATGAGTACTCAGATAGATCTATGTGATAATGGTTCAATTTTGGCTGAGTTGAAAGTGAGGCCAATGTTTATATGTCAGATTTGTGATGCTCAGTAAAATGATGATGAGATGATGGCAAAACGAGCTCAATGTGGTATGAATCCTGATTCAGAATTTCGAGTGGATGATGATGATTGTTTGAGATTCAGAGATCGGATTTGTATTCCGAGAAATTTAGAGTTGATTCAGTTGATTTTAAACGAAGCTCATAATAGTTGTTTGTCTATTCACCCGGGAAGTAGAAAAATGTATAATGATCTGAAACAGTTTTACTGTTGGCATGGTATGAAACGGGATATCTCAGAGTTTGTTTCAAGATGTTTAGTTTGTAAGCAAGTTAAAGCTGAACATCAGGTTCCATCCGATTTTCTACAATTGATAATGACTCCTAAGTGGTAACGGGAGAGAATCACAATGGAGTTTGTGTCGGGATTGCCTTTATCTCCGAGAAAGAAAGATACAATTTCGGTGATAGTTGACAGATTAACTAAATTAGCTCATTTTGTTCAGGTGAGAACAGATTATTCGCTTGATAAGTTAGCCGAATTGTATATTTCTGAGATTGTGATGCATGGGGTGCCACTATCTATTGTGTCTGACAGAGATCCGAGGTTTACTTCACGATTTTGGAAGAAATTACAAGAGGCTCTAGGCACAAAGTTGCATTTCAGTACTGCATTTCATCCGCAAACGGATGGTCAATCCGAGCGGATCATTCAGATCCTTGAGGATATGTTGAGATGTTGTGTTCTTGAGTTTGAAAGTACGTGGGAAAAACATTTGCCATTGATTGAATTTGCGTACAATAATAGTTTTCAATCTAGCATCAAAATGGGACCATATGAGGCTCTTTACGGCTATAAATGTAGAACTCCATTATATTGGACAGAGCCTAGCGAGAGTAAGATTCACGGGATTGATTTAATAAAAGAGACTGAGCGGAATGAAACATCCCAAACCCGGCCCACGTGCCTTGACCGGATCTGGCATGTTCCTCGAGTAAAATATTTTAAAAACTCGTTTGTTACTTTGGAAAATTTTGAATGGTTTTCAAGGAAGGGTGATTTGTGTTTAGTTTAAATTGAAAACTGTGTTTTATCTTGAAGTCTGGATTTTTATGAAACCTCATTTTCATATTTCAAAACTAAAAGTTAAAAGAATTGCCGAATTTGTTTTATAGTTTACCTTCAAATTGAAAATCATTTGTTTTTAGGTGTCAAAATATTTAAAAGTTTTTTTTAAGAAAAGTTACTTTAACTCTAATTTGATAAAAATCGTGTCATGATAAAACAAATAACATGCATGCTTAAAACAGTCAATAGTAATGGCCTTATTACAACTGAAAAAAATACCAAATAAATCCCGAAAATAACATAATAGAAAACGCAAATTCAACTGTATGAAATCCCGAAAATCTTCAGCATGGCCACCACATAGTCCCTGCTGACCCGGTCTATCTACTGAGTGTCACCTGACAACGGGGTGAGTCAAACAGACTCAGTGTGTAACGGCCCACACAAAATCCCAACAATTTAGGCATATTAGATCATACATATACATATAGCAAATATAGATAATGATGCAATCCCGAACCCAAACCTAAGTATCCATCCTCTACACATCACCCGTACCTGCCATCACACCGTGGGGATTAATAAATCGACCCTCCATCCGCTACACATCATCGAAGGCAGTCGCTGCAGACGACTTGCACATCGCCCTTATAAATTATGGCATAGCCACCAGATAATGTGACAGAGTCACCAGATAACAATTTGTGACATAAGTCACCACATTCAAATTATGTGACATGCGTCACCAGATATTGTGGTAACAACCACCAGATCACTTCCCCTTTAATAATCACCCATATGTCCATGCAGAATAAAACTTGCAGAAATCATGCCATATTCCTTATTCCATATTCATAACATATTCACGTATGTGTCATATTCCAAATGTTCATAACATTTAATATCATAATATTAAGGGTTACATACCTGAATACTCTGTACCATTGTATGGTACCTTTAGCCACATTCTCGTATTTTTCATTAACACATACATAATATTAGTATCGTAAATATATCGGGAATTAGTGTAGGGCTACACACCTGGTATTAAGGCTTTCACTGAAATCCCGAAACTTCGTGATGCTCCCTCTTGCAATCGGCCAAGCACTAGATCACTTAACCAATTAGTTTCGGCTTTTGAATGAGTAAGAAACAGATCTGAATCACTAAATATGGCCTTGGCCGAATATCATATTCACTTACCTTGTGGATCTAAATCCCGAAATTGCTACTTGGTTGTGGTATCTGTCGAAATCACTATAGGCATATGTTAGGTACAATTCTAACATTTAATCACAATAAGTGGCCTTCGGCCTATGATCATATCCGCTTACCTCAGATCTAGAAATCCCGAGATATCCCCTTGAAGTTTTGGCCACAATAGAAATCCCGAAACCTCTTTCATGGTTTCGGCCAAAAAGCACTAATGGGGTTAGTTTCTAGATTTCGGCTAATCTAAAGGAAAGAGGCAGGAAACATTAAATACCAAGAATTACTTACCAACTCAATCGGATATCCTTGCTTGGAACAGAGATTCGGCTCTTGATCAAATGGTCAAATCGACACTAAAAACAGGTAGAGGAGCATTCGGCTATGGCCTCAAAATAGAGGATTCGGCTTAGGCAATAGGTGAACAATCGGTTAGGGGTTACTTGAGTATTCGGCTTTGAGTGAACTTGCAAAGGAAGAAGAGAAAGGTTGATGATGAAGATTCGGATTCAATAAGGATGAAAAAGAAGAGTATAAGGCTTTAAGGAGAATCGGCAATGGCTAGAAGAATTCTACTTTCGGCTTGGCAAAGTAAGAGAAGAAGAGAAGATTTGCTAAAGAATTCAGCAGAGGCACCAAAGAGAGAAAGAAAAAAGAAAAAAAGAATGAAGAATGGCCTCACTTCTCCCCTCTTGCCGAAAATACTACCCCTAGACCCCCCAATCGGCCAACTCTCCTTCCCCCTATCTCATCCCTTCCTTTTCTCCTATTTTCTCTCCTTTTTGCACATTCAAAATAATTTAAAATTGTAACATCCTCAAAAAGGCCTATGCATTTTCAGTTTAATTGTAAGAAATAACAAGTCTTAAGCATAATGAATAAATTTTTGATATTTTTGGATACTCAGAAATGCACAAAAATGAATGGAGATGAACATTTTTGGCAACCTGGAAATGCATTAGGACATGAACATTTTAGGAAACCTAGAAATGTAAGGAAATGGTTCAAAAATGGAAAGTACACATTTTTGGAAACTCAACATTTTGGAACTGAACATTTTAGGAAACCTGAACATTTTTGGAAACTTGGAATGTAAGAAAAATGGCAAGTTACAGAGCCGATCGAAAATTTTAGGAAACTTAGAAATGACCCCGAAATGAAGAGTTTCAAAGTTTAAAATAGGAAATAAAGGCAAGAGGGCCTTAAAGGAAAAAGTTGGGGAAATTTGACACACAAACGGGCTAGGAAAAGTGGCCTGAGGATGACACTTAGGGCCTATGGAAATGGCGCCATGTGCAAGAGGCATGGGCCTGAGTTCGAGTCACTTGGGAAGCAAATAAAATAAGTTTTATTTTTGCTTCTAGAGACACCAAGGTGGACGGCACAAGCATTCTAGAATGGGGTGTTTTATTTCCATTAATATTGCTTAATTAAGTGATAAATAAAAGCTTTTTAATTTGGATTATTTGGAAGAGATAATAAGGATTTTTCTCTAGTTTATTTTAAATAAAATAGATGATGGAAGAGTGGTGGCCAAGTCTAGGACTCCTTATTAAATTCGGCTAAAGAGGGAGAGTTTAAGGATTTTCTCTCATCTTTTCCAAGTGTGCCAAAATTTTCCTAGTTCTCCCCCTCTCTGCCGAAATTTTCATTAAGCAAAATCCCTCTCTTCTCTTCTTCTATTTTCTTCTCCGTTTCTTCTGTCAAAGCCGAATCCTTGTTGATTCTAAGTAAAGGAGCAATCAACCACAACATCAAAAGGGTTTCTGCCATTATTAAATAGAAGGATCAAGGATCTAAGGTAAGAGGTATGAATATTTGGTTAAAGGTTATGATTCATATTTTCAAAGTTAGATTTAATCTAACACAAAGTTATAGGAATTTTGACACGCATATAAAGGAATCCTCTTCAGATTTGGAATTTGTAAGATAAGTGATATTCGGCCAAGGCTTGTTTTTTTCAATATTTAGGATTATTTCCCATTATTTCAAAAGCAGAAAACTAACATGGATACATGACTAGTGTTAGCCGATTTCAAGGAAAAAGAATACTAGCAAATTTTTGGGACTTGATCATCTAATTCGGCAACAAGGTTAGTAATACAAATCCTACTAGGATTTGGTTTTCAAACCAAATAAGGTTGTTAATGTGTCTTTTATAATTGCCGAATATAGGCAACAGCAGATCTAAACTATAGATCGGGATTTTCGAGATCTCAAGGAGCCTATTAAGCAAATCAGGGGTGTACTCACACTAACTTTCAATTTGTTATGGCAATAATTATGTTTTAATATATGAATGTGTATAAGAATGAGAATGTGGCTAAGTACCACAAATGTGGCAAAAAGTACCCAGGTACGTATTCCTACTTTTGATAGGATTATGAATGTGTTATATTCTGAAAAGTGACATGAATGTGAATTTAAGTATGATATGAATGATATGTAATAATTGGGGCATTTGGGATATATGTGAAGGGAGAAAGTGAAGGTGATGACTACGGTCTCACCAACGAAGGTGCTGACTTCGGTCTCACCAATGAATTATGGTGACTACGGTCACATTATTGAATATGGTAACTTCGGTTACAATATCTGAATATAGTGTCTAAAGACACAACGTAAGTGGGCGATGAGCACGTCGATCGCAGCGATCGCCTTCGATGGTGTGTGTGTAGCGGATGGAGGGTCGACTTAGTAGTCCCCACGATTATACAAAGTTGGTACGGATGGTGTGTAGCGGATGGACAAATAGGCTTGGGTTTGGGTTGCATCATCCTTTATTTTGTATGAACATGAAATTGACATGACTTGTATGCCCGATTTGTTGAAAATTAGTATCAGTGTACACATTGAGTTCAGGGACTCACCTCGTTGGGAAATTATTTTTCGTGTGATGAGCAGAAATGGACCTAAGTTAGCGAAGCTAAAGGTGGCCATGCATCACTTGAAGAATTTATTTAGAAATTTGGACTTTATATAATTTTAGTACTTTAAATTTTATTTTGGGTTTGAATGATGTAATAAGGCCATAAGGCCCAGCTTGGATTTTCTTTATTTCTGTTTATTTTTTTACTTGATTATGATACAATTTATTTTTGATTAAAGTTAAGTAAATTTATTTCCTTTAAAATAATAAACCCTAAAATTACTTTTTCACCTTATTTAAGTTGGGTTTTCAAAATTTATTAAATGGGTTCCAATTTAAGCCCAACCCAAAACAATGTTTTCTAAAATTTACAATTTTTCTCTAAGTAACCAAGAATTTGAAAACTGGTTTACTTAAGGAACATACTGATCCTGCCTGTGCTCGTGGGCGGGTGTGGGGTGTTTCATTTGCATCGAGCCCGCTTTTAAACTCTCGGCCGTGGGGCTAAGGCCCAAAACATTTTTAATTCGAGCCCAAATGATTTTCTTTGAAATAAAGCGGTGTTTTGGCATGGCACCTAAGTCTCCGACCTATGATCCACCACTGTAAGTACCCTAACTCTATGTGTGATTATGTGATTTATATAGGGGTAGAAAAGGCATGGAACGTAGAATAGTGTGATAGGAATTTGAACCCTAGGATTAGACTACTCAAACACCAAACGCATAAGACTTAATGCAATAAACAAACCTATGGCTAAGTCACATTTGAGCTAGGTGTGGTAACCCTCAGACGCATGTCTAGGATTGGATCCTAAGAGCACGGTATTTAAGCAATCCTAGTGACTCACCTCCTCTTCGTAGGTATCCTGCAGTGCGTAGCCTCTGCTTCACCCTAACCTGCAGGGCTCAGTGGTGTGGCAACCTCTCAGACGCATGTCTAGGAATGGTTTCGATGGGAGCTTGGTATTTAAGCGGTCCGTGTGACTCACCTCCTCTCCATTCGAATCCGCACAGTGCGTAGCTTTGGTTCACCCCGACCAAAGAGGGGCTAGGACATAGGCTAAACATAATGACTAAAACCCGAAAGGAACTAGCCATTTTTTTTAAAAAAAAAGAACAAAATAACAAACCCTAGATTTTAAAACTCTTAAAATTACTTCACTAAATTTTTAAAAACCATCTTTACAAAATTTTTCTGAAAATTTTCTAATTTTTGAAAATTACAAAAATGCCCTTAGTGGCAAAATTACCAAAATGCCCTAGATCCACAAAATGTCAAACTTTTCAATGGTTTTGTCAAAACTCCAGTATTTTATAATGTTCATAAACCCTAATGTGCAAACCATCAAAAATGCCCTGATTTTGGAAAAAAATTACAAAATTGCCCCTAACTTACAAAATTACCAAAATGACCCTGATTTCCAAAATTTTTGCAACATCACCGTTTTGGAAAATAAAAGTCTCAAAAAGAACCCTCAAAGTTTTACAACTCCTAAAATATCCCTGATTTGTTAGTTTTTACAAATTTACCCCAGTTTGCGAAAAATTACCGAAATACCCCTGAGGCTAAAAATTTACAAAATACCCCCGGATTTTGAAATTTTTCCAAAATTACCCCGGGACTTTAAAATTACCAAAATACTTTCGACAAGATCACCGAGGAATTTTTTTTATTTTGGAAAATTACGAAATTGCCCCTGTAAGACAAAATTACGAAAATACCCCTGGGTAGTGGAAAAACAACAACGATGAAAATTACAACGTTTCTCTGAATGAACGAAAGTTCATAGTTGTTTGATGGATGGATGAATGAAT
Source organism: Gossypium bickii (assembly GCA_025503065.1). NCBI lineage: Eukaryota > Viridiplantae > Streptophyta > Magnoliopsida > Malvales > Malvaceae > Gossypium > Gossypium bickii. The sequence continues at coordinate 83,351,054 of CP106718.1, forward strand.
GAAAGACTGTGTTCTGTATGAATACGAAAGAACCACTCTTAATTTTCTTCTTCATAAAACATCTTCGCGTAATAAGTGAAACCGAATACTAATTCATAAAACTTCTTAATCGATCTCGACGATAGAAAATGAGCTCTAGAGGACGTGGTCGCCGTGGAAGAGGTAGAGGAAGAATGACGATGTGTCGTAACCCGTTAGATCGGGTCGTGGTTCGACAATGAGATACCACCGCCACCATCACCCCCAATCATTAATGTTGAGCAGCGAGCTCGAGACGGGGGGAAGATGCTTTGTGTCTCAGTCGTCTTTGCGAGTTTTGGAATTGGTGGCTGGTGCAGGAGGAAATTCAAGAAACCGTAAGTCTGTGCCTGAACGGCTCCGAGCTAATGGAGCCGAGATGTTTCGTGGAGTGTTCGGGTAGCACCCAAAGATACCGGTGATCGGTTGGAAGCAACAGAGCGCATCATGGATGAGCTCGACTTGACCCCGAGGAGAAGTTGAAAGGATGGTGGCACCGCATTCTGCGATGAAGCGTATCGGTGGTGGCTAATCGTTCGGGATGGTGCTACTACCGCAGATTTGACACAGGGAATATGTTAAAGAAGCATTTCAGAAAAAGTATGTGGGAACCAGGTATACGGATGAACAAAGAAAGGCTTTTCTGGGATTGGTACAAGGAAGTAAGTCCGTCGCAGAATATGAGGCGGAATTTCTGAGGTTGAACCGTTATGCTCGAAGTGTAGTGGCAACTGAGCATGAACGCTGTGTCCGTTTTGAGGACGGAGTGAGGGAGATCTGAGATTGTTGATAGCACCGCATCAGGAGCGGGAATTCTCTACTTTGGTGGAAAAGGCCAAGGTGGCCGAGGGAATCAAGGATGCTACCAAGCAGGCTGTGGATAGGAATAAGCCCAAAAGAGGTTTTGGGCCATCTGGAAAGGGTTATAAGAGGCCTAGAGTTGACGGCCCACAGAATCAACAAGCTGGTACGGGCAGGCAGAATCGCCCTTGTGAGCATTGTGGAAAGAGGCACTTGGGAGAATGTTGGAAAAAGACAGGACGATGTCTCAAGTGTGGGTCCGAGGACCATATGCTTAAAGATTGCCCCAAGCTGCAAGATGAGAGCCGACCGGCAGCTCAAAATGCTAACCAGGCTGGTAGAGGCGAACAGCAGCCTCAAAGGGGTCGTGGTTCGGCAAACAGAGGAAATGATAGAGGTCGTGGGGCACAGGGCCGAGGTGCTGCTAATGCCGAAGCAAGGCAACCGGGTTTGGTTTATGCGATTCACCGGAGGGAAGATGGAGACGCGCCGGATGTTATAACCGGTACATTCTTTATTCATGACAAACCTTATTTTGCTCTGATTGATGTGGACTCGACCCATTCCTATGTTGCATGTAGTGTAGTGGAAACGCTAGGCCTAGATTCTGAACTTTCTGACAGACAGATGACTGTAGTAAGCCCATTAGGCCAAACCGTAGTAATAGATAAGATTTTTCGGAATGTACCCCTAGAGATTCAGGGAATAAACTTTCGGGCTGATTTGATGGAGTTACCCTTTGGAGAATTTTAGCTTATACTTGGAATGGATTGGCTAGTAGAGCATCGAGCCGTGTTGGATTGTGCGGTTAAACGTATGGAACTAAGGACCCCGGAGGATGAAGTAGTAGTGATGATCGGCGAAAGGAGGAACTACTTGTCTAATGTAGTTTCGGCACTAAAGGCTTAAAAAATGGTTAAGAAAGGGTACAGGGCGTTCCTGGCCTTCTTAAGTGCATTAGGTGGAAAGGATGAAGGTGTCAATGGGGTTAGAACTGTAAGAGATTTTGGGGATGTATTTTCGGAGGAATTACCAGGAATATCCCCAGATAGGGAGGTGGAATTTGGAATTGATTTGCTACCAGGAACAGCTCCTGTGTCAATCGCTCCATATCGAATGGCGCCAAAGGAGTTAGTGGAGCTCAAGGCTCAAATCCAAGAGCTGTTGGAATCGTGGGTTCATCCGACCAAGTGTGTCTCCGTGGGGAGCACCGGTCCTATTTGTGAAGAAGAAGGATGGAACTATGCGAATGTGCATAGACTATCGTCAGTTGAATAAACTGACCATCAAAAACAAGTATCCTTTGCCAAGGATAGACGACTTGTTCGATCAGCTGAAAGGAGCAACTGTATTCTCGAAGATCGACTTAAGTTCGGGATATCATCAGTTGAAGGTGAAGGAGGCTGATATCCATAAGACCGCTTTTAGGACAAGATACGGTCATTTTGAATTTGTAGTGATGCCGTTTGGTTTAACAAACGCTCCAGCCGCGTTCACGGATATGATGAATCGGGTTTTCCAACCCTATTTGGATAGGTTCGTCGTTGTGTTCATCGACGATATTCTAGTGTATTCTAAGTCGGAAGAGGAACATGATAAGCATCTCCGAGTGGTGTTGGAACTGTTAAGGGAAAAGAAGCTTTATGCCAAATTCAGCAAGTGTGAATTTTGGCTGAAGGAGGTGGCATTCCTAGGACATGTGGTATCCGTAGAAGGAATAAGAGTGGATCCTAGGAAGATCGAGCGTTGTTGGATTGGAAACCACCTAGGTCTCGTGGTCGAGATCCAAGCTTCTTAGGCTTGGCAAAGCTATTACGTAAGGTTTGTGGAAGGATTCTCGTCAATAGCCGCGCCTTTGACAAAGTTGCTAAAGAAGGAAGTACCCTTCGAATAGACTAATAAGCAGCAGGAGAGCTTTGAAAAGCTTAAGAGGGTGTTGACGGAAGCTCCTGTGTTAATTCAGCCGGAGGCAGGCAAGGACTTCGTAATATATTGTGACGCTTCACACACAGGGTTAGGATGTGTGCTAATGCAAGAAGGAAAAGTAGTCGCTTATGCGTCTCGGCAGTTAAGGCCGCTTAACTACCCAACTCATGACTTGGAGCTCGCAGCAGTGGTTTCGTCCTTAAGGTTTGGAGGCACTACCTTTATGGAGAAAGGTCAGTTATCTACACAGATCACAAGAGCCTTAAGTATTTGTTGACTCAGAAGGAGTTGAACTTGAGGCAGCGAAGGTGGGTGGAATTACTGAAGGACTACGATTGTTCGATAAAATACCATCCGGGCAAGGCAAATGTGGTAGCTGATGCCCTAAGTAGGAAGCTTGTGTCGGATTTAAGGGCTCTGTTCACTCACTTAAGTTTGTATGATGACGGAAGCCTGTTGGCAGAGTTACAAGTCAAGCCCACATGGCTGAAGGAAGTGAAAGAGGGACAGTTAGCGGATAAGGACTTAAGTATTAAGTTACAGCAAGTACAGCAAGGAGGATTAAAGGTCTATGGCGTCCATGATGAAGAAGTACTGTGCTACAAGGGGAAGGTTTGTATGCCAAGGGATAAGGAGTTGAGACAAAGGATTCTTCGGGAAGCGCATGGTAGCCCTTATGCTATGCATCCCGGAGGCATCAAGCTGTATAGAGATCTAAGGGAACAATTTTGGTGGTCAGATCTGAAACGAGAGGTGACTGAATTTGTGGGGAAATGTTTAACGTGTCAGCAAGTAAAGGCTGAACACCAAGTCCCATCAGGATTGCTTCAACCAATCGAAGTTCCCCAATAGAAGTGGGAGAGAATTACCATGGACTTCGTTAGTGGGCTTCCCCTTACGCCAACTAAGAAGGACTCGGTATAGGTGATAGTGGACCGTTTGACTAAGTCCGCGCACTTTATCCCAGTAAGAATGGATTATACTCTTCAGAAGCTAGCTAAGTTATATGTGGCAGAGATCGTGAGGTTACATGGAGTACCAATGTCGATCATCTCCGATAGAGACCCAAGGTTCACGTCTTGGTTTTGGAACGCACTTCATCAAGCTTTAGGCACTAAGTTGGACTTCACCACGGCTTTTCATCCACAATCAGACGAGCAGTCTGAACGAGTTATACAAGTGTTAGAGGATATGTTGAGAGGTCAGGTGATGGATTTCGAGGAAGTTGGGAGGATTACTTGCCTCTAGCCGAGTTCGCCTACAACAACAAACTATCGTGCAAGCATTCGGATGGCACCATACGAAGCATTGTATGGAAGGAAATGTAGAACACCAACTTGTTGGACCGAGTTAGGAGAACGCCGCGTTTTGGGTCCAGAGTTAGTGGCGAAAACTGAGGAGAAGGTGGAATTAATTCGGGCACGGTTGAAGGAAGCCTCTAATAGACATAAGTCGTACGCAAACCTTAAGCGGAAGGAAATCGAGTTTGAAGTAGGAGACCAAGTATTCTTGAAAGTTTCGCCTTGGAAGAAGGTTATGAGGTTTGGTCGCAAAGGGAAGTTAAGCCCAAGGTTTATAGGGCCTTATCAAGTGCTGAAGCGAGTTGGGCCAGTGGCATACCAAATGGAGTTACCACCAGAGTTGCATCAAATGCACGACGTATTTCATGTATCCATGCTACGTCGCTATCGATCGGATCCGTCTCATGTGGTACCTGTTGAAGAAGTGGAGCTAAGGCCAGATCTATCCTACGAGGAGGAGCCGATTCGAATCTTAAAACGTGACGTGAATGTACTACGAAGGAAGTCGGTGCCTTTAGTCAAGGTGTTATGGCGCAATCATGGATCGGAAGAAGCTTCGTGGGAGTTAGAGGAGACAATGCGATAGCAATACCCTCAATTGTTTAGTTAGGAAATTTCGAGGACGAAATTTTGTTTAAGGGGGGTAGAACTGTAACATCCTCAAAAGGGCCTATGCATTTTCAGTTTAATTGTAAGAAATAACAAGTCTTAAGCATAATGAATAAATTTTTGATATTTTTGGATACTCAGAAATGAACGAAAATGAATGGAAATGAACATTTTTGGCAACCTGGAAATGTATTAGGACATGAACATTTTAGGAAACCTAGAAATGTAAGGAAATGGTTGAAAAATGGAAAGTACACATTTTTGGAAACCTGAACATTTTGGAAACTGAACATTTTAGGAAACCTGAACATTTTGGAAACTGAACATTTTAGGAAACCTAAACATTTTTGGAAACTTGGAATGTAAGAAAAATGGCAAGTTACAGAGCCGATCGAAAATTTTAGGAAACTTAGAAATGACCCCGAAATGAAGAGTTTCAAAGTTTAAAATAGGAAATAAAGGCAAGAGGGCCTTAAAAGAAAAAGTTGGGGAAATTTGACACACAAACGGGCTAGGAAAAGTGGCCTGAAGATGACATTTAGGGCCTATGGAAATGGCGCCATGTGCAAGTGGCATGGGCCTGAGTTCAAGTCACTTGGGAAGCAAATAAAATAAGTTTTATTTTTGCTTCTAGAGATACCAAGGTGGACGGCACAAGCATTCTAGAATGGGGTGTTTTATTTCCATTAATATTGCTTAATTAAGTGATAAATAAAAGCTTTTTAATTTGGATTATTTGGAAGAGATAATAAGGATTTTTCTCTAGTTTATTTTAAATAAAATAGATGATGGAAGAGTGGTGGCCAAGTCTAGGACTCTTGGCTTGTTAAATTCGGCTAAAGAGGGAGAGTTTAAGGATTTTCTCTCATCTTTTCCAAGTGTGCTGAAATTTTCCTAGTTCTCCCCCTCTCTGCCAAAATTTTCATTAAGCAAAATCCTCTCTTCTCTTCTTCTTTATTTTCTTCTCCGCTTCTTCCACAAAGCCGAATCCTTGTTGATTCTAAGTAAAGGAGCAATCAACCACAACATCAAAAGGGTTTCCACCATTATTAAATAGAAGGATCAAGGATCTAAGGTAAGAGGTATAAATATTTGGTTAAAGGTTATGATTCATATTTTCAAAGTTAGATATAATCTAACACAAAGTTATAGGAATTTTGACAAGCATATAAAGGAATCCTCTTCAGATTTGGAATTTGTAAGGTAAGTGATATTTGTCCAAGGCTTGTTTTTTTTAATATTTAGGATTATTTCCCATTATTTCAAAAGCCGAAAACTAACATGGATACATGACTAGTCTTAGCCGATTTCAAGGAAAAAGAATACTAGCAAATTTTTGGGACTTGATCATCTAATTCGGCAACAAGGTTAGTAATACAAATCCTACTAGGATTTGGTTTTCAAACCAAATAAGGTTGTTAATGTGTCTTTTATAATGGCCGAATATAGGCAACAGCAGATCTAAACTATAGATCGGGATTTTCGAGATCTCAAGGAGCCTATTAAGCAAATCAGGTGTGTACTCACACTAACTTTCAATATGTTATGGCAATAATTATGTTTTAATATATGAATGTGTATAAGAATGAGAATGTGGCTAAGTACCACAAATGTGGCAAAAAGTACCCAGGTATGTATTCCTACTTTTGATAGGATTATGAATGTGTTATATTCTAAAAAGTGACATGAATGTGAATTTAAGTATGATATGAATGATATGTAATAATTGTGGCATTTGGGATATATGTGAAGGGAGAAAGTGAAGGTGATGACTACGGTCTCACCAACGAAGGTGCTGACTTCGGTCTCACCAACGAATTATGGTGACTACGGTCACATTATTGAATATGGTAACTTCGGTTACAATATCTGAATATAGTGTCTAAAGACACAACGTAAGTGGGCGATGAGCACGTCGACTACAGCGACTGCCTTCGATGGTGTGTAGCGGATGGAGGGTCGACTTAGTAGTCCCCACGGTGTACAGGTTGGTACGGGTGGTGTGTAGCGGATGGACAAATAGGCTTGGGTTTGGGTTGCATCATCCTTTATTTTGTATGAACATGAAATTGACATGACTTGTATGCCTGATTTGTTGAAAATTAGTATCAGGTACACATTGAGTCAATGGACTCACCCTGTTGGGGAATTATTTTTCGTGATGAGCGGTAATGGACCGGGTTGGCAGGAGCTAAAGGTGGCCATGCATCACTTGAAGAATTTATTCAGAAATTTGGACTTTATATAATTTTAGTACTTTAAATTTTATTTTGGGTTTGAATGATGTAATAAGGCCATAAGGCCCAGTTGGATTTTCTTTATTTCTGTTTATTTTTTTTTTACTTGATTATGATACAATTTATTTTTGATTAAAGTTAAGTAAATTTATTTCCTTTAAAATAATAAACCCTAAAATTACTTTGTCACCTTATTTAAGTTGGGTTTTCAAAATTTATTAAATGGGTTCCAATTTAAGCCCAACCCAAAACAATGTTTTCTAAAATTTACAATTTTTCTCTAAGTAACCAAGAATTTGAAAACCGGTTTACTTAAGGAACATACCAGATCCGGTTCAGGCTCGTGGGCCGGGTGTGGGGTGTTTCAACAATAAATCAACATTTATCTTCTACCTTAGCCGGATTTTAAAAGGAATTGACCAAGTCTAATCCTCATCTAAATAAAGTCCCTATGCCGTCCACTACTGCTCCCCATTGCCACAAAATAAAAACTCCCTTTTTGCTTCCCTTGTGGCTCGAACCCAGGCCCTTCTCCACTGCTTAAGGCGTCACTTACCAATGCCTTAAGTGGCGCCTCCTTGCCACTTTAACAAGCTGATTCTTATGTCCAATTTCCCCTACAATTTCCCTTAAGGCCTATCAGGCTTAGCTCCCCTTTAAAACTTAAAATCTGATGATTTCTAAGACATTCACATACACTTTAAAGTTCTAAAAATTCATAAAGCACATTCAAATTACACACAGGCATGCTTCCACATATATTTAAGCAAAAATGCACAAGCCCTAAATCCTGGATATTACACGGAAAATGAAAGGGATTCGTGACAGTTTGAAAGCTGCATCAGATCGTCAAAAGTCTTATGTAGATTTGAAACGGAATGATATTGAAATTGAGATCGTTGATAAAGTCTTTTTGAAAGTGTCTCCATGGAAGAAAATACTTTGTTTTGGCAGAAAAGGCAAATTGAGTACGAGGTTCATCGGGCCATATGAGATTATTGAATGAATTGGTCCAGTTGCTTATAGATTGCTTTTGCCACCTGAATTAGAAAAGATTAATAATGTGTTTCATGTATCGATGCTTCGATGATACAGATATGATCCATCACATGTAATTGCTCCTACTGAGGTTAAGATTCAATCAGATTTATCGTATAGTGAAGAACCGATCCAAATTCTGACATGTGAGATCAAAGAATTGAGAAATAAGAAATTTCTTTAGTGAAACTATTGTGGCACAAACACGGAGTTGAAGAGGCTACGTGGGAGCCTGAAGATGTTATGAGAGAGCAATATCCGACCCTCTTCACTGGTAAGATTTTTGGGACTAAAATTCCTAAGGGAGAGAGTTGTAATAGCTTGGTTTAGACCCTAGTCAGAACAGTGGCTTCGAGACCACAAATATGAGGTTAGAAAAATATTTTAATATTATTTTTTGAGTTTACAATATGTGGTTAAGCATGTGTGAAAATTCTGTGTGAAATTTTTATCGATTGTGTGCTTAATTTGCAAAAAGGACTTAATCGCATAAAATGTAAAAGTTGTGTGCTAATTGTTAAAGTGATTATTTGGCATGGCTTATTAAATGAGAAGTCCTTAAGTTGATATTATACCATTGAAATATTAGATGGACATAAAAACCATTAGATAGTGGATTTTAAATGGAAATAAAAAGGCGAAAGTGGTAATAAATGTATTAATGTTAAATAAATTAAAATAAGACAAAATGTTCATCTTTATTATGCATTTCACCACCAAATATTGAAGAAAGGAATAGCCATTGAAGCATTTTAGGTTTTGACACATTCATAGCTCAATTGAGGTATGTTTTGAGCTTGGTTTTTGATGATTTTTACGTTTTTGTGATCGTTGCTTAGTGTTCTAGCTAGCCCATGCTTTAATTATTGAATTTGTTGGTGATTTTGAGAAATGCCATTGATGAATGCTTGAGCTTTATGATAGTTGATGATGAAATACGAAACATATGTGAAAGATTAACATATTTTGTCTTTGAATTTTTGGTGAAATTGAGTAATTTGGACTAAATTGAGAAATTGGACTAAAATGTGAAATAAATGAAATATGTGGGATTGTATGGACATGAGGAAAATTCAGCTAAGCATGAATCTAGTGAAATTATGTGTATTTGATGATTTTGTGAAATAAGTACTTAAGTGTCGAAATGTGAAAATGTGAGGGCTATTTTGTAAAATGCCCTAAATATGTGTGTTTTGATAGGAGCTCGATTGTAGATATCTCAAGTCGTATTGTTTGCCTGATAGTTAAATTAAGTAAGTCTTGGACGATTTTCAAATTAGGCTTGAATTTATAAAGGATAGGTTCAAATTGGTTGGTTTCGAAATGGATATGGAAACAAGTATGGTTTCGGCTAAGGCTTACGAATAAGCCAACACAATATGTCTGTTGACCCAAAAACGTAAACAAGCACTTAGGGCGAAATGGGAATGGAAATAAGAAGGATAAGTTGATAAAAAACTGCGACCCGCTATTTAGGAAGGTAGGAACCTTGGTTTGGTGAACGCCACACTTTAACAAAGTGATAAGTTCGGAAAAGACGGGATTGACGCCACAAGGGTTGCTTGATAAGTCAATTCAGCCTGTGGAGAACAATGAGAATATGAACACTCACAAAGTAATATAATTTCATAATGGTTCAAAAGTTGTTTCACAATGAAATGAAACAAATATTTATAGCCATAATATAGGCTAGCTGAATGGTCTTTAAGTAACTAAAAAGTTAGATTTTATTCACCTCAATTAAGCTGAAACTTCTATGAAGTTTCCTAGTAATTTCCTAGAAGTTTCCTAACAAGCTGAAAATTTAAGATTTAGCTGAAAAGTCCTGAAAAACTCAGACAAATAAGATGCATGGTGTTAATGTGCTGCTTTGATCAGCTGAATGGTCTTAAGCACTTTAATGGCACCTTGAGCACTCGAATAGCCAATGGCCAAATATGAGCAGCCTCCTAACTTGCTAGCTGCTGGAATTAATATAGGCAACTATTCGCCTTTTCTCTCCATGAAATAGGCACCTATGGAAGCTCAAAACAGCAGCTTGGAGTCCATTGAGCTTCACGAAAAGTCAGCTGAAAGAAAGAGACAGTAGCTCCTTTAATGCCTTCCCATGTATTAGTCGAATGCATGTTTTCTTCTTTAATGGTTTCCTTTGCCATTAAGCTAGCTAATTCAGCTGGAAAAAAAACCAAATGAATTCAGCCAAGGCATATTTATCACACATTAAAAATCAGCAGCTAAGACACATTAAATCATGCACATTAATTCGGCTAGAACATATTAAAATCATGTACTAATTAAAACATATTTAAACTTAAATTAAGATGTCCATAATTTAGACACATTAAAAAAGTTAATTTATTTGAGCTGAAATTTAACTAATTAACTAATTTAGTTAAAAAATTTATTCTAGCAACTTAGATGCAAGAAATTAAATAAATTGCAATCTAGCTCAATGAGCTAGCATGGTGCCGAATTGAGCTCCATTGAGCTAAGTCGAGCTAAATCAGCTTGCAAGACGTTGCGAACTAAGCTTGGTGAGTAGGTCCAACAATGCTGGGTTACTTCTTCTTTCCAAGCTCGTTCAATGTAGCTTGATATAGCTTCTTGGAACCTTCTAGCTCGGGCTCGGGTGATTGGTCCCAGCGGTAGCTCCAACGGTTTGGCCACTAGCTCCTTGGACAAGCTCGCATCATGTTTGGACTAAGTTGAATGATTTGGTGATTGAATGAGCTAAATTTGAATATGTATAGATCCATAAAAGAGAGTTTTGGATCGAGATCAAGGTAAAGATAAAGTGCTCGATTAATCGACTTTTCCTATTATTTCAACGTTCGAGGTAAGTTCGTGTATAATACGAATTGTATAATTTATATTCATGTGTTATGTAACGAATGAATACATGTAGTTGATGAATTGATAATGCTATATGTGGAATTGAGTGTTGTGGCAGTAAGTGTGCGTGTATGGAATCAAAATAGTGGTAAATGGCCCTAATTGTGCGAAATAAATAAAGCATCGGCTATATCGATTGGCACTGTGTGTGAGTTACCGAGTTAAATTTGATTTAATGAAAAGGCACTAAGTGTGATATGGTATTTAAACTTCGGCTAAGAAGTTTGTCACTAAGTGTGTGATTAAATCGAATGGATAATGAAGAGTGATTGAAGTGTGGTATCGAGCATTGAATAGCAAGAATGTTTGTTAGCTAAGTATTGGCAAAGGTATGTTTGGAATGTATGTGGTTGATGATATCGTTTATAGATAAATAGATGGTTGTGTGAGCATATGGCTAAGGATGATATTGTGTCTAGTTGTGAATCTATCTAAGTGATGGTTTATTTTATATATTGATATTGTATTATTGAGTTATATGTATTGTATTACTAACCTATTAAGCTTTAGAGCTTACTGTGTGAAGTGTTTCTCTGTTTTACAGTGTTATTAAAGCTAGCTCGGATCTGGGGATCTTTAGCGACTAAATCACACTATCGGCTATCTATTTTTGGTACTTTTGGAAGATGTATATATTTGGTATATGGCATGTATAGACTAGTGATTAGGGCATGTTTTGAGTTGTATAGTCTTGCAATGTGATATGGCTTGAAAGTTGAATGATGTTGGTATATATATGTGTGGGTTATGTGAATGATGGAAATGGTATGTTTCATGCTTAAATTGGTTGATGAGAATGATGGTTTAAGTGTGAACTTGTGGTATGAATTATATGATGCTTAACTTATATGATTTGGGATGTGAAAATGGTATTTTAGATGAACTTATTTGAGTAGAAATTGAGTATGGAAATAAATGGTATGGTTGATGATTAATTGGTACATATATTGGTATGTTTTGGTTGCATTTGAGGCATGATTTGATATTGGTTTGGTGCTTGTAGGTGATCCCAAAGTGTGGATGGTAATTTGGCCTTGAAAATGTCCTATAATTGCCCACACGGTTGAGCACACGGGTGTATGGCTCGATCGTGTCTTTTGAGCTTGCAAAATTAAAACAAGTTAGGCTTGCACACGGGCTAGACACACGGGTGTATGACTGGCCGTGTGGTACAAGTCAATGTCAACCACGAGTGAGGCACATGGGAGTGTCTCAGGCCGTGTGGACAAGTCAATATGTATGCCCTGTTTTGCCACGACTTGGACACACAGTCGTGTCTGAGGCCGTGTGAGGCACACGACCTACCCACATGGGCGTGTGACCTCTGTAGCTTTGAAAATTATTTGATTTTCAAAAAATTTTGTATGTGTTCGGTTTAGTCCCGACCCCTTTCTAACACATGTTTAAGGTCTCGTAGACCTTATTAGGGGACTATATGCATATATATTTTGATATGTTTGGATGATAATATACTTTGTGTTGTAAAAAGATTGTGAATGATCCGAATTGATCGATAATGCTCCTTAACCCTAGACCGGCGACGGTTACGGGTTAGGGGTGTTACACATCACCATTAATCAAAGAATGGCATTGACCATATCACCAATATAATCACAAACATTCAAATAGGTTGGTGGGGACTGAAATGCTTTATAACACTTACCTTCCTTACCTTGTGGCACAGGTGGGCTAGGATTATCTTTGCCAACCAATGTGAACTGTCTCTCCTTTGGGAGGTAATGAAGATGGAAATTATTAATCGATTCTTCAGAAACTTGAAAAGGAAGAACACGAGGAAAACTCACATGGTGCTTAGTGGAAATATTCCTCACTTGTTCTCGCTTGTCTTTTTCTTTCGTTTCTTTTTCTAACTCATTTTCTTTTCTTTCTTAAATCTCTCCCTCATTTTCAATTTTATTTTCATTCTTACATTCTTTTTCGATTCCTTTTTCTTTTTCAATTTCTTTTTCTTTCATTTCTCTTTTTCTTCTCTCGAGCTCATTTAGGATCCGCTCATTTTCTCTCATGATTATCTCTTGTCTCTCTTTTTCTTTTTATTTCTTTTTCTCTCATTTTTTCTTTACAATATGAGGATGATAAAAATGAATCAGAATGAGATGTTTTTCGACGGAAAGAAGGAGAAGAATCTACAAATGAACCAAGTTCAACTAGTCGGGAATATTTCTCCATAGGTGATTGCCTTGATGCATACGAAGCTCGAAAGGGTTCAAGCTCGTAGCTCACTTTATCTCGTCTCGAATTACTTGAGGAATAGAAATCACGATAAGAATCCCTTCTCAGATAGTCATGGGATGTTTGCCTTCGTAATGGTCTTGACTCTGTTTTTCGACTTGGTGAAATTTTTCGATGGAGCATGCATTCCATCTTTTTCAACAAATATTGAAATTCAAATGCCGAATACTCTTCTCGATACATGATTAATTAGTGAAAAGAAAAGCGTTAAAGTATAAACAGAAAATAAATTCCACACCACAAACCTCACTATTTCACTCGAAAAGAAAGAAAATAAAGGTTTTCACTCACACTCGTGTTTGCACTCTTTTTAGGCTTTTTTTTCTTCACTCGATTATGCTCACACACTCGTGCCTTTTACTACTAGATTAATACAATTTTTTCTTTTTTTTTTTTTGAAACTTTTTTTCTTCACGAGCCTACTTCGGGATGGATATGAACGTTAGCGCTCCTCGTTTTATCAGCTTTGATACCAAATGATGTGATCTGACTCAGTGTTGTTGAGTCGTTTCACTTAAGTGCCCGATCATCAACGAGAAGATTGTTCGTAACGTTGAAAGGGTATTTTGGTTAAGGTAAAAGCGAAAGTTTAACAAAAAGGTAAGGATAAGTTTTGGTGAATGAAATAGGTTCGATTTAACAAGAAAATTAAAGATAGGTAAAATTCAAAATAGTGGGTGGAATGGAATTCGAACTTAACGTCAAGAATGATTTGATGTGAGCACGGTCGAGGACTGTTCCAATTCGAGCAAGGAATATACGAGATCATGCAAAATTGATACGGGCACGCCCAAGGCCCCCAACTTGTTGCAAGCTGATGAGCTCGAATCATTGAAACCAAGTGTCGTGGAGCTCAAGTGCACCTTCATGCACTTCCAAATTGAGCTGGATTAGCTCATTTGAGCTCAATTTGAGCTCACTCGAGCTCGTTCAAGCTTTTTGAGCTGATCACATAATTTTTAATGCTTTAAAATAAATTAAACAGTTATTTTATTTATTTTTCTACAGCCCATTAATGTGTCCAAATATTTTATTTAGTGTCTAAATTAATTTGTCTATGCTTAAATTAAATTGTCACATTTTATGACATGCTTTAAAGTTGTTTTAAATCAAAAATTAAAGTGCAGATTTTTACATTAAAAATAGGGGCTACCGTATTTATTAGGTGAACTTACTAGTGTTTAATGTGTCTAAAGTGTCCATAAAAGTGTCCTAGAGAGTCTAGCCGAATTTAGACATGTTATTAATGGTGTTTAATGTGTCCATAAAAGTGTCCTAGAGTGTCTAGCTGAATTTAGACATGTTATAAATGCTTGTCTCATGGTTTATTGAGCTGAATTAAATACATGCTGCTTCTTTGTTTCCAGCCAAAATTAATGCTTGTCTAAAGCATGTTTGTTTCGTGAATTGCAGTAGCAATTAAGGAGTCTTTCACTCTCCCCCATGGCTGAATTAATGCTTGAACAAAGGCTTGGGACGACAGCAAATTAATGAGCTAATTGTTCAGCTTCCAAAGCCTCTTTTTGTGAACAACAAAAGCACATGTGCTGGAATTTTAATGAACCACGTTTAGAATGCATGGGACTTCAATGAGATGATGTTTATGCTTCCAACGTGGCCATTTATGTCTCTCAAATTTACATTAAAACAAGTTAAAATTAGCAGCATGCATGAGACCATATTTATGGAAGTGTGGGAACATGCTTTGGATGGAATTAAGGCTATTAAAGAAGCTTAATAAATTAGCAGCATTCATGGCTTTGGACGGCACAAAAGATGGCTGAATGCTTCATTTTTCAATGTGCTTTTTCGTGTTCAACAAAAGGCACCATTTAAGGTGCTAATTCCTTCATTCTAGACGTAAATTAATGTGCTGGTTGCTTTCTCCTAGGCGAGGTAAGTGTGCTTCAGCATTCAAGGAGTGCTTCGTGGAAAGTAAAGGACAAGGCCATAAAAGAGATGAACTTAATTTGCTGCTGGTATGTCTCTCCATGCGTGGGAAACAATTAAAAGATGGTATGGGAGTTTGGGAGTGCTTTTCACGTTCTCAAGACAACCTTGAACAATGCATGGCTGTTCGGTTTTCAAGGGTTCATCATTCAAAGCTCACTTGGCCGAATTTTCTTTGCAAGTTCATCAAGGACCATGTGATTCTCCCCCTCCACATTCAGCGGCATATGCAAGCATTTGAAGGGCCATATTCGGCCAACCTAGCCAAGCAAGTCAAAAAACTTTATTCTAGATTTCTCTAGCTTAATCTAGTCTAATTTTACTTAGTTTTTAAGGTATTTTGGATGACCATTTGGCTGGCACTTTAGTAGCCTATAAATACTTATTATTTTTCATTTTGTATGGTTGGTTAATTTTGAATGAAACATATATGAACTTTAGTTCATTGAGTGAGTTATCTCGTCTTCACTTTCATACGAGTTTCGATCCTAACTTATCAAGCTTGCTTGTGGCATCATTCGATTCTCTTCCATTTACCTTATACTATCGGTTCCTACTTTACTAAGTAACGGGTCTTTGGTCCACCAACGATATCCATCTTTCACCTTAAACACTATAGAAATCCAGGTGACACCATTGAGTGTTGAATCCTTTCTATTTAAGTTCTTTCTTCCATTTCCACCAAAATATCAAACTATCCTCTATCCTTTGTTTTTGTTGTTAAACCGAGCCATCAAATATCATTTCCTTACTTCACCTTTTCCGAACCTATCATTACCTCCATCTAAATCGTTTCCCTCATTCTTAAAACATTCATTCCTAACTTAATCCCATCTTCCACAGTAATTCATTTCAAGCTTCCGCCATCTCATCCATATTTCCCTGTTATTTCCCGAAAGGCTTATCTCATCCTCGTAGACGATTGGGCAACTCGCATACATTTCGACTCTCCTCGAGGTAGACTGTATCAAAAATGCCTTTGAAACCAGCTCGAGATAGCCATTAACGGATTCTACGCACCTTAACGCAAGCTAAGTTTAGCTTGAGTTCAGCTCCCTAAGCTCCGTCTAGCTCAAATCAGCTCACTTGAGCTTAATTCAGCTCGTTTGAGCTTGTTTCAATTTATTTCCAGCTTATTTATTTCATTAATTAAATAAATTAAGTGTTTAATTAATTTAGTCAATTTAATTACAGCTCATAATTACATGTCATCTTATTACATGATTTTATTATGTCCTAGTCAAAGCCGAATTTAATATGTCTTGTATTAAATTTGTCTTAAATTAATTAATGTGTTAGTTAGTGTGTCTAAATTATATTAATGCATGGTTCAGCTAAATTTTACTTGATTTAATTTGGTTCATTGTGTTTGTGATGTGAGCACGGTCGTGGATTGTCCTAAATCGAGCAAGGAATATATAAGGATGTGTGAATTGCCTTTGAAACCAGCTTGGATATACTTTTCAAATGTTTCGTGTGACATTGGCCAGCCGAATTTAGCTCACTTTCAGCTCACCGAGCTCTATCCAGCTCAAGTCAATTCACTTTAGCTCATTGAGCTCAGTTTTAATTGCCTCTAGCACATTTACTTTAATGTTTTAATAAATTAAGTATTTACATTAAATTAGTTAGTATTATTACAGCTCATAAGTTGTTTTAGGTTATTACATACCTTCAATATGTTTTCATGTCATAGCCGAATTTAATATGTCTTGTTAAGATAATATTAAATTTGTCTTAAGTTAATTAATATTTTATATAGTACGACTAAATTATATTATGCATGGTTCAGCTGAATTTTATTTGATTTAATGTTAGTTCATATGTTTTTGTAGGTTGGTCGAATACATGAATGTGTATTAAAGCAAGGTGCATGCAAGGTTGGGTTCAACGCTTGGGAGTATTCATGCATGGTTCTCTTTAATGGATGTTCAGTTGATTGTTGGCTTCCCCAAGCACCTATTCGGCCAAGAGGCACCAGCAAATTAAATTCCCCAAGCTGGCCGAATGTCTTCCCAAGGCAGCCATCAAGTTGTTCACATTTGGTGAAAATTCCATTCACACATAAAGACCATTTGGCTATGCCTTTCACACCATGAAGACCTTTCAAAACCGGATGTTCACACATCAAATGGCTGTTTAAAGACCATCTTTATTGCTCCTAATTATTCAGCCAAGAGGTGCCAATTCAATGAGCTCATAAAGACCCATGGCCGAACCAAGACAATGCATTGTACTCATCAAGCTTCCAAGTTCATGCAAGATGAATTCCTTAGTCAAGAAGCTGTCCATTGGAGCTCCCATTCAGCCGAATCTAGCCTTAGAGTTTAATGGTTTTATTCTAGATAATTCTAGCATATTATAGCCGAAATTGCTTAGCCATTAAGCTTATGAACTTGTCCATTCGACTACCTTAGCTAGTAGTATAAATAGTTAGTCATTTTCAATTGTAAAGGACTTTTTGTCAATTTATTAAATGAACTTTTGTTCTTGTGAGGTTCTCCTCTCATATTTCGTGTGAGTCTCGATTGACTTATCTAGCGTGCTAGTGGCGTCAACCCAAATGTTTTTCGAACTTATCACCAACCTTGGTGTGGCGTTCGTCCATCTAATTATACCTTCGGTTCCTACTTTGCTAAGTAACGTGTCGAGGTCTATCAACCTATTTCCATCCTTCACCTTAAGCCATATAAGTCCCGGGGTGATACTTACTATAGTATCGAATCGTTCTTGACGCTTAAGTTCCATTTCTGTATCCACCATCTGTCTTATCTATCTTTTTATTGTTAAACCGAACCTACTAAATTTATAACCTATCTTTTATTTTAAATCCCTTGTTAAGACTTCCGCTACCACATTCAAATTTAAAGCATTTTCGATAAATTGAACACTCTCCTCGTCGACGATCGGGTAAACAAATGAATAGACTCGACAACCTCGAGCTAGATCATATCATTTGGTATCAGAGCTTGCAAACGAGGAGTGCCGACGTACAAATTAATCCCGGAGTAGGTTCGTGAATTGAAAAAAAAGTTTCGAATTAAAAAAAAGGTTGTATTTTAATTTTCTTTGTAGTCAGCATATATTGTAGTTGGAGTTTAAAAAAAAGAAAAGAAATATAAAAAAATTTAAAAAAAAAAGAGAAAGTGTTGAAAATTTTGCTTACTTATCGAATCCAATTCCCGATCATCGAAGTTTCCATTTTACCATCACTTTCCCTCCCCTACGTCACACTAAACCAAAATTTTTCTTTTGTTTAGCCTACCTTACACCTATATGCTTATCCCTTGCAACTATTTTGAAACCGACTCCTAAAGCTGCAAATAGGTCTAACGAGACGAAAGACGAAATTACGAGAGCAAGAAAGAGCGGTAAAAGGCAAGAGTGTGTGAGCTTATTAGAGTGTATAAAAAAGCCTATTAAAAGAGTGAAACACGAGTGGAGTGAACATTCTTTATTTTCCTTTCGAGCGATTTGTGAGGTTTTTTTTGGTGAGGATCTATAATTCATGTCAAGAAGTCCTAAAAGAAACATGGCAGACAGAAACGAAAGGCAACTAGTTCGGAATGTGCTGGGCTTAAACTTGCAAGCCATGCTACGAGAAATAGAACGATTGTTAAATCGAAGATCGTGACCTATGGAAGATCGACTTAAATGCGTGGAAGGAAGAGCCCGATGTGAAAGGACTCCCGTAAGTCCATCAAGACGTCGAGGGAGGCAACAAGTCCAAAACGACCACTCATCCAGATCGAGTGAGCCCAAAATTGATCATGGTTCTAATGTAAGTGATTGAAAGAGAGGCCAATGAGATCGAGAATGGTTCGATAATGACCTTAAAAGCATCAAGTTGACAATTCCCCCGTTACAAGGCCGATCAGATCCCGAAGCCTATCTCGAGTAGGAGAAGAAGATTAAACTTGGGTTTGAATGTCACAATTATTTCGAGGCCAAGAAAGTTAAGTTGGCTACCATAGAATTTTTCAACTACGCAATGATTTGATGGGACCAACTCACAATGAGCCAGAGACGAAATGGCGAGCGTCTTATTAAGCACTTGGGCCGAGATGAAAGCCCTAATGCAACGAAGATTTTTCCCCTCCTACTATCACCGAGATTTGTATCAAAAACTCCAAAACCTCTCCCAAGGATCCAAAAGTGTGGAAGATTATTACAAGGAAATGGAAGTCTCCATGATTCGAGCGGACGTGCAAGAAGACCGCGACGCAACTATGGCTCAATTTTTGGCCGGATTAAACCGTGAAATAGCCAATGTGGTGGAGTTGCAACACTACGTGAAGATTATGGATATGGTTCATATGGCTATTAAAGTTGAGAAACAACTCAAGAAGAAAGGTTCTGCTCAAAGTTACCCCACTTCAAACGTGTCCAAATTGAGTCAAGGTGCGAATAAGACTCCTTCAGCAAGTCAAGCAAAAGAACCAGCGGTGCCGTTGAAGTCCACAAAGCCTTTTGGCCGAATCTAGCAAAGGTAAGTCCATTAAAAATGTTCAAACCTGATCCCGTGATATTAAGTGTTTTAAGTGTCAATGGAGAGGGCACATTGCGAGTCAATTCCCAAATCGTAATACAATGGTGATTCTTCCTAATGGTGAAATCGAATCGGAGGAGGAAGTAGAAAAGAACATAGATGATGTCGAAACCCCCTCTGATGATGAAGATGAGTTAGAATGTGCGATGGAAGGTGAGATGCTCATCGTAAAAAGAAGCCTTAGTACGCAAAGCTCCGTAAGTGAACCACAATGAGAAAACTTATTCCATACCCGTTGTCATGTCCAAGGAAAGGTTTGTAGAGTTGTTATCAATGGTAGAAGTTATACGAATGTTGCAAGTATGCTCATGGTGGAAAAACTTGTGTTACCGACTATCAAACACCCGAGCCCATACAAGCTGCAATAGCTCAATGAAGGTGTCGAATTAAAGGTGACCAAGCAAGCCTTAATTTCGTTTTCAATCAGAAAGTACCATGACGAGGTACTATGTGATGTAGTGCACATGCATGCGGGCCACTTACTGCTTGGAAGACCATGGCAGTTTGACCGAAGAGTCTCACACGAGAGATTCACCAACCAATACACCTGATGTGATCCGGCTCGGGATAGTTGAGTCGTTTCACATAGTTTGCCCTATCGTCGACAAGGAGGGAGTTCGAGTTGTCAAAAAAAGGGAAAAATTAAATTACGGTATGCAGAAGCTTAACAATTTGGTTTAAAGTGAATGGTAGGGTTATAAGGATGTAGTAGGTTTGATTTAAGAATAAAATAAAGGATAGAAATGTTGGATAAATGGTGGTGATGGAAATAGGAACTTAAGCATCAAGAACGGTTCGATACTATAGCGAGTATCGCCCTGGGACTATATGGATTAAGGTAAATGTTGGAAATAGAATGATGGACCTCGATCCATTGCTTAGCAAAGCAGGAACCGAAGGTATAATTAGAATGATGAATGCCACACCAAGGCTGGTGATAAGTTCAAAAAGAGTTTGGGTTGACGCCACTAGCACGCTAAATAAGTCAATCGAGACTCATACGAAATATGAAAAGAAGAACCTCACAAAAACAGAGTTTCATTAACAAATTCACAAAAAGTCCTTTTACAAATGAAATAAAAAACTATTTATAGCCTATCTAACTAGCTAGCTGAATAGACAAACTACAAAGCTTAATAGCTAAGGAAATTTAGCTAGAAGGAGCTAGAAAAGTCTAAAGTAAAACCATCAAAATACTAGAGCAAGATTCGGCTGAATGGAGCTCAAATGACAGCTTCTAGATTAAGCAATTCATCTTGCTTGAACTTGGAAAACTTGAATGGTGCAAGGCACCAGCTAGGTTCGACCAATGAGCATAAATTAGCTCATTCAATGTGCAACTTTTGGCTGAAAAGATGCCAGCATTTAAATTGGATTTGACTAGCTAAAGATGCGAGAACAAAGAGCTTAAGGAGTCTTTAAGTGTGAACAAGACCAGCCTATTGGTCATGGAGTGTGAACATCAAATGTGAATAGCTTGATGCTGCCTTGGGGAGAGAACCGGCCAAGCTTGAAACTTTAATGCTCTGGTGGCTCTTGGCTGAATAGGTGCCTAGGAAGCAAATGGTCAGCCACCATTAATTGTAGCTAGTCGAACAGGCATCTTCCCATTCTTGAACACAAACTGTACATGCATCTTTGCATTTACTCCCCTCCACATTCGGCTGCACCTATTAAACACATGAACCAACTTAAATTAAGTAACATTCAGCTGCACCTATTAAACACATGAAGCAACTAAAATTAAGTCACATTCAGCTGGACATAATTAAAACAGAATCTAGACACTTTAATTAAACACTAGACAAATTAAATAAAGACTAAACATGATGCGACCTTAGCTCGAAAAGTTACTACCGAATCCATTGAGCTGCCACGAGGGCCTATAACTCGGTCATGAGCTAAGAAGTTTTTAGATGCATTAGCAAGCTATGTGGATCGAGCTTAGGGAGAGCAAGTAGCTGAATTCAATAAGCATGCTTGGATCTGCCCAATAGGCGTCACTTGCAATTTATTTCAAGTTGAATTTGTTTTTTAATTAAACTCATCTTAGATCAATAAATGAGTTGCTAGACTTTATTTAACTCATCTTAGTTTAAATAATTGAGTTTTTGTTGAACTTTATTTAATATATGTTTCTCTTAATTAATCTAGTTAGTAGAATGATTTATTGATGCATAAGTTTTAAGTTATTTAATTATGCTTCTCTTAATTAATCTAGTTACTGGAATAATTTATTGATGCATAAGTTTTAAGTTTATTTATTTAAGTTAGCATTTAATGTGTTTTGTGTTTAATATGAGTTTAAATGTGATTAATGTGTTTGTTTTAATGTGTTTGTTTGCAAGTGTCTTTTCAGTTGGAAACCGTTACATTCAAGGGATGTTACAAATTGATTAAAGTGACTTTTCAAGTAGAAATCAATTACATACAAAGGGGACATTATACATCATTAAAAGCAGCTGTTATATCAATTAAAAGGAGAGCATTACACTTCCTTAAAATTGGCACAGCCTTTTCTTGTTCCATAACCAATTGTTGTTAAATGGTCACTCCATGAGCTTAAATTCCACTAAAAGCTGCTGGTGTCCATTCGGCTGGCCAAGGGAGACTTCAAAAGTTTTTCTTAAACACTTTGGATGCTTAAGTATGAAACCTAAACCATTCAAGTGAACTGAATCAGCTGAATTAAAGAATTAAATCATATTGAAAGAAGGAATTACTTAGGCCTAAAATTTCAAAAGTTTGTAAACTTTATTTCAACTAATTATTAGCTCATTAAGCTGAACAAAAGTGACCATTTGGTTAGGCCTTTCATAACACTATAAATAGTTGTATTCAGCTTATTGTAGGGGACTTTTTGCTGAATTTATGCTAAATTTAATATTTGTGAGTTATCCAATTCTCTTTGTTCTTTTGGAACTGATCTGACTTATCAAGCATAACTTATGGCATCTATCCTTTCCATTGTTAGCCGAGCTTATCACTTTTGAGTGTGGCGTTCGTATACCTTTGGTTCCTATCACTAATTGATAGTGGGTCAAGATTTATCCTTTGCTATTTTTTTCCTAAACCGTAAATCACCAAAGGACCATTTGAGATTCAGGTCAACAATCCAATATTGTTTGTTCTTTTTCGACCTTAGTCAAATTATTCATTATCTTTGTTTAACCTTACCTTATTTTAAACCCATTTCTTTCATTCATCGGCCTTTTCTTTATTTAAAACTTAGTTCATTTCAAAACGAATCATTTCTACTCAAATTCATGATTGGACATCAAACGACTCGAATCATTCACGAAATGAGTTCGTATCATTTGGTATCAGAGCTAGCGAATTTGGAGTAAGAATCGATGTTCTCGGCATTACGGTATTTAGTTTCAATTAAAAATTCAAAAAAAATTTTAGCCTCCATTCAAATTCAAAGAGAGAATATCAAGTTTTACAAGTAGAAAAAAAATCGTGAAAAAAAATTCGTGAAAAAAAAAAGAAAGAAAATTGTTTAAGTTTCTTTTTCATTGTCGAGTTTTCTGAAAATTCTGCTTGCTGTCCGGAAACACCCAATCAACATCCTACCATTCGGCCACACTCAATCTTATTCATTTCTTATTTCAAGCCTACCTTTGTCCTACAATATTCCTTACCAAAATCGAACATCAAACTTGCAAGCCAACCCACAATAATTGCTTTTTAAGTTTAAACAGTTCCTTAAGAACTTAGAGAGGAGGAGTGAGCGGAAAAAGGCAAAATAGTAGTGAGTCTATCCGAGAGTATAAAAGCCAAGTGTGTGTGATTTTCTTTTTGAGTGGATCGTGAGGTTCTTTGTTGTGAGTTCTTAAAAAAAATGTCACGAAGCCTAGGAAGAAATCAAAATGTGGAAGGCAGGTTCCGTCCTGTAAGAAACGTTGGAGGAGGTGTGCCAGATCTTACCCTTCAAGCACATATGCGAGAGATGGAACGATTATTTGATCGAAAACTCGAACCAATCAAAGATCAATTATTTTGAGTCGAGACACGAGAACAATGTGAGACAACTCTGGAAGGTGCAAGACGAGAGCGAGGACATCCAATCCAAGATCCTTCTGAAGCAAGTGAGCAAGAAAGTGATATTCATTTGCCCAAAGTGTATGACAACGAGGCCACCAACGACATTGGGGTCATAGAGATCGTGACCATCTAGATGACAACCTTCAGAATATCAAGATGACAATTCCACCATTCCAAGGTAAGAATGACCTCAAAGCTTATTTGTAGTGGGAAAAGAAGATCGAGCTTGTTTTTGAATGCCACAACTATTTAGAGAGTAAAAAGGTAAAGCTCGCGGTAATTGAGTTTTCAGATTATGCCATAGTGTGGTGGGACTAGCTTGTAACGAGTCGAAGACGAAATGGTGAAAGACCCATCTCTACTTGGGGAGAAATGAAATCAATCATGCAAAAAATAATTATTATATCGTACTACCATCGGGATCTTTATCAACGACTTCAAAACCTTACTCAAGGTAATAGAAGCATTGAAGATTATTATAAAGAGATGGAGATAGCAATGATCCGAGCTGATATCGAGGAGGATCGAGAGGCCACAATGGCCAGGTTCCTTGCAGGTTTAAACCATGACATCACCAACATAGTTGAACTACAACACTATGTTGAAGTGATGGACATGGTCCACATGGCGATTAAGGTTGAAAAACAACTTAAGCGATAAGGAGTTCACAAACCCCCTGTTCGAACAAAGGAGCCGATTATAGCAGCTAAATCAAATCATCCCATTGGTGAGTCTAGTCGCAATAAAAATGAGCAAGTGCCAAATCATACGTGAGACATAAAATGTTCCAAGTGTCAAGGCCGAGGGCACATAGCAAGCCAGTATCCTAATCGACGTATTATGGTAATAAGGGTCGACGGTGAAATTGAATCCGAGGAGGAGGATGAAAATGAGCCTGAAGTACCATCCAATGATGAAGAAGAAGAACTAGAGTTACCTGTTGAAGGAGAAATTCTTGTGGTGAAGTGAATCCTTAGCGTCCAAAGTGATGAAATTGATCAACAAAGGGAGACTAGTTTCCACACCTGATGCCACATCCAAGGCAAGGTATGTAGTATGATTATTGATGGTGGAAGTTGTACTAATGTAGCTGGCAACTTGCTGGTGGAAAAGCTCTGTTTGGCCACAACCAAACACCCAACTTCATATAAATTGCAATGGTTGAATGATGGAGGTGAGCTTAAAGTAACGAAGCAAGCTTTGGTAGCATTTTCCATTGGGAAGTACCAAGATGAAGTGGTGTGCGATGTAGTTCCCATCCACGCGAGATATCTACTTTTGGGGTGTCCATGGTAATTTGATAGGCGCGTGATCCACGACGAATATACAAATTGATACACATTCAAGCATCGAGGCAAAAATGTAACTTAGCCCTATTGACTCCAAAACAAGTATACTAAGATCAATTGAAATTGAAAGAAAGGAAAGAAAAAGTACAAGAAAAAAATATTGAAAAAGAGAAAGAAAGAAAATTGAAAAAAAAAGGAAAAAGTGAGGGAGAAAAGGTAAAAATACGGGAGGAACATGAAAATTAAAAAGAAAATAAGAGTGGAAAAATGAACGTATTGACGAGGGAAAAAGAAATTCAAAAGTCCTTATTGATGCGCCAACCCGTGTTTGTACTTTTGTACAAGGAGCGCTTATTTGATGCTAACGAACTTGATAACTCTTTACCTTTATCTGTTGTTTCATTGCTCCAGGAATTTGAAAATGTTTTCCCGGAAGAAGTGCCTAGTAAGCTGCCTCCTATCCGAGGTATTGAACATCAAATCAATTTCATTCTAGGGGCTACAATTTTGAATCAACCAGCTTATCGAAGCAACCCTAAAGAAACTAAGGAGTTACAATGACAAGTAGTTGATTAATGGAGAAAGGATACATACAGGAAAGTTTGAGTCCATGTGCGGTGCCCGTTCTATTGATGCCTAAAAAGATGGTTCATGGGGGACGTGTGTAGATTGTCGAGCTATCAACAAGATTACCGTCAAATACCGTCACCCCATTCCTAGACTTGATGATATGTTGGATGAGCTTAGTGGTGCAAAATTGTTCTCTAAGATCGATCTAAAAAACGGCTATCATCAATTTTGCATGCGGGAGGGGGAAGAGTGGAATACATTGTTCAAGACCAAATACGGTTTGTATGAGTTGCTATTGATGTCATTCGGCCTCACGAATGGCCCGAGTACTTTCATGAGGTTGATAAATCACGTTTTGAGGTCTTTCATTGGTCATTTTTTTGTAGTTTATTTTGACGATATTTTAATTTATAGCAAATCCTTATCTGATCATCTTGAACATTTACGTGCCGTTGTAGAAGTTTTATGCAAGGAAGTTTTATATGCAAACCTTAAGAAATGTAAGTTTTGTACTAACAAAGTTGTTTTTCTAGGTTTTGTTGTAAGTGAGGGTGGTCTCGATGTGGATCAAGATAAAATCAAAGCAATACAAGGATGCTTCCAACCAATATCAGCCAAGTTAGAAGCTTTCATGGCCTTGCAAGCTTCTATAGGAGATTCGTATCGAACTTTAGCACACTTGCTGCCCCATTGACTAGTATTATCAAAAAGAATTCCCCTTTTCTTTGGTCTGATGAACAAGAATCTGCTTTTGTTAAAATCAAAGACTGTTTAACTAATGCTCCACTTTTATGTTTTCTGAATTTTAACAAAATTTTTGAGGTGGAATGTGATGCATTTGGTATAGGAATAGGTGCGGTTTTAATGCAAGGTGGGCGACCGGTGGCTTATTTCAGCGAGAAACTTAATGGAGCTACGCTCAACTACCCCACCTATGACAAGGAAATGTAAGCGTTGATACGTGCATTAGAAACATGGCAGCATTACCTTTGGCCTAAAGAGTTCGTTATACACACGGACCATGAGACTTTGAAGCATTTGAGAGGGCAAACTAAGCTCAACAAACGTCACACAAAATGGGTCGAGTTCTTAGAATCCTTTCCATATGTGATTAAATATAAGGAAGTAAGGAAAATATCGTTACGGATGCTTTATCGCGAAGGTATGCTCTTTTAAATTATTTGGATTTTAAATTACTTGGTTTTGCTTATTTAAAGGAATTATATGCTGATGGTTCTGATTTTGGAGAAATTTACAAGTTATGTGTTCAAGGTGCATATGATAGGTATTATCGGCAAGATGGATTCCTATTTTGAGAAAATAAGTTGTGCATACCCCAAGGATAAACTAGAAACATGCTGGTTCATGAAGCATATAGTGGGGGTTTAATAGGACATTTCAGCATTTCCAATGATACGAACTCGTATCTGAATTGGGAACGAGTCGTAATGTTGCTCGATCATAAATTAGGTAGCTCTCGTTTTAATTTTAACAAAAGGGGAATTTTAGGAATTAAGTTAAATGGCAATGATTTAAATGCAAAGATAGTAGATGGATAAATTGATGGTTGGCTGAAACAAGAAAGAACCCTTAATGGCAAATTAAGGACCTGAGTCTTATACGATTCAAGGTGAATGGATGAGAAGTTGGATAGGACCGTGACCCACTATCTAGCAAGATAGGAAATAGCAGTATAAGATTTGAACGCCACACCCAAGTTAGTGATAAGTTCGAAACAAAGTCAGATTGACGCCACTAGTTGCTAGATAAGTCAATTTGAACCTTGAAGAATAACAAGAGTGAATAACTCAAAAATATGATATAGTTTCATTCAGCAGCAAAAAATTCCAAAATAAGTAACTATGGAGCTATTTATAAGCTTATTAGGGTCCAGTCGAATAGTCCTCTATGATTACAATTAATGATTGACTTTTGAATAAATGATCAGCTTGGAAAATTCATGGAATCATTTTAATGGTGGAGTGTCCATTGAGCTGACCGAACAACCACTTAGTTTTCAACTGAAAATTCATGAAACATTTAAATGTTTGAATGGCCTTTGAGCTAACCAAACAGCCTTCAATGGTGGCCATTGATGTGCACAAGGAGCCTTGTCTATTGGTGTGCACGAAGGGACTTGAGCTGGACAAAGTTTGATTCAGCTTATTGCATTGAAAGCTGGAATTAAATCCTCCTTGAAGGTGCCGAACTCATGCATTCCTATTGAATGAAAAAGAAGGCACTCAATGGGACATGGTGTGAACAATCAGCAATGAAAGGCCCTTGTGTGTGAACAGCCATAACTGAATGATCATTAGAGTTTTTGGCTGTATAATTAACAAAATCTTCATCAAATGCTTCCCTCCTTGCCGAATGGTCACCTAGAAAATTGGAGAGTCCTTCTTCAAATTCATGCATGGCTGAATGCATGTTTTTCATTAATTGTGTTCAATGCATCGACTGGTACATGCACCTCTAATAGCCGCTTTAATCAACCTATTAAGACACATTAAAAATTCGGTTAATGTATCATAAAACACTATTAACACTCCTAATAAATATGTAATAGACTTAGGACAAAATCTGCTCTAATTTGGACATATTTAATGACTGAATGTAATGAACCAAGACAAATTAAATATGCAGCATATTGATATAAATTATTATGTAATAACTTAAACAAAGTAAATGACACAAAATTATTTAGACAACTAATTAAGCTGTAGTAATTTAAATTAAATAAATAATGCATGATTAAAGTGTTTAATGAGCTAGCAACCAAACTAGCTCGCTGAATCAAATTCGGCCTCAAATAAATTGTAGGTGTTCGGCACATCCATGAATTCCTTTCTATCTTCATTCCAAGTTCGTTCCACCAAAGCTGAAATAGCATTTTTAAATTGCTTGGCATGGGCACGCGTAATCGATCCACTAGGCAGCTTGATGGCGTCTTGGTTGACTTCCATCGTAGGCATCGTAGGCGAGCTCGTATCATCCCCCCTCTTCAAAACGATTTGTCCTCAAATCGTCACCTGTATTGAAAGGAGAAAAATTAGAAACATTAAAACTCGCGCTAACATTGTACTCTCTAAGTAAGTCCAATTTGTAGGAATTTTTATTTATCCGTTCAAGGACTTAAAATGGGCCGTCTCCTCTTGGAAGAAGTTTGGACCGCCTTTGCCTGGGGAACCTTTCCTTGCGCATGTGAACCCAAACCCAGTCCCCCCGGTTCAAAAACAACGCATCTTCGACCTTTGTTAGGCCATTGCTCGTACTCCTTGGTCTTCACTTCGATATAGTCCCTAACCTTTTGGTGTAACTGTTTAACATATTCGGCCTTGCACTTCCCGTCTACATTCACAAGTTGGTTAGAAGACAAAGGCATTAGATCAAGCGATGTTAAAGGATTAAAGCCATAGACTATTTCAAATGGAGAATATTTAGTGGTAGAATGAATAGAATGATTATATGCAATCTCCACGTGTGGTAAATAGTCTTCCCACACCTTTAAGTTTTTCCGAATAATTGCTCAAAGCAACGTAGAAAGAATCCGATTGATGACTTAGGTTTGGCCATCCATTTGAGGGTGGTAAGTTGTGGAGAACAATAGCTTGGTTCCCAAATGCCCTCACAACGTCCTCCAGAAATGGCTAAGGAATTTTGCATCGCGGTCGAACACGATAGTCCTTGGCATGCCATGCAACCTAACCACTTCTTTGGAAAACAAGTTAGCAACATTTACAGCATCATCGGGTAATGGGCCATCTTAGTAATATATCCACAACAACAAAAATAGAGTCTCGGCCATTTTTAATTCTTGGTAAGCCTAGTATGAAGTCCATAGATATATCAGTCCTAGGAGTTTCAGGTATAGGTAAGGGTTTATACAAACCATGGGGCTTAATTCGAGACTTAGCCCTTTTACATGCTAAGCATCACCCACAAAATCATTCAACGTCTCTCCGCATCTTGGGCCAATAGAAGTTCTCTTGGAGTGTGGCTAAGGTCTTGGCTATGTCGAAATGTCCCATTAACCCGCCACTATGCGTCTCGTCGAGCAACACTTCTCGTACGGATTCTTGCGGCACGTAAAGTTTTCCTTCTCAGAATAAATACCCGTAATGGCGATAGTACTTTTTAGAAGCTCCTTTGTCACACAACCTTATTTCCCTTATTTCTGAACGAGCCTATTTTATTTAACGCATAACTTTCTTTTGAACCATTAGCAACCATTACTTGGCCTTTAAACAACCCAAACTTCAAACAACTCCGAATACAATGATACTTCATTGATTTAACGATCAGGCACAACTACGACCTGGATTACTTCCGCAACTCAGATCGTATCAGGATGCTCTCATCTTTAATTGATCATCGTAAACTTGCTTCGGTGTGAGACGGGCTGCAACACCCGAAACCCAGTCTAGACGTTACGACCGAATCTGACATGTCACATTGAAGTGTTTTTTGAAATTAGGCTTGTTGAGAGAAAACCATTTTTAAACGATTACCATGTTTTTTACTGTTGGTTTCTTAGCTTAAAAGCCCACGGAAGCTACTCTAATTAATGACATTTTTTCAGGTTGAAAATGTGTGTTTGTCTTTTAAAACAGTTATTATTTTTGAAAACTTATTTTTATCAGTTTGGAAGTTTCAAAATAAGAAATTAAACCCAATTAAAAGAAATTAAAATCACCAGAAGCCTTATTACATAAACATCAACCCAATATAAAAATTTAAATAACTAGGTCTAAAATAAAATAGTAGCGAACGTGTGGCCACCTTCGAGTCCCTCACGCTCCAAATCATTTAAGGCTGGGGATTACCTATGCAGTTAAAAGAAAAGGGTGAGTTACGAGAACTCAGTGTGTAATCCACTATAATGCAGTAATAGCCTGGGCCTAAGCCCTATTCAGTAATAGTGTAGTATGGGCCTTACCCCATTACAGTAATCAATGTGGCCTCGGCATAATACAGAATCAATATGGTGAACATATGTAACCCACTCCAATCCAACCAACACACCACTCGTACCAACCAACACACCATGTGGGGATAAAATCGACCCACCCAACCAGCACACCAATATTGCACCATAGTCGCCAAGACAATAATGCAAAGCAGAGTGCAAGAATAATAATACAAAGAGAGTCGCGATGAATGATATATGTGGCAGAGCCACTAGTACAGTATACTTCCTCCATAATAGTACCCCAACCCCATGCAGTATGTCATGTCATAAATCATACGTATATGCAGAATGTCATACTCAGTAGCAATCATATACAAATCATGAACACATTAGTCAACTTACTACTTAGGGGTATTCCAGTCATTTTACTCTTTAGGGTTATTTTAGTCATTTTACTCCTTAGGGGTATTTTAGTCAGATAACAACCTTCCCGAAGGTCTATAGTCGTTTCGCGCAACACAGATAACATATATGGTCAAAACGGTGTAAATGGGCCCAAAGCCGAATATTCAGCCCCAGTAGGCCCACACACTCGTGTGGCCCATTTTACCCAAATTCAGTAACGGCTATGTGAATGATATAGCCCAGTCTAGTATTTTCCACTTATCGTTGAATTATTCCGTGCGGAGCCCACAAGCCCATTGAGCCCACACGACCCATTTTAGCCAAACGAGGCCCATAACGGCCCAAGAGCATGACGGCGCTTGTGGTGGCCTCTACAGTCTATCGCCCAACATTGTGGGATCAATTTACCACACGAGCGATTGTGCATTGTGAGGCCTAAAATGCTGAAGTTTTGGCTTTTCGGCTTTTTGGCTTTTGCTGACTCAAAGAAGCGATAGTGTGATTACACACCTGTTTAACGAGACGCGCGAAGAATCCCATGTGTACCGAACCTACACTCAACAAGACCTTCAGTTAATTAACTGACGATTCAAGTTAACCACTTCTTAACTTTTAGCCCAAAAATTACCACCTTACCTTGATTGAATGAGGGTGGCTTAATCCTCTAAGACCGCTAACCCAAAATTAATCACATGCCTTGTCAAGAATCTGAATTATAAACAGATCTTGCTAGATAGGATCAACTACTATCTCATCAACATAAATACAACATTCGGCTTAACCCCAGAAAATGAGGTAGCATATAACCTTAATTGAATACTTGAAGAAAAAGGTTGTGGTTGCTTCAAAACCACTTGTACACCACTACTCCTTGAGGAAACTTTAGAAATAAGGAAGGAATCATAAATCGGTACCCAAAAATAGAAGGAAAACATTCAGCGTAGATGAATGAAAGGAACATAACTTAAACCCTTACCGATTGTCAGGAATCTTATGAAGACCGAAATAGCAAAGAAATAAAAGAACAAAAGAGTACTCGGCCAATCCCTCATGTGATTCAGTCTGGGTTAATCGAGTCGTTTCATGTATTTGCCTGATCATCGACGAGGAGAATGTTCGGGGCATTGAAAATGCAAGTTTGGTTAAGATATGCGTAAGCTAACAATGTGGTTTACAAAAGAATGGTAGGTTTAGAAAGATGTAATAGGCTCGGTTTAACAAAAATAACAAAGATAGGTAATTTGGAATAATTGATGGGGATGGATTACGAACTTAACGAAAGAAAGATTCAAAACTATATTGTAGTGTCACCCCGAGACTTATCTGGCTTAAAGGGAAGGATGGAAATAGTTGACGGACCACGACCCGTTACTTAGCGAAGTAAGAACCGAAGGTATAATTGAATGGATGAACGCTACACCAGGTTGGTGATAAGTTCGGAAGGAGTTCAGTTGATGCCACTAGCACAATAGATAAGCCAATTCGAGAATCACACGAAATATTAGAGGGAGAGCCTCAAAAGAACAAAAGTTCATAAAATTTGATCAAAGTTTAAATATTCAAAAGTCCCTTTCAAAATGGCTGGTTACACATATTTATAAGGATAGAAAAGCTAGCTGAAAGGTCACATCTTAATGTGCTAATTAAAACTGAAATTAAACTCAAGACTCTTGATATTCTTGAAAGAATTTACTCCATGCTTGAATTCCCTTTAATTTATCTTGAATGATCATTATTGAATGCTTAAAATATCTCTTGAGTTGTCCCTTGGCTAGCCAAAAAGACACCAGCAACTGAATGGTGTTTTGAATGCTTGTTTTCATCTTTAAATGGGCAAAAACTGCTGGTAGGTGAAAGGGTGTTGTTGCTAAATTTAAGAGGAGTTAAAACGCTCCTTAAAACTCCTTAATTGATGTATTAAACATCCCTTGTGATGCGATCCTGGTCGCATCATGGTTCGACTCCATCCAATGCCATCGAGAGTGGCCTCAGTTTGAGGGGCCAAAGTGCAAAATGAAGCTGATTCCAGTTCTTTGAACCAAACCAACTAAATTCATCTCTTTATTTAATTTTCAGCTTTTCATTTAGTTTGCATTTTAAATACTTGCATTTAAGCATCTTAGTTCAATAAATGGTTGCTGGTCATCAATTCAACTCAACTTAGTTTAATTAATTGAGTTCTTTTAATAAATTTAATTTAATAATTGTTTCTTTAATTAATCTAGCTACTAGGTTAATTTACTGATGCATGAGTTATGTTCATTTAATGACGCTTTATTTAATTAAGCTAGTTGCTGGAATAAATGATGTTTAAGTATTAGTTTATTTAATTAAGCTAGTTGTTGGAATAAATGATGTTTAAGTGTTAGTTTATTTAATTAAGCTAGTTGTTGGAATAAATGATGTTTAAGTGTTAGTTTATTTAATTAACTAGTTGCTGCATTAATTGAAGTCTTAACTTTTAGTTCATTTAATAAAGTCAAGTGTTTAATGTGTTTAAGTTAAAGTAGTGTTTAATAAGTGTTCAAATGTGATTAAATTGTTTGTTTAATGTGTTTGAATGTAGGAAACTTTTCAAGTGAAAACTGTTACACTAAAGGGGACGTTACAAAGAGTTAATGTGACTTTTCAAGTGAAAACGGTTACACACATGGAGAAGTATTATATAACATTAAAGAGAGTTGTTATCATCATTGATGGAAGCATTACATCTCCATTAATTTTGGCAGCAACCTATTCATCTTCCATAACCATTTGAGGCTTAAAAGATCACACAAGAGTTACAACTTCTCATTAAGTTGCTGGTGACCATTTGGCTGCTAAGAAAGCATGAAACTAAACATTTAAACTCATTGAAATTAGCTCATTAGGAGTCATAAAGTTGCTGGAGGAATTCAAGAGTCTTTACCTATTAATTAGATTTTATTTCAGCCATTTAAATGCATAATAAAGGCGAATTCATATGACTCTTCAGCTAACCACTTGTAAACACTATATATACTTTGTATTAGCTTGTAATTGGGAACTTTTTTGATGCTTGAATATATTTTATGAACTTTGTTCATCGAGTGAGATTTTCTCCTCTCTATCTTTTGTACGAGTTTTGATTCCGACTTATCAAGCATTGCTTGTGGCGTCAGTCGTTTCTCTTCCATTCAATTATACCATTGGTTCCTACTTTGGTAAGTAACAGGTCTTTGGTCCATCTTTGATTCCATCTTCCACCTGAAACTATTATAGAAACCGAGGTGACACTAATATAGTGTTGAATCGTTTCTTTGTTTAAGTTCTTTAATCCATTTCCACAAAAATATCACTGATCTTTTATCCATCTTCCTTCATCTTAAAACCGAACCTATCATCTAAACTGTCCCCATCATTTCTCAAACCTCCATTTCTAGCTTAATCCATTTCTTAAAACAAATTCACTTAGAAGCTTCCGCAACTCTTCCAAATTTTCCTATAATTTCTTGAAAGGCTTGTTCCCTCTTCGTAGACGATCGGGCAACTCAAATACGTTTCGACTTATCCCGAAACGAATCGTATCATTTGGTATCAGAGCTAGAAAACGAGGGGCACTGATGTTGGTATTCAATCCGAAGTAGGTACGTAATTTCAAAAAAGTTTCAAAAAAAAATCAGTTGTTATCTCAAAGTTTTATTGGTGTTATTTCCGTGCATTTGAAAAAAAAAAGGAAAAAAAATTCGAAAAAAAAGGAGTGCAGTTCTTGAAGTTTATGCAAGTTTTGGATCCCATCTCTTCTATCCTGTTTCCTGATCATCGAAATTGTTTTCTACCGCCCAATCTCGAAATTTTCCGTTACCATCGTTGGTACTTATCCTTCTACCCCGATTTGCTTTTTTTTTTTGTTTAGCCTACTCGATACCAAATTTTTCTTTGTTTAGCCTCCCATATTCCCGACATCAATTCCGTTGTTAACCCATTTTGAAACTGACCCTCAAGCTGCACATAAGTCTTCGAAATGAAGTACGAATTTGCGAGAGCGAGAGAGAGCGATAAAAGGCACGAGTGTATTCATTAGAGAAAAAGCCATCGTACGAGTTAAACACGAGTGTGAGTGATTCTTTTCTTTGTGAGTGACTTGTGAGCCTTGTGGTGAGGTTTATAAATTTTTCTTCTTTCTATTTCAATCAAATATCTTTTGCATTACTAACATCATGAATCAAGAAGCATTGTCAGATTCCGATTATCAATACTTGTTGAACGGAATGTGAAAAGTCATGAATGCTAAGTTTGACAAGTTACATTAGCAGTTGGAACAAATCGAGGAACGAGACCAACAAGAATGACTTTCTTCAAATCGAAGGTCGAAGTCAAGGTCGTCTCGAAGACACGCTTTCGAAGATCGTTCAAAAAGAGATTTCGATCGAGATTATGGTTCATATAGAAGTTCAAGACAGTATGAATCAAACCACACATTTGAGACCTTTCAAGATTACCATCGTGAAGGTATGATTTCTTCTTCAAAAGCTTCAGCATATTCTTCTACGGAGCAACCTTTACGAAGGAGTGAACGTGGTTCATATGTGTCGAAGAATTCATACACAAAAGATCATTCTCGAAGTAGTTCAAATCGTGATTCTTATTCGATGAAGGATTCAAGGCGAAGCAAAGCAAAGTTCGAAGCCTACTTTGGTGACGAACAAGAAAAAAGTACGAGTTATTCTTCTTATGAATCAAAGATGTCGAGCACGAAAGATTTTTCACGAAGCATCGATCGTGACATCTATGAAAATATTTCTTCAATCCTTGAGTCAAATCCATCTCTTTTCAATTCTTTTGAATCATCCCCTTATTGTAATAAAAAAGAACTTGAAAAAGAGTTTGAGAGAAAAGAAAATACAAATAGGAAAATGGAAATAAAAAGAAAAGAGAGAAAAGAGGCAAGTAAGAGAAAAAATGAATGAGTTTTGAGAGAGCTTGAAAAAGCCATTGAGAAGGTTTTTAAAAAAGAGAAGGAATAAAAAGAAGTTGAAAGAGAAATTGAAAAGAAATTTGAAAAAGAATTTGAGAGTGAAGAAAAAGAGCTTGAAAAGGAGAATGGAGAAAGGAAAATTGAAAAGAAACTTGAAAGTGAAAAAGAGTGTGAAAAGGAGACAAAAGAACAAGATGAGCGAGAAAAAGAGAGTGATTTTTCAACTAACCCATTTGAAGTTTTTTCGTACTCTATTTCTTCATTTCAGATTCTCGATGTATCGGGCAAAGATCTTTAACTTCAATACCTCCCGGAAGAACGACGTTTTCAAATGATCGAAAAAGGTAAGGTTGAAAGTGAAATTGAACCGCCTACGCCGGAAGGTAAGGAAGGTAAGTGTTTTGATGAGATTCAATCTCCACCGAATCTTTCTACTGTTTGTGATTATGTGGATAATTTTGTCATTTTCCATCCTTTGATTTGCTATGATGATTTAAAAGATGGTAAGACGGGTTTACCCCATAATAATCATTGTAAAGCAAAGTGTGAAGGTGGAGTAACATCTATTCGACAAGTGCAAGACTCAAGTAAGTACGACGATGAATTTTCTCTTAATCTCAACTTGTTTGATTGTGGTTATTACGAAATTCATTCATTGTCTAATACGAAAACTTTGAGTTTTTAAACCGGGACTATGTTTTGTATCATTTGGTATGCCTTGTTGGAAAATCAAGCAACAACAATTGTGCTTGAAGAATCTCAATCATTTTGATACTTGGTTTTTGATTAAGGTTACGAAATTTGCCCATTTTGTGTTCAATTTTTATTCACTCCTTAAACAAATTCTATGGTTGCACTTGAAATTCACATTCCATTTGAAAAGTACTGAATCAAACGCGAAGCTTCGACTGCACTATCTTTCCAAAGAGAGAAGGTTTGTATTGCTCGATAAAGGTAAGACTGATCTTTGTCTTTCTGAGTATAAAGGTAAGTCTTCTGAAACTGTTGATGCGTTTTTGCTCTTTTCAGATTGTGATAAGCTTTGCGTTGCTGATTATGTTTTTGCCAAACATTTAGATCATGTTATGATTAATCATTCTACTTGCCCTGTTTGCGATTTAACCATTTCAATGAATGATGATAGGATTCTTGAGTTTGATAATTTTGATAATTTCCATGTAAAAGAGTCCATATTGCATTCCATGTGTGATCCATTTGAAAAATTTGAAATGCTCTTGATTTCTTTGAATGTTGATAGAACACATGCTATTGATTTTCATCATTTAGATCATGAAGTGTTTGATTGTTTCATTCTGATAATTGGTGATCTATCTGATTTGTTCATTGACAAAAAGAATCTTGTGTTTGATAAATTTTATTCATGTGCGAGTAATTCAATGCATCGTTCAAAGTAAGATGAGATTGTTCTATCTCAAGTGTCATTTGCACTTTCTCACCTATTTGTTTGTGATGAATATATCTATCATTTGATGTGTTACTTGCATGGTGATTTTGATTTATGGTATCCATTTGAATCTTATGCATGCCATGAAGATTATTCACTTCAGATTCAAATGTTTGATAAGGCATTGTTCATTTTATACGAAAGTTTGATGCTGCCCGATTACATGCAATTTCTTTGTTTGATGTTTACATTTCGTTTGCAAGTTTGTTTGACACAACTCTTGCTAACTCTTGGATATATCTTTCAAGTGTTACGATTATCATTCGTCTCGTTTGATCGAGGAAAGTCGAGTGGCAAGAATTTTGTCCGAGAGAACCATCAAATCGATTCGAAGACGAATCGCTTTCAAGAGGGGGGTATGATGCGATCCTGGTTGCATCATGGTTTGACTCCATTCGATGCCATCGAGAGTGGCCTAAGTTTGAGGGGCCAAAGTGCAAAATGAAGCTGGTTCCAGCTCTTTGAACCAAACAAACTAAATTCAACTCTTTATTTAATTTTCAGCTTTTCATTTAGTTTGTATTTTAAATACTTACATTTAAGCATCTTAATTCAATAAATGGTTGCTGGTCATTAATTCAACTCAACTTAGTTTAATTAATTGAGTTCTTTTAATGAATTTAATTTAATAGTTATTTTTTTAATTAATCTAGCTACTAGGTTAATTTATTGATGCATGAGTTAAGTTCATTGAATGATGGTTTATTTAATTAAGCTCGTTGCCGGAGTAAATGATGTTTAAGTGTTAGTTTATTTAATTAAGCTAGTTGTTGGAATAAATGATGTTTAAGTGTTAGTTTATTTAATTAACTAGTTGCTGCACTAATTGAAGTCTTAACTTTTAGTTCATTTAATAAAGTCAAGAGTTTAATGTGTTTTAGTTAAAGTAGTGTTTAATAAGTGTTTAAATGTGATTAAATTGTTTGTTTAATGTGTTTGGATGTAGGAAACTTTTCAAGTGAAAACCGTTACACTCAAAGGATGTTACAAAGAGTTAATGTGACTTTTCAAGTGAAAACGGTTACACACATGGAGAAGCATTATTTAACATTAAAGAGAGTTGTTATCATCATTGATGGAAGCATTACATCTCCATTAATTTTGGCAGCAACCTATTCATCTTCCATAACCATTTGAGGCTTAAAATATCACACAAGAGTTACAACTTCTCATTAAGTTGCTGGTGACCTTTCTGCTGCTAAGAAAGCATGAAACTAAAAATTTAAACTCATTGAAATCAGCTCATTAGGAGTCATAAAGTTGCTGGAGGAATCAAGAGTCTTTACCTATTAATTAGATTTTATTTCAGCCATTTAAATGCAGAATAAAGGTGAATTCATATGACTTTTCAGCTAACCACTTGTAAACACTATATATACTTTGTATTAGCTTGTAATTGGGAACTTTTTTGATGCTTGAATATATTTTATGAACTTTGTTCATCGAGTGAGATTTTCTCCTCTCTATCTTTTGTACGAGTTTTGATTCCGACTTATCAAGCATTACCTGTGGCGTCAGTCGTTTCTCTTCCATTCAATTATACCATTGGTTCCTACTTTGGTAAGTAACAGGTCTTTGGTCCATCTTTGATTCCATCTTCCACCTGAAACTGTTATAGAAACCGGGGTGACACTAATATAGTGTTGAATCGTTTCTTTGTTTAAGTTCTTTAATCCATTTTGACAAAAATATCACCTATCTTTTATCCATCTTCCTTCATCTTAAAACCGAACCTATCATCTAAACTGTCCCCATCATTTCTCAAACCTCCATTCCTAACTTAATCCATTTCTTAAAACAAATTCACTTAGAAGCTTTCGCAAGTCTTCCAAATTTTCCTATAATTTCTTGAAAGACTTGTTTCCTCTTCGTAGACGATCGGGCAACTCAAATACGTTTCGACTCATCCTGAGACAGATCGTATCACCTTGTAACAGCCACTTCATTTGCAACCGAAAATCACCTAAAAAGTCACTTCAATTAAGTTGTAACAACCTTCAAATGTAAAGGTTATGAGCTGAAGAGACACTGCAATAAACACATTTAAACACTAATTAAACTCAAACACATTAAATACTTGGCTTCAATAAATGAACTAATAATAAAGACATCAATTAATGCATCAACTAGTTTAATTAAAGAAGCAGAATTAAATAAACTTAAACTCATGCTCCATTAAATAATCCTAGGAACTAGATTAATTAAGAGCAACACTTATTAGTTCAACAAAAATAATTATTAATTAAACTAAAATAAGTTGAATAAATGTCCAGCAACTCATTTATTAAACTAAGATGCTTAAATGCATGGTTTGAAATTCAAACTAAATGAACAAATGAATTACTTAATGCAAGACTTAATTTAATGATGCAGACTAACTTGGGAGTTACATAATGCATAACTTTATTAAATGTAGAACACACAAAGTGCAAATCTAAAATTAAAAATATGCAAACTTATTAATTTAAATAATACTATATTAAATTAAAAAGTCTTTAAAACATTGGCCCAATAATCAATCAGGTCAATGCGATGTCTCATCTTGCACTTGGGCCCTTCAAGTTTAGGCCAATTCTGAGGTTGACGAGTTGTGTCGAAACATGATGCGACCGGGTTCGCATCATACCCTCCCTCTTGAAGACGATTTGTCCTCAAATAGGGCCACTTGCTCGCAAAGAATCTTTCAAAGTCATAGCCCACTTGGTTGATCAAGTTGGCAAAGTTGCTGCTGATAACTTGGAAATCACATATGGCTCGAAAGGAAAATATGTCATTTACATACCTTCCCTCTTTAGAGAATGCCCTTTCGACTTGTCACCTACATGATAAAGAAAGAGATTAGTGACAAGATAATTTATATGCTCAAAAGAAGTTCTTGAAATCTCATTCAAAAATTGAGCATATGAAATAATGCCGGGATTAAAAATAGTAATCGGACTTATCCGTATTGAATCAAAAGTTAACCAATGGAATCAAACCACAATCATATAACATTCGAGATTTAACAATATTCCAATTCTCAAACCTCTTGAACAAAGCTATAGAACAAAGGTCTCTGGGGTCAAAAACAAGATTTTCTCTAATCAATTTAAATTGACTTGAGAGTTTTATGGTCGACGTTATTAAAGGATAACAAAACAATTCAAAGTCATTATTATGCAGAACATGTTCGAATCTCGAGTACCACAATGTAGAACAACCTCCAGAATCAAAAATCTGATTTTGGTTTTGCATGATAACAATATTCACAGGCTTTGTTTTCGGAAACGAAGATAAAATTCGAAGAAGATGAGCAAGTTCAATACATTTATTCAGAATGGAATTACGATTCTCACCTTTACTCTGTAATAACTTGGGAAAGCGTGCTCTGGGTTTGACCACATAATTTTGATCACTTGTTTCATCATGTAACAGAAATTTCATTTTTACCGAGAATTCACCCATGCTAAACAACAAGAATTTAAGCATACAATCATTCGATCGATCAAACCTTGCAAATCTCATTCGAATAGGCATTCAAATACGCATAAGAATTTGAAGAATTCACAAAACCATTACAATCAAACAATTCAATCTTTTTATGTGAATAATCTTTATCATTCAAGATCAAATTTTGTATAAGTTGATTTAATCGCATGACATCAACAGAATTGCTAATACAAAATTTATCATGAGAAAAACTTGTCATAACACTAGCTAGAGCGAAATCATCAACTTTAGTCATAGAAGGACAAGTAATCCAATCAAAATGAAGAACTCTTTCACAAACCAAGTTTTCAGCAATTTTCTCAACAACATTTAAATGTGATTGTCGTGATTCAATGGCTAAAAACTCTTTATCTTGCTTACCTTTAGGTGCTTATGGTTTAATATCAACTTCAACCTTACCTTTCTCGATCAGTTGAAACCGTCTCTCGTTGGAAAGGTAATGAAGTTAAAGCTCGTCACTCGACTTTTCAAAAACCTGAAAAGAAACACAATGAGACAAATTCACATATAAGTTAGTAAACAAATCTCTCACTTTGTCTTGCTCTTTTGCCTCTTTTTCTTTCATTTGTTTTTCTAACTCGTTTTCTTTTCTTTCTTTTTCAATTTTCTCGTTTTCCTCACACTTTTGTTCAGTCTCAATCTCATCTTCTTTCTGAAATTCTTTCTTGATTTCTTTTTCTTTTTCTTCTTTTTCAATCTCTTTTTCGATTTCTTTTTCTTTTTCACTTGCTTTTTCTTTTTCTTCCTTTTCGATTTTATTACAGCATGAGGACGATACAAGAGACTCAAAAAGATAGGTATTTGGCTCGAAGAAAGAGAAAGTAATCTTATAGACATCTCGATCAGCTCTTCGGGAGTGATTTTTCGTGCGTGAATTCTTTGAAGCGTACGAAGAATAACTCATACTTTCTCGTTCGTTATCTTGAAGAGTCTCGAACTCAAAGCTTTCTTTTCTTTGTCTCCATGGCCTTGTTGAATAGGAATTCCAAAAAGAATCTCTCCTGGAGTAGTCATCGAGATGGTATCTTCGTGATGGACTTAACTCCATTTCTTGACTCGGTGGAGTTTGTTTCCGTCGGGTTATTGCTCGAGGTTCTCGCTTATCTTGAATGGGCTTAATCTTTCAGTCGAGCATATTCTCTATTTCTTTCAACAAGTATTGAAACTCAAACACTGAAAACTCGTCTCGAGAGATGATTATTTATTGAAAGAAGAAATGTTAAAAGAACAAAAATAGAAAATTAAAATACCTCACCACAAAAATCTCACAAGTCACTCGAAAATAAAAAAATTCACTCCACTCGTGTTTCACTCTTTTAAAGGCTTTTACACACTCGAATAATCTCACACACTCTTTCCTTTTATCACTCTTCTCGCTTTCGTAAGTTTGTATTTCGTCTCGTTTCAACTTATTGCGGCTTTGGGGTCGGCTTCAAAATGGTTTATAAAGGATAAATATGAATGGGTGTAAGGTAGAGTGAAATAAAAGAAAGGAAATGGTATGTGTGGCATTGGGGTTGGGAATATGAGGGGAGAAAAAAGAATTTGATGATCGGGAAACAAAATAGTAGAAATGAAAACAACAACTTGCAAAACTTCACTATCTTTTTTTATTTACACTCGTATTTTTTCTTCTTTTTTGAATTTTCGTAATTCTTTTTTTTTTCAATTACAATATGTTGAAATATAAAGGAAAAATACATACAAATTTTTTTAATTTTGATTTTTTCACTTCACGAACCTACTTTCAGGACTGCGATGAACATCGACGCTCCTCATTTTGCAAGCTCTTATACCAAATGATGTGATTCAATCTGGGTTAATCGAGTCATTCCACATATTTGCCCTATCATCGACGAGGAGAATGTTCGAGGCGTTGAAAATGTAAGTTTGGTTAAGATATGCGGAAGCTAACAAAGTGGTTTAGAAAAGAATGGTCGGTTTAGAAAGATGTAGTAGGCTCGGTTTAACAAAATAACAAAGATAGGTAATTTGGAATAATTGATGGGGATGGATTACGAACTTAACGGAAGAAAGATTCAACACTATATCGTAGTGTCACCCCGAGACTTATATGGCTTAAGGGGAAGGATGAAAATAGTTGATGGATCTCGACCCGTTACTTAGCGAAGTAGGAATCGAAGGTATAATTGAATGGGTAAACGCCACACCAGGTTGGTGATAAGTTCGGAAGGAGTTCGGTTGACGCCACTACCACGCTAGATAAGTCAATTCGAGACTCACACGAAATATGAGAGGGAGAACCCCACAAGAACAAAAGTTCATAAATTTTTATCAAAGTTAAAAAATTCAAAAGTCCCTTTCAAAATGGCTGGTTACACATATTTATAAGGATAGAAAAGCTAGCTGAAAGGTCACATCTTGATGTGCTAATTAAAATTGAAATTAAACTCAAGACTCTTGATATTCTTGTAACAATTTACTCCATGCTTGAATTCACTTTAATTTAGCTTGAATGATCATTCTTGAATGCTTAAAATGTCTCTTAAGTTGTCCCTTGGCTAGCCGAAAAGACACTAGTTTTGAATGCTTGTTTTCATCTTCAAATGAGCAAAAACTGCTGGTAGGTGAAAGGGTGTTGTTGCTGAATTTAATAGGAGTTAAAATGCTCCTTAAAACTCCTTAATTGGTGTATTAAACATCCCTTGTAACAGCCACTTCATTTGTAACCGAAAATCACCTAAAAAGTCACTTCAATTAAGTTGTAACGACCTTCAAATGTAAAGGTTATGAGCTGAAGAGACACATGCAATAAATGAACTAATAATAAAGACATTAATTAATGCAGCAACTAGTTTAATTAAAGAAGTAGAATTAAATAAACTTAAACTCATGCTCCATTAAATAATCCTAGGAACTATATTAATTAAGAGCAACACTTATTAAATAAAGTTCAACAAAAACAATTATTAATTAAACTAAAATAAGTTGAATAAATGTCCAGCAACTCATTTATTAAACTAATATGCTTAAATGCATGGTTTGAAATGCAAA
The DNA here is from genome assembly GCA_025503065.1 of Gossypium bickii. NCBI lineage: Eukaryota > Viridiplantae > Streptophyta > Magnoliopsida > Malvales > Malvaceae > Gossypium > Gossypium bickii. The sequence continues at coordinate 83,394,756 of CP106718.1, forward strand.
CTAAATGAACAGATGAGTTCCTTAATGCAAGACTTAATTTAATGATGCAGACTTAAACTAACATGGGAGTTACATAATGCATAACTTTATTAAATGCAAAACATACAAAGTGCAAATCTAAAATTAAAAATATGCAAACTTATTAATTTAAATAAAACTATATTAAATTAAAAAGTCCTTAAAACATTGGCCCAATAATCAATCAGGTTAATGAGATGTTTCATCTTGCACTTGGGCCCTTCAAGTTTAGGCCAATTTTGAGGTCAGCGAATTGTGTCGAAACATGATGCGACTGGGCTCACATCAATCCCCTAATAGCAGAGTAACTGAAAATGGCTAGCCACGAAGGTGAAGGGTATTCGGCCTAAATAATATGAGTATATCAGAAGAAACAGAAAAAGGGAATGACGCCAAAAGATGAAGGGAGCATTCTGTTAGAGAAGAAACCAAGAGAAAATCAAATAAAGAGGGAGGGATGAAGCTATATTCGGTCAAAGAGGAGGGTGAAAGCAACAAGCAAATTGACAAAGGTTTAATTGAATAGTAAGAGGAAAGAAAAGGTGAGAAAGAGAACAACTCAACTAGATTGTGAAAAGGAGGAGTCAGCAGTAGAATGGATAGAACAAAACTCGAAAGGAAAAATTCTCGAAATGCAATATTCGGCTACTCAAAAAGGAAAATAAAAGAAAACGGTGCTAAAGGTTGACAAAAGTCACAATTTGGCACACCCAAAAATAGCACAAAAATGCCTAAAACTGAACAAAGAGCAGAGAAAAGCACTTAGAATCCTTCTAGCCGAATTTGCATGTCGAAGACTCATTGTTCGGCTACACCATACCAACATTTTAATTTCCTTGATTTTCTCCTCCTAAATCTCCTCCATCACCTTAACAAAATTATCATATCCCTTGATTTCCTCCCTTGACCAATTCTACAACCACCTCAATAGAGTTTCAGTCAAACTCTACCTCTCACACCATAAGGATATAAAATAAATACTCATTTGCATGCCAAGGGATTCGAACCCAAGCTCTCACATTAGCCATTTCATGCCATCACCACTAGGCCACCAGCTCATTTGTGTCTCCTTTCCCCTACAATTATTTATACAGCCTACCTGCTGATGCTCAACCTCTTTAATTAAGAAAAATAGATTTTTGCTAAAGACAAAGCTCGAACCCAGAGTTTCTTAGAGACTCTCAACCACTCCTAAACCACTCAAACAATCCATTATTCAAGTCAAAACACATAAAATCAAAACATGGAATTTTGGGGCGTTATAGGGGCTAAAGTTACCATTTGACCCAAGTGTTTGAAGTTGTATCGGTTGGTGTAGCCGTCGTGAATAGCCCGCTTATCAAATTGCCAAGGTTGTCTTAGAAGAAGGTGCCCCGCATGCCTCGACACAACGTCACACAAAACTTCATCTTGATATTTTCCATTCGTAAAAGAAACCAGAACTTGCTTTGTTGCCTTTAATTATCCATCGTCATTAAGCCATTGTAGCTTGTAGGGATGGGGATGTTTTGTGGTGGCCAATCCAAGTTTTTCCACCATCATTGTACTAGCCACATTAGTACAACTCTCTCCGTCGATGATCACATAGCAAATCTTTCCTTACGCTTGGCAGCGTTTATGAAAGATGTTCTCTCGTTGTTGCTCATTTTCGACACCATGTAAACTTAGACTTCTTTTCACAACTAGAATCTCTCCATTTTCGGCTTGTTCTAGTTCTTCCTCGTCGTGAGATGTCTCATTGGCTTCATCCTCATTTTCATTCTCAAACTCAATTTTGCCATCTTCTCGAATATATATCGCATTTTGGCTTGGGCATTGGCTCATTGAAACACCCCAAACCCGGCCCGCGAGCCTTGACCGGATCTGGCATGCTCCTTGAGTAAAACATTTCAAAAACTTGTTTGTCAATTCAGAAAATTTGGTCATTTTGAAGAGAAATCGATTTGTGTTGTTATTAAATTGAAAATGGTGTTATTTTTGAAGTCTATATCTTATTAAAACGTTATTTTCGTACTTGAAAACTATAAGTAAAAAGAAATGCCGAATTTTAGTGGTGTTTAGGTGGCAACACATTTGAAATTATTTTAAAGAAAAGTTGTTTAACCTTAGGTTTAATATTAATCGTGTCATAATAAAAATTAAAACACATGCATAAAACAGTTTAACAGTAATGGCCTTATTACAACAATAGCAAAACCCGAAATAAATCCAAAACTTAATATAAAAACTCAAAAGAAAAGAAGACACTGAGTTGAGCATGGCCACCACTAAGTTCCTGTGACCGGCCCAATTCTCACGTGTCACTGCAAAATGTTAGCCCACGAGGGGTGAGTCAACAGACTCAGTGTGTAACAACCAACACAAACTCCCAAACGATTTAGGCATATCAAATCATATATAACAAATATAGGCAATGATGCAATCCCAAACCCACCTAAATATCCATCCCCTACACACCACCCGTACCTGCCAATCACACCGTGGGGATTACTAAATCGACCCTCCATCCACTACACACCATTGAAGACAGTCACTGCAGTCAACTGTACATCGCCCTTATAATCATGGCATAGCCACCAGATAATGTGATAGAGTCACCAGATAATAATATGTGACATAAGTCACCAGATTCAGATTATGTGACATGAGTCACCAGATAATGTGGTAAAAACCACCAGAACACTTCCCCTTTTCATTATCACCCATATGCCCATGCGTCAGACAAAACATGTAGAAATCATGCAATATACCTTACCCCAAATTCATAACGAAATCACACGTGTCATATACAATGTTCATAACATTATTAACAGAGCATTAAGGGGTAACGTACCTGAATTCACTGTACCTTTGAATAGTACTTTTAACCACATATGTCATATTTCCATTATCACATGCATAATATTAATACCATTAATCTATTAGGAATTAGTGTAGGGCTACACACCTGGTACTAACACGATTACTGAATCCCAAAAATCTACCAAAACAGGTTGTACTCCTCCCTAAAAACCATAGTCAGAATCGGCCAACATTAACACTTAATATGACCATGGCCGAATATTAATACTCTCTTACCTTGCGGATCTAAATCCCGAAAATACCACTTGTCTATGGAGATGTTGAAATCCCTACATGGTACATGTTAGGGTCAACCTATTGCACAAGATCTATGGAAATGGCCCTTGGCCGAATACTACACATGGCTTACCTTGGATCTTGGAATCCCGAAGATCTCCACCTTGTAGTCGACAATAACAGAATCCCAAAATTCCCCTTCAATGTTTCGGCCAAAGAGAATAAAAGGGATTAGTTCCTAGATTTCGGCTAATCCGAAAGAAAAAGAAAGAAAATGAACAACAGTTGATCCTTACCCCTACTGCTGTAATCGACTGCACCCTTACTTAAACCCACTGAGAGATTTGGCTATGTAGGCTAGATAGTGATTGATTTGTTTCGGCTTTGGGGTTACTTGTGTATTCGGCTTTTGATGGACCGTGAAAAGTAGAAGAGAGAAGGTTGAGATTTGATGCGATTTAGTTTAGATGACAAAAAAAAGAGATTCGGCCAACATAAAAGAGAAGAGAAGAGAAGAGAAAAGAGGCTCAAAAGAATTCGGCAATGGTGTGTCTTGTGAGAGATTATGGCTAGAACAAAAGAAAAGAGAAGAGAAAGTGATGGGTTTGATCTTGTGGAGAGAAAAGAGAAGACGAAAGAGGTTGAAAGTGACCTTAATGGTCTTCTGAAATTTGGCTACTCCCCTCTACCAACTTGACCGAAAATGACATCAAGGAAGTCCCTAGGCCGGCCAACTCTCTTCCCTCTATCAGCTCCCTCCTTTTTCTCCTACTTTTTCTCTTCTTTACCTATTCAAAATAATTTGAATGAGTCAACCATTATCCTTTGCCCTTAGCTGAATTTTAAAAAGAATTTGACCACATCCAATGCTCATCCACCCAGTCTCCCAATGCCGTCCAACTCCCTTCCTGCCTGACGCAAAAAGTAGCCCAAAATTGCTCCCCTTGCTGCTCGAACCTAGGCCCCTCTTGCACTCCTTGTGGCGTCACTTTTTAAGGCTTTAAGTGGCACCTTCTTGCCACTTTACCAAGCCAATCCTTGTGTCCAAATACCCCTACAAATTTTCTTAAGACCTAACATGCTTAGCTCCACCTCAAGACTCAAAATACAATATCTTCTAAGGCATTTACCTACACTCTAAAGTTCCCGAAATTCCCAAAATACATTCAAACCACACATAGACATGCTTCCACATATATTTAGGCAAAAATGCACAACCCCTAAATCCTGGATATTACAGTTCTACCCCCTTAAAGTAATTTCGACCTCGAAATTACCTGGCTAAAATAAGTGAGGGTGTTGCTGTCGCATTGCTTCTTTCGGCTCCCAAGAAGCTTCTTTCGATCCATGATTACGCCATAACACTTTGACTAGGGGAACTGATTTTCTCCGCAACACCTTCACATCTCGTTCCAAAATCCGAATCGACTTCTCCTCGTAGGACAAATTTGGTCTTAGCTCCACCTCATCAACTGGTACAACATGAGATGGATCCGATCGGTAACGACGTAGCATAGAAACATGGAACACATCGTGCATCTACTGCAATTTTGAAGGCAACTCTAACTGATATGCCACTGGTCCAACTCGCTTTAATACCCGATAAGGTCCTATAAACCTGGGACTTAACTTCCTTTTACTTTCTTCCACGGCGAAACTTTTAGAAACACCTGATCTCCTACAGCAAACTCTATTTCCTTTCGTTTAAGATCTGCGTACGACTTTTGCCTATCAGACGCTTCCTTCAACCGTGCCCGAATTACTTTAACCTTCTCTTTGGATTCTGCCATAATCTCTGGTCCCAAAACTCAATGTTCCCCACGTAGGAGTGCGACACTTCCGTCCATACGGCGCTTCATACGGTGCCATCCGAATACTGGCTTGATAGCTATTATTATATGCAAATTTTGCTAAAGCCAAATATTCTTCCCAACTTTCTCTGAAATCTATCACACAGCCCCTCAGCATATCCTCTAACACTTGGATCACTCGCTCCGACTGACCGTCCAACTGCGGATGAAATGCCATACTAAAATCTAGTCTGGTGCCCAGAGCCTGATGTAGTGCTTTCCAAAACCAAGACGTAAACCTTGGATCCCTATCCGAAATAATCGACACCGGCACTCTATGCAACCTTACAATTTCTGCCACATGCAACTTTGCTAACCTGCAGAGAATAGTCAACCCGCACTGGTATGAAATGCTCGGACTTCGTCAACCGATCCAAAATAGTCAACCCGCACTGGTATGAAATGCACAAACTTCGTCAACCGATTCACTATCACCCATACCGAGCCTTTCTTAGTAGGCGTAAGGGGAAGCCCACTAACGAAGTCCATGGTGATTCTTTCCCACTTCTACTGCGGAATATTTATAGGCTGAAGCAATCCTGATGGAACTTGGTTTTCAGCCTTGACTTGCTGACACGATAAACACTTCCCCACAAATTCTGTAACTTTTCGCTTAAGACCAGGCCACCAAAACTGATCCCGTAGATCTCTATACAACTTACTTCCTCCAGGATGCATAGCATAAGGGCTACTATGCGATTCCTGAAGAATTCTCTGCCTTAATTCCGTATCCTTTGGCATACAGACCTTGCCCTAAAAATACAACACTCCATCGCTATTAATACCAGAATCCTCCAACTCCCTGTTCTACACTTGCCGTAGTTTAGCACTTAGATCCTCATCTGCCAACTGACTCTCTTTCACCTCATTCAGCCATGTCGGCTTGACTTGCAACTCTACTAACAAACTGCCATCGTCATACAAACTAAGATGTGCAAACATCGCCCTCAAATCTGACACTACCTTCTGACTTAGGGCGTCTGCCACTACATTCGCCTTGCCCGGGTGATACTCTATAGAACAATCGTAGTCTTTCAATAACTCCACCCACCTTCATTGCCTCGTGTTCACTCTTTCTGAGTCGTGAGATACTTAAGGCTCTTGTGGTCTGTGTAAATCACTGACTTTTCTCCATACAAATAATGCCTCCATACCTTAAGAGCAAATACCACCGCCGCCAATTCCAAGTCATGCGTCAGATAATTAACCTCATGTGGCCTTAACTGCCGAGATGCATAAGCGACCACCTTCCCTTCTTGCATCAGAACACATCCTAATCTTGTGTTAGAAGCATCACAATACACCACAAAATCCTTCCCTGCCTTAGGCTGAATCAAAATCGGAGCTTCAGTCAAAACCCTCTTAAACTTCTCAAAGCTCTCCTATTGCTTATCTGTCCATACAAAAGGGACCTCCTTTCTCAACAACTTCGTCAGAGGTGCAGCTATTGATGAGAACCCTTCCACGAACCTTCTGTAGTAGCCTGCCAATCCCAAGAAACTGCGAACCTCAGCCACAGACTTAGGTGGTTTCCAATCTAGTACTGCCTCAATCTTCCGAGGATCCACCCTTACCCCTTCTGCAGACACCACATGCCCTAAGAACGCAAATTCCTTCAGCCAAAATTCACACTAGCTGAATTTGGCATACAGCTTCTTCCCCCTTAACACTTGCAACACTATCCGGAGATGCTCGTCATGTTCCTCCTCAGACTTGGAATACACTAAAATGTCATCTATGAACACAACGACGAACTGATCCAAGTAGGGTTGGAAAACCCGATTCATCATATCCATGAACACAGCTGGGGAGTTCGTCAATCTGAACGGCATTACTAAGAACTCATAATGCCCATATCTTGTCCGGAAAGCTGTCTTATGGATATCCACTTCCTACACCTTGAGTTGATGATATCCAGACCGTAAATCTATCTTTGAAAATACCGCGGCCCCCTTAAGCTGATCGAACAAGTCGTCTATCCTTGGCAACGAGTACTTGTTCTTGATGGTCAGTTTATTCAACTGACGATAATCTATACACATGCGCATAGTTTCGTCCTTCTTCTTCACAAACAAAACCGGCGCTCCCCATGGAGACACACTGGGTCGACTAAACCCCCGATCAAGCAACTCCTAGATCTGAGCCTTGAGCTTAACCAACTCCTTTGATGCCATTCTATACGGAGCGATAGATACTGGCGCCATTCCAGGCAACAAGTCAATCCCAAATTCCACCTCACGATCCAGAGGGAACCCTGGAACTTCTTCCGGAAAGACACCCACAAATTCCCTTACAGTTCTGACCCCTTCAACAGTTGCTTCCTTAGCCTTCAAGAAGCCAGACATCCTTTCCTTACCATCTTCTCCGCCTTAAGAGCAGATACTACATTCAACAAATAGTTCCATCTTTCGCCCATCACCACAACTTCCTTATCGTCAGAAGTTCTCAACGACATGCATTTAGCAGCACAATCTACATTCGTACGGTACTACACTAACCAGTCTATGCCTAAGATTAGATCAAATTCCCCGAATGGCAGTTCCATTAAGTCAGCTGGAAACTGCGTCCCCTGAACTTCTACAGGCACTTCCTTAAAGAGCTTATCTACCACTACAGTCTGCCCTAAAGGACTAAGTACAGTCATCTTCCTAGGTACAGTATCAGAGTTTACATGTAGAGTTTCAGATACTTCACTAGCAACATATGAATGAGTTGACCCTATATCTATTAAAGTAATAAAGCGTAACCCAGAAATAAGGAACCTACCCGTTATAACATCAGGTGCATCGCTATCTTCCCTCCGACAAACTGCATATACCAGACCTGGCTGTCTAACCTCAGTATTACCAACACCTCTGCCTGGTGTTCCCCGTCCTCTTCCAGCACCATTAGCTCTACCAATCGGACCACGACCCTGCGGTGGCTGCTATCCACCTCTTCCAGCCTGATTGAAACCCTGACCTGTTGGTCGGCTCCCGTCTATTTTCATGGGACAGTCCCTAATCATGTGATCCTTGGACCCACACTTAAAACATCCCCCTGTCTTCTTCCAACACTCTCCTAAGTGTATCTTTCCACACTGAGCACAAGTACGGTACTGTCCTCATGTAACGACCTGCTGACCTCGCGGCCCATCAATTCTATGTCTCTTTTGAACATTCCCGGATGACCCTGATGATCCAAAACCTCTCTTTTGCCTACTCCGATCCGTATTCTATCTCATAGATTCCTTAATCCCTTCGGCTACCTAAGCCTTCTCTACCAACACGGTAAACTCCCGCTCCTGCTGTGGAGCTATCAACAACCTCAGGTCATCCCTCAGTCCGTCCTCAAACCGGACACATCGCTCATGCTTCGTAGCCACGATACCTCGAGCATATCAACCTTAAGATTTTTGCCTCGTACTCCGCTACGGACTTACTCCCCTGAACCAGCCTCAGAAATGCCTTCCTTGCGCATCAATATAGCTAGTCCCAACATACTTCTTCTGATATGCAGCCTTGAAATACTCCCAAGTGAGATCCTCAGCTGTAGCACTATCCCGAATTGTGAGCCACCATTGGTATGACTCATCGCGAAGTAGCGACACCACTCCCTTCAGTTTCTCCTCAGCAGTCAGATCTAACTCGTCCATAATTCGCTCCGTTGCCTCCAACCAATACTCAACCGTATTAGGCGCCACACCCGGATACACCACAGAATACCTCAGCTCCATTAGCTAAGTCGCTCGGGTACATATTTCCTAGCTCCTACACCTCCACCTACTCCAGCCACCCTCTCAAGAACCCGTAACATCACCTGCGATACTGCATCATCCCCCGTCTAATCCTGATGTTCAACACCAGCAGCTGGTGGTGGTGGTGGTACCTCATTCTCGGACCCTTGTCCAGACCTAACGGGTTCTGATACGGTCATTCTGCCTCTACCACGCCCTCGCACACTACGACCACGTCCCCTAGAACTCATGTCTATTATCGCGATCTAATCTGGTTTAAAAAGTTTTATGCATTAGTCTTTGTTGCACTGATTACCCACGAATAAGTTTTATGTAAAGAAGTTTAGTAGTAGTTCTTTCGATCATTTCAGGGTTTTTGTTTCAAGTCTACTACCCTAATTCAGAGGAGCACTTTCATTCAATAGTATCTACTACACACATTCACCACTCGAACATTTTCATCCAGTCTAATCCTAGGGGTATTTTCGTAATTTGTCCTATAGGGGTATGTTGGTAATTTTCCAAATCAGGGTATCTTGATATTTCGTAAAATTGGGGTTTTTGGCCTTTTTGTAAGGTAAGATTGTCTTAGTAAAAGTTGAGGGTAGTGTGGTAATTTTATAAACCAATGGTGTTTTAGTAATTTTTTTACAAACCAGGGGTATTTGGGTAATTTTATAAACCGGGAATATTTCGGAAAATTTTCTTTTTAAAATCTAAAATAGTTTTTACAAATCAAAAGGGTGATTTGGTTATTTTAAAAACTAAGGGTTTTTTTTTTATAAAACAGTGTAGCTGGTCCCTTTCGGGTTTTAATTATTGAATTTAACCCGTGAATAAGTCCTCTTGGTTAGGGTGAACCGTCACTACGCACCAGGTAGGATTCGAGCGAAGAGGAGGTGAGTCACTAGGACTGCTTAAACACTAAGCTCTCTCTGAATCCAATCCTAGACATGCGCACAATGGTTGCCACACCCTTAACTCAGCAACTCACTCACAGGTTTGTTTAATTAGGCTTTAAATTTTATGTAATTCTGTGTTGGAGTAAGCTACTCCTAGGGTTCATTAATTCCTAATGTACTAATATACGGTCCCGTAATACCCACATACAAATAATACAAATCATACAACAGTTAGGGGTACTTACCTAGTGGACTTCGGGTTGGAGACTTAGGTGCTATGCCTGAAAACCTGCTCACTTTCAAAAAAAATTTCACAAAAACATATTTGGGCTCAATTTTGAAAACGTAGTGGGCAAGGCTGAGAGTTTAAAACTGGGCTCTGAAACCAAATTAAAACACCCTAAACCTGGCCCGCAAGCCTTGATCGGATCTGGCATGCTCCTTGAGTAAAACATTTCAAAAACTTGTTTGTCAATTCGAAAAATTTGGTCATTTTGAAGAGAAATTGATTTGTGTTGTGATTAAATTAAAAACGATGTTATTTTTGAAGTCTATATCTTATTAAAACGTTATTTTCGTACTTGAAAACTATAAGTAAAAATAAATGGCGAATTTTAGTGGTGTTTAGGTGGCAACACATTTGAAATTATTTTAAAGAAAAGTTGTTTAACCTTAGGTTTAATATTAATCGTGTCATAATAAAAATTAAAATGCATGCATAAAACAGTTTAACAATAATGGCCTTATTACAACAATAGCAAAACCCGAAATAAATTCAAAACTTAATATAAAAACTCAAAAGAAAAGAAGACACTGAGTTGAGCATGGCCACCACTAAGTTCCTGTCGACCCGGTCCAACTACTACGTGTCAGTTGCAAAATGTTAGCCTATGAGGGGTGAATCAACAGACTTAGTGTGTAACAACCAACACAAACTCCCAAACGATTTAGGCATATCAAATCATATATAACAAATATAGGCAATGATGCAATCCCAAACCCACCTAAATATCTATCCCCTACACATCACCCGTACCTACAAATCACACCATGGGGATTACTAAATCGACCCTCCATCTGCTACACACCATCGGCGATCCACTGCGATCAACCGCACACATCGCTTATAATAATCGTGGCATAGCCACCAGATAATGTGACAGAGTCACCAGATAATAACATTTGACATAAGTCACCAGATTCAGATTATGTGACATGAGTCACCAGATAATGTGGTAAAAACCACCAGAACACTTCCCATTTTCATTATCACCCATATGCCCATGCGTCATACAAAACATGCAGAAATCATGCAATATACCTTACCCCAAATTCATAACGAAATCACACATGTGTCATATCCAATGTTCATAACAATATTAACAGAGCATTAAGGGGCAACGTACCTGAATTCACTGTACTTTTGAATGGTACTTTTAACCACATATGCCATATTTCTATTATCACATGCATAATATTAATACCATTAATATATTTTGAATTAGTGTAGGGCTACACACCTGGTACTAACACGATTACTGAATCCCGAAAATCTGCCGAAACAGGTTGTACTCCTCCCTAAAAACCATAGTTAGAATCGGCCAACATTAACACTTAATATGGCCTTGGCCGAATATTAATACTCTCTTGCCTTGCGGATCTAAATCCCGAAAATACCACTTGTCTATGGAGATGTCGAAATCCCTACATGGTACATGTTAGGGTCAGCCTATTGCACAAGATCTATGGAAATGGCCCTTGGCCGAATACTACACATGGCTTACCTTGGATCTTGGAATCCCAAAGATCTCCCCCTTGTAGTCGACAATAACAGAATCCCAAAATTCCCTTTCAAAGTTTCAGCCAAAGAGAATAAAAAGGATTAGTTCCTAGATTTCGGCTAATCCAAAAAAAAGAAAAGAAAATGAACGACAGTTGATCCTTACCCCTACTGCCGTAATCGACTGCACCTTTGCTTAAACGCACGAGAGATTCGGCTATGTAGGCTAGATAGTGATTGATTTGTTTCAGCTTTGGGGTTACTTGTGTATTCAGCTTTTGATGGACTGTGAAAAGTAAAAGAGAGAAGGTTGAGATTTGATGCGATTTAGTTTAGATGACAAGAAAAAGAGATTCGGCCAACATAAAAGAGAAGAGAAGAGAAGAGAAAAGAAGCTCAGAAGAATTCGGCAATGGTGTGTCTTGTGAGAGATTATGGCTAGAACAAAAGAAAAGAGAAGAGAAAGTGATGGGTTTGATCTTGTGGAGAGAAAAGAGAAGATGAAAAAGAGGCCGAAAGTGAACTTAATGGTCTTCTGAAATTCGGCTACTCCCCTCTACCAACTTGACCAAAAATGACATCAAGGAAGTCCCTAGGCCGGCAAACTCTCATCCCTCTATCAGCTCCCTCCTTTTTCTCCTACTTTTTCTCTTCTTTACCTATTCAAAATAATTTGAATGAGTCAACCATTATCCTTTGCCCTTAGCCGAATTTTAAAAAGAATTTGACCACATCTAATGCTCATCCACCCAGTCTCCCAATGTTGTCCAACTCCCTTCCCGCCTGACGTAAAAAGCAGCCCAAAATTGCTCCCCTTGCTGCTCGAACCTAGGCCCCTCTTGCACTCCTTGTGGCGTCACTTCTTAAGGCTTTAAGTGGCACCTTCTTGCCACTTTACCAAGCCAATCCTTGTGTCCAAATACCCCTACAAATTTTCTTAAGACCTAACATGCTTAGCTCCACCTTAAGACTCAAAATACAATATTTTCTAAGGCATTTACCTACACTCTAAAGTTCTTGAAATTCCCAAAATACATTCAAACCACACATAAACATGCTTCCACATATATTTAAGCAAAAATGCACAACCCCTAAATCTTGGATATTACACTCGTAATGTGCCCCCGACCCAGGCATTTGAAGCACTTGATGTCTCGAGTCCTATTTGGAACGGCTTCCATCTTGCCTTTATCGATCTTGCCACTTGGCTTATTAGGTTTTGCGGTGCCACTCACCTCCTTGGCTCGATTCAAAACATCTCGTTTGCTGGTCTGTTGCCCCACTTTGCTATTGAGGAAGTGTTAGGGAATGTTCGAGACGTACCTTTCCTTTGAAGTTTTCTCTCGACCTTTATGGCTATATGGATCATGTCAATAACCTCAACATAGTGGTGCAGCTCCACAATATTGGCAATGTCTTCGTTTTCCTCCACATCGGCTCTAATCATGGCCATTTCCATCTCCTTGTAATAATCTTCAACGCTTCAATGGCCTTGGGTCAAACTTCGAAGTTTTTGATAAAGTTCGCGGTGGTAGTAGGTTGGAATGAATCACTTTCACATGATCGCCTTCATTTCTGCCTACGTAGACACCGGATGCTCACCATTTTGTCTTTGACTCAAAGTTAGCTGATCCCACCAAATGATGGCGTAATCAGAAAACTCAATGGCAGCAAGCTTCACCTTTTTGCTTTTCGAATAGTTGTGACATTCGAAAACTAATTCCACATTCTTCTCCCACTCGAGGTAGGCTTCAGGATCTGATCGCCCTTCGAAACCAGGTATCACCATTTTGATATTCTTCAAGTCATCATCAGCTTGCTCTTGATCCCTTAGACCTCGCGCTCGTTGGCCTCTTCTTCGTTCATTTTACCGGGAGGCTTGATCACTCTCCGCATCACTTGGCTCATACAAATCATTATCATGAAGCTAAGGCTATTCTCATTCCCTTCTCGAAATTGGAGGGGTGTTTGCTCACTGACTACGTTCCTCCATTTGGTCCATACGTTCTTGAACAGAGTCAAATTGTTGAATACAAGAGTATTTAAAATTTTTGAGAATAAGAGAATGACACTAATGCAAGTTGGACCTATTAGGTGAGTGATTTTGGAAGGGTAAGGGGCTTCCATGAAGTCCCGGGATCAAACCTGGGCTTTAGGAAAATTTTGGTTTTAGGTGAATAAAACCCTGGGAGTTAGTAAGTAGGCTTTAAGAATAAAATATGGAGAAAAATGACACAAAAAGAGTTGTGGTCTATTAGCAAAGAATGCCATATGGGAGACAAGGAAGTGACGCCATAGAGGAAGTAAGGGGTCCAAGGTTCAAGTCTTGGCACTTTCATTTTGATTTCCTTTTTTAATGAACTTATTTAATTAAACTAAACACCTTTATTTAAAGCTAATTTTAAAAGCAAAATAAAAAAAAATGCATGAATTAAATCAAGCTAAACACAAGCTGAATGAGTTGAATATGAGCTTATTTCAACTTGCAAAAGCATGCGCATTGGGCTTATTAAGTTAGCCAGATTCTCCTCGTTTCATCCAACTATTAACTTGCTCCACTTTTGTTCAACTAAGGCCGAAATAGCCTCTTTGAAATGTTTTGCACGTGCTCTGTAATATCCGGCATTTAGGGGTTGTGCATTTTGCTTAAATATATGTGGAAGCATGCCTGTGTGTAATTTGAATGTGTTTTATGAATTTTGAGAACGTTAGAGTGCAGGTGAATGCCTTAGGAAATATTGTATTTTAAGTTTTAAAGAGGAGCTAGGCAAGTGAGGCCTTAAGGAATGTTGTAGGGGGAAATTGGACATACAAATGGGCTTGTTAAAGTAGCAAGGAGGCGCCACTTAAAGCCTTATGAAGTGACACCACAAGCAGTGCAAGGGGGCCTAGGTTCGAGCAACAAGGGGAGCACTTTTGGAGTTGTTTTTGCGTCAGGCTAGGGAGGAGTTGGACGGCACTAATACACTAAATGGATGAGCATTAGATGTGGTCAATTTCTTTTTAAAATTCGGCTAAGGTAGGAAGATAAATGTTGATTTATTTCAATTATTTTGAATGAGTGACAAAGAGAAGTTTTAGGAGAAAAAGAAGGGATTGAGTAGAGAGCGGGAGAGTTGGCTGGCCAAGGGACTTTTTGGATGACAAATTCGATCACCAAAATCCCTTAAGCCAAATTTTTGGTTAAGCCTCACCAACACTTTTCATTTTCTTTTCTTCTCTCAATTTTTTCCTTCTTTTTCTTTCTCACTCTAGTCGAATCATACCTGAGCCTCCATATCATTCTTTTTCTTCTTTTCTCATAATCTCTACTGTTAACCAAAAGCCAAATATCATTTATCCTTCTCCGATTCTCTCTTTTCAGTTTTGGTCGAATCTCCATTGTTTTCCTAAGCCATTGCCAAAATTTTTCCCACCGCATCTCTTCTCAGTTTTTGGCTGAATAGCAACCAAGTAGAGATCTCTTTTGATCTCTTCTCAAATCGGTTTGGAATAGGTAAGTTTTCTATGGCTGAATCTCCACTATTCTTCCTTATTTCCTCTCTGTCGACATGTGTAGAACAAAAGCCAAAATTTAGCATTTGTCTTGACTTTTAATCAACCATGCAATTGGTTTCTTTTAGGATTTCCAGGATTTTGAAGCAGTAGACCGAGAGCATCTTTTCTCTGCCAATAGTTTTCAGTAAGTCAGTGGTAAGGGTTCTAGTGATTCAGATCTGTTTCTTATTCGTTCAAAAGCTGAAAACTAACCAGTTAAGTGATCTAGTCTTTGGCCGATTGCAAAGGGGAAGCATCACGAAGTTTCGGGAGTTGATTAGTAACCAAATCGGCAGCAAGGTAAGGATTTTGGTTGCAATAATCCTTCATGATTTGACTATTTAGCCGAATGGCTTTTTGCTAAAATGCTTATGGTTGGCCAAATGTAGGAACTAGGGATCTAGAGCATTAGATGGAGACTTTTCGGGTTCAGTGAAAGCGTTAGTACCAGGTGTGTAGCCCCACACTAATTCTTGATAGATTTATGGTATTGATTTAATATATGTGTTAATGAAAATATGAGTTAAGAATGTGGCTAAATGTACCATACAATGGTACAAAGTATTCAGGTACGTAACCTTTAATATTACGTTAATAAATGTTATGAACATTTGGAATATGGCACATATGTGAATTGTTATGAATATGGAATAAGGTATATGGCATGATTCTTGCATGTTTTGTATTATGCATGGGCATATGGGTGATATTGAAAAGGGGAAGTGATCTGGTGGTCTTTACCACAATATCTGGTGACTCATGTCACATAATCTGAATGTGGTGACTTATGTCACATATTATTATTTGGTGACTGTCACATTATCTGGTGGCTATGCCACAATTTATAAGGGCGATGTGCATGTTGTCTGCAGCAACTGCCTTCGATGGTGTGTAGCGGATGAAGGGTCGATTTAGTAATCCCCACGGTGTGATTGGCTGGTACGGGTGATGTGTAGAGGATGGATATTTAGACGGGGTTGGGACTGCATCATTACCTATATTTGTTATATATATATGTTTCGATATGCCTTAATCGTTTGGGACTTTGTGTTGGTTGTTACACACTGAGTCTGTTTGACTCACCCCTCGTGGGCTAACATTTTACAGGTGACACTCAGTGATGGACCGGGTCGGCAGGGACTTAGTGGTGGCCAATGCTCAGCTCTGTGTTTACTTTTATTTTTGGATTTTTATGTTAAGTTTTGGATTTATTTTTTTAAGTTTTGCTTCGTTGTAATAAGGCCATTATTATTAACTGTTTTATGCTTTCATCTTAAATTCCTATTATGAAACGATAAATTTTAAACCATATGTTAAACAGTTTTTCTTAAAATAATTCTAAATGGGTTGAAATTCGGCCACATCTTATAACTTACAGTTTTCAATTACGAAAATAATGTTTCAATAAAATATGGACTTCAATCACAACACAAATCGATTTCTCTTCAAAATGATCAAATTTTCCAAATTAACAACCAAGCTTTGAAAGTGTTTTACTCCAAGAGCATGCTAGATCCGGTCGAGGCTCGTGGGCCGGGTTTGGGGTGTTTTAATTTGGTATCAGAGCCCAGTTTTAGACTCTCGGCCTTGGGTTTAAAGCCCACAACGTTTTCAAAATTTAGCCCAAATAAGTTTTTGTAAAAATTTTTGGAATTAAGCAGGTTTTCTGGCATGGCACCTAAGTCTCCGACCGAAGTCCACCAGGTAAGTACCCCTAACTGTTGTATAATTTATTGTATATATGTGGGTATAACACGAACGTAGATTAGTATATTAAGTTATTGAACCCTAGGATTAGCTTACTTCAACACAGAATTACATAAAACTTTAAGGGCTAATTAAACAAACCTGTGAATAAATCGCCGAGTTAGGGTGTGGCAACCATTGTGCGCATGTCTAGGATTGGATTTAGGGAGAGCCTAGTATTTAAGCAGTCCTAGTGACTCACCTCCTCTTCGTTCGAATCCTACCTGGTGCTTAGTGACGGTGCACCCTAACCAAGAGGACTTATTCATAGGCTAAATTCACTAATGAAAACCCGAAAGGGACTAGCTATACTTTTTATAAAAATCTTAGTTTTTAGAATCACCAAATCACCCCTTTGATTGTAAACACTATTTTTAGATTTTGAAAAACAAAATTTTTCTAAAATATTCCCGATTTACAAAATTAACCAAATACCCTTGGTTTGTAAAATTACTAAAATACCCTTGGTTTATAAAATGACCATACTACCCTCAACTTTTACTAAGATTTTCTTACTTTACAAAAATACCAAAAATCCCTATTTTTCGAAATATCAAGATACCCTGATTTGGAAATTTACCAAAATACCCTATAGGACAAATTACCAAGATACCCCTGGGAGTGGAACGGACAAAAGTGTACGAGTGGTGAATGTGTGTGGTAGGTACTACTGAATAAATGTATTTCTCTGAATTAGGGTAGAAGACTTGAAATGAAAACTCTAAAATGATCGAAAGAACTACTCCTAAACTTCTTTTCATAAAACTTCTTCGCGGGTAATCAGTGGAACACTAATGCATAAAACTTTTTAAATCAGATTAAATCGTGATCGTAGATATGAGCTCTAGGGGACATGGTCGTAATGTGCGAGGGCGTGGTAGAGGCAGAATGACCGTATCAGAACCCGTTAGGTCTGGTCAAGGGTCTGAGAATGAGGTACCACCACCCCCACCACCAGCTGCTGGTGTTGAGCATCGAGACCGCATGCAGGATGATGCGATGATCGCGCGGCGGTCTGCGGGTTCTTGAGATGGTGGCTGGAGCAGGTGGAGGTATGGGAGCTCGAAAATCTGTACCCGAGTGACTCCGAGCTAATGGAGCTGAGGTATTTCGTGGTGTATCCGGTGTGGCACCCAGTACGGCTGAGTATTGGTTGGAGGTGACAGAGCGAATCATAGATGAGCTAGATCTGACTGCTGAGGAGAAACTGAACGGAATGCTATCGCTTCTTCGCGATGAGTCATATCAATGGTGGCTCACAGTTCAGGATGGTGCTACAATTGAGGAACTCACTTGGGAGTACTTTAAGGCGGCATATCAAAAGAAGTATGTTGGGACTAGTTATATTGATTCGCAGAGGAAGGCATTTCTGAGGCTGGTTCAAGGGAATAAGTCCGTAGCAGAGTACAAGGTGGAATTCTTAAGTTTGAGCCGGTATGCTCGAGGGATCGTGGCTACAGAGCATGAACGATGTGTCCGGTTTGAAGACAGACTGAGGGATGACCTGAGGTTGTTGATAGCTTCACAGTAGGAGCGGGAGTTTGCCGTGTTGGTGGAGAAGGCTAAGGTAGCCGAAGGGACAAGGAATCTGTGAGACAGAATACAGATCAAAATAGGCAAAAGAGAGGTTTTGGATCATCAAGGTGATCCGGGAATGTTCAAAAGAGGCATAGAGTGGATGGGCCGCGAGGACAGCAGGTTGCTACAAGAGGGCAGTATCGTACTTGTGCTCAGTGTGGAAAGATGCACTTAAAAGAGTGTTGGAGGAAGACAGGGGGATGTTTTAAGTGTGGATCCAAGGATCACATGATTAGAGACTGTCCTATGAAAACAGATAGGAGCCGACCAACAGGTCAGGGTTTCAATCAGGCTAGAAGAGGTAGACAGCAGCCACCGCTGGGTCGCGGTCCGATTGGTAGAGGTAATGGTTTTGAAAGAGGACAGGGAGCACCGGACAGAGGTGTTGGTAATACAGAGGCAAGACAGCCGGGTCTGGTGTATGCAGTTCGCTGGAGGGAGGATGGAGACGCAACAAACGTCATAACCGGTATGTTTCTTATAGCTGACAAGCCTTACTTTTCTTTAATTGATGTTGGCTCGACCTGCTCTTATGTTGTATGTAGAGTAGTTGAAACACTAGGCATAGCTTCTGAACTGTCTGTTAGGGAGATGACTGTAGTAAGCTCGTTAGGTCAAACTGTAGTAGTGAATAGGATATTTCGGAATGTACCTCTAAAGATTCAAGGAGTGATATTCCTTGCCGACTTGATGGAACTACCTTTCGGAGAATTTGATCTCATTCTTGGCATGGATTGGCTAGTGGAACATCTGGTTAAATTGGATTGCGCAGCTAAGCGAATGGAGTTAAGGACCCCGGAGGATGAGGAGATAATTATGATAGGGGAAAAAAGAAACTATTTGTCTAACGTAGTCTCCGCATTGAAGGCTGATAAGATGGTTTGAAAAGGGTGCAAGGCATTTTTGACTCTCGTTAGTGCATTGGATACAAAAGAAGGGGGAGTTAGTGGAGTTAGAACAGTAAGGGAATTTGTTGATGTTTTTCAGGAGGAGTTACCTGGAATACCCCCGGACAGGGAGGTGGAGTTCGAAATTGACTTGCTGCCAGGTACATCTACTGTGTCAATTGCTCCGTACAGAATGGCACCAAAAGAATTGGTTGAGCTTAAGGCTCAAATTCAAGAGTTGCTTGATCGTGGGTTTATCTGACCCAGTGTGTCTCCGTGGGGAGCATCGGTCTTGTTTGTGAAGAAGAAGGACGGAACTATGCGTATGTGCATAGATTATCGTGAGTTGAATAAGATGACCATCAAGAACAAGTACCCTTTGCCAAGGATAGACGCCTTGTTCGATCAGCTTAAGGGGGTCGCAGTGTTTTCAAAGATAGACTTACAGTCTGGATATCATCAGCTTAACGTGAAGGAAGCAGATATCCATAAGACAGTTTTTCGGACAAGATACGGGCATTATGAGTTCTTAATAATGCCGTTTGGATTAACGAATGCCCCAGCTGCGTTCATGGATATGATAAACCGGGCTTTTCAACCCTACTTGGATCGATTCGTTGTTGTGTTCATCGACGACATCCTAGTGTATTCCAAGTCTGAGAAGGAGCATGATGAGCATCTCCGGGTAGTGCTGCAAGTATTAAGGGAAAAGAAGCTATATGCCAAATTCAGCAAGTGTGAATTTTGGCTTAAGGAAGTTGGATTCTTAGGGCATGTGGTGTCTACAAAAGGAATAAGGTGGATCCTTGGAAGATCGAGGCTGTGTTAGATTGGAAGCCACCTAAGTCTGTGGCTGAGGTTCGTAGTTTCTTGGGGTTGGCAGGCTATTACAGAAGGTTTGTAGAAGGGTTCTCATCAATAGCCGCACCTTTGACAAAGTTGTTGAGAAAGGAAGTACCTTTCGTATGGACAGATAAGCAACAGGAGAGCTTTGAGAAGCTTAAGAGGGTTTTGACCAAGCTCCTGCTTCGATTCAACTTTGAGGCGGGAAGGATTTTGTGGTGTATTGTGATGCTTCTCACACAGGATTAGGATGTGTTCTGATGCAGGACGGGAAGGTAGTCGCTTATGCGTCTCGACAATTAAGGCCACATGAGGTTAACTACCCGACGCATGATTTGGAATTGGCAGCAGTGGTCTTTGCTCTTAAGGTATGGAGGCACTATCTATATGGAGAAAAGTCAGTGATCTACACAGACCACAAGAGCCTTAAGTATCTGCTGACGCAGAAAGAGCTAAACCTGAGATAGGGAAGGTGGATGGAGTTATTGAAGGACTACGATTGTTCCATAGAGTATCACCCGAGCAAGGCGAATGTGGTAGCAGATGCCCTGAGTCAGAAAGTAGTGTCGGATCTGAGGGCGATGTTTGCACATCTTATCTTGTATGACGACGGAAGTTTATTGGCAGAATTGCAAGTCAAGGCAACATGGTTGGATGAGGTGAAAGAAGCGCAGTTGGTAGACGATGATTTAAGTGCTAAGTTGCGGCAAGTGCAGAGTGGGGAGTTGGAAAACTATGGTGTTAACTGTGAAGGAGTGCTGTGTTTGCATGACAAGGTCTGTATGCCTAAGAATAAGGAGTTAAGGTAGACGATTCTTTAGGAATCGCATAGTAGTCCTTATACTATGCATCCTGGAGGTAGTAAGTTGTATAGGGATCTACGGGAATAGTTTTGGTGGCCTAGTCTTAAGCGGGAAGTTACAGAATTTGTAGGTAAGTGCTTAACGTGTCAGCAAGTCAAGGCTGAACACCAAGTTCCGTCAGGATTGCTTCAGCCGATAAAGATTCCGCAGTGGAAGTGGGAGAGAATCACTATGGACTTCGTTAGTGGGCTTCCCCTTACACCTACTAAGAAGGACTCGGTATGGGTGATAGTGGATCGATTGACAAAGTCCGCGCATTTCATTCCAGTGCGGGTTGACTATTCTTTACAGAGGTTGGCGACGTTGTATGTGGTGGAAATTGTAAGATTGCATGGAGTACCGATATCGATTATTTCAGATAGGGATCCAAGGTTTACGTCTCGATTTTGGAAAGCACTACATCAGGCTTTGGGCACTAGGCTAGATTTCACTACGGCATTTCATCTGCAGTCAGACGGCCAGTCTGAGCGAGTGATCCAAGTGTTAGAGGATATGTTGAGGGGCTGTGTGATAGACTTCAGAGGAAGTTGGGAAGAATACTTGCCTTTAGCAGAATTTTCATATAATAACAGCTATCAAGCCAGTATTCGGATGGCACCGTATGAAGCGTTGTATGGACGAAAGTGTTGCACCCCTAGTGTTGGACGAAATTAGGGGAACGTCGAGTTTTGGGTACAAAAATTATGGCAGAATCTGAGGAGAAGGTTAAGTTAATTCGGACACAGTTAAATGAGGCATCCGATAGGCAAAAGTCATATGCGGACCTTAAGCAGAAGGAAATAGAGTTTGCTGTGGGAGATCAGGTGTTCCTTAAGGTTTTGCCATAGAAGAAAGTGATGAGATTTGGTCGCAAAGGGAAATTAAGTCCCAGGTTTATAGGACCTTACCGGGTATTAAAGCGAGTTGGACCAGTGGCATACCAGTTAGAGTTGCCTCCGGAGTTGAAACAAATGCACGATGTATTCCATGTTCTATGCTACGTCATTACCGATCGGATCCATCTCATGTAGTTCCGGTTGAAGAGGTGGAGTTAAGGCCAGACCTGTCCTACGAGGAGGAGCCGATTCAGATTTTAGAACGAGATGTGAAGGTCTTACAGAGGAAATCAGTTCCTCTAGACAAAATGTTATGGCGTAACCATGGATTGGAAGAAGGTTCATGGCAGCCGAAAGAAGCAATGCGACAGAAATACCCTCATTTATTTTAGCCAGGTAGTTTCGAGGTCGAAACTATTTTAAGGGGGTAGAACTGTAATATCTGAGATTTAGGGGTTGTGCATTTTGCTTAAATATATGTAGAAGCATGCCTGTGTGTAATTTGAATGTGTTTTATGAATTTTGAGAACGTTAGATTGTAGGTGAATGCCTTAGAAAATATTGTATTTTAAGTTTTAAAGAGGAGCTAGGCAAGTGAGGCCTTAAGGAAAGTTGTAGGGGGAAATTGGACATACAAATGGGCTTGTTAAAGTGGCAAGGATGCGCCACTTAAAGCCTTATGAAGTGACACCATAAGTAGTGCAAGGAGGCCTAGGTTCGAGCAACAAAGGGAGCACTTTTTGAGTTGTTTTTGCGTCAGGCTAGGGAGGAGTTGGACGGCACTAATACACTAAAGGGATGAGCTTTAGATGTGGTCAATTTCTTTTTAAAATTCGGCAAAGGTAGGAAGATAAATGTTGATTTACTTCAATAATTTTGAATGAGTGACAAAGAGAAGTTTTAGGAGAAAAAGAAGGGATTGAGTAGAGAGCGGGAGAGTTGGCCGGCCAAGGGACTTTTTGGATGACAAATTCGGTCACCAAAATCCCTTAAGCCGAATTTTTGGTTAAGCCTCACCAACACTTTTCTTTTTCTTTTCTTGTCTCAATTCTTTCTTTCCTTTTCTTTCACACTCTAGCCTAATCATACCTGAGCCTCCATATCATTCTTTTTCTTGTTTTCTCATATTCTCTACTGTTAACCAAAAGGCGAATATCATTTATCCTTCTCCTATTCTCTCTTTTCAATTTTGGCCGAATCTCCATTGTTTTCCTAAGCCATTGCCAAAATTTTTCCACCTCATCTCTTCTCAGTTTTTGGCTAAATAGCAACCAAATAGAGATCTCTTTTGGTCTCTTCTCAAATCGGTTTGGAATAGGTAAGTTTGCTGTGGCCGAATCTCCACTATTCTTCCTTATTTCCTCTCTGTCGACATGTGTAGAACAAAAGCCAAAATTCGGCATTTGTCTTGACTTTTAATCAACCATGGAATTGGTTTCTTTTAGGATTTCTGGGATTTTGAAGCAGTAGACCGGGACCATTTGAAGCAGTAGACTGGGACCATCTTTTCTCTGCCAATAGTTTTCGGTAAGTTAGTGGTAAGGGTTCTAGTGATTCAGATCTGTTTCTTATTCGTTCAAAAGCTGAAAACTAACCAGTTAAGTGATATAGTGTTTGGCCGATTGCAAGGGGGAAACATCACGATGTTTTGGGAGTTGATTAGTAACCAAATCGGCAGCAAGGTAAGGATTTTGGTTGCAATAATCCTTCAGGATTTGACTATTTAGCCGAATGGCTTTTTGCTAAAATGCTTAGGGTTGGCCGAATGTAGGAACTAGGGATCTAGAGCATTAGATCGAGACTTTCAGGGTTCAGTGAAAGCGTTAGTATCAGGTGTGTAGCCCCACACTAATTCTTGATAGATTTATGGTATTGATTTAATATATGTGTTAATGAAAATATGAGTTAAGAATGTGGCTAAATGTACCATACAATGGTACAGAGTATTCAGGTACGTAACCTTTAATATTACGTTAATAAATGTTATGAACATTTGGAAATGGCACATATGTGAATTGTTATGAATATGGAATAAGGTATATGGCATGATTCTTGCATGTTTTGTATTATGCATTGGCATATGGGTGATATTGGAAAGGGGAAGTGATCTGGTGGTTTTTACCACAATATCTGGTGACTCATGTCACATAATCTGAATATGGTGACTTATGTCACATATTATTATCTGGTGACTCTGTCACATTATCTGGTGGCTATGCCACAATTTATAAGGGCGATGTGCATGTTGTCTGCAACGACTGCCTTCGATGGTGTGTAGCGGATGAAGGGTCGATTTAGTAATCCCCACAGTGTGATTGTCTGGTACGGGTGATATGTAGAGGATGGATATTTAGGCGGGGTTGGGACTGCATCATTACCTATATTTGTGTTATATATATATGTTTTGATATGCCTAAATCGTTTGGGACTTTGGGTTGGCTGTTACACACTAAGTCTGTTTGACTCACCCCTCGTGGGCTAACATTTTGCAGGTGACACTCAGTGATGGACCGGGTCAGCAGGGACTTAGTGGTGGCCAATGCTTAGCTCAGTGTTTACTTTTATTTTTGGATTTTCATGTTAAGTTTTGGATTTATTTTTTGAGTTTTTCTTCGTTGTAATAAGGCCATTATTATTAACTGTTTTATGCTTTCATCTTAAATTCCTATTATGAAACGATAAATTTTAAACCATATGTTAAACAGTTTTTCTTAAAATAATTCCAAATGGGTTGAAATTCAGCCACATCTTATAACTTACAGTTTTCAATTACGAAAATAATGTTTCAATAACATATGGACTTCAATGAAGACAACGTTTTCAATTTAATCACAACACAAATCGATTTCTCTTCAAAATGATCAAATTTTCCAAATTAACAAACAAGCTTTGAAAGTGTTTTACTCTAGGAGCATGCCAGATCCGATCGAGGCTCGTAGGCCGGGTTTGGGGTGTTTCATGCTCGAGTGATGGGTATTTGTGGCAACACCAATGGCTCTTTGTTGGAACTTTGTGTGACCCGGATCATGGCCGTATCATACTCCCCCTCCTCAACGCGATTTATCCTGAAATCAGAATCTGCATCACAGAGAGATAGATCAGACACATTAAAAGTTGCACTTATATTAAACACACCCAGTAGGTCAAGTCGATAGGAATTATCATTAATTCGCTCCAAAACTTGGAATGGACCGTCACCACGCAGCAATAATTTGGACCTTCTTTTAGCTGGGAATCGCTCTTTCCTCATGTGAACCCAAACCCAATCCCCAGGTTCAAATATTACTTGCTTTCGCCCTTTGTTGGCCTTGAGCACATATTGTTCCGTTCGAGCCTTGATATTAGCTTTAACCTTTTGATGTAATTGTTTCACATAGCCCGCTTTCCTCTTAGCATCTACATTAACAATTTGATGAATAGATAATGGGATTAAGTCTAGAGGAGATAAAGGATTAAAACCATAAACTATTTCAAATGGAAAGAATTGAGTAGCAGAGTGAATAGTTCAGTTATAAGCAAAATCTATGTGAGGTAGACACTCCTCCCACGACTTGATATTTATGCGATCCCGACTGCATCATGTTACGACACAACTCGATGCCACCGAGATTGGCCCAAACTCAAGGGGCCCAAGTGCAAAATGAAGCTTTTAATTTTAGTTTGTTAATTTGGTTGTTGGAATAAGGACATTGATTTATTTATTTTAGTTACTTTAGTTATTATAATATGAGTCTTTAATTATGTCTTGTTTATTAAATGCATCTTTAATTAATGTCTTGCATTATTGATCTACATCTTTTAATTATGACAAGCATTATGTGTTATGCATTTAATAAAGTCATGCATTATGTAACTCTCATGTTAGTTAAGTTTGCATAATAAATTATGACATGCATTATGTAACTCTCATGTTAGTTAAAGTTTGCATCATTAAATTAAGCCATGCATTAAGTAACTCATTTGTTCATTTAGTTTACATCTTAAACCATGCATTTAAGCATCTTAGTTGATAAATATGTTTGAGTTTGTTTATATAACAATGTTAATTTAATTTGGCTGTTACTTTTTACTACATAAATTAAGGTGTGTTTATTTTCATTTTAAATAAGGTAATTTGAGCTGCAAATAAATTGGTGTATGAGTTTTTATAGTGTGCTGATTCTTATAAGTGTTTTTAATGCTTAATTATCTACCTTGTAAGTGACTATTCATATGGCTAATTGACTCTTCATGATGCGATCCTGGTTGCATCATGGTTCGACTCCATCCGATGCCATCGAGAGTGGCCTAAGTTTGAGGGGCCAAAGTGCAAAATGAAGCTGGCTGAACAATCTAAATTCAACTCTTTATTTAATTTTTAGCTTTTCATTTAGTTTGCATTTTAAATACTTGCATTTAAGCATCTTAGTTCAATAAATGGTTGCTGGTCATTAATTCAACTCAACTTAGTTTAATTAATTGAGTTCTTTTAATGAATTTAATTTAATAGTTGTTTCTTTAATTAATCTGGCTACTAGGTTAATTTATTGATGCATGAGTTAAGTTCATTTATTGATGCTTTATTTAATTAAGCTAGTTGCTGGAATAAATGATGTTAAGTGTTAGTTTATTTAATTAAGCTAGTTGTTGAATAAATGATGTTTAAGTGTTAGTTTATTTAATTAAGCTAGTTGTTGGAATAAATGGTGTTTAAGTGTTAGTTTATTTAATTAAGTTAGTTGCTGCATTAATTGAAGTCTTAACTTTTAGTTCATTTATTAAAGTCAAGTGTTTAATGTGTTTAAGTTAAAGTAGTGTTTAATAAGTGTTTAAATGTGATTAAATTGTCTGTTTAATGTGTTTGAATGTAGGAAACTTTTCAAGTGAAAATCGTTACACTCAAGGGGATGTTACAAAGAGTTAATGTGACTTTTCAAGTGAAAACAGTTACACACATGGAGAAGCATTATTTAAAATTAAAGAGAGTTGTTATCATCATTGATGGAAGCATTACATCTCCGTTAATTTTGGCAGCAACCTATTCATCTTCCATAACCATTTGAGGCTTAAAAGATCACACAAGAGTTACAACTTCTCATTAAGTTGCTGGTGACCATTCGGCTGCTAAGAAAGCATGAAACCAAGCATTTAAACTTATTGAAATTAGCTCATTAGGAGTCATAAAGTTGCTGGAGGAATTCAATAGTCTTTACCTATTAATTAGATTTTATTTCAACCATTTAAATGCATAATAAAGGTGAATTCATATGACTCTTCAGCTAACCACATGTAAACACTATATATACTTTGTATTAGCTTGTAATTGGGAACTTTTTTTATGCTTGAATATATTTTATGAACTTTGTTCATCGAGTGAGATTTTCTCCTCTTTATCTTTCGTACGAGTTTCGATTCCGACTTATCAAGCGTTGCTTGTGGCGTCAGTCATCTTTGTTCCATTCAATTATACCATTGGTTCCTACTTTGTTAAGTAACGGGTCTTTGGTCCATCTTCGATTCCATCTTGCACCTTAAACTATTATAGAAACCGGGGTAACACTAATATAATGTTGAATCGTTTCTTTGTTTAAGTTCTTTAATCCATTTCCACCAAAATATCACCTATCTTTTATCCATCTTCCTTCATCTTAAAATCAAACCTATCATCTAAACCGTCGCCATCATTTCTCAAACCTCCATTTCTAACTTAATCCATTTCTTAAAACAAATTCACTTAGAAGCTTCCGCAACTCTTCCAAATTTTCCTATAATTTCTTGAAAGGCTTGTTTCCTCTTCGTAGATGATCGGGCAACTCAAATACGTTTTGACTCATCCCGAGACGGATCTTACCACTTCAAGTTTGGATGTTTTTCAAGCCTTCAAAACTCATTATGGTGGCTTTTCAAATGGACCAAAAGTGACTCTTCAAGTCTGATCAGTTTCATGCACTCAAAGTTAGTTATGGTGCCAATTATGGTGGCTTTTCAAATGGACCAAAAGTGACTCTTCAAGTCTGATCGATTTCATGCACTCAAAGTTAGTTATGGTGCCAATTAAGGAGATGAATACACAAGCATTAAGGCATCTGGTTAAGGGGAAAATGAAGGGACATCAAGCAGCACATTGAAAGGACCATTAAGCCTTTATCAAGTGAAAAGGCATGACTTTTCATCTATGCATGAATAAAGTGAAAAGGCATGACTCTTTGGTTGCCCAAGGCTGTTTTAATGAAGGAATTGAAGTCACTTGGCTGTTCAAAACGTTGAACTCTTCTAGCCCAAGTAATCAGCTCATTTATTCATGAATTGGAACATTAAATCATGTTAAAAGTTGTTGTTACTTAGGCCTAGAATTTCAAGAGTTTTTACTTATTGATTAAGCTTTATTTAAGCCATTAAACATCACATTAAAGATGAATTTATGTGATTTTTCAGCTAGCCTCATGTAAGCACTCTAAATACTTTGTAATTAGCTTGTTTAGGGGACTTTAGACTTTTTGAACCTTAATCAAATTTTATGAACTTTGTGTTCCTGAGTGAATTTATCTCCTCTCCTTTTTCGTACAAGTTTTGTTAGACTTATCAAGCTTGCTTGTGGCATCTTTTACTTGTTTGAACTTATCATCAAACCCCTTTTTGGTGTGGTGTTCATCAACCTATCTTCAACTTTCCACCTTAACGATATAAGAAACGGGGTGACATTGTTATATAGTGTTGAATCTTTCTTAAGTTAAGTTTGTAATTCCACCTCCACCAAACTATCTTAATACATATCCTTATTATTTTTATTAAACCGAGCCCATTCAATACATATCCATATTCCTTGTTTACTTATTAGCCGAACCTATCTCCATAACTTAACCAATTTTTAAACACTTTTGATAAGCTTCCGCAACTTTAGCCTAATTTCACCCTTTTTCGACAATTTTCCAATTACTCCTCGTAGACGATCGGGCATCTTACATACGACTCGACTCAACCTTGAGGCAGATCGTATCATTTGGTATCAGAGCTTGCAAAACGAGGAGCGACGACGTTCGTATTAATCCCGGAAGTAGGTTCGTAACGAGAAAAAAATTCAAAAAAATAAAAAAAAGAAGTTATATTTTATTTTTCTTGTATTCAATATTTTGTATTTGAAGTGAAGAAAAAAATAAAAAAACAAAAATTCAAAAAAAAGAAGAAAAAAATACGAGTTAAAAAAAAGTGTGAAAGTTTTGCTTTATTTTTCATCTCCTTCTATTTTTTGTTTTCCCGATCTTCAAAGCCATCATTCTACCCTCATCCTTCTACCCCGTTCAACAAAACCTTTCTACCATCATTTGGTTTCACCCTTTCCACCCCAAACACCACACTTAACCCCACACTTATTTTTGTTTCAACCTATCCTACGCTTAAACATCTATCCCTTACACCCATTTTGAAGCTGACCCCAAAGCTACTAATAGGTCTATACAAGACAACCTACAAAATTACGAGACGAGGCCGAGTGGAAAAAGGCAAGAGATAGGTGAGTCCATTTGATAGAAGAAAAGCCATAAAATGAGTGAAAGACGAGTGAAGTGATTTTTTTCTTCCCGAGTGACTTAGTGAGTTTTTGTGGTGAGGTAAGCATTTTCTTTTTTTTGGATTTCTCCTTTTCAGCAAATAATAATGTCTCGAGAAGAGACTTCCACGTTTGATTTTCAATATTTGTTGGAAGAAATGGGAAGCATGCTCGACCGCAAGATTAAGCCAATTCAAGACAAGCGAGAACCTCGAGCAACAACCCGACGAAAGCAAACTCCAACAAGTCAGAAATAGAGTCACGACTATCACGAAGACACCTTCCCGATGACTATTCGACAAGAGATTCTTATCAGGATTCCTATCCAACAAGGTCGTCAAGACAAAGAGAAGAAAGTTTTGAGTTCGAGACTCTTCGAGATAACGAATGAGGAAGTATGAGTTATCCTTCGTACGCTTCAAAGACATCACGGACGAATGAACGTACCCGAAAAATTGATCGAGAAATCAACGAGAATACTTTCTCTTTCTTTGAGCAAAGCATCCATCTTTTTGATTCTTTTGTATCACCTTCATGTTGTAATCAAATCGAAAAAGAATATGAAAGAAAAGAAAAAGAAAAAGAAGAAAAAAGAAAAAGAAACTGAAAAAGAAAAAGAGATTGAGAAAGAAATTGAAGAAAAAGAAGAGAGTGTAAAAGAAATGAGATATGTTGAAAAACAAATGAGAGAAAAAAAGAGTGTAAAAGAAACGAGATATGTTGAAAAACAAACTAGAGAAAAAAAGGCAAAAGAACAAGAAAAAGTGAGGAATTTGTTTACTAACCCAGATGTGAAATTGCCTCGTGTTTCTTTTCGGCTTCCCGAAAAATTGAATGATAACCTTCAACTTCAATACCTTTCTGATGAAAGACGCTTTGGTATGATCAGCATAGGTAAGGTTGAAGATGAAATTGAACTACACGAGTTCGAAGGTAAGCGAGGTAAGGAATTTTTAACAACTGAGTCATGGCGATCGGGTTTGAATGTTGTTGAAAATGACTTAGTTTTAAAAAGTTTCCTTATTTTCGTTCGATTGATTGCTATTCTTTGAATGTGGTTGACGTTGTTCGGTACGATCGACAAACCAAAAATTTAATTTTGCATGATAACAGGTTCTCACGAAAAACAAATAAATTCTTCAATCATTTTGTGCGTCAACTACTGCCTTGTGAAAATTCCATGAATTGGTGCAAATTTATTTTGAAACATGTGATGAGTTTTGATTGTACGTTTTTGAGTATGCACCACTCCTTTTGGATTAACATGTTTGATTTATCGAAACCGTTACTACATTTCGACATAAGTAATCAGACTCATGTTTTTAAACCGGAAATTTGTTTTGATTCATTTTGTGGGAAAAACCAGCAACTTAAAGTTTGTGCAAGTAATTTCTATACTTGGTTTTTGAATAAGGAAACGAGGTATGAAAATTTGTTTTCCCTTTTAATGCGTTCCTTAAACAATTTCTATTGTTGTCCATGAAGTTTGCATTTCATTTGGAAAAGGCTAATTCAACCACGAAGCTTTGACTAGACTACATTCCCGAGGAGAGAAGGTTTTAGTTAAATGGAAAAGGTAAAATCGACCCTTATCCTTCTGTTCAACAAGGTAAGATCCTTGAAACTTTTGAAACTTGTTTGTTCTCCTCATATGGTAACAAAATTCACGTTGATGACTTAGTTTTTGAAAATTACTTAGATCGTGATGTGATTAACTGTTCTGCTTCGTTTGAACATGATTTATCTGTTTTGATTGGTGATAAAAAGATTCTTATTTTTGCCCCGGAGACCTTTGTTCTATAGCTTTGTTAAAGAGGTTTGAAAATTGGAATGTTGTTAACTCTCGAATGTTATGTGGTTTTGGTTTGTTTCCAGTGAAGAAAAAGGTTTATGACGATGAAAATTTTTTTTGCGAGCAAATGGCCCGATTTGAGGACAAATCGTCTTCAAGAGGGTATGATGCGATCCCGGCCGCATCATGTTACGATACAACTCGATGCCACCGAGATTGGCCCAAACTTGAGGGGCCCAAGTGCAAAATGAAGCTTTTAATTTTAGTTTGTTAATTTGGTTGCTGGAATAAGGACTTTGATTTATTTATTTTAGTTACTTTAGTTATTATAATATGAGTATTTAATTATGTCTTGTTTATTAAATGCATCTTTAATTAATGTCTTTCATTATTGATCTACATCTTTTAATTATGACATGCATTATGTGTTTTGCATTTAATAAAGTCATGCATTATGTAACTCTCATGTTAGTTAAGTTGGCATAATAAATTATGGCATGAATTATGTAACTCAGTTTGCATCATTAAATTAAGTCATGCATTAAGTAACTCATTTTTTCATTTAGTTTACATCTTAAACCATGCATTTAAGCATCTTAGTTGATAAATATGTTTGAGTTTGTTTATGTAACTATGTTAATTTAATTTGTCTGTTACTTTTTACTACATAAATTAAGGTGTGTTTATTTTCATTTTAAATAAGGTGATTTGAGCTGCAAATAAATTGGTGTATGAGTGTTTATAGTGTGCTGATTCTTATGAGTGTTTTTAATGCTTAATTATCTACATTGTAGGTGACTATTCATATGGCCAATTGACTCTTCAAGTTTGGACATTTTTCAAGCCTTCAAAACTCATTACGGTGGTTTTCAAATGGACCAAAAGTGATATGATCCGTCTCGGGATGAGTCGAAACATATTTGAGTTGCCCGATCGTCTACGAAGAGGAAACAAGCCTTTCAAGAAATTATAAGAAAACTTGGAAGAGTTGCGGAAGCTTCTAAGTGAATTTGTTTTAAGAAATGGATTAAGTTAGGAATGGAGGTTTGAGAAATGATGGGGACGGTTTAGATGATAGGTTCGGTTTTAAGATGAAGGAAGATGGATAAAAGGTAGGTGATATTTTGGTGGAAATGGATTAAAGAACTTAAACAAAGAAACGATTCAACACTATATTAGTGTCACCCCGGTTTCTATAATAGTTTAAGGTAGAAGATGGAATCGAAGATGGACCAAAGACCCGTTACTTAACAAAGTAGGAACAAATGGTATAATTGAATGGAAGAGAAACGACTGACGCCACAAGCAACGCTTGATAAGTTGAAATCGAAACTCGTACGAAAGATAGAGAGGAGAAAATCTCACTCGATGAACAAAGTTCATAAAATATATTCAAGCATCAAAAAAAAATTTCTTTTACAAGCTAATAACAAAGTATATATAGTGTTTACATGTGGTTAGCCGAAAAGTCATATGAATTCATCTTAATTATGCAATTAAATGGCTGAAATAAAATCTATCAATAGGTAAAAACTCTTGAAATCCTCCAGCCAAAAAACAACAGCTTAAAGACTCCTAATGAGCTGATTTCAATGAGTTTAAATGCTTGGTTTCATGCTTTCTTAGCAATAGAATGGTCACCAAAGAACTTAATGAGAAGTTGTAACTTTTGTGTGACCTTTAAGCCTCAAATGGTTATGGAAGATGAATAGGTTGCTGCCGAAATTAATGGAGATGTAATGGTTCCTTCAATGATCATAACAGCTCCCTTTAATGTTAAATAATGCTTCCCCATGTGTGTAACCATTTTCACTTGAAAAGTCACATTAACTCTTTGTAACATCCCCTTGAGTGTAACGGTTTTCAGCTGAAAAGTTTCCTACATTCAAACACATTAAACAAACAAATTAATCACATTTAATCACATTTAAACACTTATTAAACACTACTTAAACACTTGACTTTATTAAATGAACTAAAAGTTAAGACTTCAATTAATACAGCAACTAGTTAATTTATGGAAGCAGAATTAAACTACCGTAAACTCATACTTCATTAAAAACATCCTAGTAACTAGATTAGTTAAATAAACTAACACTTAAACATCATTTATTCCAACAACTAGCTTAATTAAATAATGTAACACTTAAACATCATTTATTCCAGCAACTAGCTTAATTAAATAAAACATTATTAAATGAACTTAACTCACGCATCAATAAATTAACCTAGTAACTAGATTAATTAAAGAAACAACTATTAAATTAAATTCATTAAAAGAACTCAATTAATTAAACTAAGTTGAGTTGAATTAATGACCAGGAACCATTTATTGAAATAAGATGCTTAAATGCAAGTATTAAAAATGCAAAATAAATACAAAGCTAAAAATTAAATAAAGAGTTCAATTTAGTTGGTTCGGTTCAAAGAGCTGGAATCAGCTTTATTTTGCACTTTGGCCCCTCAAACTTAGGCCACTCTCGATCGCGTGGGAAAGAGTCGAACCATGATGCGAACAGGATTGCATCATACCCACCTCTTGAAAGTGATTCATCCTCGAATCGAGTCGATGGTTCTCTCGAACAAAATTCTTGCCACTCAACTTTCCTCGATCAAATAGGATGGATGATAATCGCAACACTTGAAAAATATAACCAAGAGTAAGCAAGAGTTGTGTCAAACAAACTTGCAAACAAAATGTAAACATCAAACAAAGAAATCGCATGTAATCGGGCGGCATCAAACTTTCGTATAAAATGAACAATGCCTTATCAAACATTTGAATCTGAAGTGAATAATCTTCATGGCATGCATACGGTTCGAATGGATTCCATAAATCAAAATCAGCATGTGAGTAACACAACAAATGATAGATATATTCATCATAAGCAGATAGTTGAGAAAATGCATATGGCACTCGAAAGTGAACATCCAAATCTTGCATTGAACGACATATGTAATCACTCGCACATGAACAAAAATTATCAAACACAAGATTCCTTTTGTCATCAAGTAGACCATCATTAAACGGGATAGAACATTCAAACACTTAATGATCTAAATGATGAAAATCAGCATCATGTGTTCTATCATCAACTGAAGAGAACAAAAACATCTCAAAATTTTTACATGGATCACACATGTGACGTAATATGGATTCTTTGACACGAAAATTATCAAAATTATCAAACTCAAGAATCCTGTCATCATTTAACGAAACAAATAGATCACAAACAGGCAAAATAGAACGATTAATCATAACATGATCTAAATGTTTTATAAAAACTAGTTCATCAACGCAAAGCTCGTCACTTTTCAAAAAGATCACAAATGTGTCAACAAGTTCAGAAGACTTACCTTTATAGTCAGAAAGACAAAGATCAGTCTTATCGTGGTCAAGCAATACAAACCTTCTCTCTTCGGGAAGATAATGTAGTCAAAGCCTCGCTTTTGATTCAGCACTTTTCAAATGGAATATGAATTTCAAGTGTAACCACAGAATTTGTTTAAGAAGCGAATAAAAATTGAACACAAAATGGGCAAATTTCACAACCTTAATCAAAATCCAAGTATCAAAATGATTGAAATTCTTCAAGCACAATTTTCGTTGCTTGATTTTCCAACAAGGCATACCAAATGATACAAAACATAGTCCCGGTTTAAAGCCATGATTTTGATTATTAAACTCAAGATGTGACAAGGGTTTAGAAAAATCAAACATGTTAAACCTATAAGACTTATGCACATTCAAGATCGAGTAATCAAAACTCTTTATATGTTTCAAAATCGATTTACAAAAACTCAAAGTTTCCGTATTAGACAATGACTGGATTTCGTAATAACCACAATCAAACAATTTGGGATACTTACTTGAGTCTTGCACTTGTCGAATAGACGTTACTCAACCTTCACACTTTGCTTCACAATGATTATTATGAGGTAAACCCGTCTTACCATCTTTTAAATCATCATAACGAATCAAAAGATGGCAAATGACAAAATTATGCACATAATCACAAACAGTAGAAAGATTCGGTGGAGATCGAATCTCATCAAAACACTTACCTTCATTACCTTCCGGCGTAGGAGGTTCAATTTCACTTTCAACCTTACCTTTTTCGATCATTTGAAAACGTCATTCTATCAGGAGGTATTGAAGTTGAAGATCTTTGTCTGATACATCGGGAATCTGAAATGAAGAAATAGAATAAGAAAAAACTTCAAATGGGTTAATTGATAAATCACTCTCTTTTTCTCGCTCATCTTGTTCTTTTGTGTTTTTTTCCACACTCTTTTTCACTTTCTTTTTCAAGATCTTTTTCAATTTCAAGTTTCTTTTCAATTTTCTTTTCTTCATTCTCTTTTTCAAGCTCTTTTTCTTCACTCTCAAATTCTTTTTCAAATTATTTTTCGACTTCTCTTTCAACTTCTTTTTGTTCTTTCGCTTTTTCAAAAACTTTCTCAATGGCTTTTTCAAGCTCTCTCCAAACT
The DNA here is from genome assembly GCA_025503065.1 of Gossypium bickii. Lineage (NCBI taxonomy): Eukaryota > Viridiplantae > Streptophyta > Magnoliopsida > Malvales > Malvaceae > Gossypium > Gossypium bickii. Next base: position 83,430,176 of record CP106718.1, read on the forward strand.
CGTTCATTTTCTCTCTTACTTGCCTCTTTTCACTATTTTCTTTTTATTTCTTTTTTCTCATTTTTATTTTCTTTTCTCTTGAACTCTTTTTCAAGTTCTTTTTCATTACAATAAGGGGATGATTCAAAAGAATTGAAAAGAGATGAATTTGACTCAAAGATCGAAGAAATATTTTTGTAGATGTCACGATCGATGCTTCGTGAAAAATCTTTCATGCTCGACATCTTTGATTCATAAGAAGAATAACTTGTACTTTCTTCTTGTTCGTCACCATAGTAGGCTTCGAACTTTGCTTTGCTTCGCTTTGAATCCTTCTTCGGATAAGAATCACGATTTGAACTACTTCGAGAATGATCTTTCGTGGATGAATTCTTCGAAGCATATGAACCACGTTCATTTCTTCGTTAAGATTTCTCTGTGTATGGATATGCTGAAGCTTGTGAAGAAGAAATCATACCTTCTCGATGGTAATCACGAGAGGTCTCACCTTTGCGGTTTGATTCATACCGTCTCGAACTTCTATATGAACCGTAATCTCGACTGAAATCTCTTCTTGAATAATCTTCGAAGGCGTGTTTTCGAGACGACCTTGACTCTGTTCTTCGACTTGAAGAAAGTCGTTCTTGTTGGTCTCGTTCCTCGATTCGATGCAACCGCTTATGTAACTTGTCAAACTTGGCATTCATGACTTTTCGCATCCCGTTCAACAAGGTTTGATAATCAGATTCTGTCAATGCTTCTTTATTCATGTTTATTTTCTGAAAAGAAAAATTTTCAAAAAATAAAAATGAAACAGAAAATTAAATCCTCACCACAAAATTCCCACAAGTCACTCGCAAAGAAAAATCGCTCACACTCGTGTTTCATCGAATATGGCTTTTTCTGTAATGTAGCACTCGTGCCTTTTACCGCTCTTTCTCGCTCTCGCAAATTCATACTTTGTTTCGAAAGACTTATTTGTTGCTTGAATGTCGGCTTCAAAATGGGTAACGAGTGAAAACGTTAGGTGTACGGGGAGGCTAAACAAAGAAAATTTTGGTTATCGGGTAGGCTAAAGGTACAGAGAAAAAAATTTTGGGGTGTGTGCGGCGTTGTGGTTTTGAAGGAATGGGGAAAAATCTAATCTCGGTGATCGGGAATAGTAGAAGAGAATGAAAGCAAACAAGACTTGCAAAACTTCTCACACTTTTTTTTTACTCGAATTTTTTCTTTTTTTTCGTAATTAATTTTTTTTGAATTTTTTTTTTCACCAAATGCAAAAAGATGAGTACAAGAGAAATGAAATACAACTTTTTTTTTATTTTTTTCGATTTTTTTACGAACCTATTACCGGCTTCTCGTTCGTTGTCGAAACTCCTCATTTTATAGCTTTGATATCAAATGATACGATCCATCTCAGGATGAGTCGAAACGTATTTGAGTTGCCCGATCATCTACGAAGAGGAAACAAGCCTTTCAAGAAATTATAGGAAAATTTGGAAGAGTTGCGGAAACTTCTAAGTGAATTTGTTTTAAGAAATGGATTAAGTTAGGAATGAAGGTTTGAGAAATGATGGGGACGATTTAGATGATAGGTTCGGTTTTAAGATGAAGGAAGATGGATAAAAGATAGGTGATATTTTGGTGGAAATGGATTAAAGAACTTAAACAAAGAAACGATTCAACACTATATTAGGGTCACCCCGGTTTCTATAATAGTTTAAGGTGGAAGATGGAATCGGAAATGGACCAAAGACCCGTTACTTAACAAAGTAGGAACCAGTGGTATAATTGAATGGAAGAGAAACGACTGACGCCACAAGCAACGCTTGATAAGTCAGAATCGAAACTCGTACGAAAGATAGAGAGGAGAAAATCTCACTCGATGAACAAAGTTCATAAAATATATTCAAGCATCAAAAAAAAAAAAATTCTTTTACAAGCTAATAAGAAAGTATATTAGTGTTTACATGTGGTTAGCCAAAAAGTCATATGAATTCATCTTAATTATGCAATTAAATGGCTGAAATAAAATCTATCAATAGGTAAAAACTCTTGAAATCCTCCAGCCAAAAAACAACAACTTAAAGACTCCTAATGAGCTGATTTCAATGAGTTTAAATGCTTGGTTTCATGCTTTCTTAGCAGCCGAATGGTTACCAGCAACTTAATGAGAAGTTGTAACTTTTGTGTGACCTTTTAAACCTCAAATGGTTATGAAAGATGAATAGGTTGCTGCCGAAATTAATGGAGATGTAATGGTTCCTTCAATGATCATAATAGCTCCCTTTAATGTTAAATAATGCTTCCCCATGTGTGTAACCATTTTCACTTGAAAAGTCACATTAACTCTTTGTAACATCCCCTTGAGTGTAACAGTTTTCAGCTGAAAAGTTTCCTACATTCAAACACATTAAACAAACAAATTAATCACATTTAATCACATTTAAACACTTATTAAACACTACTTAAACACTTGACTTTATTAAATGAACTAAAAGTTAAGACTTCAATTAATACAGCAACTAGTTAATTTATGGAAGCAAAATTAAACTAACTTAAACTCATACTTCATTAAAAACATCCTAGTAACTAGATTAGTTAAATAAACTAACACTTAAACATCATTTATTCCAACAACTAGCTTAATTAAATAAAGTAACACTTAAACATCATTTATTCCAGCAACTAGCTTAATTAAATAAAGCATTATTAAATGAACTTAACTCATGCATCAATAAATTAACCTAGTAACTAGATTAATTAAAGAAACAACTATTAAATTAAATTCATTAAAAGAACTCAATTAATTAAACTAAGTTGAGTAGAATTAATGACCAGCAACCATTTGTTGAACTAAGATGCTTAAATGCAAGTATTAAAAATGCGAACTAAATGCAAAGCTAAAAATTAAATAAAGAGTTCAATTTAGTTGGTTCAGTTCAAAGAGCTGGAATCAACTTCATTTTGCATTGGCCCCTCAAACTTAGGCCACTCTCGATCGCGTCAGAAAGAGTCGAACCATGATGGGACCAGGATCGCATAAAAAAGTGACTCTTCAAGTCTTATCGGTTTCATGCACTCAAAGTTAGTTATGGTGCCAATTAAGGAGATGAATACACAAGCATTAAGGCATTTGGTTAAAGGGAAAATGAAGGGACATCAAGCAGCACATTTAAAGGACCATTAAGCCTTTATCAAGTGAAAAGGCATGACTTTTCATCTATGCATGAATCATGTGAAAAGGCATGACTCTTTGGCTGCCCAAAGCTGATTTAATGAAGGAATTGAAGCCATTTGGCTGTTCAAAACATTGAACTCTTCCAGCCCAAGTAATCAGCTCATTTATTCATGAATTGGAACATTAAATCATGTTAAAAGTTGGCCTAGAATTTCAAGAGTATTTACTTATTGATTAAGCTTTATTTAATCCAGTAAACATCACATTAAAGCTAAATTTATGTGACTTTTCAGGTAGCCTCATGTAAGCACTATAAATACTTTGTAATTAGCTTATTTAGGGGACTTTAGACTTTTTGAACCTTCATCAAATTTTATGAACTTTGTGTTCCTGAGTAAGTTTATCTCCTCTCCTTTTTCGTACAAGTTTTGTTAGACTTACCAAGCTTGCTTGCGGTGTCTTCGATTTGTTTGAACTTATCATCAAACCCCTTTTTGGTGTGGCGTTCATCAACCTATCTTCAACTTTCCACCTTAACGATATAAGAAACGGGGTGACACTGTTATATAGTGTTGAATCTTTCTTAAGTTAAGTTCGTAATTCCACCTCCACCAAACTATCTTAATACATATCCTTATTATTTTTATTAAACCGAGTCCATCCAATATATATCCATCTTCCTTGTTTACTTCTTAGTTGAACCTATCTCCATAACTTAACCAATTTCTAAACCCTTTTGATAAGCTTCCGCAACTTTAGCCTAATTTCACCCTTTTTCGACAATTTTCTAATTACTCCTCGTAGACGATCGGGCATCTTACATACGACTCGACTCAACCTCGAGGTGGATCGTATCAGATATTCTTGCAGATAATGGCCCGTAGTAGTGTGGATAAGATGTGGTTCACCACTTTAGTTTGGCTATCCGTTTGGGGATGACATGTCGTAGGGAATAAGAGCTTCGTACCTAGCTTACTCCAAAGTGTCCTCCAAAAATGACTAAGAAATTTTGCATCACGGTCAGACACTATTGTCTTCGGAATTCCATGTAACCTAACAATTTCTTTAAAGAAAAGGTTAGCAATATTAATAGCATCATCAGTTTTTGAACATGCAATGAAATGCGACATTTTTGAAAACCGGTTTACTATTACAAAAATGGAGTCCTTTCCGGTTCGAGTTCGCGGTAATCCTAAAATAAAATCCATGGATAGATCAACCCAAGGCCCTTCAGGAATAGGCAAAGGTGTGTAAAGCTCATGTGGGTTAACCTTCAATTTTGCCTTTTTACAAGCTACACATCGCGAACAAATTTTCTCGACATTTCATTTCATCCGTGGCCAGAAGAAATTTTCTTGTAGAACGACCAAGGTCTTTACAATGCCAAAATGGCCCATGAGTCCGCCACCATGTGCCTCGAGTACAAGTAACTCTCGCACGAAACTTTGCGAAATACAAAGCTTACCTTCTCGAAAAAGGAAGCCATCAAACCTGAAAAACTTATCAACAGCAACATGTTCACACAATTTATAGACATCTCCAAAATCAGCATCAAAAATATGCAAATCTTTCAAAAATGCAAAACCAAGCAATTTTGAATCCAAACAATTTAATAGAGTATATCGACGAGATAGTGCATCAGCCACAATGTTTTCCTTACCCTTCTTATATTGAATAACATAACGAAAGGATTCAAGAAATTGTACCCATTTTACGTGCCTTTTGTTGAGCTTGTGTTGTCCTTTGATGTGCTTGAGCGATTCATGGTCCGAATGGATGACAACCTCCTTTGGCCACAAATTGTGTTGCCACATTTCCAATGCCCGGATCAAAGCGTAAATTTCCTTATGTTGGGTAATTCAATGGTGCGCCACTTAGTTTTTCACTAAAATACGCCACGGGCTTTCCTTCTTAAGTCAACACAGCACCAATCCTAATACCTGAGGCATCACATTCAATTTCAAATGTTTTGTCAAAATCAGGTAATACAAGTAATGGGGCATTAGTTAAATGATCTTTAAGTAAAATAAAAGATTTCTCTGGTTCCTCGCTCCAAAAGAAGGCAGAATTCTTTTTGATCACATTCGTGAGAGGTGCGGCCAATGTGCTGAAATTCAGAACAAAGCGACAGTAGAAACTCGCCAAGCCACGAAAACTTCATACTTGACTTATGCTGGTCGGTCTAGGCCATTCTCAAATAGCTTTCATCTTATTTTGATCTACTTCAAGTCCTTGCGAGCTGACAACAAATCCTAGGAAAATGACTTTGTTAGAACAAAATGTGCATTTCTTAAAATTAGCATACAATGTTTCTTTGCGCCATGCATCTTTTACTTGTTTGAACTTATCATCAAACCCCTTTTTGGTGTGGCGTTCATCAACCTATCTTCAACTTTCCACCTTAACGATATAAGAAACGGGGTGACACTGTTATATAGTGTTGAATCTTTCTTAAGTTAAGTTCGTAATTCCACCTCCACCAAACTATCTTAATACATATCCTTATTATTTTTATTAAACCGAGTCCATCCAATATATATCCATCTTCCTTGTTTACTTCTTAGCTGAACCTATCTCCATAACTTAACCAATTTCTAAACCCTTTTGATAAGCTTCCGCAACTTTAGCCTAATTTCACCCTTTTTCAACAATTTTCTAATTACTCCTCGTAGACGATCGGGCATCTTACATACGACTCGACTCAACCTCGAGGTGGATCGTATCAGATATTCTTGCAGATAATGGCCCGTAGTAGTGTGGATAAGATGTGGTTCACCACTTTAGTTTGGCTATCCGTTTGGGGATGACATGTCGTAGGGAATAAGAGCTTCGTACCTAGCTTACTCCAAAGTGTCCTCCAAAAATGACTAAGAAATTTTGCATCACGGTCAGACACTATTGTTTCTTTGCGCCATGCATCTTTTACTTGTTTTGATCTACTTCAAGTCCTTGCGAGCTGACAACAAATCCTAGGAAAATGACTTTGTTAGAACAAAATGTGCATTTCTTAAAATTAGCATACAATGTTTCTTTGTGCCATGCATCAAGAATAGCTCATAAATGCTTCAAATGATCATCTAAAGGTCTACTATAAACAAGAATGTCATCAAAGTAAACCACATATAATTTACCAATATAAGCACGAAGAACGTGGTTCATTAAACGCATAAAAGTACTAGGAGCGTTAGTGAGACTGAATGGCATTACCAACCACTCATACAAACCGTGTTTAGTTTTAAACGTTGTTTTCCACTTATCTCCCTCAAGCATCCGAATCTGATGGTAACTGCTTTTGAGATTGATTTTGGAAAACAATTGAGCACGATTTAATTCATCGAGCATATCATCAAGACGCGGTATTGGATGACGATATTTTATCGTGATTTTGTTTATAGAACGATAATCAACACACATAAACCAAGTCCCATCCTTTTTCAGCACTAATAAAACTGGAACGGCGCACGGACTAAGGCTCTCGCGGATGAATCCCTTCTCAAGAAGTCCATTCACTTATTTTTGCAATTCCTTGGTCTCTTCTAGATTACTATGATAGGCAGGTCGGCTCGGTATGGATGCACCGAGAATGAAGTTGATTTGACATTCTATTCCCCAAATAGGTGGTAAGCCACTTGGAATTTCGTCGGGAAATACATCTTCAAATTCCTGCAAGAGAGAAACAATAGAAGAAGGTAAATCAGCATCTAACTCATTAATATTCAAATAAGATTCCCTGTACATGAGTACAAGTAGGGGCTGCCTTAACCTGAAAGATTTTCGAATGTCACTCTCTTTTGTATACACACTCATTTTTGCACTCGATTTTTCATCATTCATTTTCTTCTCTTGATCTTTACTATTGTCTCTCATTTTTACCTATTGTTTCCCTCGTTTCTTTTCACTCAAATTTTCACTCACTTTTTCACTCTTGTCTTTCTTTTCACTCTCTTCGAAATTTTCAATTGAGTCTCACAATTTCACTTGATCATCGTATAATTGTCTCGGTGTCAAAGGCGCCAAACTGATGCTTTTGCCTAAATGCTTGAAGGTGTATCGGTTGGTATAGCCATCATGTACCACCTTTCCATTGAATTTCCATGGATAGCGTAGTAATAGGTGTCTAGCATGCATTGGAACCACGTCGCAAAGAACTTTATCTTTATATTTTCCAATGGAAAATGGAACCAACACTTGTTTTGTCCCCTTTAACTCCCCTCCTTCGTTAAGCCATTGAAGCTTATATGGACAGGATGTTTCGTTGTGGCCAAACCAAGTTTCTCTATGTACTAGCAACATTTGTACAACTTCCACCATCCACAATAAGACCACATGCCTTACCTTGCACCAAACAAGGTGTATGAAAGATGTTCTCGCGTTGTTGTTCGTTCTCCACGCTTTGCAAACTTAGGCTACGTTTGATCACTAGAATCTCACCTTCAACGACGTATTCAAATTCATCATCTTCTTCACTGGCAGGGGTGTCAGATTCCTCATCTTTCTTATCTTCTGTCTCTATGTCACCATTGGCTCTCAACACCATTGTACGTCAGTTAGGGCATTGACTAGCTATGTGACTACGTCCCAAGCACTTAAAGCACTTGATGTCTCTTGCATGATTTGGATTGGCAATTTCTTTCCCTTTGCTTGATTCACCGATGGGTTTGTTAAACTTAACAGAAGTGTTTTGATCCTTCGGACGGTTAGGAAAGTCTCTTTTACTCGTACCTTGTCCCCACTTTGAAGTGTTTACGGGGTTGGAATAGGTTCGAATGGAGCCTTTATTCTTGAGTTATTTTTCTATTTTAATTGCAACATGGACCATGTCGGTTACCTTGACATAATGCTGAAGCTCCACCACATTAGCAATTTCCTAATTTAGCCCGGCTAGGAATTTGGCCACGGTTGCCTCACGATCCTCTTCCACTTTCGCACGAATCATTGCAATTTCCATTTCTTTAAAATAATCTTCTACACTTCAGTGGCCTTATGTAAGATTTTACAACTTTTGGTATAACTCCCGATGGTAAAAAGATGGAATGAATTTCTTTCTCATCACCGCTTTCATTTTGAGCCATGTAGAAATCAGCCTTTCTCCATTACGTCTTTGATTGGTTGTTAGTTGATCCCACCACACATGGCGTAATCAGAGAATTTGATTGCTGCCAATTTGACTTTCTTGGTCTCTGAGTAGTTGTGGCAGTCAAACACAAACTCAATTTTCTTTTCCCACTCCAAGTATGCCTCTAGATCGGACTTGCCTTGGAAGGGTGGTATGGAGAGCTTAATGTTCTTCAAATCATCGTCCACTTATTCTCGTCCCCTTCGGCCTCAGTTTCGCTGACCCCTTCGCTAATCACTTAAGTTAGACCCTTGGTCACTTTCGGATTCGTTAGAGATGGGATCGACTTCTTGGACCCTTGGACGGCCTCGTTCCCTTTGTGGACCTCGAGGATTCCTCTTTCGTTGGGTTCTCTCTTGAACGTGATCTAGCCTCTTTTGAATGGGTTCGAGCTTGCGATTGAATAGTCGCTCAACCTCACACAATAGGGCTTGAAGATTAAGATCCGGTACATTGCGGACTGGTTGCCGTTTAGGCCTTTCTTCCATGTTTCGGTTCAGACTTCTTGACATAGGAAAGTTTTAAACCTCACCACAAACCTCACTAGTCACTCGAAAAGAAAAAAAATAAATATTGAGCACTCACCCTCGTGTTTCACTCAATTTTGGCTTTTTCTCTAATGAGTCACTCGTGCCTTTTACCATTCGAATCCACCTCTCAAAATTCTAGAAGGTTGCCTTAGACTTATTAGCAACTTGTAGGTCAGCTTGAAGGGTTTAAACAAAGGAAACTTTGTTTTGGGTAAAGGTAGGCAGAAAAATAAAATAAAATAAAATGTTGGGAATGATGGTGTTGGGATTGAACCGATGGTACACAATGATGGGTAAAATGCTTCTTGAATGATCGGGGTAGGAAGGTGAAAAATAATTGTTTCGGAAACTCAGAAATTGAGGAGAAGAATATAGAAATTAATAAGATCTCAAAACTTCACTTCTTTTTCTTTTTCGGTATTTTTTCTTTTTTTTTTTTCACTTCAAATGCACGAAACTAAGTACAATACAACACTTTGAAAGCAATTTAAATTTTTTTCAAATTTTTTTCAAATTTGTTTTGAATTTACGACGATCGACGGAGCTCCTCATTTTCTAGCTTTGATACCAAATGATACGATCCGCCTCGAGGGTGAGTCGAGTCGTATGTGAATTTGCCCGATTGTCTACGAAGGAGTTTCATTTGATTTGTTTAAAAGGGGAAAACTGGATAGATTAAATAAAATGGCAGTGGTTTAAAAACAAAGAAAAAAGATGGTTAAATGGATAATTGGCTGAAACAAGAAAGAACCCCTAATAGGAATTAAAGACCCGAGTCTTATACGTTTCAAAAGGTAAATACAGAATTGAATAAAACCTCGACCCACTGTCTAGCAAGATAGGAACCTTGGTATAAAGGTTTGAACGCCACACCCTAATGGATGATAAGTTCGAAACAAGTCAGATTGACGCATCTAGCTACTAGGTAAGTCAATTTGAACCTTGAAGAATAAAGAGAGTAGATAACTCACAAATTTCATTAAGCATCAAAAGTCCCTTTTACAAACTAATAACAAGTATATATAGTGTTTACATGTGGTTAGCTGAAGAGTCAAATGAATTCAGCTTTAATATGCATTTAAATGGCTGAAATAAAATCCAAAAACTCTTGAATTCCTCCAGCCAAATAACATCAACTTTATGACTCCTAATGAGCTGATTAAATGAATTTGAATGCTTAAAAAAAATGTCCCTTGAGTTGTCCTTGGCTAGCTGAAAAGTCATCAGCAACTAATGGTGTTTTGAATGCATGTTATCATCTTTTAAATGAGCCAAAAAATAGCTGGTAAGTGAAGAGGCTGCTACCTAATTTATAAGGAGTTAAAATGCTCCTTAAAGCTCCTTAATTTGATTTAATAAGCATCCCTTGTAACAGCCACTTCTTTTGTAACCAAAATCAACTTAAAAGACACTTCCATTAATGTTGTAACAGCCTTGTAAAGTAACGGTTGCCAGCTGAAAAGTTTCCTACATTAAACAAATATATTAATCACATTTAAACACTTATTAAATACTAATTTATCTTAAACACATTAAACACTTATTAAACATTAATTTAACTTAACACATTAAACACTTATTAAACACTAATTTAACTTAACACATTAAACACTTGACTTAATAAATAAACTAGAAGTAAGGACTTCAATTAATGCAGCAACTAGTTAATTTATGGAAGCAGAATTAAATTAACTTAAACCCATGCTTCATTAAAAAAACATCCTAGTAACTAGATTAATTAATAAGCCTCTTATTAAACTATAACACCCTAAATTAGGGGTTGTTTGTAATTTAGTTAATTTCCCATGTGCGTGCTTGAAGAATGAATATTATGATTTATTTGGCTTGTTCTAGGGTCTAGAATTAAACCCGAGTTAGGCCTGACTTAGTGTTAAAATTATTTTTTTTTAGTACCTTAAAGGAGGGAGCTAGGTGAGATGGGGCTTTAATAAAATTTTGGGTGAAATATGACAAACAATGGGCTTGGGTGTAACATCCCCAGACCCGGCCCATTCACTACGACCGAATCTGGTTATGTTAGTGAAAATATTTTTCTTTACTCGGAATTTAAAACACGAAAGTTTACTATCTTTCTGGTAAAACCCGTGTACTTTTAAAACTATACTTTTGGACTTTGAAATTAAATAAAAGTGTCCATTTTAAAGCACTTTATTAACTCATGAATACTTTGATTAAGTAAATTCGAGTAAATTATTTCCACAAGCTTATAATTAAATTTTTTCCAAGTCATAATCAATGTAAAATAAAATAGTAAAAATAATAATTAAGTAATTTCCAAAGTAAATAAATAAAAGGCCCTTATTACACAATATTTAAAAGACCAAATACTTAATAAAACGCCGTAAAATATTTAAACTTCTCTTCCTGCATGGGCCACCATGTGTCTTCTCCGATCCCGGTCCAACTATGCGTCACCTGAAATGGTTAATGAAAGAGTGAGTCCACCGACTCAGTGCATAATCAAAACACAGATTTCCCGCGTATGGGCTTGGCCCCATATCAAACCATTCACATAGCAAGTCATGCACAAATGCATCTTAGCCCAACCCACTCCAACCGTAACACCAACCTTAGCAGACTCCCTGCCCAAGGCCGTGGATAAACCACCACTGATCACATCGTGATCCAAAATCTTACCTTGGCTACTCACTGCACAAGGCCGTGGCTGAGCCACCGATCAACCCAAGTGATCTCAACATCAATAACCGTCCACGGTGATGCACATAGCCATCAACCGCCGAGATGGGCACCGAGCCACACCTCCCTTGAGGTAGCACACAGCTAACCCTCAAGCGCTAATGTAGCCGGAGCTATCATTAGACCACGTACAACTTGTGTACACTTCCTCCTTCTTCAATCCCAATCCCATGCCCATGTGTCAATATATCATGCAAGAACATCATATAGAGTGAGTATTTATTATTTATCAATACCACATCAAACATATATAAAATATGTATATCACTATCAATCTTACCATCATCGGTTCACATCACTTAGGCCTTTATAATCAGCCTCCACACATAATTCATATGTTTAAAAAGTTAACAAGCAAACCGAGAAAATAGTGCGATGATTACGCACCTCAATAGCACCACGGTCCTACTCTCGAAACGCTACTCAATGCTGACTAACCGACTCTCGAAAAGTTTCTGCGATAGGCTCTTCTCCCCCAAACCGATCACATAAAGCGGAGGCTTGGCTAACCACTTAAACCCCAGAGTATCTCAGCAACGGAACCCAAAAAGATCTATGCTAACATTCGGTCAAAGTGCTACCAAGTTGAAAGGAGGAAATTCGGCACAAAGGTGGGATGTAGGTTCGGCTCCCAATAAAAGAAAGTCAATGAAAAGGGAATAAGGATTTCGGCCAAAAGGTTTGAGAGGAGGGAAAGAAAAGTGTGGGTGGTTCGGCTAAGAGTTTAAAAGAGAAGGAAAAAGGGATGCTAGCAATGAAGGTTTCGGCAACCAAAGAAAATGGGAAACAAGCAAGGGAGCAAAAAAATAAAAAGGTGAGCACCCTTCCCCCTATTTATAATATTCGCCAAGCTCCTCCCCAAAGAAGCAAAAATTCGCCACTACTCAACTCCCTTCAAATCCCATATTTTCCTCCTACTTTTCCTCCCTAACACCCATTCAAAAAGTTTGAATGGGTCAAACTCTCTACCTAGCCGAAATTAAAAAAACAAAGACCAAGTCTTCTCCATCTTTTAAGTGCCCAAACCGAATCCAACATCTCCCGCTCTCTCATGACGCAAAAATAAACCAAAGATCTTCCTCCGCACTCGAACACCGGCCCTTCCTTGTACACAGGCGTCACTTTTCCAAGCTCCTAGTGGCGCCCCCTTGCCACTTTGCCACACCAATCTTTGTGTCAAAAACTCTTAAATAATTCTCTTAAGACACCCATCACCAAGCTCCCTTTTAGCACATAAAAATCCAAAATTTTCTAAAGTCTTCCCTTGAATCAACATTCTTAACACCTTCTAAACACATCAAAGCATACCCAAAACCTACTAGAACATGAATTATACCCACCATGCATAGCCCCTAAACCAGGGTGTTACAATTCTACCCTCCTTAAAATAATTTCGTCCTCGAAATTACTTGTCCAAACTAACAATCCAATTCCTCCCACTACGCTATGGTCACAAGACTCTGATCTTAAAGAGCTAACATACCTTCTAGGCACTGTTCCAAGTTCATACTCAAGGTTCCAACTACCTTACGAGCAACAAATCAAACAATCACCAAAGCGAACAAAACAACAAAGAATATTCTAGACTTAAGGAACTTACCAGTTGACCCATCAGGCACATCATTATCCTCTCTCCGACGAACTGCATAAACCGATCGTCGCTGCCTTACCTCAGTGCCACCATTACCGCGGTCTACTGCTCCACGACCTCGGCCAGAACCATTTCCTCCATGGCTCGGACCACGACCTCTCGTCGCTTGCTGACCAACTCTGCCTGGTTGCACATAACCTTGACCTTCTGTCCGAGTCCTACTCGGATTCTGGGGACAATCCTTAATCAGGTGGAACTTGGACTTGCATCTAAAGCACTCCCGAACACGATTCCAGCATTCGCCAACATGGTACCTTCCACATTGAGCACACGGACGATCTGGATTTCCGGCGGCTGGCTTAGCAATATTAACAGGAGTCTCAACCCTCGGTCTTTTCGGAACCCTCTAAAACACTTCTGACAATCCAACACTTCTCTTATCACGGTTCCTTTCTCTATTGTGCCTCTCAGCCTTCTTGACCTCCTCAGCTATTTGAGCTTTCTCCACTAAAACTGCGAAGTCTCTTTCCTGATGCAGAGCAATCAAAACTCGCACTCATCCCGTGTAGCCGCCTTCAACCGACACATCTCTCATAATCTGCTGCCACGATGCCCCGAGCATATCGGCTTAAACGCAGAAACTCGACCAGATACTCGCTATTGACTTGTCACCTTGCACCAAGTTGAGGAATGCCTTCCTCTCGATCATCCACATAGCTCGCCTCCGACATACTTTCCTCAAACTTGATCTTAAAGTAACCCCACCCACTCGATCCGTAGGGTACTTTCCTTAACAAAGGAGCCACCACCGGTAGGCTTCATCCCGTAGCAACGAAACAACACCCTTAAGCTTCTCCTCGCAGCTTAAGTCTAAGTCGTCCATAATCCTTTCAACACCTCAAGCCAATACTCGCCACGTTTGGAGCTACCCCGCACACTCCTCTAAAAACCCTCGGCTCCATTCGCCTAAGCCTTTCGGCACGACTTCCGATTCCTATTGCCCACATTGGCTCCTCGCCACTCGCTCGAGCACTCGCAACACGACTTGTGACACTACATCGTCTCCCCGATCCGTCCTCGCTGTTCAACCTCAACAACCGGTGGCGGTGCATCGCTCTCGACCCATGGCGTGACCCAACCGGTTCGACATCGACATCCCGCCTCTACTACGCCGCACGAGTATTGCGACCACGCCCCTAGAACTCATATCTAGCGCTTGATTTAGTCTGCTTTTAAAGTTTTATGCGTTAGAAATTCTTGTTCCACTATTTTATCCACGAGCAATTTTATGCAATGAAGTTTCCGAGAGAAGTTCTTTCGATCAATCAAAGTTTCCTCCTACCTGAGGGTAATTCCGTCATTTTCCTATAGGGGTATTTTTTGGTAATAACTCAGGATCAATTTTGAAAATAGTTTTCAAACTAAATATATTTCAAAGTTTACAAAATCTCGAGGGTCATCTTGAAAATTTTGTTTTCAAACTGTGGTATCGCAAAAATTTCGTAATCGTGGTTATTTCAAGTAATTTTAGAAATCACAGCATTTTCGTAAATTCTCCAAATCAAAATATCACAAAGATTTCACAAAGCCAAGATAGAAATATTTCAAGAAAAGATCGAGAGAGATCAAGATTTAGAAACCAAGGGCGTTTTGGTAATTTTATCAACCAGGGGTATTTTCAGAAATTTCCACAAACTAGGTTATCTTAATATTTTGAAATCTCAAGATTTTGGTATTTTGTAAAGTAAAAAAAAAACAAAAGTTGAGGGTAGTACGGTAATTTTGCAATACAGGGACATTTTTGTAATTTTGCCATTAAGGGCATTTTGGTAATTTTGTAAATCGAAAACGTTCTTCCGAATCAAATTTAAGATTTCACAAACCAAAAGGGTAAATTTGGAAAAGTTTTAATACAAAAAGTTTTAGAAAACAACAAGGCTAGTTCCCTTTCGGGTTTTAATAATCGGTTTAGCCTATGAACAAGTCCTCTTGGTTCAGGTGAACCGTAGCTACGCACCAGGTAGGATTCGAGTACAGAGGAGGTGAGTCGCTAGGACTGCTTAAATACCAAGCTCTTATTGAATACCATTCCTCGACATGCGTACAGTGGTTGCCACACCTTAACTCGGCGACTTGCTTTACAGGTTTGTTTAAGAGATTTAAGTTTTATGCACATGTTTGAGTAGTCTAGTCCTAGGGTCCAATAGTCCTAACTTTCTAATCTACGAGCCCAAACTAAGCCCAATCAATCCATGTAAACAATTCACTTCCGAAAGAAAAAGTCCAAGTACTTACCCTGTGGACTTCTGCCTGAGACACAAAGCCACGCCTAATAACTCAAAAACTTTTTATAAAAGCCCACATCTCAAAAACCCATTTTGAAAACTGCTGGGCCCAAAACCCTCAAAGCCGAGTTTTTGAACCAAGCTCGATACCAATTTGTAACATCCTGCATCCACCCCATTCACTACGACCAAATGGTTATGTTAGTGAAAATATTTTTCTTTACTCGAATTTAAAACACGAAAGTTTACTATCTTTCTGGTAAAACCCGTGTACTTTTAAAACTATATTTTTGGACTTTGAAATTAAATAAAAGTGTCCATTTTAAAGCACTTTATTAACTCATGAATACTTTGATTAAGTAAATTCGAGTAAATTATTTCCACAAGCTTATAATTAAATTTTTTCCAAGTCATAATCAATGTAAAATAAAATAGTAAAAATAATAATTAAGTAATTTCCAAAGTAAATAAATAAAAGGCCCTTATTACACAATATTTAAAAGACCAAATACTTAATAAAACGCCGTAAAATATTTAAACTTCTCTTCCTGCATGGGCCACCATGTGTCTTCTCCGATCCCGGTCCAACTATGCGTCACCTGAAATGGTTAATGAAAGAGTGAGTCCACCGACTCAGTGCATAATCAAAACACAGATTTCCCGCGTATGGGCTTGGCCCCATATCAAACCATTCACATAGCAAGTCATGCACAAATGCATCTTAGCCCAACCCACTCCAACCGTAACACCAACCTTAGCGCACTCCACGCCAAGGCCGTGGATAAACCACCACTGATCACATCGTGATCCAAAATCTTACCTTGGCTACTCACTGCACAAGGCCGTGGCTGAGCCACCGATCAACCCAAGTGATCTCAACATCAATAACTGTCTACGGTGATGCACATAGCCATCAACCGCCGAGATGGGCACCGAGCCACACCTCCTTGAGGTAGCACACACTAACCCTCAAGCGCTAATGTAGCCGGAGCTATCATTAGACCACGTACAACTTGTGTACACTTCCTCCTTCTTCAATCCCAATCCCATGCCCATGTGTCAATATATCATGCAAGAACATCATATAGAGTGAGTATTTATTATTTATCAATACCACATCAAACATATATAAAATATGTATATCACTATCAATCTTACCATCATCGGTTCACATCACTTAGGCCTTTATAATCAGCCTCCACACATAATTCATATGTTTAAAAAGTTAACAAGCAAACCGAGAAAATAGTGCGATGATTACGCACCTCAATAGCACCACGGTCCTACTCTCGAAACGCTACTCAATGCTGACTAACCGACTCTCGAAAAGTTTCCTGCGATAGGCTCTTCTCCCCCAAACTGACTGCTACAAACGGAGGCTTGGCTAACCACTTAAACCCCAGAGTATCTCAGCAACGGAACCCAAAAAGATTTATGCTAACATTCGGTCAAAGTGCTACCAAGTTGAAAGGAGGAAATTCGGCACAAAGGTGGGATGTAGGTTCGGCTCACAATAAAAGAAAGTCAATGAAAAGGGAATAAGGATTTCGCCAAAAGGTTTGAGAGGAGGAGAAATAAAAGTGTGGGTGGTTCTGGCTAAGAGTTTAAAAGAGAAGGAAAAAGGGATGCTAGCAATGAAGGTTTCTGCAACCAAAGAAAATGGGAAACAAGCAAGGGAGCAAAAATAAAAAAAGTGAGCACCCTACCCCTATTTATAATATTCGGCCAAGCTCCTCCCCAAAGAAGCAAAAATTCGCCACTACTCAACTCCCTTCAAATCCCATATTTTCCTCCTACTTTTCCTCCTAACACCCATTCAAAAGTTTGAATGGGTCAAACCTCTACCTAGCCGAAATTCAAAAACAAAGACCAAGTCTTCTCCATCTTTTAAGTGCCCAAACCGAATCCAACATCTCCCCTCTCTCATGACGTAAAAATAAACCAAAGATGCTTGCCTCGCAGCTCGAACACCGCCCCTTCCTTGTACTGAGGCGTCACTTTTCCAAGCTCCTAGTGGCGCCCCCTTGCCACTTTGCCACACCAATCTTTGTGTCAAAAACTCTTAAATAATTCTCTTAAGACACCCATCACCAAGCTCCCTTTTAGCACATAAAAATCCAAAATTTTCTAAAGTCTTCCCTTGAATCAACATTCTTAACACCTTCTAAACACATCAAAGCATACCCAAAACCTACTAGAACATGAATTATACCCACCATGCATAGCCCCTAAACCAGGGTGTTACACCAAACACTTGGCTTGGTGCGCCTAAGGGTGAGGCAAAGGAGGATTGGGTTCGAGCTGCAAAGGCAGCACTTTGATTTTTTTTTTTTTTTTGGTCAACTAGGGAACTGGGCTAGGTATGCCTTAACAATAAATGGCAAGGGTAAGGGACATGAAAGTCCAAGTGGTAAAGTGGCTCCCATGCGCCACTTAGGAGTTGGAGGGGAAGAAGGGCGCAAGTTCGAATGGCAGCAGCAGCAGTTTGCCTTTTTATTTTATTTTGGGGTGACTGGTAGCACAAGTTGGTGTTTTATTTTTTTGGCAGATTGGAGAGGTGGTGGACAGCATGTGGGCTCTAAATTGGATGAAGATAAATGCTTGTTTAATTCTATTAGAATTCGGCTGGAAGGAAATTGTTGAGCACATGTTTCTTTTATTATTATTATTATTTATTTGAAGAGGGGAAAGGATAAGGATATTATGAGGATATTATTTATTTTTAAATTGGATTATCATTGAATTAATTCAAATGGTTGGTCAAGAACAATTTAAGGAATTGATTGAAATTTGAACTCCTTGATTGTTAGGAGTGGACGGCAAGTATAGGGGGTTAGTGCCGAATTCTTTTAAAAGCACCTATGTCTCATCTTATTTTCCTTTTCTTCATTTGATGCAATAGCCGAATTTTACCCTTCCCAATATTCCATCTTGCAATTCTTTTTCATTCTCCAAAAACCATTCTTTCTTTTTCTTTTTCTAGACTTTGGCCGAATCCCCTATACCAATCATCTTCCATCTATTCCTTCTTTTCTACTTAGCCGAACCTACCTCCCTCTTTTGCTAAAAATTTCACCTTCCATTTGAGTTGCTAGCCGAATATCTTATCCATAAAAGGCTTAGGCCGAATCCTCTTAGTCAGGTGTTATCGATTTTCCAAGGGGGATAACGAGCTCTCAGGATTTGTTTTCCTAAGGTAAGTAACATTCGGCCATAGACCTAGATTATGTATTAGTGTGCAAGTCAATTTTTTTTTTACAAGTGTTTTGGTAGGGATCTCGAAGACTCAAGTGATAAATTCAGGATTTCGATAAGTGGGGGACTATTCGGCCAAGGTTAATAAAGGCTTCGGGATCTGGGAATTTCGGTAGAAACAGGTGTGTACATACACACTTTATAACTGATTAAAATGCTAAGTGTTTTTATAGGCTAAATCTGGTTGTGTAGATTTGGATTTGATATCGATATGGTATAAGCAAGGGTTCAGGTAAGTCCTTGTGTTACGATGCTTTTGGGAAGCATGATATATTTGATATATGCGACTTATGATATGTGCCTGATAAGCATGATTTCTGTATATGTATAATATTAATTGATGTGGGTCGATGAGAGGAGGGGGAAGTGATATTTGTGTCGACGGACACCAGTGGTTTGGTACCACATTGTGACTTCGGTCACCAGAGGTTTGGCACCTCCAGAGGTTTGGCACCTCATAGCGTCCCGTCCCGGTGGCTTAGCACCACGCGTGGGTTGGCCCCACGATTTATATTAAGGGATTGACGCCATGATTTGGTATCACACGATGGGTTTGCCCCATCATTTGATTAGTGTCTTCGACACCGAGGTTTGGCACCTCCAAAGGATTTGGTATCACAATTGTGACTTTAAGTCACCGGTGGTTTGGCACCACCAAAGGGTTTAGTACCACACGGGGTAGAAAAGGCGTTTGGATGGCTAGGTTGGGTGCATGACTTAATGCATGTTAATTTGTTATAAATTGTGTATGATGTGGTATTAAACCGGGGGAAGGGTTACATACTGAGTCTTGGTGACTCACCTTCTCCTTTATTTTTTTTAGGTGACATGTAGATCGCGGATGTGGAGCCGGATGGACTCGAGGTGGCCATGCAGTGGACTTTGATTTAAATGAACTTTAATTTTAGTTATTTTATTTTTATTATCGGTTGAATTTTTAACCAAGTTGTAATAAGGCCTCCTAGATTCATTTTTTTTTATTATTTCATGTTTTGGAATAATCTGTTTAAACTATTTCTTAATATTAAGTTAAGTACACATGTTTTCTTAAAATCCAAACGAAAAATGTTTTATCGTGCCATCGGGTACACCTGAATCGAGAACAATCTGGCTTAATGAATATTTTTAAAATAAACCTAAGTATGGTTTTTAACAAGAGACTTGAAAACACAAGGTTTTCGACAAAACCTAAAACGGATTTTGAATAGATTTCAAATTTTTTTCTCGGTAGAAACCTAAATTCGGTCGTAGTGTTTGGGCCGGGTTTGGGGTGTTACAAATTGGTATCAGAGCCTAGTTCAAAGCTCGGCTGTGGGGGCCCAAGGCCCAAAAATGTTTTGGTAGGCCTTTTTGAATTGTTTTTGGGTTTTTGAACAAAGATGGCACCGAGTCTCCTAAGCACCTATCATCCGCCTGTAAGTACTCCTCACCTTTGTATGAATTATTTTCTGTAGAAGGGTAGGAAGCATGGAACGTAGAGTAGTCTTATAGGAACTTGAACCCTAGGATTAGATTACTCAAACACACGAACAAAACATAAGACTTAACGAACTCAAACAAACCTAGGACCAAGTCACCGAGTTAGGGTGTGGTAACCATGGTGCGCATGTCTAGGATTGGATCTGGAAGAGCTTGGTATTTAAGCAGTCCTCGTGACTCACCTCCTCTTCGCAGGAATCCTACCTGGTGCGTAGCTTCGGTTTACCCTAACCAAGAGGACTCGGTCAAAGGCTAAACAATAAATAAAACCCGAAAGGGATTAGCCATGTTTTCATGAAAACTCGAATTTTAAAATTGTTTAAGTACTCTCTAGATAGTAGGAAAAATTTATTTTGGAAAAAATTTTCAAAATATTTCCGGTTTACCAAAATTACCAAAATGCCCCTAGTGGCAAAATTACGAAAATGCCATTGGCTCTCAAAATTTCTGAATTACTCCGATTTCAATAAAATCTTCTTACTTTGCAAAAGTACCCAAAAATCTTGTGTTTCAAAATGATGCCCTGACTTTGGAAATTTACAAAATTACCCCTGATTGACAAAATTACCAAAATACCCCTGGTTTCCACAATTTTGCCATACCTTGAATTTGAGAAACTTTTGAAAGGAATCTTCCAGATTTGGAAACTTTAAAACGTCCTGATTTATTAAAAGTTTTAAAATTCCTCTGATTTATTACGAAAATGCCCTTGTAGGAAAATGACGAAAATACCCCTGGGTTAGGAACAGGACAGAAATGTTCGTAGAGCGAATAGGTATGGAAGGTATTAAGGAATGGATGTGCCCTTCTGTGTGAACTAGGGTAGAAGACTTAAAACATTGCTTGATCGAAAGAATCCCTATTAAACTTTTCATAAAATTCTTCGCGAGTAAGCAAGTGGAACAGTCACTAATCCATAAAATTTCTTAATCAGATTAAAGCGCGATAGTTAGGATGAGCTCTAGAGGACATGGCCGTCGTGGACGCGGAAGGGGAAGGATGACCGTGTCTGAACCCGTTAGGTCGGGTCAGGGTTCTGAGAATGAAGTACCACCGCCACCACCAACTCCAACTTTTGGAGCTGAGGAGCGAGATCGCATGCGAGGTGAGGCGATGACGCAAGTCGTGTTGCGAGTCTTGGAGTTGGTGGCTGGGGCTAGTGGAAATTTAGGGGCTCGAAAATCTATTCCCGAGCGACTCTGATCTAACGGAGCTGAAGTATTCCGGGGTGTGTCGGGAGTGGCACCTAGTGCAGCAGAATACTAGTTGGAATCAACGGAAAGGATCATGGACGATCTTAACCTGACTAATGAGGAGAAGTTGAAAGGAGCAGTGTCACTTCTGAAGGATAAAGCATATCAGTGGTGTCTCACTGTTCGAGATGGTGCCACGGCAAATGATCTTACGTGGGAGTATTTCAAAGCTGCTTTTCAGAAGAAGTATGTGGGCACCAGTTATACTGATTCGCAGAGGAAAGCTTTTCTTGGATTGGTGCAAGGAAATAAGTCTGTGTCGGAGTATGAAGCGAAATTCCTGAGGCTGAGTCGCTATGCTTGGGGAATTGTGTCAACTGAGCATGAGCGTTGCGTCCGCTTTGAGGACGGGCTTAGAGATGATTTAAGGCTGCTGATTGCTCCATAGTAGGTTCGTGAGTTCTCGTCCCTAGTGGAGAAGGCTAAGGTAGCCGAAGGGATCAAGGAGACCGTTAGACAGAAGCATGAAAGGAATAAACAGAAGAGAGGCTTTGGATCGCCTAGATCGAGCAGTAATGTGGAAAAGAGGGCTAGATTTGGGGAATCAGAAAGGGCCACAAAGCCTCCTCAGTGGCCACCTCAGTGTGCTAGATGCGGGAAATCCCACTCGGGAGAATGTTTGGCGGGAAGTAAAGGGTGCTTTGAGTGTGGATCGTTGGATCACCGTGTAAGGGATTGTCCTCGGAGGTTAGCTAAGAATCAACCAGAGGGTCAGAACCGTGCTCAGGTTAGGAATGAAGGACCACCACAGAAGGGTCGAGGTGCAGCTAGAGGTAATGATAATGGTAACGGGCGTGGCCGAGGTGCTGAAGGTGGACCGGCGAGGCAACCAAGGTTGGTTTATGCAGTTAGCCGTCGCGAGGAGGAAGATGTGCCAGATATGACAACGGGTAAGTTTCTTATTTTCGGAATACTTTTAATTGCCTTGGTTGTGGTTACGTTAGTTCGTTTTTATGTTGCAAGTAAAGTGTATGGAACTTGGATTATGGACTTAGGGAATGTGTAGAAAGTATGACAGTTCTTTAAGATCAGAGTGCGCAGTAGTAACGTAGGATGACGAGTTAAGGATGCACGATTGAACGATAGTAAGTAATTTCGAGGATGAAATTATTTTAAGGGGGTAGAATTGTAACACCCTAAATTTTGTAATTTAGTTAATTTCCCATGTGCGTGCTTGAAGAATGAATATTACGATTAATTTGGCGTGTTCTAGGGTCTAGAATTTAACCCGAGTTAGGCCTGACCTAGTGTTAAAATTATTTTTTTTAGTACCTTAAAGGAGGGAGCTAGGTGAGATGGGGCTTTAATAAAATTTTGGGCGAAATATGACAAACAATAGGCTTGGGACACTTGGCTTCGTGCGCCTAAGGGTGAGGCAAAGGAGGATTGGGTTCGAGCTGCAAAGGCAGCACTTTGATTTTATTTTTGCGTCAACTAGGGAACTGGGCTAGGTATGCCTTAAAAATAAATGGCAAGGCTAAGGGACATGAATGTCCAGGTGGTAAAGTGGCTCCCATGCGCCACTTAGGAGTTGGAGGGGAAGAAGGGCAGCAGTTTGAGTTTTTATTTTATTTTGGGGTGATGGGCTTAAGTAAGAAGGCCTTATAATTAAATGTTGTGGTTATTTGACATGAAAGTCAATTGGGGAAAAGTGGCCTGGGCATTGGAAGTGAGGGCTGCTGCAGTGGGGTCGCGGGTTCGATCCAAAAGAACTGCAAGGGCGTTTTTATTTTTGTTTTGGCGTTAAAGAGGAAGGAACAAAGGAAGGAGGGCTTAAAGGAAAATATGGCGCGTTTATGTCATAAAAGAACACCTGGGCGGAGTGGCCTGGGGCGTTATGGTAGTTGCAGCAGTGAGGGCTGGGGTTCGAGGCTTACTGGCAGCACAAGTTGGTGTTTTATTTTTTTGGCAGATTGGAGAGGTGGTGGACAGCATGTGGGCTCTAAATTGGATGAAGATAAATGCTTGTTTAATTCTATTAGAATTCGGCTGGAAGGAAATTGTTGAGCACGTGTTTCTTTTTTTTATTATTATTATTTATTTGAAGAGAGGAAGGGATAAGGATATTATGACGATATTATTTGGTTTTAAATTAGATTATCATTGAATTAATTCAAATGGTTGGTCAAGAACAATTTAAGGAATTGATTGAAATTTGAACTCTTTGATTGTTAGGAGTGGACGGCAAGTATAGGGGGTTAGTGTCGAATTCTTTTAAAAGCACCTATGTATCATCTTATTTTTCTTTTCTTCATTTGATGCAATAGCCGAATTTTACCCTTCCCAATATTCCATCTTTCAATTCTTTTTCATTATCTGAAAACCGTTCTTTCTTTTTCTTTTTCTAGACTTTGGCCGAATCCCCTATACCAATCATCTTCCATCTATTCATTCTTTTCTACTTAGCCGAACCTACCTCCCTCTTTTGCTAAAAATTTCACCTTCCATTTGAGTTGCTAGCCGAATATCTTTTCCATAAAAGGCTTAGGCCGAATCCTCCTAGTCAGGTGTTATCGATTTTCCAAGGGGGATAACGTTAAGGTATTGAAGGAAGCTCTCGGGATTTGTTTTCCTAAAGTAAGTAACATTCGGCCATAGGCCTAGATTATGTATTAGTATGCAAGTAATTTTTTTTTACAAGTGTTTTGGTAGGGATCTCGAAGACTCAAGTGATAAATTCAGGATTTCGGTAAGTGGGGGACTATTCGGCCAAGGTTAATAAAGGCTTTGGGATCTGGGAATTTTGGTAGAAGCAGGTGTGTACATACACACTTTATAACTGATTAAACTGCTAAGTGTTTGTATAGGCTAAATTTGGTTGTGTAGATTTGGATTTGATACTGACATGGCATAAGTAAGGGTTCAGGTAAGTCCTTGTGTTACGTTGCTTTTGGGAAGCATGATATATTTGATATATGCAACTTATGATATGTGCCTGATAAGCATGACTTCTGTATGTATAATATTAATTGATGTGGGTTGATGAGAGGATGGGGAAGTGATATTTGTGTCGACGGACACCAGTGGTTTGGTACCACATTGTGACTTCGGTCACCAGAGGTTTGGCACCTCCAAAGGTTTGGCACCTTATAGCGTCCCGTCCCAGTCGCTTAGCACCACAGTGGGTTGGCCCCACAGACGATATTAAGGGATTGACGCCAGTGATTTGGTATCACACGATAGGTTGGCCCCATCATTCGATTAGTGTCTTCGGACACCAGAGGTTTGGCACCTCCAGTGATTTGGTATCACAATTGTGACTTTAAGTCACCAGTGGTTTGGCACCACCAGTGGTTTGGCACCACACGGGGTAGAGAAAGGCGTTTGGATGGCTAGGTTGGGTGCATGACTTAATGCATGTTAATTTGTTATAAATTGTGTATGATATGGTATTAAACCGGGGGAAGGGTTACATACTGAGTCTTGGTGACTCACCTTCTCCTGTATTTTTTTCAGGTGACATGTAGATCGCGGATGTGGAGCCGAATGGACTCGAGGTGGCCATGCAGTGGACTTTGATTTAAATGAACTTTAATTTTAGTTATTTTATTTTTATTATCGGTTGAATTTTTAACCAAGTTGTAATAAGGCCTCCTAGATTCATTTTTTTTTATTATTTCATGTTTTGGAATAATCTGTTTAAACTATTTCTTAATATTAAGTTAAGTACACATGTTTTCTTAAAATCCAAACGCAAAATGTTTTATCGTGCCATCGGGTACACCTGAATCGAGAACAATCTGGCTTAATGAATAATTTTAAAATAAACCTAAGTATGGTTTTTAACAAGAGACTTGAAAACACAAGGTTTTCGACAAAACTTAAAACGGATTTTGAAAAGATTTCAAAATGTTTTCTCGGTAGCAACATAAATTCGGTCGTAGTGTTTGGGCCGGGTTTGGTGTGTTACATAAATACCTTTATTTAATTAAACTAAACACCTTTATTTAAAGCTAATTTTAAAAGCAGAATAAAAAAATGCATGAATTAAATCAAGCTAAACACATGCTGAATGAGCTGAATATGAGCTTATTTCAACTGGCAAAAGCATGCGCATTGGGCTTATTAAGTTAGCCAGATTCTCCTCCTTTTGTCCAACCATTAACTTGCTCCACTTTTGCAAAACTAAGGCTAAAATAGCCTCCTCGAAATGTTTTGCACGTGCTCGAGTGGCAAAGCAAGTTTTGTTTTCTTTTATGATTGGAAATATCAAGACGAAGTTTTGTGTGACGTTGTGCCAATGCATGCGGGGCACCTTCTTCTAGGATGACCCTGGCAATTCGATGAGCGGGCTATTCATGACAGCTACACCAACCGATACACCTTCAAGCACTTGGGCTGAATGGTGACTTTAGCCCCACTCACACCGAAGCAAGTTTACAATGATCAGTTAAAGACGAGAGCGTCCATTGAAAATGCTAGCCAGTGCCTGAATAGACGAACCATGGTGTTGCGGGCCGTTGGTGAGATCGAAACGGAGGATAAGGAGAATAATGAGTCTGAATCAATTTCTGAAAATGAAAAGTACTTAGAGCAGCCCATTGAAGGAGAGTTACTCGTAGTCAAGTAAAGTCTAAGTCTCCAAAGTGTGGAGAACGAGCAGCAACGCGAGAACATCTTTCATTCGAGATGTCAAGTGCAAGGGAAAGTGTGTAGTATCATAATCAATGGAGGAAGTTATACGAATGTAGCAAGCACCCTCATGGTGGAAACATTGGGGCTATCAACCACCAAGCACCTGAATCCTTACAAGCTGCAGTGGCTCAACGATGGTGGAGAGCTCAAAGTAATGAAACAAGTCCTAGTGTCCTTTAGCATTGAGAAGTATTTCGACGAAGTACTATGTGATGTAGTGCTGATGCACGCGGGTCACCTACTCCTAAGACGACCATGGCAGTTCGATCGACGGGTGATGCACGATGGCTACACTAATAGATATACCTTCAGCACCTTGGAAGGAGCGTGACAGTTGCACCCCTCACTCCAAAACAAGTATACGAGGATCAACAAAAACTTAAACTATCCATGGAATAAGCGAGAGAAAAAGAAAAGAGTGCAAAAGAGAAAGTTAAAAAAGTGAGAGAGAGAAAAATAAAAATGTGAGAGAAAGTGAAAAAAAGCAAAAGTTAGAGAAAAATGGAGAGGAAAAAGAAAGTGGAAAATGAGTATCTATGCGAGGGCTAGTGATATCCGGCGAGCGATGTTTTTGAGACAACCGATGTATGTACTCTTGTACAAAGAGGCACTATTGAATACTAACGAACTACCCGAAAACCTCCATATTTCTATGTTGTATTTGCTACATGAATTTGAAGACATCTTCCCGAATGACCTACCAAGTGGGTTGCCTCCCATTCGAGGCATCGAGCATCAGATAGATTTGGTGCCCAGAGCTGCATTACCCAACCGTCCCGCATCCCAGAGTAATCCTGAAGAAACAAAGGAATTACAAAAGCAAATTACCGAACTTTTAGACAAAGGATACATCCGAGAGAGTCTAAGTACCTGCGCGGTACCGGTGTTACTTGTGCCCAAGAAATATGGATCGTGGTGGATGTGTGTTGACTGTCGCGCCATCAACAAGATCACTATTAAATATCGACACCCAATACCTCGTCTTGACGACATGCTCGACGAGCTAAGTGGGGCATGAATTTTAACGAAAATCAACCTTAAAAGTGGCTATCATCAAATTCGGATGTGTGAAGGCGATGAATGGAAAACTACATTCAAAATGAAACTAGGTTTGTACGAATGGTTGGTAATGCCATTCGGCCTTACAAATGCTCCCATTACTTTTATGAGACTGATGAATCATGTATTATGTGTGTTTATTGGTAAATCTTGTGTTGTGATATTTTGGTTTACAGCAAGACTTTGGAGGAGCATGTACAACATTTACGCGCGGTGCTGGAAACTCTACGAAAAGAGGTATTGTATGCTAACCTCAAAAAGTTTTCATTTTGCACTAACAAAGTTGTGTTTTTAGGCTATGTCGTGAGTGCCAAAGGCTTGGAGGTGGATCCAGAAAAGGTCTGAGCGATCCAAGAATGGCCGCGCCTGACGAACATTAGCCAAGTCCGAAGTTTCCATTGGTTGGCTGGCTTTTATCGCCGATTTGTGCCTAACTTCAGCACAATTGCCGCTCCCTTAACAAGCGTAATTAAGAATAACTCTGCATTCCACTGGTCTGAGGAGCAAGAACGTTCATTTAATTTGATTAAATAATGCCTTGTGAAAGCTACTTTTTTATCCCGTCTCGATTTTACTAAAACATTTGAAATTGAGTGTGACGCTTCAGGTGTAGAGATCAGTGCTGTGTTGACCCAAGATGGAAGGTCGGTGGCGTACTTCAGCAAAAAATTAAATGGAGCTGTCCTCAGTTACCCGGTGTACGACAATGAGATGATTGCCCTAATTCGATCACTCGAAACTTGGCAGCATTATCTAAGATCGAGGGAGTTCGTAATCCATTCTGATCATGAAGCACTTAAGTATATCAAGGGCCAGTATAAACTCAATAAACGACATGCGAAGTGGATTGAGTAATTTGAATCTTTTCCATATGTCATCAAATACAAGAAAGGAAAAGAGAATGTAGTGGTTGATGCCCTGTCACGGAGGTATACCTTATTGACTGCTCTTGATTCTAAGTTACTTGGTTTTTATCATACGAAAGAATTGTATGTTGGTGATGAGATTTTAGAAATATATATGATGCTTACGAAAATGGCTCTTTTGAGAAATTTTACAGGCACAGCGGGTTTCTTTTCAAAGAAAATAGGTTGTGTGTACCACAACGCTCCATCGGGAGTTGTTTTTGTTGGAGGCGCATAGCGATGGCCTTATGGGTCACTTCGGGATAAGCAAGACGCTGTCAACCCTCCATGAACATTTCTATTGGCCAAGGATACGGAGAGATGCAGAACGGATTTGTGGGCGCTGGCTAGCTTACAAACGGGCTAAATCAAAGGTTCAATCTCATTTCTAGTGGACCGATGTATCCATGGATTTTATCCTTGGGTTACCAAAAACTAAGACGGGGAAGGACTCAATCTTTGTTGTAGTTGATAGATTCTCTAAAATGTCACATTTTATTTCATGTGCTAAGACTGACGGTGCTGTGCATGTTGCTAACTTGTTTTTTTAGGGAAATTGCATGACTGCATGGTTTATCGAGAATAATTGTATCCGATCGAGATGTGAAGTGTTTAAGTCATTTCTGGTGGACATTATGGGGAAAACTTGGAATGAAATTGATGTTTTTGTCCAGCTATTATCCTCAAACGGATGGCCAAACTGAGGTGGTAAACCAAGTTTTGTCAACTTTGTTGTAGGCGTTGGTACGGAAGAACCTCTAGACGTGGGAAGAATGCTTGCCCCACATCGAGTTTGCCTACAATCATTCTGTCCACTCGGCAACTAAGTTTTCTCCTTTTGAAACTGTCTATGGTTTTAATCCTGTTACTCCTCTTGATTTATTACCTTTGCCTAATGATAAATTTGTCCATACAGATGCAAGGAAAAAGGCTGAGTATGTCAATGAATTACATAGGAAGGTAGGAAAGAACATTTAAGCTCAGACCGAGGAATACGCCCAACGAGCCAATAAAGGCGAAGGCAAGTTGCATTTGAACCCGGAGACTGGGTCTGGGTACACATGAGAAAAGAAAGGTTTCCGGGTTGACGAAGATCTAAGTTTTCACCGGGAGGAGACGGACCCTTTCAAGTCATCGAGCGAATCAATGAAAATTCGTATAAGCTTGATTTGCCAAGTGAGTACAATGTTAGTGCTAGTTTCAATGTTTCTGACATGACTCCTTTTGATGTAGGTACTGACTTGAGGACAAGTCAATTTCAAGAGGGGGACGATGATACGAGCACGCAACACCATGAGTCAAGTTCGAACAGAGATCCGGTGGTGCTACCTCAAGGACCGATCACAAGGGCTCGTGCAAAACAATTTAAGGAAGCTATTTTAGCGTTAGTTCAACAAGTGTGGGACAATGTCAAACCTAGACCTTTCGAACAAGCTGGTGGCAACTCTAAGAGTCCATGTCGCACTCTTCTACAAGCCGAACTTCAAGCTCCCGAGTTCAACCTTAGCTCCACTCCAACCTCCAAGCTGAATCTCAGCTACAAGCCAGCTCACGAGCATATATCCCAGCTCAATTCTAGCTCAATTCTAGCTCATGCGTCCAGATGGAGCTCAATAAGTTTATTCGGCCTTAGTTATTAAATAAGCTTGATACATTAAATAGATCTGAACATATTAATTAATTGGTTTAAATCTGGATATTTTAAATAATCTTGATTATGTTTCAATTATTACATATTTAATAGTTAAGATTTAATATAAAATCTTAGGACAAATTTAAAAGCTTACTGTCTATTTAATTGGTCTAGCCGAATTAGCTCATTAATTTGTCCTAGCTTCAGTAGAATTTAAGACAAGTGTTAATCATCATTTACTTAATGTTTCCTAGCACAAAACAAGGTTTAAATGCGTCTTAAACTGCTAGAAATTAATGAGTTTACATTGAGTTAATGAGCCGACTTTATTAATGTGCAGGTGCATTGTTTGCGACAACATTTAAGGCTACTTAGCTGCTGAATTCTTTTCCCAAGGTGCATTGTTTGGGACGGTATTTAAGGCTACTTAGCTGCTGAATTCTTTTCCCAAGGTGTGGTGATGGTTTGGTCATTGCAACAACCACCATAATTGTTGTTTACCTTTCCAACATGGCTATTGAGCTCAGCCAAGTTCCATCGCTATTGTGATAACACCAGCTGACCAGCGGGCTACTCAATGCAAATATTAAAGCTCCCATTAAGCTATCGAAGTTTTAATGCTGAATTTTAATGTGGAAACTCAGCTCCCAACATTTGTATTAAATTTCAGCTGCACCTATGTTATTCTAGAAGCTGACATTTGGTGTTTCATTAGCTGAAAGTTAATCAGCAAATTAATGAGTTTATTCTAGACTAATCTAGGTTA
Organism: Gossypium bickii; assembly: GCA_025503065.1. NCBI lineage: Eukaryota > Viridiplantae > Streptophyta > Magnoliopsida > Malvales > Malvaceae > Gossypium > Gossypium bickii. Next base: position 83,460,561 of record CP106718.1, read on the forward strand.
TTCGACTAGCTAGAAGAGTCTATAAATAGCTTGCCATTTTCAACTGTAAGGGACTTTTTGCAAAATAGTTAATGAAACTCTGCCGAATTTGTGAGAGCACCTTTCTCCAATTTTGTTTAAGGAGTCATTGGCTTATATAGTGAGCTAGTGGCGTCAACCCGTTTCCTTTGTTATCCTCTTATACCGAGGTTCCTATCCAATCCGATATTGGGTCAAGGTCCAACTCCATCAAAATCGAACCTTAAGAACCTTATAAGCAATTTGGGTCGATACCAATTTGGTATTGGTTCTTGCTTGTTTCTTAAGACCATTCCATCCCCAAAACTCAATCGTTTCCACTAAACCTTCTCTTACCAATCCAATCAATTAATAACCGACCATTTCTTATTATCATATCGAACTCATCTTTCAAAACTCAATTAGTTGAACCATATTATCAAATTACACCGCTCTTTCCATAAACCGTAACCCTCTTCTAAATCCTTCAATTTAAAACTAAAACCGAACGTTCATCTTGTACTTAACTTATCTTGAGACTTCTTCTTCTCCTGTTTAATTCCATTCTTAGTTGATTAAAGACCCGTTTACTTTCTTATGAGCTCAAAAATCTACTTCTTTGTCTACGATCGAGCAATCATGAGTACATCTCAAATTCAATTCAAAGACGGGATCGTATTAGTTAGTATCAAACAAGCACTCATTGTACATAAGTGCAAACACGGGCTGTTACATCAATAGAGACTTTTGATTTTCTTTTTCCATCGCAAATACGCTCATTTTTCCACTCTCATTTTCTTTTTTACTCTCTTCTTCCTTTCGTATTTTTACCTCCTCTCTCTCACATTTTCCTCTCTTTTTTTTTTCAATTTTTTTGTCTTTCTCTTTTTCACTCTTTTTTTCTTGTACTTTTCTTTCAACTTCAATTGATCTTGATACACTTGTCGTGGAGTCAACGGGCTAAAGTAACATTTTTGCCTCGATGCTTGAACATGCACCGATTTGTGTAACCATCATGGATCACGTGCCTATCAAACTGCCATGGACGTCTTAAATGTATATGTCCCGCGTGCATAGGAACTATATCACACACCATTTCATCTTGGTATTTCCTGATGGCAAAGTGATTGCTTATGCTTCAAGAAAATTGAAGCCTCACGAGAAGAATTATCTGACACATGATTTAGAGTTGGCTGCCATAGTCTTTGCATTGAAGATATGGAGACACCATCTATATGGTGAAAGATGTCAGATTTTCACTAATCATAAAAGTTTAAAGTACTTGATGACGGAAAAAGAGTTAAAGTTACGACAACGGAGATGGTTAAAGTTAATAAAAGACTATGAGTTAATCATTGACTACCATCCAGGAAAGGCGAATATAGTCACTGATGCTTTAAGCAGAAAGTCTCTATTTGCATTAAGGGCAATGATTTCATGGATGACTTTATTCGATGATGGTTCTATTCTAGCAGAGTTGAGAGGTAGACCAGTATTCATCCAAGAGATCTTTGAGGCTCAAAAAGAAGATAGCAAATTGCAAGCCAAGAGAGCTCAGTGCGAGTCAGATATTGAATCTGACTTTCGGATTAATTCCGATGGACGTTTGATGTTTAATGATAGAGTTTGTGTACCAAGAAAGGAAGAGCTTATTCAGAGAATTTTGCATGAGGCACATAACGAATGTTAATCTATACATCCGGGAAGTACCAAGATGTATAATGATTTGAAGCAACAGTATTGGTGGTCGAGAATGAAGAAAGATGTTTCAGAGTTTGTTTCAAGATGCTTGATTTGTCAGCAAATAAAGGTTGAACACCAAGTACCTTCGGGTTTACTTCAACCCATTTTGGTTCTTGAGTGGGAATGGGATCGTATCACTATAGATTTTGTAATGGGTTTACCATTGTCACCGAGCAAGAAAGATGCTATATGGGTTGTAGTTGATAGACTCACGAAGTCAGCCCATTTTATACCTGTACGAGTGGATTACTCACTCGACAAGCTTATATGTTTCAGAAATAGTAAGGCTCCACGGAGTTCCCTTATCAATCATATCGGATAGAGATTCGAGATTCACATCCCGATTTTGGAAGAAGCTACAAGAGGCCCTGGGTACAAAGTTGAGCTTTAGTACAGCTTTACATCCTCAAAGTGACTGTCAGTCGGAGAGGCTAATTCAAGTACTCGAGGATATGCTCAGATATTGTATTCTAGAATTTCAACTCAGTTGGGAAAAGTTTCTCCCATTGCTAAAATTTGCCTATAATAATAGCTTTCAGTCGAGCTTAAAGATGGCGCTTTCTGAGGCTCTATATGGGCGTAAGTGCAGAACGCCTTTATTTTGGACTGAACTCAAAGAAAGTCAAATTCACAGAGTTGATTTGGTTAGATAAGCTGAAGAGTTAAAAGCTACATCCGACAGACAGAAATCCTACTCGAATTTAAAGAGAAAAGAGATAGAGTATCAAGTCGGGGATAAAGTTTTCTTGAAAGTGTCACCATGGAGAAAGGTTCTCAGATTTGGTTAGAAAGGCAAGTTGAGTCCATGTTTCATTGGACCATATGATATTACTAAGAGAGTTGGGCCGGTAGCTTACCAATTGGCTTTGCCATACGAGTTAGAAAAGATACATGATGTGTTTCACGTGTCAATGTTGAGACGCTATCGATCAGATCCTTCAAATGTAATTACCTCATCAGAGATAGAGATTCATTCTGACATGACTTATGGTGAAGTCAAGCAGCTAAGAAATAAAAGTATTGCCCTAGTGAAAGTATTATGGTAAAGACATGGGATAGAAGAAGCTACATGGGGACCAGAAGAAAGCATGAGAAATCAATACCCAAACCTATTTACTGGTAAGATTTTTGAGGACGAAAATCCCTAAGAGGGGGAGAATTGTAACAGCCCGATTTAGGGCCTAGTCGGATTAGTGGTGCGAGACCACAAACCAGAGTTAGTAAAATGAGTTTTTAAAGCATTTGAGATGTTTGCTTGATAATATGAAAGTTTCATGTAGAAATTTTATGGAAATTTCCATTGAAGGGTCCATTAGGACTAAATTGCAAAAGTTGCAAAATTTGAGTTTCTAGATGCTTTTTGTATGAAATAGCTTTAGAATATTAATTTGAAGTCCTTAAATAGCAATTTGACCAGATTATAATTTTTGGACAAAAATAGACATGAGTGAGTAAATGGTGAAATTGTATAGAGAAGGGCATTTTGGTCATTTATCAATTAAATGATTAATAAAGGAAAAAGATGACAAAAATCATTCTTATCTTCTTCCCCAAGTGCCGAAAATTTGAAGAAAGCCATAGCTAGGGTCCTTCAAATTTTCAAGCTTGCTAGTAAGTTTATTTTAGCCCCGTTTTTAATATTCTTCATATTTTTGGAGTCCTCGTATTATGAATTAGCTAATTTTAGCTATAAGATGAGCTAAGATGCATGTTCAAAAATCTACCCATGTACAACATGTTTGTAAAATGATGTTTTAAGAAAGATTATGAGAGTTTGATGTTAGATAAACATCTTTTCCTAAATGAATTTCATGAAAAATGCTAGTAAGGATCAGTTTGTAATAGTTATGAAATTTGTCATACATGGTAGAAATAGTGAGAATTTGTTATTGCTATAGTTGAGATAATGAATCAGCTAAGCATGAAATTTAAGAAAGTAGTATGAAAATTATTTTACGAGCATAGGGGCAAAAGTATAATTATTAAAAAGTTTAGGGGCAAAATTGTAGTTTGCCAAAGTATGAGTTAAGAGTCAATTTAGTCAATGTGATTATTAAATGATCTAAACTATTATTATAGATCAAGAAAAATGAAGCCCAAATCGAAACCGAGGCAAGAACAAAGTTGAGGACTAAATTGCATATCTACATACATTTTGTATATCGAGGTAAGTTTGTATGATTTCTAAGCTTTATGATTACTATCATTGAATTGCTTAGTACAATATACATTATTACTATAGAAATGCTTAATGCTATGTTAAATAAAGAAATCAATGAGGTTAAGCATGAGAAAGTACCGATTGAAGTTGAATTACTTAGGATACTCGATCTACCACATGAGATAAGAAAGTCTGTATAAGACCAAGCCAAGGCATGGCATCGGCAATCAAGCAAAGTTATCATGTAAGTCCAAGACAAGTCTTCGCATTGAAGAGTTATTATGAGATGAAGACCCATGTAAGCCCAAGCCAAGGCATGGCATTGGTGAGTCTCCAAGCAAAGATGTCATGTAAGCCCAAGACAAGTCTTGGCATTGAAAAGCTATCATGAGATATAGATCCCATTTAAGTCCAAGCCAAGGCATGGCATTGGTGAGTAACAAGGGAACACACAAGAAAGACTTTGAGTAAGACCATGTCAAGACATGGCATTGATAACAAGTAAGCTTAAATAGCTGAATTTATGATGCCATTGTTTATGCCAAATGATTTATGTTAAACAAGTATGTTACTATGCGCATTATATGCAAACTTACTAAGCTAAATGCTTACGTATTTTATTCTTTCTTTCCATGTAGTCCCGCCAAGCTAATCTCGTGGATCATTGTCATCGGAGGTCGGAGCACACTATCAATCGCTATTTTGGTATAGTCAAGATGTTTATATTAAGTATGGCATGTATAGGAAACATTTCATTTTGAGAATGTCTTAAAAAGGGAAAAAGTATAGGCTATCAAGTTTATTATTCTTTTGTATATGGCTAAGTGATTGGCCAAGATTGACTAAGTATGTATGTTTATTGATATCAATGGTATAGTATTGTTCATGAAAGATGTAGTAATTTGAGTTGTTGAATTGAAAATGAGATTGATCTTGAATTTAGGGTGGCAACTGGCTTGGTAAATAGCCTTTAAGTGCTTACACGGATAGACACACGGGCATGTGTCTACGTCGTGCGTCCCCTGCACCTTAGTACCTTCAGTCAGAATAGGCTACGGGCTCTTCCCAAGGCCGTTTGTTTAGACCGTGTGTGACACACGGTCAGAACATGGGCGTGTACCCCAGGCCGTGTGAATATAGTCAGTTTCAACCACGGTTGGAAGATAGGGGCGTGTCAAGGCCATGTGAATATAATCAGTGTCGACCACGGTTGGAAGACATGGGCATGTCTTAGGGGTACACGGGTGTGTCCCAAGCCACATGGGCATGTAACCCCTATTTTAAGGAAAAGTTTTCAATTAAGTTCTGAAAGTTTCCAGATATGTGTTTAAGGTCTCGTAGGCCCATGAAATGTATGATTAGACTAAGAAACAGAAATTTTAATTCGGAGTAAAATTTTTACAGCCCGTAAGTGCATGTTTAAGAAAGTTTGAGCATAGTAATGTCTCGTATCCAGTCTTAGCCTTGGACTCGGGTATGAGGTGTTACAAGTAGAATAATGAACACTCCCACTCGTGTTTCACTCAAAATCGCCTTTTTCTTTAGTGAATTCACTCGTGCCTTTTACCACTCGAATCCACCTCTCAAAATTTTAGAAGGTTACCTTAGACCTATTAGCAACTCGTAGGTCAGCTTCAAGGGGCTTAACTCGTAGGTCAGCTTCAAGGGGCTTACACAAAGGGAAAATGGTGTAGGTAAGGGTAGGCTTGAAATAAAAATCAAGGTTGAGTGTGGTGTCTGGGTAGAAAAATTCGAGATAGGGAGAAGAATATGATGATCGGGAATAGAAGAAACAAACAAACAAACTTGCAAAACTTCCACTCTTTTATTTATTTATTTAATTTTTTACAATTTCGTATTTCTTTTTTTTTTACTTCAAAATACAATATGCTGAGTACAAATAAAATTTGAAATTACAACTTTGAATTTTTTTTCAACTTCCCGGAAGTTTGGAAGTAACAAAAACACACCTAATTCTAGAATGATACGAACTCGTATCAGAATTGGAAATGAGTCGTAATGGTTGCCATGAATTTATGAGCAGATTTTTGGCTTCTCCAAGTAACTATTCAGCCAAGGAATAGCTACCAAATTAAAGATACATTCATGAAGGAGCTAAATGCATGAACAGCAAGTTACATTGAATGGAAGAATGCATGCATGTTCAACTACATGAAATTTGCTGATCCTTTGAATCTTTTAAGTGACCATTCGGCCAAGAGACACCTTTTGGAAGCTTCCTCCAAGCCATGGCCGAATTTGGACAAGTCCATTCACCTCCCTACAGCCAAATTCATCCAGCTGCTTCCTCATTAAGCTGCCCATTGACGTCCCAAAGGCTGCACATGGACTTGGAAGATTTTTGGATTTATTCCTGAACATTCAGCCTTCTAGAATGTGTCCATTCAGCTCTCCATCAGCTGAATTCAGCCACTCCAATTCACTACTTTAATTCTGGAATTTTCTAGAATAATCTAGTTTCATTTAACTTAGCTATTAAGGTTTTAACTAGGCTATTTGGCTACCCATGCAACACTATAAATAGTTGATGTTTTTCATTTGTAAAGTTTGTTAAACTTTAATCAAATTTTATGAACTTTGTGTTCTTGAGTGAGATTACTCCTCTCCTTATTCGTACGAATTTTTGGTTGACTTATCAAGCGTGCTTGTGCCATCTCCAAATTCGTTTCTGAACTTATCACTCCTTAAACCCGAGTGTGGCGTTCATTCTATCTCCATCTTTCACCTTAACCGTGTAAGAACCGAGGGTGACACTTTTTAGTGTTGAATCGTTCTTGGTTAAGTTCCTTATTCCATCGTCACCAAATCACCCGTTTATCCAATTCAAACCCGGGCCTTGAATATCCATTCTGTCCTATCTTTAATCATTTCTTTCTAAACCAAAACCTTCACCATCCATCTTTCTTCCTATTACCTAAACCGAGCCTATTCTTCCCATTCATCTAAACCGATTCCATTATACTTAAACCTCCATTCCTAACTTAAACTGAAATATAAAAGAAATTCACTTCAAAGCTTCCGCAAACCTATCTATCTATTCATTATTTTTGGAAGACGAAACCTCTCCTCGTAGATGATTGGGCACCTAAGGTGACTCGTTTCATTCGTGAACCCGAGGGCGCATCATTGGGTGCTTTCAGAGCTAGTTGGTGCATGTAGGTTCGGTCTAGGAGCTTAGAAAATCTTTAATGGTGACTCCTTGATGAGCTGAACAGCTTGCACCTCATTTGAGGTTGTTTTGGGGTCTCCAACAGTTACTCGGTGTGAACAAAGGAATAGCAGTAGCCAAGTGTGTGAACTCATAAATCTGAACAACCAAATAAATGTGAAAAGAATAACAATCCCGAGTTATGAAAGAATTCCGGGTCGTACTTGTGCCCGATCATTAAATCGAAGAAGAACCGTTGTATTTCGGAGTTTAATGAAATTTGACTATTTGTAAGCTAATTGAAAGCTTGCAAATTGGTTCAAGGGGTTGGTGAATCAAACAAATGAAGGCTCAGTTTGAAAATAAAAGAAATAGGCAAAGAAATGTTGAGGATGGATAAAAGGACTTAAGGACAAGTGCGAACCAATATTATGAAAATATTGACCCGGGACTTATATGTCGCTTAAGGTTGTTGGAAATGGGTTAAAAGAACTTCGACCTACTATCTATATCGAGATAGGAACTGGAAGTATAACGGGTGAATGCCACACTCATTGTCGAGTGATAAGTTCGAAGAAATAAACAAAGTTGACGCCACTAGAGAACTAGATAAGCCAACTCGAGTTTAAAATGAAACCTGAGAGTTGAATAGACTCACAAATTGACAGAAATTCATTTAATATGCAAAAAGTTCTTTACAAAGTGATTCAGGCATTACATGGGCAGCCGAATAGGCTCTTTGAAACTTAAAGAATAAGCTCGAAAATTCCAGAACTTTTGAAGGAAAATTCCTTGAAGCTTCCCATCCATGGAGAACGTCAAAGGCTGCTTCTAGATGCCTTCAATTAGCTTAAATGAGCTGGACTAAGTCTCTTTAAAGTTTACAAGTCCTTTGGTGAGTTCTAGGCCTAGGGGACCGCAATAGGCAGTCCATTTAGTCTCCCAATTTAGCTTATAAATGAGCTGATGAAATAAGCTTGTAATGTTCAAAGTTTGAGTAGCAAAGGACTTTAATTAACTCCATTAATTCAGCCTTGGGTAGCCTAGAAAGCTCTAGGAACTTGGTTGCCATTGATGCGCACGAACAGCCAACTTGGGAAGAGCATTGGCCAAGCTTTGGGCAGCCAAATGAACACCTTGGAAAGCTAGAGAGCATTGGCTGAAAAGTCTCTTTGGAGATGCCAACAATCAACAGCCTATTTAGTTCCACCATTAAGCTTGTGTCGTCCAAGTGATTTGTACCTACATCCAGAAATTAATTCAATTAATCAAGGTTAGGACAAATTAAATTCAGTTGGAAATTAATGGGAAAAAACATGAATTAAATTTGCTTAAGCTTAGACACATTTAATTAACTATTTGACAACTATTTAATATATAATAAATTAGACACATTAATTTAATTTAATATGTCCAGATTTTGACACATTAAACACAACTTTAAATTTCCAGATTTTTTTTGACAAATTAAACACAACTTAATTATTTAAGCTAAACACATTTATTTTAAGCTAATATTTAATTTAAAAGTTTGTATTCGGCAAAATAAAAATGCATGAGCTAAATCGAGCTAAACTCGAGCTGAATGAGCTGGTTTTGAGCTTATTTCAGCTTGCAAAAACATGTGCATTGGGCTTATTAAGCTGGCCCGAATCTCCTCGTTATGTCCAGCCTGTAACATCCTTAAAAGGGCCTATGCATTTTCAGCTTAATTGTAAGAAATAACAAGTCTTAAGCATAATGAATAAATTTTTGATATTTTTGGATACTCAAAAATGCACGAAAATGAATGGAAATGAACATTTTTGGCAACCTGGAAATGCATCAGGACATGAAATTTTAGGAAACCTAGAAATGTAAGGAGATGGTTCAAAATGGAAAGTGCACATTTTTGGAAACTCAGAACATTTTGGAAATCCCAACATTTTAGGAAACTGGACATTTTGGAAATCAACATTTTAGGAAACTCAACATTTTTGGAAACTTGGAATGTAAGAAAATGGCAAGCTACTGAGCCGATCGAAAATTTTAGGAAACTTAGAAATGACCCCAAATGATGAGTTTTAAAGTTTAAAATAGGAAATAAAGGCAAGAGGGCCTTAAAAGGAAAAGTTGGGGAAATTTGACACACAAACGGGCTAGGAAAAGTGGCCTGAAGATGGCACTTAGGGCCTATGGAAATGGCGCCATGTGCAAGAGGCATGGGCCTGGGTTCGAGTCACAAGGGAAGCAAATAAATGAAGTTTTATTTTTGCTTCCCAGGCTAAGGGATGGACGGCACAAGCATCTAGAAACCAAGGTGTTTTAATTCCATAAATATATGATTAAAAAGGGATAAATAAAGGAGTTTTATTCGCATAAATATGTGAATAAATAAAGGATTTTCTTTTATGAAAATTGAGGAGATAATTGATAGATTAAAGGCTTTTATCTTTTAAATAAAAGAGATAACATTATCAAAAAGAGGAGTGGTGGCCAAGTAAGGGACTCCTAGGCTGATAACTTTGGCTATAAAAGGAGGGCAGGAGGGCTACTCATTCACTTTTTGCTTCCTCATTGCCGAAATTTTCCTAGCTCTCTCTCCCTCTCTCTCTGCCGAATTTTTTTTAAGCAAGATCCATCTTCTTTTCTTCTATTTTCTTCTTTGTTTCTACTGTCAAGCCGAATCTTTGTGGATTCTAAGAAAGAGGGCAATCGTCTACAACATCAAAAGGGATTTCTCGGGAAATCTAAGGATCTAAGGTAAGAAAATTTATTCGATTAAAGGTTATGATGTATATGTTAGATTAAATCTAACATGAGGATTTCGACAGATATAAAGGAGGCAAGAAATCGGGTTTGGGAATCCCATCACAAGGTAAGGGATGTTCGGCCAAGGCTTGTTTTTGGGGTTAAGGATTATTTCTATTTTTTTTCAAAAGCCGAAAACTGACATGGTTACCTAATTAGTGTTAGTCGATTTCAAGGGAGAAGGAAACAAATCTCCGGGATTTGAATAATCATCAAATCTGCATCAAAGGTAAGCTTTTAGAATACAAATCCCATTAGGATTTGGTTTTTAGGCCAAATAAGGCTTTTAATGTTTTCTTATGTAATGGCCGAATATAGGCAACAGCAAATCTAAACTTTAGATCGGGAAATTTCGGGATTCAAGGAATCTATTAAGCGAAAAAGGTGTGTACCTGTAATATCCCGAAATAGGGGTTACGAGTTTGGAAAATAACTCGAGTGCATTAGGCCTCAAGAGTGGTTTTGATGTGTTTTTGGAGTCCCTAAAACTCCCGGATTAAAATGGGACACTTTTGAAAAGTTTGAAAATTGAGGGTTAAAAGTGGAAACTTGGGCAAGGAGGCCTTAAGAATAAATTGAGGTGATTTGAATCACAAAAAGGCGCCTGGCCGAGTGGTCGGGACGTTAGCAGCAAGACAGAGGCCTTCGCAAGGACTCGAGTTCGAGTCCTGAAGGTCGATTTTATTTTGTTTTTGCGTCGTGCAAGGGACGCATACAAGTAAGTGGTCAAAAGGATTTTTAATGCGGTCATTAACATAAAATGCATAGTGGCCGAGTAGCCAAGGACATTGTGTGAGAGCTAAGGCTCGGAAGACTCGTGTTCGAGTCCTAGAGATCGCGCATGATGCGCTTTATTTTCTTTTTAGCATTCGCACACAGGAGGCGCCAAGGTAAGGTTTAAAAGAAATTCGGCAAGCAATATTGACATGAAAGTCGTGGTGGCCGAGTGGTTAAGGACTTGGTGAGAGAGTGCATTTAAGGGACTCGCGTTCGAGTCCCGGAGGTCGACCGAAGCCTTCTTCTTTTTGCTTCAAGCGCTAAAACATAGGAGCCATGGAAGTAAGGTTTAAAAAGAATTTTTGACGCGTTTAATAGCACGAAATGAGCAAACGGTCGAGTGGCTGAGGCGTTGAAGATTCTCTCCAGGTCTCGGGTTCGAGACCTGGGGGTTGCAATTGTGGTTTTCTTTTTGTGCCGATGAGAGGGATTGCATGGGGCATGCATGCGGGAACAAAGTTTCATGTGGTGCTCATTATTTTCTTTTATTATTTTGCTTGCAAAAGCTGCATGAATTTGGAAGTTTATTATTATATGAAACATATTGTTAGTTTGCCTATTTTTAATGCATGGGAAAATGGATTAAACAATAATAGTTGATATTGGAACTTAAGAAAAGGAGGGCATGTGCGACATTGGAGTTTCAAAAGCTTGGCCGGTCTTTGTTGTGGAAAAAGGAGAGCATTACATTGAGAATCAAGGAGCATATTTTTTTATCATGTTGTTTTATTATTTTTAAATGAGGGTTATTATTTTATAGTATATAGGAAATGGTGGTGGTCTTTTGGGCGTGGAGAGCATGGCCGAATGGGGGTTTCTTGGGACCTTCATGGACGGCCTCCTAGTAACTAAGAGTGCCAAAACTTTTGATCTTTTGTTTCCCCTTCCAAAACAATTGATGGCCGAATCTCCTAAGGTTATTTTACAATTGATTAGCCGAATTTAGGAGCATCCTCTTGGGAACTTGTTTGGCCGGGTTTTAAGGGCTATGAAAGGTGCCAAATTTCTTTGTTTTATCCCTTGTCTTGCCATTTTATTCTTGGCCGAGAAAGGTGAGATCAAAGCTTGATTTTGGTTTGGAAAATTGTAAGGGAGGTGCCAAATTTAATTCAACCTCTTCCTTTTTGTTCCTTGTTTTTCCCTTCAACCTCAAATCCATGCTTATTCCCGTTGAGGCCGAGTCTTCAAGGGTAAGTAATATTTTCTACTCTAGTAATAAATTTTAGTTCTTTTCAATAAGGATGTCAAAATCAAGGAGCAAATCGATATTGATACAGTGTGACCGATTTCGGTTATGTGTTCTAGGAGCAAATCGATAGAAATAACGGAAGCTTTCGGGATTTTAGTTGATATTATGAGTCGATAAATCAGAATCTCGCTATAGTCAGGTGCGTAGTTATCGCACTGTTCTTTTGTTGTTATACGTGTTGTGTGTATTATTTCATGTAAAAGTATGTATATTGAGCATGTTAATTGAAATAAAAGCTATGATGATGGATAACCGTGGTGGGTGATTGAATAACCAGGTTAGTGATTACTGTATTAACCTTTCGATTATAAATGATTATCGATGAGTGTAAAATAATGTGATGACATGTGGTGTGTATTATTTTGAATAGTATGTGCCATGGAATTATATGTATGGACTATGTGAGTATGGGCTTTGAAATTGTATATTTTGTGTATGGACTATGTGGATATGGGCTTTGAAATTGTATAATTATATGTATGTATTGTGTGCATATGGGCCAAGCCCATTCATGAGGACATGTGTATTAACTATGCACTGAGTCTTAGTGACTCACTCTATTTTATTAAACCCTTTCAGGTGACATAAAGCTTGGACCGGGTCGGAGAGGATACAAAGGTGGCCATGAGGAAATGGATTTTTATGAAAAGAGACGTTTTATTTGATTGATTAAATATTTATATTTTTCCGTATTTTGATTAAGTGTGTATTGTAATAAGGCCCACTAAAGTGTTTCAGTTCATTTGTTAAGTATCGATACTATTATGCCCTATTATGGAAGGATGATTAAAGATTGATTTCAAATGGTTTTATTTTCTCAATAAAGCTTTAAACCGATATGTTTATAACAAACTCCGATTTTTATTTAGAATATTACAAGTCAAGAAAATGTTTTATTAAAGGAAACAAATTTTAAACGGTTTATCTCTTAAGTAAGAATGTTTTTCGAAAGTGTTCCGCAGTGACATTCCAAATTCGGTCGGATTAAATGGGTCGAGTTTGGGGTGTTACAGTACCCTTACTAACCCTCAATATGATGGCAATAATTATTTTAAATATGAACATGTATAAGATTATGAATGTGGCTAAGGGCTACAAATGTGGCTAAAAGTACTCAGGTATGTTTCCTACTTCTGATAGGATTATGAAAATGTTATATCTTTTAACATGCGAATATGTTTTATGAATGAGAAACAAGATATGTATGAGTATTTGGGGCATATGGGATATATGTGAAAGGGGAAGAATAGGTGTTGACTTGGTCTCACCAACGAAGGTGTTGGCTTCGCCTCACCAACGAAAAATGGTGGCTACGGCCCCATCGCGTAAACATGATAACTCTACGGTTACATTATCTGAACATAGTGTTTAATGACACAACGTATATATGGCGATGAGCACGTCAACTCGCAGCGATCGCTTCGATGGTGAGTAGCGGATGGAGGGTCGACTTAGTAGTCCCCACGGTGTGCGAGTGTTTGGTACGGGTGGTGTGTAGCGGATGGACCTTTAGGTTTGGGTTTGGGTTGCATCATTATTTGATTTGAATATGCTTTGATATGAATATGTATGCCTGGAATGTTGATGGTTAGTTTGTGTACACATTGAGTCTGTTGACTCACCCCTTTGTGGGACTAATTTTCAGGAAATGAGCAGTAACGGACCGGGTCGGCAGGAGCTAAAGGTGGCCATGCATCACTTGAAGAATTTATTAGAATTTGGACTTTACTCAATTTTAGTATTTTCAATTTTACCTTTGAGTTTGAATGATGTAATAAGGCCATAAGGCCCAAGTTGGATGGTGTTATTTCCCTGCTTTTATTTTCAGTTGTTACGTTATGAATTATTTTTGACTAAGTTTAATTAAATTTATTTTAGAAATAAACCCTAAATTGTTTTGTCACCAAAATTAAATGTTTTCTAAATTAAATAAATGGGTTTCCGACCTAAGCCCAACCCAAAACCAATATCTTTCTAAAAAATTCACAAAAATTTTCTAAGTAACAAAAGAATTTGAAGCCGATTTTCTTAAGGAACATACCAGATCCTGTTGTGCTCGTGGGCGGGTGTGGGTGTTTCATTTGGTATCGAGCCCAGCTTTTAAACTCTCGGCTTTGTGGGCTAAGGCCCAAAACGTTTTCAAAGCGAGCCAAAATGATTTTTCTTGAAAGTTAAGCAGGTTTATGGCATGGCACCTAAGTCTCCGACCCGCAGTCCACCAGGTAAGTACCCCTAACTTTATGAGTGATTCTGTGATTTATGAACTGTATAAGGGTAGAAAAGGCATGGAACGTAGAATAGTATGATAGGAACTTGAACCCTAGGACTAGTCTACTCAAACACAAACACATAAGACTTAATGCACTAAACAACCCTATGGCTAAGTCACTGAGCTAAGGGTGTGGTAACCCCTGTGCGCATGTCTAGGATTGGATCCGGAAGAGCCTGGTATTTAAGCAGTCCTAGTGACTCACCTCCTCTTCGCAGGAATCCTACCTGGTGCGTAGCTTCGATTCACCCTAACTCAGAGGGCTCAGTGGTGTGGCAACCTCTGTGTGCATGTCTAGGAATGGTTTCGATGGGAGCTTGGTATTTAAGCAGTCCGTGTGACTCACCTCCTCTCCATTCGAATCTGCGCCTGCACAGTGCGTAGCTTTGGTTCACCCCGACCAAAGAGGGCTCGATGCGTAGGCTAAACATAATGACTAAAACCCGAAAAGGAACTAGCCATGTTTTAAAAAAAACAAGACAACAAACCCTAGTTTTCAGAACTCTTAAAATTACTTTACTAAATTTTTGAAAACCCTCTTTACAAAATTTTTCTGAAAAACTTCTAATTTGTGAAAATTACAAAAATACCCTTAGTGGCAAAATTACCAAAATGCCCTTGATCCACAAAATGTCAAACTTTTCAATGGTTTTGTCAAAACTCCATTATTTTATAATGTTCATAAACCCTAATGTGCAAACCATCAAAAATACCTTGATTTTGGAAAATTACAAAATTGCCCCTAACTTACAAAATTACCAAAATGACCCTGGTTTCCAAAATTTTTGCAACATCCCCATTTTGGAAGGAGCAATTTTCAAAAAGGACCCTCAAAATTTTACAACTTTTGAAATATCCCTGATTTATTAAATTTTACAAATTTACCCTGATTTGTGAAAAATTACCAAAACACCCCTGAGGTCGAAAATTTCCGAAATACCCCCAGATTTCAAAATTTTTTTCCACTTTACCCCGAGACTTTGAAATTTTCAAAATACTTTGCGACAAAAACACCAAGGAACGTTTTTCTTTTGAAAAATTTCGAAAAATACCCTGTAGGACAAATTACGAAAATACCCCTGGGTAGTGAAAAACAACAACAATGAAAATTACAACATTTCTCTGAATGAACGGAAGTTCATACTTGTTTGATGGATGAATGGATGAATGGAAAGACTGTATGCTTGTATGAATACGAAAGAACCACTCTTAAAACTCTTGTCATAAAATTTCTTCGCGAGTAAACAAGTGAAACCAAAGTACTAATACATAAAACTTTCAAATCAGATCTCGACGCTAGAAATGAGCTCCAGAGGACGTGGTCGACGTGGAAGAGGTAGAGGAAGAATGACTAGGTCAGAACCCGTTAGATCGGGTCAGGGTTCTGACAATGAGATACCACCGCCACCACCACCCCCAGCTGTTAATGTTGAGCAGCAGGCTCAGACGGGGGAAGATGCTGTAACACCCCTTACTCGAAACCCTTGCCGGAATCGAGTACGTGGCATTACTAGACGTAACCATTAACTCGGGGAGTAAAATTTTTAAAGCTGTCCAACTGCGTCACGCTGACTAAATCGGCCATAACTCGAGTTACAAAACTCGAAATTTAGATCCGTAAATTTTCCTTGAAACTAGACTCATATAACTATTTACCATAATTTTCCAGAATTTTTCATGTGGCCAATTAGTACAGTTTATTCTTCAAAGTTACCCTTATTACACTGCTGGACAATTCTGACTTGTCCCTATAAAACTGCAGTTATCTGATTGCACAAATTTCCTATGATATTCTTGTTTATACCAATGCAAAATAGACTCATTTAGGGTTCTACACATATAAACCATGATTCCTAATTATTTTTGTACAATTTTTGACTATTTTTCCAAAACAGAACAGTAGCTCACGAATTCATTCAGAGCAGGTCTCGTTAAAACTTAATTATCTCATAATATAAAAATCTTTTACCTATTCTGTTTCTTTCATGTAAAAATAGACACACTAAGGTTCAATTTCATAACTCACTCACCTCCAAATTCAATACACCCTATTTTTGGTGATTTTTCTAACTCACGTCACTGCTGCCACTACAAGCTGTTTTATTGCATTCATAAAAACAAACTAGCTTCTAACCGAGCCTACCTACATCTCAAATTCAATGATTCAATTCATATACAAACATTTCCTTAATAAAAATGATTAACTAGATTAAGAATGCATAGACATTGCCACCATGAACCAACTTACATTCAAAACACACCAATGTACTTAACAAAATTTAGCCATTTTCGCATGGCTATTTTTTGTTAGTTTTTTTTTTACCCATGAACCTTAAGATTCCATCAAACAAAAACCAAGCCTATCCTATACATGCCTTCGCTTAAAACCAAAATGAAAGAGTACCCAAAATGTAGATTGATAGTGTGAGCGACTTTCCGACAATCCCGATGAGCTTGTGGCTTGCTCCTAATCTATAAAATAGAGGAAACATCTCACATAATTAAGCTTACTAGCTTAGTAAGTCCTAACTCATAATAATAGAACATTTAATCATTTACGAAAAGAAAACAATCAACATATGGTATTTCACATAGGCAATTAAGTAAATAGTTTACACAAAGCCAAATACTAGTAATTCAGTAACCTAAGTGAATTAGGGATCATTTCCTTAGACCTACATTTCTTCGTAGTTCATATAAGCATATCGCATGGAAATCTACTTTCTTAACGCCTATACATGAAAACCAATTGTTCCATAATAGCACGTTCTAAGCTCGACTTCCACAAATTACATCCATCAATATTAATTTGACCCAAGTAATATTAAACATAGCATACCTTACATACTTACTCTGAACCATATTCTTGACAATTTAGCTCTAAATTGTCTTGAACAAAGATTCAATTCCTCTTTGGTAAAATACATCACCGGCATCAAGCACGCTAGGCGTAAAAGCACGAAAAGTAACACCGGCACAAGGCCTGCTAGGCGTAAGCCCGATAAATAACACCGACACGAGGCTCGCTAGCGTAAAGCCCGATTATGTCACCGAACGAAGCTCGCTGGGCATAAAGCCCGATTATGTCACCGCACGAGGCTCTGCTAGGCATAAAGCCCAATGTCAAAAATAGCTTTACATATTTTTCGCATTTCATCATCACATATCGAGCCATATGCGTTTATTCACATTTAGTTAAATACATTTGAAATCAACCCAATCCATCATCATCACATTCGGCCAACTCATGGTTTTACACCAACTCATACGAATTCTATCATTTATTAGATTTTGTAAATAATCTCAAAACATAAGATTGCTCAAGAACTTACTTATTCATTTGCATTAGCCAAATAAATTCACTTCAATACTATACATTTACATTCGGCTATATCATGAATTTATACTTTAATTTTCCACAGTTTATCATTCACTAAATTCGTAATTAACTTATTGACATATTTTAGATAAAGGACTTACCTTAGAAGTAGATAGATTCAAAATCTCCAACTATTCGTTTAGTTTAGCTTTTCCTCGCTCCAACTTTTTCTCCTTTTGATCTTGATCTAATTTGGTTCAATTAAACCAATTAAACCACACTTCCATTCAATTCGAAAGCAAAATCATAAAATAAATAATTCCAAGACATAAACATTTGCATCCGGCATTCATCCTCTACTTTGTTCAAGTGCATTCAAAATTATTAGGGAACACTTTGGTAATAATTTCCTTGATGTGCTTTAACTTACAACTTACCTTCTTATCTATAGCCATACATTAACTTTATATAATTATACACATATAACCGAATACAATAGCTCAAATTCATTCTCTCTTATGGCCGAATATGCCAATTCAACACCCATGCATTTTCTTCAACATACAACCAAGCAACAAGCTAAATAACCACACCAATTCAAGCATTTAACTAATCCAATTTAACCTATTGAACACCACAATAAAATTTTCAACCCGTTTGGATCTCTTCTCCATGGCCGAATGGCCCTTAGGTTCCTAGGATTCTCTATAACTCTTCCTTCCATCCATTTTACCCCTTGCTCTAATTTACTTCAAGTAATCAAGTCTTAAACTTAGTTCACCCAATAATTTAACATCACATATAACAATCTTCTATGGTTAATTTCATTATAAGAGGATGGCCGAACATCAAAACACAAGAAGAAATGTTTTCATGAATATCCATCCTATTATTCGGCCAACTATGAGGGTACCTTCAAGCCAAATCAACAAAATCTTCTTACAAGTTCATGCCATTTCTTCTTATACTATCTAACTTATTAACACAACAAACTACAACATTAGCACCCATGGCCGAATCTCATCATACCAATATTAACAAATTTTGCTTGTTTCAAAAGAAAAATGATCAAGAATTTAAGCCATATCAAGGTAGGTTTTTAAAATCAAGTTCAATTCTTACCTATCCTAGTGCATGCAAGGGCCGAATGGGGAAGATGAAGTTCTTCTCTTCTCTTCAAGGTAAGAATCGGGCAAGAAAGGAATGAATGAAGAGAGAATTATTTTCTTTTTGTTTTTATCTTTTTAGCATAAAATATAGCATGCTTTTCTTGTAATATTACTAAAATCAATATATATATAATTAGAAAGCATATATTCTTGGCATGCTTTTAATATAATAATGCCTAAATATCATACAAAAATAAAAAAAAGAACATATATGCATGCTTGCCGTCCACCTTGTTTAAAAATGGGGAATTTGACATGCAAATCCCCATGTTTAATGGACAATTTACTTAGCCCCCTTTTTATTAATGCCCACTACCTTGGTTCTTCTTGCAATTTAGACCTTTAGCAATTTAAACACTTAGATGGCTAAGATTTTCCACGAGATTTTCACACTTACTAAATCACACATAACAGACACAAAGCATAATATTTAAAAAAAATAACTCTCAGGCTCGGATTCGTGGTTTCGAAACCACCGTTCCGATTAGGGTCAAAATTGGTCTGTTACAACTCTCCCCCCCTTAAGGATTTTCGTCCCCGAAAATCTTACCGTTAAATAAGTTCGGATATTGTTGCTTCATTGACTCTTCAGGCTCCCACGTAGCCTCTTCAACTCCGTGATGATTCCATAGAATCTTTACTAATGGAACCCTTTTATTTCTTAACTCTTTGGTTTCCCGAGCTAAGATACGGACTGGTTCCTCATCATAGGTCAAATCAGATCGAATTTCAATCTCTGACGGGGTGATCACATGGTACGGATCCGATCTGTATCTGTGAAGCATCGAAACGTGAAATACATTGTGTATCTTTTCTAAGTCAAGGGGCAGTTTCAATCGATAAGCCACAGGCCCTATACGCTCGATGATTTCATACGGTCCGATAAATCTCTGACTCAACTTGCCTTTCTGACCGAATCAGAGTATTTTCTTCCACGGAGAAACTTTCAAGAACACCCGATCTCCGACCTGAAATTCAATGTCCTTGCATTTTAAATCGGCATAGGACTTTTGACGATCCAAAGCAGCTTTCAAATTACTTCTAATTACAACCACCTTCTGTTCAGTTTCTTTAATCCAATCAACCCCGTGTATCTTATTCTCACTGAGCTCAGTCCAATACAATGGTGTGCGACATTTTCGACCATATAAGGCTTCATAAGGTGCCATTTTTATGCTAGATTGAAAGCCATTATTGTAAGCAAATTCAATCAAACGTAGGTATCGCTCCCACGCACCTTCAAACTCAAGAACGCAAAGCACTCAACATGTCCTCAAGTATCAAAATAGTTATTTCAGGTCGACCGTCTGCTTGTGGATGAAAGGTCAGTACTAAAATGAAGTTTAGTACCTAATGCATCTTGCAATTTCTTCCAGAATCGCAATGTAAATCTTGGGTCTCTATCTGAAACTATGGAACTCGGTACACCGTGCAATCTTACAATCTGCGACACATACAATTCGGTGAGTTTGTCAAGTGAATAGTCGGACGCATCTGGGCACAAAATGAGCTGATTTAGTCGATCTATCAACGATAACCCATACGGCATCTTTCTTACTAGGTGTCATAGGGAGACCGATATACAAAATCCATGGTGATTCTATCCCATTTCCATTCGGAGTATCATGATTGGTCAAGCAATCCGGATGGTACCGATGCTCACTTTTCACTTGTTGACAGATTAAGCACTTGGAGACAAATTCGGATATATCTCGTTTCATGCCGTGCCACCAATAGAAGCTGCTTTCAAATCATTATACATTTTTGTGCTACCCGGTGTATCGACATTCGGCCATTATGGGCCTCACTCGTAATCATCTCAGATCAAATCTGAGTTCATCGAAACACACAATCGACTTTTATAATTCAGACAGTCATTTGCATCTATCTGGAAGTCTGATTCTGTAGCGTTTTCACACTAAATTCGAATAGCAACTAGCTTTTCGTCAACTTTCTGTGCATCACAAATTTGCTGAATAAACATCGGTCTTTCTTGTAACTCGGCTATGATCGAACCATCCTCAGACATAGTCACCCGTGCGTTTAATGCACGAAGAGCAAATAATGATTTTCGACTCAACGCATCCGCAACAACATTAGCTTTCCCTGGATGGTAGTCAATCACTAATTCATAGTCTTTCAGCAATTCTAACCATCGGCGTTGTCTCAAATTTAGATCTTTCTGAGTCATTAAATATTTTAGACTTTTGTGATCTGAATAAACATGACATTTTTCACCGAATAAATAGTGACGCCAAATTTTCAATGCGAACACAATGGCTGCCAACTCCAGATCATGAGTTGGATAATTTTTTTCATGTGGCTTCAATTGTCTTGAAGCGTAGGCTATCACCTTGCCTTCTTGCATTAGAACGCAACCCAACCCATTCAAAGAAGCATCACTAAAAATAGTAAATTCTTTACCCGATTCGGGCTGAGTTAACACTGGAGCCTCGGTTAAAAGGGCTTTCAACTGCTCGAAACTTTTCTGACATTTTTCTGACCACTCATATTTGACATCTTTCTGTAGTAGTCTCGTCAAGGGTGTAGCTATTACGGAAAAACCTTTTACAAATCGTCTATAATATCCCGCGAGGCCTAGGAAACTTCGGATCTTGGAAACATTCTTTGGTGGTTTCCACTCGAGTATAGCTGCTATCTTGTTTGGATCCACCCGAACACTTGACACTGAAACAACATGACCCAAGAAGCTGACTTCATTCATCCAGAACTCACACTTACTGAACTTTGCATATAACCGTTGATCTCTCAAAGTTTGTAGTACTACTCTCAAATGCTCAGCGTGTTCCGCTTCATTTTTGGAGTAGATCAATATATCATCAATAAACACTACTACAAACCGATCCAAAAACCGTCGGAAGACCCGGTTCATTAGATCCATAAAAATAGCAGGTGCATTAGTAAGTCCAAAAGGCATAACCAAAAACTCATAATGTCTGTACCTCGTTCGAAATGCCGTCTTTGGCACATCTGAATCTCTGACTCGTAATTGATAATAGCCCAATCTCAAATCTATTTTTGAAAACACTGAAGCCCCCTTCAACTGATCAAATAAATCATCAATCCGAGGTAACGGGTACTTATTCTTTATAGTTACCTTATTTAGTTGCCGGTAGTCGATACACATTCGCATTGTCCCATCTTTCTTTTTCACAAATAAGACTGGTGCACCCCACGGGGAAAAACTCGGTCGTGCGAAACCCCTCTCTGTCAATTCTTGCAACTGCGCTTTAAATTCTTTTAATTCAGTAGGCGCTATTTGGTACGGAGCTATCGAAATTGGGGTCGCATCCGGCACTAATTCAATGCCGAACTCAATCTCTCGTACTGGGGGTAAGCCCGGTAGCTCTTCAGGAAACACATCGGTGTATTCACATACAACTGGTACCGATTTCATTAGTTTCTCGGACATTTTATTATCCAGTACATAAGCCAAATAGGCCTCACACCCTTTTCTCACATACTTTTGGGCTACCATTGAAGATATTACTGTAGGTAACTCATTTACATCACAGGATTTTATTCTGATTGTCTCACCGTTTCGGCATTTCAAATCAATAAACTTTCTTTTGCAATCTACCACTGCCTCATGTGAAGTTAACCAATCCATACCCAAGATTATATCAAATTCATCGAAGGGCAACAGCATCAAATCAGCTGGAAAGCAATAGTCCCGTACCATCAACGGGCAACCTCTACACACTTTATTAACAAGCACACATCTACCCAAAGGGTTGGACACACGAATTACAAACTCGGTAGACTCAACTAGCAGAGTCTTGCCAAATTTTAAAGTTTCACACACATAAGAATGAGTCGAACCAGGATCAATTAGTGCAATCACAGTAGTACCAAAAAGAGTGAAAGTACCGGTAATGACGTCAGGGGAGGAAGCATCCTCTCTAGCTTGCGCAGCATATGCTCTAGCCGGAGCTCTAGCCTCAGATCGATCTGTAGTGTTCTTCGTTCCTTTCTGGCTACCACCTATATTGCCTGAATGTCTGGGTGGTCTACCTCGCATTGGCACGTTGCTCGGTGTAGTGTTCTGAACTGCATTCTGCTCAGCTAACTTCGGACACTCTCTGATAAAATGATCTGACGATCCACACTTATAGCAAGACCGATCATGGAATCTACAACTCCCTGAGTGCCATTTCCCACAGTACTTGCATTCAACTCTATTTTGTGGAATGTTACCAACACTGGCTATCGAGGTAGCTCGGGAGCTCATAGGAGGTCGATCCCGTCTAGGCGGATCTGTAGTAGCTTTACACATGGCTATAGTCATCTCTCGGGCTTCTTGCTCGTGGAATGAAAGACTTTACCCAAGACCTTTTTTCGATGTCTCAAGCTTCAGACGCCTTTCTTTTCTCTTTCCCGAGCTCTTCAGCTTTGCAAGCTCTCTCAACTAAAGTTACAAACTCTTGGATTTCAAGAACGCCAACAAACATCTTTATATCTTCATTTAGGCCGTCTTCGAATCTTTTACACATAATGGCTTCAGTAGAGACACACTCTCTAGCATAACGGCTGAGCCTGACAAATTTTCTTTCATACTCCATTCTAGTCATTCGTCCTTGCTTCAGCTCAAGGAACTCTTTTCGTTTTGATCAATAAATCTTTGGCTAATATACTTCTTGCGAAATGCGCTTTGGAAGAAATCCCATGTCACTTTTTCTTTCTAACCACTCGATACTAGTGTATTCCACGGTGATATGCAGTGTCCCGTAGTAAGGATATAGTACACTTCAAGCATTCATCCGGAGTACAAGACAACTCATCAAGTACCCGAATAGTGTTATCAAGCCACATTTCGGCTCTCTCAGCATCATCATCGTCATTGGCTTTAAATTCTTCGGCCCCATATTTTCGAATTTTATCAACTGGGAGCCTACTAGATCTCATTGGATCTATCATTGGGGGAGCTAGAGGATCCGGAGTTGGATTATTCGGGGGCGGAGGTTGGGGTACAGCCGGGTTATTTTGAATAAATTGGGCAAACCACTCATTCATCATCCGATAAAAGGCTTGTTTAGTTTCTCCTTCGTGGCTACCCAAAAGCAGGTCGAGAGTCTATCGGCGCTGATCCGTGGTACGGTCAGCGCCATGCTCTCCACATCATCGACATCTGACTCTTTACTGTTCGAGTCCATTTACTATACAAAACAAAGTTCAGGCTGTCAGAAGTCACCACACTATCAACATATAACCACAGGCATGTATAGCTAGACTCACACGCGCCACGGTAGTCCTAGGATCGACTAAACCGTAAGCTCTGATACCAATCAAATGTAACACCCCTTACTCGAAACCCTTGCCGGAATCGAGTACGTGGCATTACTAGACGTAACCATTAACTCGGGGAGTAAAATTTTTAAAGCTGTCCAACTGCGTCATGCTGACTAAATCGACCATAACTCGAGTAACAAAACTCAAAATTTAGATCCGTAAATTTTCTTTGAAACTAGACTAATATAACTATTTACCATAATTTTTCCAGAAATTTTCATGTGGCCAATTAGTACAGTTTATTCTTCAAAGTTACCCTTATTACACTACTGGACAATTCTGACTTGTCCCTATAAAACTGCAGTTATCTGATTGCACAAATTTCCTATGATATTCTTGTTTATACCAATGAAAAATAGACTCATTTAGGGTTCTACACATATAAACCATGATTCCTAATTATTTTTGTACAATTTTTGACTATTTTTCCAAAACAGAACAGTAGCTCACGAATTCATTCAGAGCAGGTCTCGTTAAAACTTAATTATCTCATAATATAAAAATCTTTTACCTATTCTGTTTCTTTCATGTAAAAATATACACACTAAGGTTCAATTTCATAACTCACTCACCTCCAAATTCAATACACGCTATTTTTGGTGATTTTTCTAACTCACGTCACTGCTGCCACTACAAGCTGTTTTATTGCATTCATAAAAACAAACTAGCTTCTAACCGAGCCTACCTACATCTCAAATTCAAGGATTCAATTCATATACAAACATTTCCTTAATAAAAACGATTAACTAGATTAAGAATGTATAGACATTGCCACCATGAACCAACTTACATTCAAAACACACCAATGTACTTAACAAAATTTAGCCATTTTCGCATGGCTATTTTTTGTTAGTTTTTTTTTTTTTACACATGAACCTTAAGATTCCATCAAACAAAAACCAAGCCTATCCTATACATGCCTTCGCTTAAAACCAAAATGAAAGAGTACCCAAAATGTAGATTGATAGTGTGAGCGACTTTCCGACAATCCCGATGAGCTTGTGGCTTGCTCCTAATCTATAAAATAGAGGAAACATCTCACATAATTAAGCTTACTAGCTTAGTAAGTCCTAACTCATAATAATAGAACATTTAATCATTTACGAAAAGAAAACAATCAACATATGGTATTTCACATAGGCAATTAAGTAAATAGTTTACACAAAGCCAAATACTAGTAATTCAGTAACCTAAGTGAATTAGGGATCTTTTCCTTAGACCTACATTTCTTCGTAGTTCATATAAGCATATTGCATGGAAATCTACTTTCTTAATGTCTATACATGAAAACCATTTGTTCCATAATAGCACGTTCTAAGCTCGACTTTCATCAAATTACATCCATCAATATTAATTTGACCCAAGTAATATTAAACATAGCATACCTTACATACTTACCTGAACCATATTCTTGACAATTTAGCTCTAAATTGTCTTGAACAAAGATTCAATTCCTCTTTGGTAAAATACATCACCGACATCAAGCTCGCTAGGCGTAAAGCACAAAAAGTAACACCGGCACAAGGCCTGCTAGGCGTAAGCCCGATAAATAACACCGGCACGAGGCCTGCTAGGCGTAAAGCCCGATTATGTCACCGGCACGAAGCCTGCTAGGCATAAAGCCCGATTATGTCACCGGCACGAGGCCTGCTAGGCATAAAGCCCGAATGTCAAAAATAGCTTTACATATTTTTCGCATTTCATCATCACATATCGAGCCATATCGCGTTTATTCACATTTAGTTAAATACATTTGAAATCAACCCAATCCATCATCATCATATTCGCCAACTCATGGTTTTACACCAACTCATACGAATTCTATCATTTATTAGATTTTGTAAATAATCTCAAAACATAAGATTGCTCAAGAACTTACTTATTCATTTGCATTAGCCAAATAAATTCACTTCAATACTATACATTTACATTCGGCTATATCATGAATTTATACTTTAATTTTCCACAGTTTATCATTCACTAAATTCGTAATTAACTTATTGACATATTTTAGATAAAGGACTTACCTTAGAAGTAGATAGATTCAAAATCTCCAACTATTCGTTTAGTTTAGCTTTTCCTCGCTCCAACTTTTTCTCCTTTTGATCTTGATCTAATTTGGTTCAATTAAACCAATTAAACCACACTTCCATTCAATTCGAAAGCAAAATCATAAAATAAATAATTCCAAGACATAAACATTTGCATTCGGCATTCATCCTCTACTTTGTTCAAGTGCATTCAAAATTATTAGGGAACACTTTGGTAATAATTTCCTTGATGTGCTTTAACTTACAACTTACCTTCTTATCTATAGCCATACATTAACTTTATATAATTATACACATATAACCGAATACAATAGCTCAAATTCATTCTCTCTTATGGCCGAATATGCCAATTCAACACCCATGCATTTTCTTCAACATACAACCAAGCAACAAGCTAAATATCCACACCAATTCAAGCATTTAACTAATCCAATTTAACCTATTGAACACCACAATAAAATTTTCAACCCGTTTGGATCTCTTCTCCATGGCCGAATGGCCCTTAGGTTCCTAGGATTCTCTATAACTCTTTCCATCCATTTTACCCCTTGCACTAATTTACTTCAAGTAATCAAGTCTTAAACTTAGTTCACCCAATAATTTAACATCACATATAACAATCTTCTATGGTTAATTTCATTATAAGAGGATGGCCGAACATCAAAACACAAGAAGAAATGTTTTCATGAATATCCATCCTATTATTCGGCCAACTATGAGGGTACCTTCAAGCCAAATCAACAAAATCTTCTTACA
Source organism: Gossypium bickii (assembly GCA_025503065.1). Classification (NCBI taxonomy): domain Eukaryota; kingdom Viridiplantae; phylum Streptophyta; class Magnoliopsida; order Malvales; family Malvaceae; genus Gossypium; species Gossypium bickii. Next base: position 83,487,321 of record CP106718.1, read on the forward strand.
AGTTCATGCCATTTCTTCTCATACTATCTAACTTATTAACACAACAAACTACAACATTAGCACCCATGGCCGAATCTCATCATACCAATATTAACAAATTTTGCTTGTTTCAAAAGAAAAATGATCAAGAATTTAAGCCATATCAAGGTAGGTTTTTAAAATCAAGTTCAATTCTTACCTATCCTAGTGCATGCAAGGGCCGAATGGGGAAGATGAAGTTCTTCTCTTCTCTTCAAGGTAAGAATCGGGCAAGAAAGGAATGAATGAAGAGAGAATTATTTTCTTTTTGTTTTTATCTTTTTAACATAAAATATAGCATGCTTTTCTTATAATATTACTAAAATCAATATATATATATAATTAGAAAGCATATATTCTTGGCATGCTTTTAATATAATAATGCCTAAATATCATACAAAAATAAAAAAAAGAACATATATGCATGCTTGCCGTCCACCTTGTTTAAAAATGGGGAATTTGACATGCAAATCCCCATGTTTAATGGACAATTTACTTAGCCCCTTTTTATTAATGCCCACTACCTTGGTTCTTCTTGCAATTTAGACCTTTAGCAATTTAAACACTTAGATGGCTAAGATTTTCCACGAGATTTTCACACTTACTAAATCACACATATATGCAGACACAAAACATAATATTTAAAAAAATAACTCTCGTGCTCGGATTCGTGGTTCAAACCACCGCTCCGATTAGGGTCAAAATTGGTCTCACATAGATCTTTGTGTCGCAGTCAGGCTTGCGAGTTTTGGAATTGGTGGTGGGCGGGAGGAAATTCGTGAACCCGTAAGTCCGTGTCTCGAACGGCTCGAGAGCTAATGGAGCCGAGATGTTTCGTGGAGTGTTCGAGTAGCACCCAAGATGCCGAGTGAGTCTTGGTTGGAAGCAACGGAGCGCGTTATGGATGAGCTCGACTTAACCCATGAGGAGAAGTTGAAAGGGATGGTGGCACCGCACGCTGATGAAGCGTACCGCTGGTGGTTAATCGTCGGGATGGTGCCATAGCGGAGGATCCGACACGGGAATATGTTAAGGAGGCATTCCGTAAGAAATATGTGGGAACCAGTATACTGATGAGCAAAGAAAGGCTTTTTCAGGGTTGGTGCAAGGGAGCAAGTCCGCGCGCATGCAATATGAGGCGAAATTTACGAGGTTGAGCCGCTATGCTCGAGGGTTGTGGCAACCGAGCATGAACGTTGTATCCGTTTTGAGGACGGGTTAAGGGACGATCTAAGACTTTTGATAGCACCGCATCAAGAGCGAGAATTCTCTGCTTTGGTGGAAAAGGCCAAGGTGGCCGAAGGGATTAAGGACACTACCAAGCAGGCTATGGATAAGAATAAGGCCAAAAGAGGGTTTGGGCCATCTGGAAAGGGTCACAAGAGGCCTAGAGTTGACGGGCCACGAAATCAACAAACTGGTACGGGCGGGCAGTATCGCCCTTGTGAGCATTGTGGGAAGAGGCACTTAGGAGAGTGTTGGAGGAAGACGGGTGGATGTTTTAAGTGTGGGTCCAAGGACCACATGTTTAAGGACTGTCCTAAGTAAGCTGATGAGAGCCAACCGGCAGTTCAGAATGCTAGCCAGGCTGGTAGAGGCGGACAGCAGCCTCAAAGGGGTCGTGGTTCGGCCAACTTAGGTAATGGCAGAGGTCGTGGAGCACAAGGCCGAGGTGCTGCTAATGCCGAAGCAAGGCAACCGGGTTTGGTTTATGCGGTTCGTCGGAGGGAAGATGGTGACGCACCGGATGTAATAACCGGTACGTTCTTTATTTTTGACAAATCTTATTTTGCTCTGATTGATGTGGGCTCGACCCATTCCTATGTTGCATGTAGTCTAGTGGAAACACTAGGCCTAGACTCTGAACTCTCTGATAGGCAGATAACTGTAGTAAGCCCATTAGGCCAAACTGTGACGATAGATAAGATCTTTTGGAATGTACCCTTAGAGATCCAGGGAGTGAATTTTCGGGCTGACTTAATGGAGTTACCCTTCGGAGAATTTGAGCTTATACTTGGAAAGGATTGGCTAGTAGAGCATCGAGCTGTGTTGGATTGTGCGGCTAAGCGCATGGAACTAAGAACCCCAGAGGGTGAAGTAGTAGTGATGATCGGAGAAAGGAGGAACTACTTGTCCAACGTAGTTTCGGTACTGAAGGCTGAAAAGATGGTTAGAAAAGGGTGCGAGGCGCTCTTAGCCTTCATAAGTGCGTTAGGTGGAAAGGATGAAGGTGTCAATGGAGTTAGAACCGTAAGAGATTTTGTAGATGTGTTCCTAGAGGAATTACCAGGAATACCCCCAGACAGGGAGGTGGAATTTGGAATAGATTTGTTACCGGGAACAGCTCCTGTGTCAATCGCTCCATACTGAATGGCGCCAAAAGAGTTGGTGGAGCTCAAGGCTCAAATCCAGGAGTTGTTGGATCGTGGGTTTATCCGACCCAGTGTGTCTCCATGGGGAGCACCGGTCCTATTTGTGAAGAAGAAGGATGGAACTATGCGTATGTGCATAGATTATCATCAGTTGAACAAGCTGACCATCAAGAACAAGTATCCTTTGCCAAGGATAGACGACTTGTTCGATCAGCTAAAAGGGGCAGTTGAGTTCTCGAAGATAGATTTAAGGTCGGGATATCATCAGTTGAAGGTGAAGGAGGCTGACATTCATAAGACCGCTTTTAGGACAAGATACGGTCATTTTGAATTCGTGGTGATGCCGTTTGGATTGACGAACGCTCCAGCCGCGTTCATGGACATGATGAATCGGGTTTTCCAACCCTACTTGGATAGGTTCGTCGTGGTGTTCATTGATGATATTTTGGTGTATTCTAAGTCGGAGGAGGAGCATGATGAGCATCTCCGAGCGGTGTTGGAAGTATTAAGGGAGAAAAAGCTCTATGCCAAATTCAGCAAGTGTGAATTTTGGCTCAAGGAGGTGGCATTTTTGGGACATGTGGTATCCGCAGAAGGAATAAGAGTGGATCCTAGGAAGATCGAACAGTTTTGGAGTGGAAACCACCTAGTCTGTGACTGAAATCCGAAGTTTCTTAGGATTGGCGGGCTATTACTGAAGGTTCGTGGAAGGATTCTCGTCAATAGCCGTGCCCTTGACAAAGTTGCTGAGGAAGGAAGTACCCTTTATGTGGACGGATAAGCAATAGGAGAGCTTTGAACAGCTTAAGAAAGTGCTGACGGAAGCTCCGGTGCTAATTCAAATGAGGAGCAAGGGACTTTGTAGTGTACTATGATGCTTCGTATACGGGGTTAGGTTGTGTGCTAATGCAGGAGGGGAACGTAGTCGCTTATGCGTCTCGGCAGTTAAGACCGCATGAGGTTAACTACCCAACTCATGACTTGGAACTAGCAGCGGTAGTTTTCTCCCTCAAAGTTTGGAGGCACTACCTTCATGGAGAAAGGTCGGTGATCTACACAGACCACAAGAGCCTTAAGTACTTGTTAACTCAGAAGGAGTTGAACTTGAGGCAGCGAAGGTGGGTTGAGTTGTTGAAGGATTATGATTGTTCAATAGAGTACCATCCAGGCAAGGCAAATGTGGTAGCTGATGCCCTAAGCCGGAAGGTTGTGATGGATCTAAGAGCTTTGTTCGCTCATTTAAGTCTGTATGATGATGGAAGCTTTGTTGGCGACTTGCAAGTCAAGCCCACATGGCTAAAGGAGGTGAAAGAGGGCGGTTGGCGATACGGATCTAAGTGCTAAGTTACAACAAGTACAGCAAGGAGAAGTAGAGGGCTATGGCGTCAGCAATGAAGGAGTATTGTGCTTTAAAGGGAAGGTCTGTATGCCGAAGGATAAGGAGTTGAGACAAAGGATTCTTCGGGAAGCGCATAGTAGCCCTTATGCTATGCATCCCGGAGGCATCAAGTTGTATAGAGATCTAAGAGAACAATTTTGGTGGACGGATCTGAAGCGAGAAGTAACAGAATTCGTGGGGAAATGTCTGACGTGTCAGCAAGTTAAGGCTGAACACCAAGTTCCATCGGGATTGCTGCAACCAATTGAAGTTCCCCAGTGGAAGTGGGAAAGGATTACCATGGACTTCGTTAGTGGGCTTCCCCTTACGCCTACTAAGAAGGACTCAGTATGGGTGATAGTGGACCGTTTGACCAAGTCCACGCACTTTATCCCAGTAAGAATGGATTATTCACTTCAGAAGTTAGCCAAGTTATACGTGGCAGAGATCGTAAGGTTACATAGAGTTCCAAGGTCAATCATTTCCGATAGAGACCCAAGGTTCACGTCTCGATTTTGGAAGGCACTTTATCAAGCCTTAGGCACTAAGTTAGACTTCACTACGGCTTTTCATCCACAATCCGACGGGCAGTCTGAACGAGTTATACAAGTGTTGGAAGATATGCTGAGAGGCTGTGTGATGGATTTTCGAGGAAGTTGGGAAGACTATCTACCTTTAGCAGAGTTCGCCTACAACAATAGCTATCGTGCAAGCATTCGGATGGCACCATATGAAGCATTGTATGGTCGAAAGTGTAGAACTCCTACGTGTTGGACCGAGTTAGGAGAACGCCAAGTTTTGGGTCCGGAGTTAGTGGCCGAAACCGAGGAGAAGGTTGAGCTAATTCGGGCACGGTTAAAGGAAGCCTCAGATAGGCAAAAATCGTATGCAGACCTTAAACGGAAGGAGATCGAATTTGAAGAAGGGGACCAGGTCTTCCTGAAAGTCTCGCATTGGAAGAAGGTTATGAGGTTCGGTCGCAAAGGGAAGCTAAGCCCAAGGTTTATAGGGCCTTATCGAGTCTCGGCGAAGTTGGGCGATGGCATACCAATTGGAGTTGCCACCAGAGTTGCAGCAGATGCACGACGTATTCCATGTATCCATGCTACGTCGCTACCGATCTGACCCATCTCATGTGGTACCAATCGAAGAAGTGGAGCTAAGACCTGACTTATCCTACGAGGAAGAACCAATTCGGATCTTGGAACGTGATGTGAAAGTACTACGAAGGAAGTCAGTGCCTTTAGTCAAAGTATTATGGCGCAATCATGAATCGGAAGAAGCTTTATGGGAGTCAGAGGAGATGATGCGACAGCAATACCCTCAATTGTTTAGTTAGGAAATTTCGAGGACGAAATTTTGTTTAAGGGGTAGTAGAATCAGTAACATCCTCAAAAGGGCCTATGCATTTTCAAATTAATTGTAAGAAATAATAACAAGTCTTAAGCATAATGAATAAATTTTTGATATTTTTGGATACTCAAAATGCACGAAAATGAATGGAAATGAACATTTTTGGCAACTGAAATGCATCAGACATGAAATTTTAGGAAACCTAGAAATGTAAGGAGATGGTTCAAAAATGGAAAGTGCACATTTTTGGAAACTGAACATTTTGAAATCTGAACATTTTAGGAAACTCAAACATTTTGGAAATCCGAACATTTTAGGAAACTCCGAACATTTTTGGAAACTTGGAATGTAAGAAAAATGGCAAGCTACAGAGCCGATCGAAAATTTTAGGAAACTTAGAAATGACCTCAAATGATGAGTTTTAAAGTTTAAAATAGGAAATAAAGGCAAGAGGGCCTTAAAAGGAAAAGTTGGGGAAATTTGACACACAAACGGGCTAGGAAAAGTGGCTCAAGATGGCACTTAGGGCCTATGGAAATGGCGCCATGTGCAAGAGGCATGGGCCTGGGTTCGAGAGTCACAAGGAAGCAAATAAATGAAGTTTTATTTTTACTTCCTGTGCTAAGGGATGGACGGCACAAGCATCTAGAAACCAAGGTGTTTTAATTCCATAAATATATGATTAAAAAGGGATAAATAAAGGAGTTTTATTCGCATAAATATGTGAATAAATAAAGGATTTTCTTTATGAAAATTGAGGAGATAATTGATAGATTAAAGGCTTTTATCTTTTAAATAAAAGAGATAACATTATCAAAAAGAGGAGTGGTGGCCAAGTAAGGGACTCCTAGGTGATAACTTTGGCTATAAAAGGAGGCGGAGAGGGCTACTCATTCACTTTTTGCTTCCTCATTGCCGAAATTTTCCTAGCTCTCTCTCTCTCTCTCTCTGCGAATTTTTTTAAGCAAGATCCATCTTCTTTTCTTCTATTTTCTTCTTTGTTTCTATCACAGCCGAATCTTTGTGGATTCTAAGAAAGAGGGCAATCGCTCACAACATCAAAAGGGATTTCTCGGAAATCTAAGGATCTAAGGTAAGAAAATTTATTCGATTAAAGGTTATGATGTATATGTTAGATTAAATCTAACATGAGGATTTCGACAGATATAAAGGAGGCAAGAAATCGGGTTTGGGAATCCCATCACAAGGTAAGGGATGTTCGGCCAAGGCTTGTTTTTGGGGTTAAGGATTATTTCTATTTTTTTTCAAAAGCCGAAAACTGACATGGTTACCTGATTAGTGTTAGTCGATATCAAGGGAGAAGGAAACAAATCTCCGGGATTTGAATAATCATCAAATCGGCATCAAAGGTAAGCTTTTAGAATACAAATCCCATTAGGATTTGGTTTTTAGGCCAAATAAGGCTTTTAATGTTTTCTTATGTAATGGCTTAATATAGGCAACAAAGAAATCTAAACTTTAGATCGGGAAATTTCTGGATTCAAGGAATCTATCAAGCGAAAAAGGTGTGTACCGTAATATCCCGAAATAGGGGTACGAGTTTGGAAAATAACTCGAGTGCATTAGGCCTCAAGAGTGGTTTTGATGTGTTTTGGAGTCCCTAAAACTCCCTGATTAAAATGGGACACTTTTGAAAAGTTTGAAAATTGAGGGTTAAAGTGTGGAAATTTGGGCAAGGAGGCCTTAAGAATAAATTGAGGTGATTTGAATCACAAAAGGCGCTGGCCGAGTGGTCGGGACGTTAGCGAAGAAGACAGAGGTTTTCGCAAGGACTCGAGTTCGAGTCCCAAGGCTGCATTTTATTTTGTTTTTGCGTCGAGCAAGGGACGATACAAGTAAGTGGTCAAAAGGATTTTTAATACGTGCATTAACATAAAATGCATAGTGGCCGAGTGGCCAAGGACATTGTGTGAGAGCTAAGGCTCGGAAGACTCGTGTTCGAGTCTAGAGATCGCGCATGATGCGCTTTATTTTCTTTTTTAGCATTCGCACTGGAACCGCCAAGGTAAGGTTTAAAAGAAATTCGGCAAGCAATATTGACATGAAAGTCGTGGTGGCCGAGTGGTTAAGGACTTGGCCGAGAGTCGCATTTAAGGGGACTCGCGTTCGAGTCCTGGAGGTCGCACTGGAAGCCTTCTATTTTTGCTTCAAGCGCTAAAACATAGGAGCCATGGAAGTAAGGTTTAAAAAGAATTTTTGACACGTTTAATAGCACGAAATGAGCAAACGGTCGAGTGGCTGAGGCGTTGAAGATTCTCTCCAGGTCTCGGGTTCGAGACCTGGGGGTTGCAATTGTGGTTTTCTTTTTGTGCCGATGAGAGGGATTGCATGGGGCATGCATGCGGGAACAAAGTTTCATGTGGTGCTCATTATTTTCTTTTATTATTTTGCTTGCAAAAGCTGCATGAATTTGGAAGTTTATTATTATATGAAACATATTGTTAGTTTGCCTATTTTTAATGCATGGGAAAATGGATTAAACAATAATAGTTGATATTGGAACTTAAGAAAAGGAGGGCATGTGCGACATTGGAGTTTCAAAAGCTTGGCCGGTCTTTGTTGTGGAAAAAGGGAGAGCATTACCGTTGAGAATCAAGGAGCATATTTTTTTATCATGTTGTTTTATTATTTTTAAATGAGGGGTTATTATTTTATAGTGTATAGGAAATGGTGGTGGTCTTTTGGGCGTGGGGAGCATGGCCGAATGGGGGGGTTTCTTGGGACCTTCATGGACGGCCTCCTAGTAACTAAGAGTGCCAAAACTTTTGATCTTTTGTTTCCCCTTCCAAAACAATTGATGGCCGAATCTCCTAAGGTTATTTTACAATTGATTAGCCGAATTTAGGAGCATCCTCTTGGGAACTTGCTGGCCGGGTTTTAAGGGCTATGAAAGGTGCCAAATTTCTTTGTTTTATCCCTTGTCTTGCCATTTTATTCTTGGCCGAGAAAGGTGAGATCAAAGCTTGATTTTGGTTTGGAAAATTGTAAGGGAGGTGCCAAATTTAATTCAACCTCTTCCTTTTTGTTCCTTGTTTTCCCTTCAACCTCAAATCCATGCTTATTCCCGTTGAGGCCGAGTCTTCAAGGGTAAGTAATATTTTCTACTCTAGTAATAAATTTTAGTTCTTTTCAATAAGGATGTCAAAATCAAGGGTAGGCCTTGATTTCTAGGGTTAATAGAATGTATATGGTGGTATAACGATGTGTTCTCTTGCATATGCCAACGTGAAGGTACATCAAGTAAGCAAGTAGGTAGTTTCGGCCTAAGGCCATGTGTTTAGTACTCTTGGGTTGGCCAACCCTAATAAGTTGTTAATAGAGTTTTTGTCAACACTAAAAGAAAACGATAGTTTCGGATCTTTAGCAAAGTCAAGCGGCTTTTGATTCTCGCCATAGGCCATACTTTGGATTTAGTGATAACGTAATGTTGTGCTTGGCTTTAGAGATGGCCGAATATGTATAAGATCATAATGATGTGTTCTTTTTCTGTAGTAGCAGTATTGAGGAGCACAAATGACTCTTTAGGGAATTGAAGTGCTCAAGGTATGTGGTTGTGCTATTCGGCCTAAGGCCATGATATTGATCTGATGTGACCGATTTCGGTTATGTGTTCTAGAGCAAATCGATAGAAATAACTAAGCTTTCGGGATTTTAGTTGATATTAAGAGTCGATAAATCGAATCTCGCTATAGTCAAAAGCGTAGTTATCGTGACCGTTTTTTGTTGTTGTTATACGTGTTGTGTGTATTATTTCATGTAAAAGTATGTATATTGAGCATGTTAATTGAAATAAAAGCTATGATGATAGATAACCGTGGTGGGTGATTGAATAACCAGGTTAGTGATTACTGTATTAACCTTTCGATTATAAATGATTATCGATGAGTGTAAAATAATGTGATGACATGTGATGTGTATTATTTTGAATAGTATGTGCCATGGAATTATATGTATGGACTATGTGAGTATGGGCTTTGAAATTTTATATTTTGTGTATGGACTATGTGGATATGGGCTTTGAAATTGTATAATTATAAGTATGTATTGTGTGCATATGGGCCAAGCCCATTCGTGAGGACATGTGTATTAACTATGCACTGAGTCTTAGTGACTCACTCTATTTTATTAAACCCTTTCAGGTGACATAAAGCTTGGACCGGGTCGGAGAGGATACAAAGGTGGCCATGAGGAAATGGATTTTTATGAAAAGAGACGTTTTATTTGATTGATTAAATATTTATATTTTTCCGTATTTTGATTAAGTGTGTATTGTAATAAGGCCCACTAAAGTGTTTCAGTTCATTTGTTAAGTATCGATACTATTATGCCCTATTATGGAAGGATGATTAAAGATTGATTTCAAATGGTTTTATTTTCTCAATAAAGCTTTAAACCGATATGTTTATAACAAACTCCGATTTTTATTTAGAATATTACAAGTCAAGAAAATGTTTTATTAAAGGAAACAAATTTTAAACGGTTTATCTCTTAAGTAAGAATGTTTTTCAAAGTGTTCCAGATGACATTCCAAATTCGGTCGGATTAAATGGGTCGAGTTTGGGGTGTTACATTTTGGTATCAGAGCATGGTTCAAAACTCAGCTTTGAGGTTTTGGGCCCGAAAATAGTTTTCGAAAGTGGGCTTTTCAAAATGTGAACTTCTATTTTGGGCTTGTTCTGCATGGCACTGTATTCTCCACCCAAAGTCCACCTGATAAGTACCTCTGACTATTGAGATATTAAATATGTGAATGGTATGGGCATAATTGGGCTCGTAGATTAGAAAATTTAGGCTATTGAACCACTAAGCCTAGTCTACTTAAAGACAAGTGCATAAGATTTGAGGACTGAAATGACTGTAGAGGTATAGTGAATGAATGTGTCCCTGCTTATGAACGTGTATGTAACTCTCTGAATAAGAAATAGCGAACTTGAACTGAACCTATGTGTGATCGAAAGAACCACTTCTAAATACTTTATTCCATAAAATTGTTCGCGAATAATCAGTGGAACAAATTCGTAATGCATAAAGCTTTTTAAGTTAGATTGTGCGATAAGAGATGAGTCCTAGAGGACATGGTCGAGGCAAAATGGCCGTACCAGAACTCGTTAGATCGGGTCAAGGGTTGATAATAAGGTAACACCTCCACCACCAACTTTTGATAATGAGTAGCAAGATCGCATTTAGGGATAATGTCAGTATCGCGATACCCCTACGAGTTTAGAGATGGTGGTTGGAGAGGGAGAAATATGAGAGCTCGAAAATTTGTTTCCGAGCGACTTTAAGCCAATAGAGCGAAATTGTTCTGTGATATATCAGGCGTGGCACCCAGTGTGATTGAATAATGGTTGAAAATAACCAAGTGAGTTATGGATGAGCTCGTTTTGAGCCCTGAGGAAAAAGTGAAAGAAATAGTGACGCTACTTCGCGACGAGGCATATTAATGGTGGCTCACGGTTCGAGATAGTGTCACAGCGGAGAACCCCACTCGGGGAGTATGTCAAGAGGACATACCGTAAGAAGTATGTCGATAAGATTTACTACATTGATGCTCCGAGGAATGTGTTTTGGGACTAGTTCAATGGAACAAGTCTATGGCGAAATACGAGACTGAATTCCTAAAGTTAAGTCAATATGCTCAAGGAGTAATGGCTACAAAACATGAATCATGTGTCCGGTTTAAGGACGGATTAAGAGACGGCCTGAGACTGTTGATAGTTCCTCAACAGGAACGGGAATTTGCTATGTTGGTCGAAAAAGTTAAGATAGCTGAAGAGATTAAGGACTCGATGAGATAAAATCGAGATAAGAATATGAACCGTGATGGGAGAAATTTTGAATTGTCTAAATTATCTGAGGGTCTTCGAAAAAGACCGAAGGTTGAAAGTTTTGCTCATGTGATTAAGCCAGCTATGATAAATCGGAACCGTTCGTGTGCTCAGTGTGGAAAATATCATGTCGGCAAGTGTCGGAACCAAAATTTTGAAAATGTTTTAAAGTGTAAGTCTATAAGCAATTGAATATTATTAAGGTTAGTTATAACCTTGTGCACACGTGGGATTATAGAACCCTGGTTATAAATATAGTAAAAGCCGACTGTGGATAGACTATCTATCATGAAATATTATTGAGGTGATAAATACAAGTGATGTGAATTATATATGGTTTATAATTTTGGTCCGCTTGTAATGTGATTCAGATGATGATAATCTCGTATTTCGGGCTTTCAGCCTAGCAGGCTTTGTGCCGGTGTATATTTCAGGCTTTGATGCCTAGCAGGCTTTGTGCCGGTGTATATTTCAGGCTTTGATGCCTAGCAGGCCTTGTGCCGGTGTATATTTCAGGCTTTGATGCCTAGCAGGCTTAATGCCAGTGATGTGTTATAATAGAGATTTCATGAATCACTTACAAGATGGAACATGTTTATTACCATAAGCTAAATGCTCGGATAAGTGCAAGTCTTTCGTACTTGCAAGGAAGAAGGAAAGTTGGTATATTCCCATTTGAATTAAGTAAGATGTGATATAGTTGAAGCTTCGGTAAGACTTTTAATATGTGCAATCGATCTTACCATTGATGTGTATGATATCCGTAATGGAATTTAAGCTTGAATATGCTTATGGAAAAGTGGCCATATGTGAAAACGATAAATGTGAAAAAGGTTGGAGATGTTTGTATATGTGTATAATTGTGAATATGTGGGAAATTGAAATGTATGGATGTTCGTCAATAAGTAATTTCGAGGACGAAATTATTTTTAAGGGGGGTAGAATTGTAATATCCCGAAATAGGGGTTACGAGTTTGGAAAATAACTCGAGTGCATTAGGCCTCAAGAGTGGTTTTGATGTGTTTTTGGAGTCCCTAAAACTCCCGGATTAAAATGGGAGACTTTTGAAAAGTTTGAAAATTGAGGGTTAAAAGTGGAAATTTGGGCAAGGAGGCCTTAAGAATAAATTGAGGTGATTTGAATCACAAAAAGGCGCCTGGCCGAGTGGTCGGGACGTTAGCAGCAAGACAGAGGCCTTCGCAAGGACTCGAGTTCGAGTCCCAAGGCTGCATTTTATTTTGTTTTTACGTCGTGCAAGGGACGATACAAGTAAGTGGTCAAAAGGATTTTTAATGCGTCTCATAACATAAAATGCATAGTGGCCGAGTGGCCAAGGACATTGTGTGAGAGCTAAGGCTCGGAAGACTCGTGTTCGAGTCCTAGAGATCGCGCATGATGTGCTTTATTTTCTTTTTAGCATTCAGACCTGGGAACTGCCAAGGTAAGGTTTAAAAGAAATTTGGCAAGCAATATTGACATGAAAGTCAGGGTGGCCGAGTGGTTAAGGACTTGGCTGAGAGCTACATTTAAGGGGACTCGCGTTCGAGTCCTGGAGGTCGCACTGGAAGCCTTCTATTTTTGCTTCAAGCGCTAAAACATAGGAGCCATGGAAGTAAGGTTTAAAAAGAATTTTTGACGCGTTTAATAGCACGAAATGAGCAAACGGTCGAGTGGCTGAGGCGTTGAAGATTCTCCCCAGGTCTCGGGTTCGAGACACAGGGTTGCAATTGTGGTTTTCTTTTGTGCCGATGAGAGGGATTGCATGGGGCATGCATGCGGGAACAAAGTTTCATGTGGTGCTCATTATTTTCTTTTATTATTTTGCTTGCAAAAAGTCGCATGAATTTGGAAGTTTATTATTATATGAAACATATTGTTAGTTTGCCTATTTTTAATGCATGGGAAAATGGATTAAACAATAATAGTTGATATTGGAACTTAAGAAAAGGAGGGCATGTGCGACATTGGAGTTTCAAAAGCTTGGCCGGTCTTTGTTGTGGAAAAAGGGAGAGCATTACCGTTGAGAATCAAGGAGCATATTTTTTTATCATGTTGTTTTATTATTTTTAAATGAGGGGTTATTATTTTATAGTGTATAGGAAATGGTGGTGGTCTTTTGGGCGTGGGGAGCATGGCCGAATGGGGGGGTTTCTTGGGACCTTCATGGACGGCCTCCTAGTAACTAAGAGTGCCAAAACTTTTGATCTTTTGTTTCCCCTTCCAAAACAATTGATGGCCGAATCTCCTAAGGTTATTTTACAATTGATTAGCTGAATTTAGGAGCATCCTCTTGGGAACTTGCTGGTCGGGTTTTAAGGGCTATGAAAGGTGCCAAATTTCTTTGTTTTATCCCTTGTCTTGCCATTTTATTCTTGGCCGAGAAAGGTGAGATCAAAGCTTGATTTTGGTTTGGAAAATTGTAAGGGAGGTGCCAAATTTAATTCAACCTCTTCCTTTTTGTTCCTTGTTTTTCCCTTCAACCTCAAATCCATGCTTTTTCTGTGTATAAGATCATAATGATGTGTTCTTTTTCTGTGTAGCAAGTATTGAGGAGCACAAATGATGTGTTCTTAATGATGGCCGAATATGTATAAGATCATAATGATGTGTTCTTTTTCTGTGTAGCAAGTATTGAGGAGCACAAATGACTCTTTAGGGAATTGAAGTGCTCAAGGTATGTGGTTGTGCTATTCGGCCTAAGGCCATGATATTGATACTGATGTGACCGATTTCGGTTATATGTTTCTAGGAGCAAATCGATAGAAATAACTAAGCTTTCGGGATTTTAGTTGATATTAAGAGTCGATAAATCGAGATCTCGCTATAGTCAAAAAGCGTAGTTATCGCCTTTGTTTCTTTTGTTGTTATACGTGTTGTGTGTATTATTTCATGTAAAAGTATGTATATTGAGCATGTTAATTGAAATAAAAGCTATGATGATGGATAACCGTGGTGGGTGATTGAATAACCGTGTTAGTGATTATCAGTATTAACCTTTCGATTATAAATGATTATCGATGAGTGTAAAATAATGTGATGACATGTGATGTGTATTATTTTGAATAGTATGTGCCATGGAATTATATGTATGGACTATGTGAGTATGGGCTTTGAAATTGTATATTTTGTGTATGGACTATGTGGATATGGGCTTTGAAATTGTATAATTATATGTATGTATTGTGTGCATATGGGCCAAGCCCATTCATGAGGACATGTGTATTAACTATGCACTGAGTCTTAGTGACTCACTCTATTTTATTAAACCCTTTCAGGTGACATAAAGCTTGGACCGGGTCGGAGAGGATACAAAGGTGGCCATGAGGAAATGGATTTTTATGAAAAGAGACGTTTTATTTGATTGATTAAATATTTATATTTTTCCGTATTTTGATTAAGTGTGTATTGTAATAAGGCCCACTAAAGTGTTTCATTCATTTGTTAAGTATCGATACTATTATGCCCTATTATGGAAGGATGATTAAAGATTGATTTCAAATGGTTTTATTTTCTCAATAAAGCTTTAAACCGATATGTTTATAACAAACTCCGATTTTTATTTAGAATATTACAAGTCAAGAAAATGTTTTATTAAAGGAAACAAATTTTAAACGGTTTATCTCTTAAGTGAGAATGTTTTTCGAAAGTGTTCCGCAGATGACATTCCAAATTCGGTCGGATTAAATGGGTCGAGTTTGGGGTGTTACAAGACTTTACTAACCCTCAATATGATGGCAATAATTATTTTAAATATGAACATGTATAAGATTATGAATGTGGCTAAGGGCTACAAATGTGGCTAAAAGTACTCAGGTATGTTTCCTACTTCTGATAGGATTATGAAAATGTTATATCTTTTAACATGCGAATATGTTTTATGAATGAGAAACAAGATATGTATTAGTATTTGGGGCATATGGGATATATGTGAAAGGGGAAGAATAGGTGTTGACTTCGGTCTCACCAACGAAGGTGTTGGCTTCGGCTCACTAACTAACGAAAAAATGGTGGCTACGGCCCCATTGCGTAAACATGATAACTACGGTTACATTATCTCGAACATAGTGTCTAATGACACAACGTATATGGGCGATGAGCACGCCGATCGCAGCGATCGCTTTCGATGGTGAGTAGCGGATGGAGGGTCGACTTAGTAGTCCCCCCGGTGTGCAAAAGTTGGTACGGGTGGTGTGTAGCGGATGGACCTTTAGGTTTGGGTTTGGGTTGCATCATTATTTGATTTGAATATGCTTTGATATGAATATGTATGCCTGGAATGTTGATGGTTAGTTTGTGTACACATTGAGTCTCATTGACTCACCCTTTGTGGGACTAATTTTCGTGAAATGAGCAAGAATGTGACCCGGGTCGGCAGGAGCTAAAGGTGGCCATGCATCACTTGAAGAATTTATTAGAATTTGGACTTCACTCAATTTTAGTATTTTCAATTTTACCTTTGAGTTTGAATGATGTAATAAGGCCATAAGGCCCAAGTTGGATGGTGTTATTTCCCTGCTTTTATTTTCAGTTATTACGTTATGAATTATTTTTGACTAAGTTTAATTAAATTTATTTTAGAAATAAACCCTAAATTGTTTTGTCACCAAAATTAAATGTTTTCTAAATTAAATAAATGGGTTTCCAACCTAAGTCCAACCCAAAACCAATATCTTTCTAAAAAATTCACAAAAATTTTCTAAGTAACAAAAGAATTTGAAGCCGATTTTCTTAAGGAACATACCAGATCCGGTTCAGGCTCATGGGCCGGGTGTGGGGTGTTTCACAGCCAATGACTTGCTCCACATTTGTTCAACTAGGGCCGAGATAGCCTCTTTGAAATGTTTGGCTTGTGCTCGGGTGTTGGGACCTTACGACAATTCTAATGGATCTTTCTTTGAGCTTGGCGTGACCCGGGGCGTGGTCGTATCATCCTCCCCCTCTTTGAAGCGATTTGTCCTCAAATCAGATTCTGCATAAAAGAGAGACAAGTTAGACACATTAAAGGTTGCACTTATATTATACTTACCCGGTAAGTCGAGTCGATAGGAGTTGTTGTTGATTCGCTCCACAACTTGGAATGGACCGTCACCACGCGAGGTTTCATCAAATGAATTAATTGATTTAAATGAGAAATCACATGTCAACAAAAGGGAATTCAAACAAACATCTGGGCCAAATATCATTCGGCCGGAACAACCATGATCCATGCAAGAAGATAAATTCAAAATTTTATTCCCATAATCAATTGAACGGAGCTTTTTGCATGTTAAGGTCTTACCACTTAATCGACTCAAATCTTGCATAAATAAGCCTAGCAATGGCCATTGAACTTTCATCATTTCAACAAACTTATCATCAAGAAAAGTCTTACGAAAAAATTTCAAAAGAAGTGTAGACACAATTAACTTAAGTCGTTCATGGCCAAAGCAAACAAACTTCTCACCCTAATTTAATGAACACAAATTGACATCCCAAACAGGTGAATGGAAAATTCCTCTTGATTCATAACTTCGCACAATAAAACCTTGCAATGGACATTGAATGATTGGCTTTCCCGAAATCGCATCATCATCATCAATCAACCCAAATGAATCATTTTTAAACAAAGCTAAACAGTTAAGCACATCACGATTTAAATACTTTGCAAAAACCAATTCATCAACAAAATGCTTATAACCAACCGATACGGCAGAGAGGTTTTAAAATTCTCATAAGTCATACCTTGTTTACCTCGAGGGGTAGGAAAGCCAGAATAGTTTTTACCTTTGCCGGTCATCATAAACCTTCTCTCCTTGGAGTTATAATGCAATTGAGGATTCGAGGTTGGCTTAACCTGAAATAACGATGAAGCACAAAGATAACTTGTGCTTGTGCGTTCACAAAAATGAGAAGAAGTTAGTATCACCATGGATAATGGACTCTAAGGAACTTCTCGAAATGTTATTCACATATGAATCAATTCCAGGCTCAAAAACATAAGTCGATCTTACCCTTTCAGGGAGAAATATGAATTTCAAGTTCAGCCACATTAAAGATTTAAGGAACAGTTTTAAATAGTGGTCAAGATGATCAACTCTCGTTCCCTTAGACAACGACCAAGCATCAAACAAATATTGATTATGCGCACAAAATTGAGGATGCTTGATTTTCCCACATATCAAATCAAAATAAATTCCGGGTTTAAAAACATGAGTTTCATGACTTGTTCCAAAGTGTAGCAAAAGTTTTATTTTTGTCTTTAAATCAAACATGCCAAACCAAAAGGGTTTTTGCATACATAGAAACAAACGGTCAAAACTTTTTGTAGTCATCGAAACAGGTTTGCAAAAACTCAAGGATTTCACGTAAGGCAATAAACAAGTCACATAATTACCACAATCAGACAAATTAGGACTATTACATGAAAATTCATTATCATACCTAGCCGAGTTTTGCATTTGCTGAATAAACGTTACTCCACCTTCACACTTTCATCATAATGATTTTTGTTAGAAAAACTCGTCTTACCATCATTTAAAACATCAAAAATGATCGAAGAATGGAAATTGATGATATTTTCCACATAATCACAAGTATTAGAAAAATTTAGTGGAGACTGAATCGCTTCAAAGCACTTACCTTCGTTACCTTGTTCGATCAATCGAAATCGCCTCTCATTGGGAAGGTAATTAAGTTGGAACTTGCTAATCAAACATTCAGGACCTTGAAAAGAAATAACACGAGGAAAATCCATACCTTGGTTAGTGGAAATATTCTTCACTAATTCTCTCTCGTCTTTTCCTTTCATTTCTTTTTCTAACTCGTTTTCTTTTCCTCCTTCCATCTCTCTATCTTTTTCAATTTTATTTTTGTTCTCACATTCTTTTTCGACTTCTTTTTCAATTTCTTTTTCTTTTTCACTTGCTTTTTCTTTTTCTTCTTTTTTAATCTCCTTTTCTTTTTCTCTCTTGCTATTTCTTTTACTCGCTCTAATACTCTCGCCACTCGTTCCTTTTACCGCTCGATTCACCTCTCGAAATTTTGTAGGAAACTCCTTTAGGCCTAACTATTCACTTAGGGGTCGGCTTCAAAGGGGGTACAAAGGTAATGTCATTTTGGTGTTGGGTAGGCTAAAAGAAGAATTAAATCGGTTTTAGATGTGGCATTGGGGGTGGGAGGAATGGTAGAATAATTTCGGTGATCGGGAATAATAGTAGTGAGAATAAATTCAAGAACTTTCACAAACTTCACTATCTCTTTTTTTTTTCAAACTCGTATATTTTTTTTCAAATTTCGTATTTTCTTTTTTTTTTAGTATAAATGTACTCAAATACTCTTGTACACGAAATAATAATGATATTTTATTTTTTTCAATTTTTTTAGATTTTTTGTTGGAATTTTTTTCAACAACTTACTCCGGCACTTCACGAATGTCCGTACTTCTCGATTTTAATCAGATCTGATACCAAATGATACGATCTCAAGTTACAAAAGAATTTCTAATCGTACTTGTGCCCGATCATTAAATCGAAGAAGAACCGTTGTATTTCAGAGTTTAATGAAATTTGACTGTTTGTAGGCTAATTGAAAGCTTGCAAATTGGCTCAAGGGGCTGGTGAATCAAACGGATGTGATGCGAACTCACCTCGGTGATGATTCGAGACGTAAATGTTTGCCCGATCGTCGACGAGGAGTAATGGATCTTTCAGAAATTAGAAGTTTTGGAAATAAGTTGGCGGAAGCTTTTAGTTGATTTTCTTTTAGAAATGGCTTAAGTTAGGAAAGGAGGTTGATAGATGACGAAGGAATCGATTTTAGAAGATGAAATGGTTAGGTTCGGTTTAATAGGACGAAATAAAGTCAAGTGAAGTGTAGATAGATAAAGTGTAGGATAGTCGGTGGAAATGGAGATTGAAACACCCCGAGCCTGTCCCACGAGTCTTGACCAGATTCGGTATATTCCTTGATTAAAACGGTTCAAAATTCGTTTGTTTCTTTGGAAAATTTGAATGGTTTTAAAAGAAATTTTATTTTGTGTTGGGATCGAGTTGAAAACAAGTTTATTCTTGAAGTCTAGGTTTCACAGAACTTTACTGTTAAATTTCGAAATTACAAGTTAAAGGTAAAAATCGTGTTTTTAGAGTTTACCATTTAAATTGAAAATCATTTGTGTTAGGTGACAAAACCTTTGAAGATTTATTTTAAAAAAAAAAACAATGTAGATAACCTTGACTTAATAATAGTAGTATCGTAATAAAACAAATAAAAGCAAGCATTAAACAATTAAGTACTATTGGCCTTATTACAACTGAAAACAATACCGAAATAAATCGAAATACTTAAAAGAAAATAGAAAGTCCAATTTGAAATTTTAATCCTGAGCTGAGCATGGCCACCACTAAGCTCATGCCGACCCGGTCCATCACTGAGTGTCACTTGAAAGAAAATATTCCTCAACGGGGTGAGTCAAACAGACTCAATGTGTAACCAGCACTAAGTTTCAACGATTCAGGCATATCATATCATATCACACATGTATATATATAACAGATAGAATTAATGATGCAAACCCGAACCCAAACCTTGATAGCCATCACTACACATCACCCGTACCAACCATCACACTGTGGGGACTACTAAGTCGACCCTCCATCCGCTACACATCATCGAAGGCAGTCGCTGTAGACGACATGCTCATCGCCCTTATAATTTTGTGGCATAGCCACCAGATAATATTTTGTGACATGAGTCACCACATTTAGATTATGTGACCGAAGTCACCACATTCAGATATTTGTGGTATAAACCACCAGATCACTTCCCCTTTCCATAACCCTTATGCCCCATGTCATACAAATCATACAATTAACATGCCTTAGGCCTTATTTCACATTCTTATCAATGTTCACTTATGCCATAACAAATATGCATAATATCATAACTACAGTAGTAGTAAGTTAACGTACCTGAGTACTTTGTACCATTGCATGGTACCCTTAGCCACATATTACAATTTCTTATTAACACATTTATTAAGACATAACCATAAATCTATTTAGGCTTAGTGCGGGGTACACACTTGGTATAATTATCGAGTTCACTTCAAATCCCGAAAATCCGATCTATTGCTTTAGATCTCAAGTTCCTACATTCAGCAAATACTTAGTATTTTAACAAAAGCCTATTCGGCTATTCAATCAAATCCTGGAGGATTATCACAATCAAAATCTTACCTTACTGTCGATTTGATTCCTAAACAAATCCCGAAACTTTGTGATACTTCTTCCTTGAAATCGGCCCACCCTAGATCACTTAACAGGTTAGCTTCCGGCTTTTGAATAATTAAGAAATAGATTTGAACCATTAAGTATGGCCTTGGCCGATTAGTATATTCTCTTACCTTTGCGAATCTAAAATCCCAAAAACCTTGTATACCACTGTCGACTGCCCCTAATTAACCATAGACAGATTCGGCTAACATAATAACCAATATGGCCGAATATTATACCTCCTTACCTTGCGATTCCAAGTCTCGAAAGTGGTCACTCGGTTATGGTATCTGTCGAAATACCTATAAACTCATGTTAGATTAAGTTCTAACATTAAATCACAATAAGTGGCCCTTGGCCGAATATCACATGACTTACCTTGGTTATTGGAATCCCGCAAATTTCCTCCTTATAGTCGACTACACCAAAAATCCCGAAAGATCCTTCCAAGTTTTGGCAAACAAGGATATTGATGAGATTAGTTCTTAACTTCCGGCTAAAAGAAAAAGGTAGGAAATCAAATGACGTACAGTCTTACCTTTAATGTGGAGATCGACAGTATTCCTTCCTGACACCACTTGAGAGATTCGGCTATAGGCTATGCAATGATCAACAAGTTTTGGCTTTTGATGATTGCTAAAGAGATTCGGCTTCAACAAGGATGAAAAGAGAGGGATATGAGTCTTAGGAAGAATCGGCACTAAAAGAATTTGGGAGAAGACTCGGCTAGAACACAGGGTATTTCGGCTTTGGCAAAATAAAAGAGAAGAGTGGATATTACTAGAGAATTCGGCAGAGAGAAAGGAAAGGAAAAGGAAAAAGAATGAATAATGGCCTTAATTCCTCCTTTGGCCGAAAATACTAATCTTAGTCTCCCCCAATCAGCCAACTCTCCTCTCTCAATCCAATCCCTTATTTTTCTCTTCCTTACCCTTTCAAAAATAAATTAAAAAGAAATCATCATTTATCTCCTGCCTTAGCCGAAATGTCCATAAGAATTAGACCTCATCTTAAACTCCTCCCATAGTCTCCCCTTGCCGTCCATTACTTCCCCTTGTTGACGCAAAAATGAAAGCCCTTATTAGCTTCCCACGTTGCTCGAACCTAGGCCTATTGTACATGCCTGTGGCGTCACCTACCGAGGCCCTTAAGTGGCGCCTCCAAGCCACTTTACCAAGCCCCATTTTATGTCCTATTTCCCCTACGACTTCTCTTAAGGCCTATCAAGCTTAGCTCCCCCTTTTTTTTTAAACTTGAAATCTAATAATCTCTAAGGCGTTTGTCTATATTCTTAAGTTCATAAAACACATTATAACACCCAAAGGCATGCTATTTCATATAATTAAGCAAAAATGCATAAGCTATAAATCCCGGATGTTACAGTTCTACCCCCTTAAAATAATTTCGACCTCAAAATTACCTGGCTAGAATAGGTGAGGGTATTGCTGTCGCATTGCTTCTTCTGGCTCCTACGAAGCTTCTTCCGATCCATGATTACGCCATAACACTTTGACTAGAGGAACTGATTTCCTCCATAGCACTTTTACATCTCGTTCCAGAATCTGAATCGGCTCTTCCTCGTAGGACATATCTGGCCTTAGTTCCACTTCCTCAACTGGTACTACATGAGATGGATCCGATCGATAACGACGTAGCACAGAAACATGGAATACGTCATGTATCTGCTTCAACTCCGAAGGCAACTCTAACTGGTATGCCACTGGTCCAACTCGTTTCAATACCCGATAAGGTCCTATAAACCTTGGACTTAATTTTCCTTTGCGGCCAAACCTCATAATCTTCTTCCATGGCGATACTTTAAGAAATACCTTATCTCCCACAGCAAACTCTATCTCCTTCCGTTTAAGATCTGCGTACGACTTCTGCCTGTCGGACGCTTCGTTTAATCGTGCCCGAATTACCTCAACCTTCTCATCGGATTCTGCCACAATCTCTGGACCCAAAACTCGACGTTCTCCTTATTCCGTCCAACACGTAGGAGTGCGACACCTCCGTCCATACAGCGCTTCATACGGTGCCATTCAAATACTGGCTTGATAGCTATTATTGTATGCAAATTCCGCTAAAGGCAAATATTCTTCCCACCTCCCTCTGAAGTCTATCACACAGCCCCTTAGCATATCCTTTAACACTTGGATCACGCGCTCAGACTGGCCATCCGACTGTGGATGAAATGCCATAGTGAAATCTAGTCTGGTGCCTAAAGCTTGATGTAGAGCTTTCCATAACTGAGACGTAAACCTTGGATCCCTATCTGGGATAATCGATACCGGAACTCCATGCAACCTCACAATTTCCACCACATATAACTTTGCCAACTTCTGCAAAGAATAATCAACCCTTACTGGAATGAAATGTGTGGATTTTGTTAACCGATCCACTATCACCCATACCGAGTCCTTCTTAGTAGGCGTAAAGGGAAGCCCACTAACGAAGTCCATGGTGATTCTCTCCCACTTCCACTGCGGAATCTTTATTGGCTGAAGCAATCCTGACGGAACTTGGTGTTCAGCCTTAACTTGCTGACACGTCAAGCATTTCCCCACAAACTCTATAACTTCCCGCTTAAGACCAAGCCACCAAAATTGTTCCCTTAGATCTTTGTACAACTTAGTACAGGATGCATAGTATAAGGGCTACTATGCGATTCCTGAAGAATTCTTCGTCTTAGCTCCTTATTCTTCGGCATACAGACTTTTCCCCTAAAACACAATACTCCCTCGTCATTAATACCATAATCCTCTAACTCTCCATTCTGTACTTGCCGTACCTTATCACTTAAATCATCGTCTACCAACTGTCCTTCTTTCACCTCATTCAACCATGTCGGCTTGACCTGTAACTCTGCTAGTAGACTCCCATCGTCATACAAGCTCAGATGTGCGAACATCGCCCTCAGATCTGACACCACTTTCTGACTTAAGGCATCTGCGACTACATTTGCCTTGCCCGGGTGGTACTCTATAGAACAGTCGTAATCCTTTAACAACTCTACCCACTTTCGGTGTCTCAAGTTCAACTCCTTCTGAGTCAATAGATACTTAAGACTCTTGTGGTCTGTGTAGATCACTGACTTCTCTCTATAAAGATAATGCCTCCATACCTTAAGAGCAAAGACCACTGCCGCCAATTCCAAATCATGCGTCGGGTAGTTAACTTCATGCGGCCTTAATTGTCGAGACACATAAGCAACTACCTTCCCATCCTGCATTAACACGCCTCCCAATCCTGTATGAGAAGCGTCACAATACACCACGAAATTTTTTCCTACTTCAGGCTGAATCAAAATCGGAGCTTCAGTCAAGACCCTCTTAAACTTATCAAAGCTCTCCTGTTGCTTATCCGTCCATACGAAAGGTACCTCCTTTCTCAACAATTTCGTCAGTGGTGCTGCTATTGATGAAAACCCTTCTACAAACCTTCTGTAATAGCCTGCCAATCCCAAGAAACTGCGAACCTCAGCCATAGACTTAAGTGGTTTCCAATCCAACACTGCCTCAATCTTTCTGGGATCCACCCTTATCCCTTCAGCAGACACCACACGCCCTAAGAAGGCAACTTCCTTAAGCCAAAATTCACACTTGCTGAATTTGGCATAAAGCTTCTTCTCCCTCAACACTTGCAACACAACCCGAAGATGCTCATCGTGCTCCTCTTCAGACTTGGAGTACACAAGGATGTTGTCAATGAACACAACGACAAATCGATCCAAGTATGGTTGGAAAACCCGGTTCATCATATCCATGAACGCGGCTGGGGCGTTCGTCAATCCAAACGGCATTACTAGAAACTCATAATGGCCGTATCTTGTTCGAAAAGCTGTCTTATAGATATCTGCTACCTTTACCTTCAACTGATGATATTCAGACCTTAAGTCGATCTTTGAAAATACCGCGACCCCCTTAAGTTGATCGAACAAGTCGTTTATCCTTGGCAACGGGTACTTGTTCTTGATGGTTAACTTATTCAAACTGACGATAATCTATGCATATACGCATAGTTCCGTCCTTCTTCTTCACAAACAAGATCGGTGCTCCACATGGAGACACACTGGGTCGAATAAACCCACGATCAAGCAACTCTTGGATCTAAGCCTTGAGCTCAACCAACTCCTTTGGTGCCATTCTATAAGGGGCAATTGACACAGGAGCTGTTCCCGGTAGCAAGTCAATTCTGAATTCCACCTCCCTATCAGGGAGTATTCTAGGCAATCCTCCGGAAAGACATCCACAAATTCCCTTACTGTTCTAACTCCACTAATTTCTCCTTCCTTTGCATCTAATGCACTTACGAAGGTCAAAAATGCTTTACACCCTTTTCGAACCATCTTATCAGCTTTCAGTGCTAAAACTACATTAGAAAAGTAGTTTTTTCTTTCTCCTATCATAGTTATCACCTCATCTTCCGGAGTCCTCAACTCCATTTGCTTAACTGCACAATCCAATATAGCCCGATGTTCCACTAGCCAATCCATGCCGAGTATGAGATCGAATTCTCCAAAGGGTAGTTCCATCAAGTCGGCAAAGAATACCACTCCCTGGATCTCTAGAGGTACACTTCGAAAGATCTTATTCACCACTACAGTTTGGCCTAATGGGCTTGCTACAGTCATCTCCCTATCAGAAAGTTCAGAGGCTATGCCTAGTGTTTCAACTACACTACATGTAACATAAGAATGGGTCGAGCCCACATCAATCAGAGCAACATAAGGCTTGCCAAATATAAGGAACGTACCGGTTATAACGTCCGGTGCGTCTCTATCCTCCCTCCGACGAACCACATACACTAGACTCGGCTGTCTTGCCTCTGTATTCCCAACACCTCTGCCAGGTGTTCCTCGTCCCCTTCCAGCACCGTTACCTCTACCATTTGGACCACGACCTCGCTGAGGCTGCTGTCCACCTCTACTAGCCTGATTAACACCCTGACCTGTTGGTCGACTCCCGTCTATCTTTATGGGACAGTCCTTCATCATGTGATCCTTGGATCCACACTTAAAACATCCTCCCGTCTTCTTCCAACACTCTCCTAAATGCATCTTACCACACTGGGTACAAGTACAATACTGCCCTCCTGCCACAGCTTGCTGACCCCGCGGCCCATCAACTCTAGGCCTCTTTTGAATATTCCTAGATGACCTTGACGATCCAAAACCTCTCTTTTGCCTATTTCGATCAGTGTTCTACCTTACATAGTTCTTAATCTCCTCAACTACCTTGGCCTTTTCGACTAACACGATAAATTCCCGCTCCTGTTGCGGAGCTATCAACAACCTCAGATCATCCCTTAGTCCGTCTTCAAACCGAACACATCGTTCATGCTTCATAGCCACTATTCCTCGAACGTACCGGCTCAACCTTAAGAATTCAGCCTCATATTCTGCTACCGATTTGTTCCCTTGAACCGGCCCCAGAAATGCCTTTCTCTGCGCATCAGTGTAACTAGTACCAACATATTTCTTCTGATACGCCGCCTTAACATACTCCCAAGTGAGATCCTCAGTTTTGGCACCCTACCAAACTGTGAGCCACCATTGATATGCCTCATCACGGAGAAACGACACCATTCCTTTCAACTTCTCCTTAGCAGTTAAATCGAGCTCATCCATAATTCGTTCTGTTGCCTCCAACCAATACTCAACTGTACTGGGTGCCACACCAGATACGCCACGAAATACCTCAGCCCCATTGGCTAGGAGTCGCTCGGGTACAGACTTCCGAGCTCCCATACTTCCACCTGCTCCAACCACCATCTTAAGAACTCGTAGCATAGCCTGCGATACAGCATCATCCTCCGTCTGATCTTGCTGCTCAACACCAACAGCTGCTGGTGGTGGTGGTGGTACCTCATTCTCAGACCCTTGACCGGATCTAACGGGTTCAGATACGGTCATTCTACCTCTACCACGTCCTCGCACGTTACGACCACGTCCCCTAGAACTCATTTCTACGATCGCGCTTTAATCTGATTAAGAAATTTTATGCATTAGTCATTGTTCCACTGATTATCCGCGAAGAAGTTTTATGAGAAGAAGTTTAGTAGTAGTTCTTTCGATCAATCAAAGTTTCAAGCCTTCTATCCTAGTTCAGAGAAACACATCCATTCAATGGTATCTACCACACGCATTCACTATTCAAACATTTTTGTCTGTTCCTACCCTAGGGGTATTTTCATCATTTGTCCTATAGGGGTATTTTGGTAATAAATCAGAGTCAATTTGAAAATCTTAATAAATCAGGGCACTTTGAAATTTTCAACTCTTGAGGGTACTTGTGAAAATTTTCTCAAATCAGAGGTATGGCAGGAATTTTGGTAATCGGGGTCATTTTGGGTAATTTTGTAAATCAGGGGTAATTTCGTAAATTTTCCAAATCAAGGTATCTTGGTATTTCGCAAAATAGGGATTTTTGATAGTTTGTAAAGTAAGAACATTCTAGTAAAATTCGAGGGTAGTATGGTAATTAAAAAATTCCAAACCAAGGGCATTTTAGTAATTTTACAACTAGGGGTAATTTGGTAATTTTGTAAATCGAGAAAAACTTTCAAAATAATTTTCCTACAAGTCAAAGGGGTGATTTGGTAATTTTAAAACTAGAGTTTTATAAAAATACGGCTAGTCCCTTTCGGGTTTTAATTATTGAGTTTAGCCCGTGAGTAAGTCCTCTTGGTTAGGGTGAATCGTAGCTACGCACCAGGTAGGATTCGAGCGAAGAGGAGGTGAGTCACGAGGACTGCTTAAATACCAGGCTCTTCTTGAATCCAATCCTAGACATG
The DNA here is from genome assembly GCA_025503065.1 of Gossypium bickii. Classification (NCBI taxonomy): domain Eukaryota; kingdom Viridiplantae; phylum Streptophyta; class Magnoliopsida; order Malvales; family Malvaceae; genus Gossypium; species Gossypium bickii. The sequence goes on from CP106718.1 coordinate 83,514,334, forward strand.
CGCACAATGGTTGCCACACCCTAACTCAGCGACTTAGCCACATGTTTGTTTAATTAGGCATTAAAGTTTTATGTAATTCTTATGTTAGGGTGAACTAATCCTAGGGTTCAAGTACTTAATATACTAATCTATGTTCCCGTTATACATACTGTAAATCACACAACAGTTAGGAGTGCTTACCTGGTGGACATCGGGTCGGAGACTTAGGTGCCATGCCAGAAAACATGCTCATTTCACAAAAATTTTCACAAAATTCATTTAGGCTCAACTTGAAAACGTTATGGGCTTTAAACTCAAGGCCGAGAGTTTAAAACTGGGCTCTGATACCAAACTGAAACACCCCAAACCCGTCCCACGAGCCTTGACCGGATTCGGTATGTTCCCTAAGTAAAACAGTTCAAAATTCGTTTGTTTCTTTGGAAAATTTGAATGGTTTTAAAACAAATTTTATTTTGTGTTGGGATCGAGTTGAAAACAAGTTTATTCTTGAAGTCTAGGTTTCACAAAACTTTACTGTTAAATTTCAAAATTACAAGTTAAAGGTAAAAACTGAGTTTTTAGAGTTTATCATTTAAATTGAAAATCATTTGTGTTAGGTGACAAAACATTTGAAGATTTATTTTAAAAAAAAACAATGTAGATAACCTTGACTTAATAATAATAGTATCGTAATAAAACAAATTAAAGCAATCATTAAACAATTAAGTACTATTGGCCTTATTACAACTGAAAACAATACCAAAATAAATCCTAATACTTAAAAGAAAATAGAAAGTCCAATTTGAAATTTTAATCCTGAGCTGAGCATGGCCACCACTAAGCTCTTGCCAACCCGGTCCATCATTGAGTGTCACCTGAAAGAAAATATTCCCCAATGGGGTGAGTCAAACAGACTCAATGTGTAACCAACACTAAGTTTCAACGATTCAGGCATATCATATCATATCACACATGTATATATATAACGGATAGAATTAATGATGCAAACCCGAACCCAAACCTAGATAGCCATCCGCTACACATCACCCGTACCAACCATCACATCGGGGGAACTACTAAGTCGATCCTCCATCCGCTACACATCATCGAAGGCAGTCGCTGCAGATGACATGCTCATCGCCCTTATAATTTTGTGGCATAGCCACCAGATAATATTTTGTGACATGAGTCACCACATTCAGATTATGTGACCGAAGTCACCACATTCAGATATTTGTGGTATGAACCACCAGATCACTTCCCCTTTCCATAACCTGTATGCCCCATGTCATACAAATCATACAATTAACATGCCTTAGGCCTTATTTCACATTCTTATCAATGTTCACTTATGCCATAATAGATATGTATAATATCATAACTACAGTAGTAGTAAGTTAACGTACCTGAGTACTTTGTACCATTGCATGGTACCCTTAGCCACATATTACATGTTCTTATTAACACATTTACTAAGACATAACCATAAATCTATTTAGGCTTAGTGCGGGGTACACACCTGGTATACTAATCGAGTTCACTTCAAATCCCGAAAATCTGATCTATTGCTTTAGATCTCAAGTTCCTACATTCGGCCAATACTTAGTATTTTAACAAAAGCCTATTCGGCTATTCAATCAAATCCCGGAGGATTATCACAATCAAAATCTTACCTTGCTGCCAATTTGATTCCTAAACAAATCCCGAAACTTTGTGATATTTCTTCCTTGAAATCGGCCAACCCTAGATCACTTAACAGGTTAGCTTCCGGCTTTTGAATAATTAAGAAATAGATTTGAACCATCAAGTATGGCCTTGGCCGATTAGTATATTCTCTTACCTTTGCGAATCTAAAATCCCGAAAACCTTGTATACCACTGTCGACTGCCCCTAATTAACCATAGTCAGATTCGGCTAACATAATAACCAATGTGGCCGAATATTATACCTCCTTACCTTGCGATTCCAAGTCCCGAAGGTGGTCACTCGGTTATGGTATCTGTCGAAATACCTATAAACTCATGTTAGATCAAGTTCTAACATTAAATCACAATAAGTGGCCATTGGCCGAATATCACATGACTTACCTTGGTTATTGGAATCCCACAAATTTCCTCCTTATAGTCGGCTACACCAAAAATCCCGAAAGATCCTTCCAAGTTTCAGCAAACAAGGATATTGATGAGATTAGTTCTTAACTTCCGGCTAAAAGAAAAAGGTAGGAAATTGAATGACGTATAGTTTTACCTTTAATGTGGAGATCGACAGTATTCCTTCCTGACACCACTTGAGAGATTCGGCTATAGACTATGCAATGATCAACAAGTTTCAGCTTTTGATTATTGCTAAAGAGATTCGGCTTCAACAAGGATGAAAAGAGAGGGATATAAGGCTTAGGAAGAATCAGAACTAATAGAATTTGGGAGAAGTTTCGGCTAGAACACAGGGTATTTCGGCTTTGGCAAAATAAAAGATAAGAGAGGATATTGCTAGAGAATTCGGCAGAGAGAAAGGAAAGGAAAAGGAAAAAGAATGAATAATGGCCTTAATTCCTCCTTTGGCCGAAAATACTAATCCTAGTCTCCCCCAATCGGCCAACTGTCCTCTCTCAATCCAATCCCTTATTTTTCTCTCTCTTACCCTTTCAAAAATAAATTAAAAATAAATCATCATTTATCTCCTACCTTAGCCGAAATTTCTAAAAGAATTAGACCTCATCTTAAACTCCTCCAACAGTCTCCCCTTGCTGTCCATTACTTCCCCTTATTGACGCAAAAATGAAAGCCCTTATTAGCTTCCCACGTTGCTCGAACCTAGGCCCATTGTACATGCTTGTGGCATCACCTACCAAGGCCCTTAAGTGGTGCCTCCAAGCCACTTTACCAAGCCCCATTTTATGTTCTATTTCCCCTACAACTTCTCTTAAGGCCTATCAGGCTTAGCTCCCCCCCTTTTTTTTTTAAACTTGAAATCAAATAATCTCTAAGGCGTTTGTCTATATTCTTAAGTTCATAAAACACATTATAACACACAAAGGCATGCTATTTCATATAACTAAGCAAAAATGCATAAGCCATAAATCTCGGATGTTACAGAGATACAGACTTAAACACGAGAAACGAATTCAACAATAGAAAGTGTCACCCCGGTTTCTATTTGGTTTAAGGTGAATGATGGAATTAGAAAATCGACCTCGACCCGTTACTTAGCAAATTAAGAACTGAAGGTATAAAAAGAGGAGAATGATTGACGCCACTAGCTTCGCTAGATAAGTCAGACCGAAACTCGTACGAATTTAGAGAGGAGTAAACTCACTCTTTGAACAAAGTTCATTCAAATTGATAAAATGGCAAAAGTCCCCTCAAAATGGCTGGTTACACATATTTATAAGGATGGAAAAACTAGCTGAAAGGTCACATCTTAATGCGCTAATTAAAACTAAAATTAAACTCAATATTCTTGATATTCTTGTAACAGTTAGCTCCATGCTTGAATTCACTTTAATTCAGCTTGAATGATCAGCCTTGAATGCCTGAAATGTCTCTTAAGTTGTCCCTTGGCTAGTTGAAAAGGCACCAGCAACTAAATGGTGATTGGAATGCTTGTTTTTATCCTTAAATGAGCCAAAACTGCTGGTTGGTCAAGGAGGTTGCTGCTAAATTTAAGAGGAGTGAAAATGCTCCTTAAAACTCCTTAATTGATGTATTAAACATCTCTTGTAATAGCCACTTCATTTGTAACCAAAAATCACCTAAAAAGTCATTTCAATTAAATTGTGACAGCCTTGAAATGTAACGGTTGTGAGCGGAAGAGACACCTGCAATAAACACATTAAAATGAACTTATTAAACACAATTAAACACTAGTTAAACTCAAACACATTAAACACTTGACTTCAATAAATGAACTAAAAGTAAAGACTTCAATTAATGTAGCAACTAGTTTAATTATAGAAGCAAAATTAAACAAACTTAAACTCATGCTCCATTAAATTATCCTAGTAACTAGATTATTTAAATAAGCTTCTTATTAAATGAAGTTCAATAAAAATAATTATTAATTAAACTAAGATGCTTAAATGCATAGTTTGAAATGCAAACTAAATGAACAAATGCAAGACTTAATTTAATGATGCAGACTTAAACTAACATGGGAGTTACATAATGCATAACATTATTAAATGCAAAACATACAAAGTGCAAATCTAAAATTAAAAATATGCAAACTTATTAATTTTAATAAAACTATATTAAATTAACCTTAAAACATTGGCCCAATAATCAATCAGGCCTATGAGATGTTTCATCTTGCACTTGGGCCCCTCGAGCTTAGGCCACTCTCCATGGCGTCGAGTTGCGTTGTAACATGATGTGACCGGGTTCGCATCATACCCACTCTTAAAAGTGATTAGTCCTCGAATCGAGCCATTAGTTCTCTAGAACATAGTTCCTTTTACTCAGCTTTCCTCAGTTGAACGAGGCGGATAGTAATCGAGTCACCTGAAAAGAATAGCCATGAGTTAGCAAAAAGTAATGCAAACGAACTCGTAGTCCAAGCATAAGCATAGTAAGACAAGTAGAACGCATGATAATGGATAGATTCAAGTTATCATGCCAACAAAATAATGCCTTATCAAATATTTGAAACAAAGTTGAATAGGTTTCCATGCATGCATACGACTTAAATAGATTCCACAAGTCATGATTAGATCGCGAGTAATGAATTAAATGGTAGACATACTCGTCACAAGCAGATAATTGAAAAGCTTCACATGGTTCATAGACTCGCACATTCAAATCTTGCAATTGACCTTTAGACATATACTCGCTAACAAATCCTTCAACATCACAGTGATAAAAAATATGAATCTTTTTATCAATGACCAAAACAGATAGATCATCATCAAGCAAAATAGAACAATTAAGCACATCACGATCTAAGTGTTTTACAAAATTGAATTCATCAACGTGATTGTTGTCACCATTCGAGGAGAACAAATATATTTTAAAGTTTTCAAGTGTCTTACCTTGTTCATCTTCAAGAGCAGGAAAACAATGATCGAATTTACCTTGTGGTCAACATAAATCTTCTCTCCTCAGGAATGTAGCCTAATCGAAGCTTTGTGGTTGAATTAATCTTGTCGGAGTGAAATGCGAACTTCAAGTGTAACCACAGAAATGGATTAAGGAACGAGTTTAAGTTGAAATCAAGTATGATAAACCTCGTGTCCTTATTCAAAAACCAAGTATCAAACCAATAGAATTTTTTTGCACAAAATTGATGAAGCTTGATTTTCTCACAAAATGTACCAAAACATATTCCTGGTTTAAAAACACGTGTTTGATTATTTAGGCCAAGATGTAGCAACAGTTTCGATAAATCAAACATGTTAAACCAACGGGATGTTTGCGTCCACAGAAACAAACATTCAAATCTCTTTACATTCATCAAATCAAATGTTGCACAAATTCATAGAATTTTCACAAAGCAGTAATGTATGCACAAAATATTCGAAAAATTTATCTACCTTTCGTGCGGACCCGTTTTCATGCAAGTTCAAATTTTTGGTTTGTCAGTCAGAACAAGCGATATCAACCACATTCAAAGAATAACAATTAATTGGGTGAGAATAAAGGGGTCTTTTAAAAAACTAAGTCATCAAAAATTGTATTGACAAATGTCAAATCAATTTGTTGTGACTCGGTTATTAAAATTTCCTTAACTAACTTACCTTAGGTCTCGTGCGGTTCAATGTCATCTTCAACCTTACCTTTTTCAGTCATACGAAATCGTCTCTCGTCAGGAAGGTATTGAAGTTGATATTTTCCACTTGGTTTTTTGGGAACCTGAAAAGAAGAAACAGAACAAGAACAAAATCTAGATGGGCTAGTTGAAACACTCCTCACTTTTTCTTGCTCGTTCTTTTCTTCTTTTTTTTTTGTCTTAATTTCTTTTCTTTTTTATTCTCTCACTCTTTTTTTATTTTATTTTCTTTCTCAAATTCTGTCTCTTTTTCAACTTCTTTTTCTTTTTCTTTTTCAATTTTCTTTTCTTTTTCACTTATTTTTCTTTTTCTTTTTCTTTCGTATTCTTTCTCGATTTTTTTTACAACATGAAGAAGTTACAAAAGAATAAAAAAGATAAGTATTTGGCTCGAAGAAAGAGAAAGTATTCTCATAGGATTCTCGATCAAGTCTTCATGAATGATTCTCTGAGTGGGACTTCTTTGAGGTATACGAGGAATAACTCTTACTTTCTTGTTCATCACTTCGGAAAGTCTCAAACTCAAAGTTTTCTTCTTTTTGTCTTGAATGCCTTGTGGAATATGAGTCTTAATAAGAGTCTCTTCTCGAATAGTCTTTGGACGTGTGTCACAATGATGATCTCGACTCCGTTCTCCGACTTGATGAAATTTTATGGTTGGGCATGCTTTCCATTTCGTTCAACAAATATTGAAATTCAAAGGATGAAAACTCTTTTTGAGACATGATTTTAATGCTGGAAAGTAAAAGTATTAAAAATGAAAATAGAAAAATGAGTTCCTCACCACAAACCTCACAAGATCACTCACAAAGAAAAAGTCACTCACTCTCGTGTTTTACTCAAAATCAGCTTTTATGTCTAGTGAATTCACTCATGCCTTTTACCGCTCGTCTCTCTCTAACAAATTCGTATTTTGTTTCTAGTAGACTTATCGTGGCTTTGGGGTCAGCTTCAAAATGGGTGCAAGGGATAACGTTAGGTGAATCAGGTTGGCTAAAATAAAGAAAAGGGAAAATGGGATATGTGTGGCATTGGGTAAGATGGAGGGTACCAAATGATGGTAAAGGATTTTGGAAGATCGGGGTAGAAATATGAAGGCAAAATGAAAGAAGCAAAACAAGAACTTTGCAAAACTTCACACATTTTTTTTTATATTTTCATATTTTTTTAATACTTCAACTACAAGGTGCTAATTACAAGAGAAAATGAAAAAAAAATACAACTTGAGATTTTTTTAATTTTGAAATTTTTTTACTTCACGAACCTATTCCGGCTTCATACGAACATCGTCGGAGCTCCTCGTTTCAAGCTTTGATGCCAAATGATGCGAACTTGCCTCGGTGATGATTCGAGTCATAAATGTTTGCCCGATCGTCTACGAGGAGTAATGGATCTTTCAAAAATTAGAAGTTTTGGAAATAAGTTGGCGAAAGCTTTTAGTTGATTTTCTTTTAGAAATGGCTTAAGTTAGGAATGGAGGTTGATAGATGATGAAGGAATCAATTTTAGAAGATGGAATGGTTAGGTTAAGTTTAATAGGATGAAATAAAGTCAAGTGAAGTGTAGATAGATAAAATGTAGGATAGTCGGTGGAAATGGAGATACGGACTTAAACACGAGAAACGAATTCAACACTAGAAAGTGTCACCCCGGTTTCTATTTGGTTTAAGGTGAATGATGAAATTCAAAAATAGACCTCGACCTGTTACTTAGCAAAGTAAAAACCGAAGGTATAAAAAGATGGACGAACGCCACACCAGGTTGGTGATAAGTTCGAAAGAAGAGAACGATTCATGTCACTAGCTTCGCTAGATAAGTTAGACTGAAACTCGTACGAATTTAGAGACGAGTAAACTCACTTTTTGAATGAAGTTCATTCAAATTGATAAAATGGAAAAAGTCCCCTCAAAATGGCTGGTTACACATATTTATAAGGATGGAAAAACTAGCTGAAAGGTCACATCTTAATGTGCTAATTAAAATTGAAATTAAACTCAAGACTTTTGATATCTTGTGACAATTGGCTCCATGCTTGAATTCACTTTAATTCAGCTTGAATGATCATCCTTGAACGCTTGAAATGTCTCTTGAGTTGTCCCTTGGCTAGTTGAAAAGGCACCAGCAACTAAATGGTGATTTGAATGCTTGTTTTTATCCTTAAATGAGCCAAAACTGCTGGTAGGTGAAGGAGGTTGCTGTCGAATTTAAGACGAGTTAAAATGCTCCTTAAAACTCCATAATTGATGGATTAAACATCCCTTGTAACAACCACTTCATTTGTAACCAAAAATTACCTAAAAAGTCACGGTTGTGAGCTGAAGAGACACCTACAATAAACACATTAAAATGAACTTATTAAACACAATTAATCACTAGTTAAACTCAAACACATTAAACACTTGACTTCAATAAATGAACTAAAAGTAAAGACTTCAATTAATGCATCAACTAGTTTAATGATAGAAGCATAATTAAAAAAACTTAAACTCATGCTCCATTAAATTATCCTAGTAACTAGATTATTTAAATAAGCTTCTTATTAAATGAAGTTCAATAAAAACACTTATTAATTAAACTAAGATGCTTAAATGCATTGTTCGAAATGCAAACTAAATGAACAATTGCAAGACTTAATTTAATAATGCAGACTTAAACTAACATGGGAGTTACATAATGCATAACTTTATTAAATGGAAAACACACAAAGTGAAAATCTAAAATGAAAAATATGCAAACCTATTAATTTTACTGAAACTATATTAAATTAAAAAGTCCTTAAAACATTGGCCCAATAATCAACTAGGCCTCTGAGATGTTTCATCTTGCACTTGGGCCCCTCGAGCTTAGGTCCCTCTCGATGGCGTCGAGTTGTGTCGTAACATGATGCGATCGGGTTCACATCAAGATGAAGGCTCGGTTTGAAAATAAAAGGAATAGGCAAAGAAATGTTGAGGATGGATAAAGGACTTAAGGACAAGTGTGAACCAATATTATGAAAATATTGACCCGAGACTTATACGTTGCTTAAGGTTGCTGGAAATAGGTTAAAAGAACTTCGACCCACTATCTATATTGAGATAGGAACGAAAAGTATAACGGGTGAATGCCACACTTGTTGTTGAGCGATAAGTTTGAAGAAATAAACAAGGTTGACGCCACTAGAGAACTAGATAAGCCAACTCGAGTTTAAATCGAAACCTGAGAGTTAAATAAACACAAATTGACAGAAATTCATTCAAGATGCAAAACATTCTCTACAAAGTGTTTTGAACCTAAATTTATAGGCATTACATGGGCAGCCGAATAGGCTCTTGGAAACTTAAAGAATAAGCTTGAAAATTCCAGAATTTTTGAAGGAAAATTCCTTGAAGCTTCCCATGCAATACTATAAATAGATGATGTTTTTCATTTGTAAAGGTTGTTGAACTTTGATTAAATTTTATGAACTTTGTTCAAAAGAGTGAGATTACTCCTCTCATTATTCGTACGAGTTTTTGGTTAACTTATCAAGCAGGCTTGTGGCGTCTCCAAATTTTCATTCTGAACTTATCACTCCTTAACCCGAGTGTGGTGTTGAATCTATCTCTATCTTTCACCTTAATCGTATAAGAATCGAGGTGACAATTTTTAGTGTTGAATCGCTCTTGGTTAAGTTCCCTATTCCACCATCTCCAAACTATCTTGTTTATCCATTTTAAAACTGAACCATCGATTACCCATCCTTTACCTATCTTGTTCCATTTCTTTCTAAATTGAAACCTTCGCCATCCATCTTCCTTTCTATTACCTAAACTGGCTCTTTCCAATCTTCTAAACCGATCCCATTATCCTCTATTCCTAACTTAAACCAAAGTATAAATGAAATTCACTTAAAAGTTTCCGCAAACTTAACTACCCATCCATTATTTCCTGAAGACGAATCCTCTTCTTGTAGACGATCAGGCACCTAAGGCAACTCGTGTCATTCATGAACCTGAGGGCACATCATTTGGTATCAAAGCTAGAAAACGAGGAGATCCGATAATCAACGCAATTTTGAAAGTAGGTTTATGAAGTAAAACAAATCGAAAAAAATTCAAGTTGTAATTTTAATTTTCTTTGTAATCAGCATATGTTGTGTTAGAAGTATTAAAAAAAGAAAAAAATTTCAAAATTTCAAAAAAAAAAAAAAAAAAAAAAAAAAAAAAAATCGAAGTTAAAAAAAAACAAAACAAAAGAGAAGTGTGAAGTTTGCTAGTTTTTGTTCTCATCTCTTCTATTATGTTTTCCAATCATTAAAATCATTCTACCATCATTTCTCACCTACCCCAAATGCCACACTTCAACCAATTTTTATTTTCTTTGTTCAGCCTACCCCACCCCATTCATTTTATCCTTTGTTACCCCCTTTGAAGCTGAACCCAAGCCGCAATAAGTTTAAATGAGACAGAATATGAAATTGTAAGATGAGGTCGAGTGGAAAAAGGCAAGAGAGAGGTGAGTCCATTCGAGCGAAAAAAAGCCATAAAATGAGTGAAACACGAGTGGAGTGAATTTTTCTTTCCGAGTGAACTTGTGAGCATTTGTAGTGAGGTATTTACTTTCTGTTTTGTTTAACACTTTCTTGTCATTATTTAGACATGTCTCGAGAAGAATTTTCAGAATTTGAATTTCAATACTTGGTGAACGAGATGGGTCAAATGCTTGAAAGGAAGCTAAGTCCAATACAAAGACGTATGGACCGAGTGGAGGAAAAGGCCTGAAGGAAGCTACCAAGTCGAAAAACGGAGTCATGACCATCTCGAAGACATCTTCCCGATGACTATTTGAGAAGAGATTATTATCGAGACTCCTACTCAACAAGGCTTTTGAGACAACGAGAAGAGAGTTTTGAGTTTGAGACTCTTCGAGATAACGAACAAGAAAGTACGAGTTATTCTTCATACGCTTCAAAGAATTCACACACGAAGAATCACTCCCGAAAAATTGAACGAGAAACCGACGAGAATACTTTCTCTTTCTTTGAGCAAAACACCCATCTTTTCGATTCTTTTGTTAGATCTTCATGTTGTAATCAAATTGAAAAAGAATACAAAAAAAAAAAAAGAAAAGAAAGTGAAAAAGAAATAGAAAATGAAAAAGAAGAAAAAGAAAAAGAAACTGAAAAAGAAAAAGAGATTGAAAAGGAAGAAATTAAAAAAGAAAGAAAAGAAGTTGAGTTAGAAAAAGAAACAAAAGAACAAGATGAGCGAGAAAAAGTGAGTGTTGACTCAACTAACCCATTTGGATTTTGTTCTTGCTCTGTTCCTTCTTTTCAGGATTCCGAAAAGCCGAGTGGAAAATATCAACTTCAATACCTTCCTGACGAGCGACGTTTTCGTATGACCGAAAAAGGTAAGGTTAAAGATGACATCGAACCACATGAGGTCGAAGGTAAGTAAGGTAAGGATCCCCTAGCACTTAAACTTCCACTATCTTCCTTGAATGTGGATAAACAACTTGTCAGTGACTTCATCTTTGTAACATCTGCGAGCCAAGATATGTGATACGGCCATGATCCGGGTTACACCAACTTCCAACAAAAAGCCATTGGTGTTGCAACAAGGACCCATCACCTGAGCACGTGCAAAACATTTCAATGAGGCTATTTCGACCGTAGTTAAGCAAAAGTGGAGCAAGTTAATGGCTAGACAAAACGAGGAGAATCTGGCTAACTTAATAAGCCCAATGCGCATGCTTTTGCAAGTTGAAATAAGCTCATATTCAGCTTATTCAGCTTGTGTTTAGCTTGATTTAATTCATGCTTTTTTTATTTTGCTTTTAAAATTAGCTTTAAATAAAGGTGTTTAGTTTAATTAAAAAAGTTGTTTAATAAGAGGCTTATTAATGAAGCTAGTCACTAGGATGTTTTTTTTTAATGAAGCATGAGTTTAAGTTAAGTTAATTCTGCTTTCATATATTAACTAGTTGCTGCATTAATTGAAGTCCTTACTTCTAGTTTATTTATTAAGTCGAGTGTTTAATGTGTTAAGTTAAATTAGTGTTTAATAAGTGTTTAATGTGTTAAGTTAAATTAATGTTTCATAAGTGCTTAATGTGTTTAAGATAAATTAGTGTTTAATAAGTGTTTAAATGTGATGAATATGTTTGTTTAATGTGTTTGAATGTAGGAAACTTTTCAGCTGGCAACCGTTACTTTACAAGGCTGTTACAAATTAATGGAAGTGACTTTTAAGTTGATTTTGGTTACAAAAGAAGTGGTTGTTACAAGGGATGCTTATTACATCAAATTAAGGAGCGTTAAGGAGCATTTTAACTCCTCATAAATTAGGCAGCAGCCTCTTCACTTACCAGCAGTTTTTTGGCTCATTTAAAAGATGATAACATGCATTCAAAACACCATTAGTTGCTGGTGACTTTTCAAATTTTTTTAACCATTCAAATTCATTTAATCAGCTCATTAGGAGTCATAAAGTTGCTATTATTTGGCTGAAGGAATTCAAGAGTTTTTAGATTTTATTTCAGCCATTTAAATGCATATTAAAGCTGAATTCATTTGACTCTTTAGTTAACCACATGTAAACACTATATTTACTTGTTATTAGTTTGTAAAAGGGACTTTTGGTTGCTTTATGAAATTTTTAGATTGTGAGTTTTTCAATCTCTTAATTCTTCAAGGTTCAAATTGACTGATCTTTCAACTAGTGGCGTCAATCAGAATTTGTTCTTGAACTTATCATCCTTTTGGGTGTGGCGTTTTAATCAATACCGTAGGTTCCTATCTTACTAGATAGTGGGTCTCGATTTTTAATCAATTCAACCATTCTTTTGAAACCTATAAGATTCGGGTCCTTAATCTTATATTAAGGGTTCTTTCTTGTTTCAACTATCAATCCATTCATTCATCTATTTCTTCTTCATCCCAAGTTGCAACCATTAAACAAGATATAACCATATTTTTAAACAAAACAAACAATATTCCTTCATAGACGATCGAGCAAATTTATATACAACTCGGCTCATCCTGAGATGGATCGCATCATTTGGTATCAGAGCTAGAAAACGAAGAGCTCCGAAGATCATCGTAAATCTGGTAAATTCGAAAAAAATTGAAAAAAAATTAATTACTTTCAAAGTGTTCTATTGTACTTAGTTTCGTGCATTTCAAGTGAAAAAAAAAAGAAAAAAATACAAAAAAAAAGTGAAGTTTTGAGATCTTATTAATTTCTTCATTCTTCTCCTCAATTTTTGAGTTTTCAAAACCATTATTTTTCATCTTCCTACCCCGATCAATTAAGAAGCATTTTAACCATCATTGTGTACCATCCATTCAATCCCAACGCCACCATTCCCAACATTTTATTTTATTTTTTTAGGCTACCTTTTCCCAAAACAAATTTCCTTTGTTTAAACCCTTGAAGCAAACCTACAAGTTGCTAATAAGTCTAAGGAAACCTTCCAGAATTTTGAGAGGTGGATTCGAGTGGTAAAAGGCACGAGTGACTCATTAGAGAAAAAGTCAAAATTGAGTGAAACACGAGTTGAGTGCTTAATATTTATTTTTTCTTTTCGAGTGACTAGTGAGGTTTGTGGTGAGGTTTAAAACTTTCCTATGTCAAGAAGTTCGAACTGAAACATGGAAGAAAGGCCCGAACGACAACGAGTCCGTAATGTACCAGATCTTAATCTTTAAGCCCTATTGCGTGAGGTTGAGTGACTATTCGACCGCAAGCTTGAACCCTTTCAAGAGAGGATAGATCACGTTGAAGAGAGAACCCAACGAGAGAGGAATCCTCGAGGTCCACGAAGGGGACGAGGCTGCCCAAGGGTCCAAGAAGTCGATCCCATATCTAGCGAATCCGAAAGTGACCAAGGGTCTAACTTAAGTGATCAGTGAAGGGGTCAGCAAAACCGAGGCTGAAGGGGATGAGAACAAGTGGACGACGATTTGAAGAACATTAAGCTCTCCATACCACCCTTCCAAGGCAAATCCCATCTGGAGGCATACTTGGAGTGGGAAAAGAAAATCGAGTTGGTGCTTAACTGCCACAACTATTCAGAGACCAAGAAAGTCAAATTGGCAGCAATTGAATTCTCCGATTACGCCATGGTGTTGTGGGATCAACTAACAACCAATCGAAGACGTAATGGAGAAAGGCCAATTTCTACATGGCTCGAAATGAAAGCGATGATGAAAAAGAGATTCATTCTATCTATTTACCATCGGGAGTTATACCAAAAGTTGCAAAATCTTACTGAAGGCCATCAAAGTGTAGAAGATTATTTTAAAGAAATGGAAATCGTAATGATTCGTGCGAATGTGGAAGAGGATCGTGAGGTAACCATGGCCAAATTCCTAATCGGTCTAAATTGGGAATTTGCTAACGTGGTGGAGCTTCAACATTATGTTGAGGTAACCAACATGGTCCATGTTGCAATTAAAATAGAAAAACAACTCAAGAAGAAGGACTTCATTCGGACCTATTCCAACCCCGTAAACACTTCAAAGTGGGGACAAGGTACGAGCAAAAGAAACTTTCCTAACCATCCGAAGGATCAAAACACTTCTGTTAAGTTTAACAAACCCATCGGTGAATCAAGCAAAGGTAAAGAAGTTGCCAGTCCAAATCATGCAAGGGACATCAAGTGCTTCAAGTGCTTACGACGTGGTCACACAGCTAGTCAATGCCCTAATCAACGTACAATGGTGTTGAGAGCCAATGGTGACATAGAGTCAGAAGATGAGAAAGATGAGGAATTCGACACCCTTGCCAGTGAAGAGGAGGATGAATTTGAGTACGATGTTGAAGGTGAGATTCTAGTGATCAAATGTAGCTGAAGTTTGCAAAGCGTGGAGAATGAATAACAACGCGAGAAAATCTTCCATACACGCTGTTTGGTGCAAGGTAAGGCATGTAGTCTTATTGTGGATGGTGGAAGTTGTACTAATGTTGCTAGTACATTAATGGTGGAGAAACTTGGTTTGGCCACAACGAAACATCCTTGTCCATATAAGCTTCAATGGCTTAACGAAGGAGGGGAGTTAAAGGTGACAAAACAAGTGTTGGTTCCATTTTCCATTGGAAAATATAAAGATGAAGTTCTTTGCGACGTGGTTCCAATGCATGCCGGACACCTATCACTAGACCGTCCATGGCAATTCGATCGAAAGGTGGTACATGACGGCCATACCAACCAATACACCTTCAAGCATTTAGGAAAAAACATCACTTTGGCGCCTTTGACACTGAGACAAGTATACGAAGATCAAGTGAAATTGCGAGACTCAATTGAAAAATTCAAAGAGAGTGAAAAGAAAGAAAAGAGGAAAAAGTGTGCGAAAATTTGAGTGAAAAGAAACGAGGGAAACAAGAGGTAAAAATGAAAGACAAGAATAAAGATCAAGAGAAAAAAATGAGTGATGAAAAATTGATTGAAAAAATGAGTGTGTATGCAAAAGAAAGTGACATTCGAAAATCTTTCATGTTAAGGCAGCCCCTACTTGTACTCATGTACAAGGAATCTTATTTGAATATTAATGAGTTAGATGCTGCTTTACCTTCTTCTATTGTTTCTCTCTTGCAGGAATTTGAAGATGTATTTTCTGATGAAATTCCAAGTGGCTTACCACCTATTCGAGGAATAGAACATCAAATCGACTTCATTCCTGGCGTATCCATACCGAACCGACCTACCTATCGTGGTAATCTAGAAGAGACCAAGGAATTGCAAAAACAAGTAATGAACTTCTTGAGAAGGGATTCATCCGCGAGAGCCTTAGTCCGTGCGCCGTTCCGATTTTATTAGTGCCAAAAAAGGATGGGACTTGGCGTATGTGTGTTGATTGTCGTGCTGTAAACAAAATAACGATAAAATACCGTCATCCAATGCCGCATCTTAATGATATGCTCGATGAATGAAGAGGTGCTCAATTGTTTTCCAAAATTGATCTCAAAATCGGTTACCATCAGATTTGGATGCTTGAGGGAGATGAGTGGAAAACAGCGTTTAAAACTAAACACGATTTTTACGAGTGGTTGGTAATGCCATTCGGTCTCACTAACGCTCTTAGTACTTTTATGCGTTTAATGAACCATGTTCTTCGTGCTTATATTGGTAAATTTTGTGTGGTTTACTTTGATGACATTCTTGTTTATAGTAGATCTTTAGATGATCATTTGAAGCATTTACGAGCTATTCTTGATGCATTGCGCAAGGAAACATTATATGCTAATTTTAAGAAATGCACATTTTGTTCTAACAAAGTCATTTTCTTAGGATTTGTTGTCAGCTCGCAATGACTTGAAGTAGATCAAGACAAGGTGAAAGCTATCCGAGAATGGCCTAGACCGACCAGCGTAAGTCAAGTACGAAGTTTCCATGGCTTGGCGAGTTTCTATGGTCGTTTTGTTTAGAATTTTAGCACATTGGCCTCACCTCTCACGAATGTGATCAAAAAGAATTTTGTCTTCTTTTGGAGCGAGGAACAAGAGATCTTTTATTTTACTTAAAGATCATTTAACTAATGCCCCATTACTTGTATTACCTGATTTTGACAAAACATTTGAAATTGAATGTGATGCCTCAGGTATTGGGATTGGTGCTGTGTTGACTCAAGAAGGAAAGCTCGTGGCGTATTTTAGTGAAAACTTAAGTGGCGCACCATTGAATTACCCAACATATTATAAGGAAATGTACGCTTTAATCCAGGCATTGGGAACGTGTCAACACTATTTGTGGCCGAAGGAGTTTGTCATCCATTCGGACCATGAATCGCTCAAGCACATTAAAGGACAACACAAGCTCAACAAAAGGCACACAAAATGGGTAGAATTTCTTGAATCCTTTCCTTATGTTATTCGGTATAAGAAAGGTAAGGAAAATATTATGGCTGATGCACTATCTTGTCGATATACTCTATTAAATCGTTTGGATTCAAAATTGCTTGGTTTTGCATTTTTGAAAGATTTGTATATTTTTTATGCTGATTTTGGAGATGTGTATAAATTGTGTGAACATGTTGCTGTTGATAAGTTTTTCAGGTTTGATGGCTTCCTTTTTCAAGAAGGAAAGCTTTGTATTCTGCAAAAGTTTCGTGCGAGAGTTACTTGTACTGGAGGGGCATAGTGGCGGACTCATGGGCCATTTTGGCATTGCAAAAACCTTGGCCGTTTTGCAAGAACATTTCTTCTGGCCACGGATGAAACGAGATGTCGAGAAAATTTGTTTGCGATGTATGGCCTGTAAAAAGGCAAAATCGAAGGTTAACCCACATAGGCTTTACACGCCTTTGCCTATTCCCGAAGGGCCTTGGGTTGATCTATCCATGGATTTTATTTTAGGATTACAATGAACTCGAACCGGAAAGGACTCCATTTTTGTAGTAGCAGACCAATTTTCAAAAATATCGCATTTCATTGCATGTTCGAAAAATGATGATGCTGTTAATATTACTAACCTTTTTAAAGAAATTGTTAGGTTACATGGAATTCCGAAGACAATAGTGTTTGACCGTGATGCAAAATTTCTTAGTCATTTTTGGAGGAGACTTTGGAGTAAGCTAGGTGCGAAGCTCTTATTCTCCACGACATGTCATCCCCAAATGGATGGCCAAACTGAAGTGGTGAACCGCATCTTATCTACACTACTACGGGCCATTATCCGTAAGAATATCAAGTCGTGGGAGGCGTGTCTACCTCACATAGAGTTTTCTTGTAACCAAACTATTCACTCTGCTACTAAATTCTCGCCATTTGAAATAGTTTATGATTTTAATCCTTTATCTCCTCTAGACTTAATCCCATTACCTAACGATCAAATTGTTAAAGTAGATGCTAAGAGGAAAGCAGACTATGTGAAACAATTACATCAAAAGGTTAAAGCTAATATCGAGGCTCGAACGGAACAATATGTGCGCAAGGCCAACAAAGGGCGAAAGCAAGTAATATTTGAACCCGGGGATTGGGTTTGGGTTCACATGAAGAAAGAGCAATTCTCAGCTCAAAGAAGGTCCAAATTATTGCCGCGTCGTGACGGTCCACTCCAAGTTTTGGAGCGAATTAATGACAATTCTTATCGACTTGACCTACCGGGTGAGTTTAATATAAGTGCAACTTTTAATGTGTCTGATATATCTCTATTTGATGAAGATTCCGATTTGAGGACAAATCACGTTGAAGAGGGGGAGGATGATACGACCATGATCCAGGTCACACCAAGTTCCAACAAAGAGCCATTGGTGTTGCCACAAGGACCCATCACCCGAGCACGTGCAAAACATTTCAAGGAGGCTATTTCGGCCTTAGTTGAGCAAAAGTGGAGCAAGTTAATGGCTAGACAAAATGAGGAAAACCTGGCTAACTTAATAAGCCTGATGCGCGTGCTTTTGCAAGTTGAAATAAGCTCATATTCAGCTTATTCAGCTTGTGTTTAGCTTGATTTAATTCATGCATTTTTTATTTTACTTTTAAAATTAGCTTTAAATAAAGGTATTTAGGTTAATTAAATAAGTTGTTTAATAAGAGGCTTATTAATTAATCTAGTTACTAGGATTTTTTTTAATGAAGCATGAGTTTAAGTTATTTTAATTCTGCTTCAATAAATTAACTAGCTGCTGCATTAATTGAAGTCCTTACTTCTCGTTTATTTATTAAGTCAAGTGTTTAATGCGTTAAGTTAAATTAGTGTTTAATAAGTGTTTAATGTGTTAAGTTATATTAATGTTTCATAAGTGTTAATATGTTTAAGATAAATTAGTGTTTAATAAGTGTTTAAATGTGGTTAATATGTTTTTTCAATGTGTTTGAATGTAGGAAACTTTTCAGCTGGCAACCCTTACATTACAAGGCTGTTACAAATTAATGGAAGTGACTTTTAAGTTGATTTTGGTTACAAAAGAAATGGCTGTTACAAGGGATGCTTATTACATCAAATTAAGGAGCTTTAAGGAGCATTTTAACTTCTCATAAATTAGGCGGCAGCCTCTTCACTTACCAGCAGTTTTTTGGCTCATTTAAAAGATGATAACATGCATTCAAAACACCATTAGTTTCTGATGACTTTTCGGCTAGCCAAGGACAACTGAAGGAACATTTTTTTAAGCATTCAAATTCATTTAATCAGCTCATTAGGAGTCATAAAGTTGCTCTTATTTGGCTGGAGGAATTCAAGAGTTTTTAGATTTTATTTTAGCCATTTAAATGCATATTAAAGCTGAATTCATTTGACTCTTCAGCTAACCACATGTAAACACTATATATACTTGTCATTAGTTTGTAAAAGGGACTTTTGGATGCTTTATGAAATTTTTAGATTGTGAGTTTTCCAATCTCTTAATTCTTCAAGGTTTAAATTGACTTATCTTTCAATTAGTGGCGTCAATCTAAATTTGTTCTTGAACTTATCATCCTTTTGGGTGTGGCATTCCAATCAATACCGTAGGTTCCTATCTTACTAGATAGTGGTTCTCGGTTTTTATTCAATTCAACCATTCTTTTGAAACCTATAAGACTTGGGTCCTTAATCTTATATTAAGGGTTCTTTCTTGTTTCAACTATCAATCCATTCATCCATCTATTTCTTCTTCAACCCAGGTTGCAACCATTAACCAAGATATAACCATTTTTTTAAACAAAACAAACAATACTCCTTCGTAGACAATCGGGAAAATTTATATACGACTCGACTCATCCCGAGATGGATAGCATCAATATGTTTAATTTTCCTTCCTTGATTAAAATTGTTGTTTCAAATAATGGTAAGGAAAATTCTATTAATAAAAAATTTTGCGTTGACAAGTTTGAAGGTGAAGTTTTGTTTAATCGGCAAATGCAAAACTCGATTATGTGTGATCATGAATTTTCATATAAGCATCTCAATTTATTTTATTGTGATGATTATGTGAATAATTTGCTCCCTTGCTTGAAATCCTCGAGTTTTTGCAAATCTAATTTTAAGTTCGCAAAGAGTCTTGATTGTTGGTTATTGTGTATGCAAAAATGCTTTAAGTTTAACATGTTTAGTTTACTAAACCCTTTGATACACTTTGGCATGAATAATCAAAATCAAGTTTTTAAACCCAGAATCTGGTTGGGTTCGTTTTGTGTGAATAATCAATATTTGTTGAATGGTTGGTCATTGTCAAATGGAACGAGATTTGACCATTTTAATCACTATTTAAGATCGTTCCTTGAACATTTTATGTGGTTGTACTTGAAGTTCGCGATTCATTTGGAAATGGTTAATTCGACCAAGAAGTTTCAACTACGCTATACCCCCGAGAAGCGAAGGTTTGTGATGGTCGAGCGAGGTAAAAACTATCCTTATTTTCCCGCTCTTGAAGATAAACAAGGTAAGACACTTGAAAACTTTGAAACATTTTGGTTCTGCTCGGATGGTGTTAAAAATCATCTTGATGAGTTAGTTTTTATAAAACACTTAGACTATGACATGCTTAATTGTGCTACATTGATTTATGACTATCTATCTGTTTTGATAGTTGATAAAAAGATTCTTATTTTTGATAATTTTTATGATGCATTTATGAGAGAATCTTTAGTCAATCATCTAATGCACGGTATGATTGTGCAACTTCGTGAACCATGTGAATCTTTTCAGATACTTGTTTGTGACGTTTACATCTACCATTTGATTCATTACTCACGATTCAGTCATGACTTGTGGAATCAATTTAAGTTGTATGCCTATCTTGAAATCAATTCTATTTTGTTTCGAACATTTGATGAGGCATTACTTTGTTTGCATGATAATTTGATTCTGTCCATCCACATGCGTCATACTTGTCCTGTTTTGATTATGCCTGGCTTGCAATTTTGTTTGCATTGCTTTTTACTAATTCGTGGTTATTCTTTTCAGTTGAATCGATTACCATCCGCCCATTCGACTGAGGAAAGTCGAGTAAGAGGAGCTATGTTCGAGTGAACCAACGGCTCAATTCGAGGATGAATTGCTTTGAAGAGAGGGGGGATGATGTAAGCAAACCCGGGGCAACCCAAGTTGCATATCTCGATCCACTCGAGCTCCCCGAAGGACCATCAATTTTGAGCTAAATTCTAGCTCAATTAATGATGCAAACCTTGTCGCATCATGGTTCGACTCCATCCGACGCCATCGAGAGTGGCCTAAGCTCAAGGGGCCAAAGTGCAAAATAAAGCCGATTCCATCTCATTTTCAGTTCAATTAAACTCCTTTCCCATGTGGTTCAGCTCACATGTGTTCATCTCAGCTCATTGAGCCCAGTTTAAGTTTACATTCAGCTCATTCAGCTTGTGTTTAGCTCAATTTAGTTCATGCAATTTTATCTTGCTGAATACAAACTTTTAAATTAAATATTAGCTTTAAATAAAGGTGTTTAGTTTAAAGGCTTATTAATTAATCTAGTTACTAGGATATTTAAATGAAGCATGAGTTTAAGTTTGTTTAATTCTGCTTCTATAATTAAACTAGTTGCTGCATTAATTGATGTCCTAACTTTTAGTTCATTTATTAAAGTCAAGTGTTTAATGTGTTTGAGTTTAATTAGTGTTAAATTGTGTTTAAGAAGTTCATTTTATTGTGTTTATTGCAGGTGTCTTTTTAGCTCACAACCGTTACATTTCAAGGCTGTTACACATTCAATAAGGTGGCTTTTCAAGTGTTTTCAGTTACATAAGAGGGGGCTATTACAAAGGAGGATTTATACATCATTAAAAAGAGTTTAACGGAGCATTATACTTCCTTTAAATTTTGGCAGCAACCCTTCCAACTACCCCAAACGTTTTTTGCTACTTTAATGGACAATTCATGCCTTAAAAACTTCATTAAGTTGTTGGTGCCTATTCAACTAGCTAAAGGTGAAATCAAGAGTCATTTTCCAAGCATTCAAGGACATTGATTTAGCTGATTAAAGTATCTTAAAGAGTGGAATTATTTGATTCAAGAATTTCAAAAGTCTTTGAGCCTTAATTCAGCTCTTTATTAGCATTTTATTATGTGACCATTCAGCTAGCTCATTCTAGCCTTATAAATATGTGTAATCAAGCCTTTTTGGAGGAACTTTTGATGCTTAATGAAATTTTTAGATTGTGAGTTATCCAAACTCTTAATTCTTCAAGGTTCAAATTGACTTATCTATCAACTAGTGGCGTCAATCTGAATTTGTTTTTGAACTTTTCATCCTTTCGGGTATGGCGTTCAGCTCAATACTGTTGGTTCCTATCTTGTTAGATAGTGGGTCTTAGTTCTATCCAATTCCATACTTACCATTGAAACATATAAGATTTGGGTCCTTAATTTCTATTAAGGGTTCTTTCTTGTTTCAACCAACTATCCACTTAACCATCTTTTATCTTTTTTTTTTTTAAATCGTTGTCATTTTACTTAATCCATTCATTTTTCCCTTTTTAAACAAATCGAACGAAACTCCTACATAGACGATCGGGCATTTCACATACGACTCGACTCAACCCCGAGGCGGATCGTATCAATTAAACTTTAATCAATGCGGTTCAGCTCATTCAAGCTCAAGTTAGCTCACACGAGCTCAATTCAGGTCATTGAGGTCGTTTGAAGCTCTATTCAGCTCGTTAACTTTAATGTTTGAATAAATTCAGTATTTCATTAATTTAGTTTGATTTCCTACAGCTCATAATTATGTCTTAATCTATTACATGTTTTATATGTGTCTTAGCCGAATTTAATATGTCTTGTTTAAGACTTTATTAAATTTGTCTAATTTAATTTATGTGTTATTTAATGTGTCAAAATTGTGTTTAACTATGTTCAGCTGAATTTTAATAGATTTAATGTTAGTTCATGTATTTTGTAGGTGTAGCCGAATGTGGAGGACATAAATGCAAGGTTCATGCATGTTAGGTTCAATGTATGAACAACATTCAATGGGACACATGCATGTGGGACGTTCATGCAAAGTAAGCTACTGATTGTGCATGTAATTGAATATTCATGGACCGTATTTATGGACAAATTGGAAGATAAATGCTTGGGAAAATTCATGCAAGTACGAACCAGCATCTAGAACAAACTAATCTTCTCCCATGCATGAATATTCTACCATTTATTAAGGTGCATGGACGTTCGCCATAAGGGAGGTGAATTTTTATACATTCAATTCAAGTATTCCAGCACATTAAAGCCTCATTCGGCCAAGGGAGATGTTGGAACAATTAAGGGGCTGCACATCCATGGAATTCAGCTTTCTTCAAGGCTAAGTATGCATGAATGCATCAAGTGAAGCAACATGATGTTTCAGTCAATTCACGCATTCCTCTTTCAAGTTCATCTGCTTAATTTTGAAGTTGCCTTTTGATATCCCATTCAACTGAACATGGACTCAACAATTTATTGTTTTTATTCTAGAACTTTCTAGCATATCCATGGCTAAATTTCTTAGCCATTAAGTTGACTATTCGGCTAGCCATATGCTAGGCTATAAATAGTTGATGTTTTTCATTGTAAGAGGACTTTTGAACCTTAATCAAATTTTATGAACTTTGTGTTCTTGAGTGAGTTTATCTCCTCTCCATATTTTGTGCAAGTTTCGTTTGACTTATCAAGCTTGCTTGTGGCGTCTTCGACTTGTTCTTTTGAACGTATCTGATACGATCCGTCTCGAGATGAGTCGAAATGTATTTGAGTTGCCCTATCGTCTACGAAGAGGAAAAAGCCTTTCAAGAAATTATAGGAAAATTAGGAAGAGTTGCGGAAGCTTCTAAGTGAATTTGTTTTAAGAAATGGATTAAGTTAGGAATGAAGGTTTGAGAAATGATGGGGATAATTTAGATGATAGGTTCGGTTTTAAGATGAAGGAAGATGGATAAAAGATAGGTGATATTTTGGTCGAAATGGATTAAAGAACTTAAACAAAGAAACGATTCAACACTATATTAGTGTCACCCCGGTTTCTATAATAGTTTAAGGTGGAAGATGGAATCGAAGATGGACCAATGACCTGTTACTTAACAAAGTAGGAACCAATGGTATAATTGAATGGAAGAGAAACGACTGACGCCACAAGCAACGCTTGATAAGTCGGAATCGAAACTCGTATGATAGATAGAGAGGAGAAAATCTCACTCGATGAACTAAGTTCATAAAATTTATTCAAGCATCAAAAAGTTCCCAATTACAAGCTAATACAAAGTATCTATAGTGTTTACATGTGGTTAACTGAAGAGTCATATGAATTCACCTTTATTATCCATTTAAATGGCTGAAATAAAATCTAATTAATAGGTAAAGACTCTTGAATTCCTCCAACAACTTTATGACTCCTAATGAGCTGATTTAAATGAGTTTCAATGCTTGGTTTCATGCTTTCTTAGCGGCCGAATGGTCACCAGCAACTTAATGAGAAGTTGTAACTCTTGTGTGATCTTTTAAGCCTCAAATGGTTATGGAAGATGAATAGGTTGCTGCCAAAATTAATGGAGATGTAATGCTTCCATCAATGATGATAACAACTCTCTTTAATGTTAAATAATGCTTCTCCATGAGTGTAACCGTTTTCACTTGAAAAGTCACATTAACTCTTTGTAACAACCCCTTGAGTGTAGCGGTTTTCACTTGAAAAGTTTCCTACATTCAAACACATTAAACAAACAATTTAATCACATTTAAACACTTATTAAACACTACTTTAACCTAAACACATTAAACACTTGACTTTATTAAATGAACTAAAAATTAAGACTTCAATTAATGCAGCAACTAGTTAATTAAATAAACTAACACTTAAATATCATTTATTCTAACAACTAGCTTAATTAAATAAACTAACACTTAAACATCATTTATTCCAACAACTAGCTTAATTAAATAAACTAACACTTAAACATCATTTATTCCAGCAACTAGCTTAATTAAATAAAGCATCATTAAATGAACTTAACTCATGCATCAATAAATTAACCTAGTAGCTAGATTAATTAAAGAAACAACTATTAAAATAAATTCATTAAAATAACTCAATTAATTAAACTAAGTTGAGTTGAATTAATGACCAGCAACCATTTATTGAACTAAGATGCTTAAATGCAAGTATTTAAAATGCAAACTAAATGAAAAGCTGAAAATTAAATAAAGAGTTGAATTTAGTTGGTTTGTTTCAAAGAGCTGGAATCAGCTTCATTTTGCACTTTGGCCCCTCAAACTTAGGCCACTCTCGATGGCATCGGATGGAGTCGAACCATGATGCGACCAAGATTGCATCATACCCCCCTCTTGAAAGCGATTCATCCTCGAATTGGGCCGATGGTTCTCTCGAATAAAATTCTTTTGCCACTAGACTTTTCTCGATCAAACGGGACGAATGATAATCGCAACACTTGAAAAATATATCCAAGATGAAATGTAAACATCAAGCAAAGAAATCGCATGTAATCTGGCAGCATCAAACTTTCGTATAAAATGAACAATGCCTTATCAAACATTTGAATCTGAAGTGAATAATCTTCATGGCTTGCATACGATTCAAATGGATTCCATAAATCAAAATCACCATGCAAGTAACACATCAAATGATAGATATATTCATCACAAACAGATAGGTGAGAAAGTGCAAATGACACTTGAGATAGAACAATCTCATCTTGCATTGACCGATGCATTGAATTACTCGCACATGAATAAAATTTATCAAACAGAAGATCCTTTTTGTCAATGAACAAATCAGATAGATCACCAATCATCAGAATGAAACATTCAAACACTTCATGATCTAAATGATGAAAATCAATAGCATGCGTTCTATCAACATTCAAAGAAATCAAGAGCATTTCAAAGTTTTCAAATGGATCACACATGGAATGCAATATAGACTCTTTTACATGGAAATTATCAAAATTGTCAAACTCAAAAATCCTATCATCATTCATTGAAACGGTTAAATCGCAAACAGGCAAAGTAGAACGATTAATCATAACATGATCTAAATGTTTGGCAAAAACATAATCAGCAACGCAAAGCTTATCGCAGTCTGAAAAGAGCAAAAACGCATCAACAGTTTCAGAAGACTTACCTTTATACTCAAAAAGTCAAAGATCAGTCTTACCTTTATCGAGGAATACAAACCTTCTCTCTCTGGAAAGATAGTGTAGTCGAAGCCTCGCGTTTGATTCAGCACTTTTTAAATGGAATGCGAATTTCAAGTGCAACCATAGAATTTGTTTAAGGAGTGAATAAAAATTGAACACAAAATAGGCAAATTTCGCAACCTTAATCAAAAACCAAGTATCAAAATGATTGAAATTCTTCAAGCACAATTGTTGTTGCTTGATTTTCCAATAAGGCATACCATATGATACAGAACATAGTCCCGGTTTAAAGACATGATTTTGATAATTAAACTCAAGATGTGACAAGGGTTTAGAAAAATCAAACATGTTAAACCAATAAGACTTATGCACATTCAAGATCGAGCAATCAAAACTCTTTATATGTTTTAAAATCGATTTACAAAAACTCAAAGTTTTCGTATTAGACAATGAACGGATTTCGTAATAACCACAATAAACAAGTTGAGATTAAGAGAAAATTCATCGTCATACTTACTTGAGTCTTACACTTGTCGAATAGACGTTACTCCACCTTCACACTTTACTTTACAATGATTATTATGGGGTAAACCCGTCTTACCATCTTTTAAATCATCATAACGAATCAAAGGATGGAAAATGACAAAATTATCCACATAATCACAAACAGTAGAAAGATTCAGTGGAGATTGAATCTCATTAAAACCCTTACCTTCCTTACCTTCTGGTGAAACACGCCAAACCCGGCCCACAAGCCTCGACTGGATCTGACATGTCCCTTCAGAAAAACTTAACTTAATTTCGTTTCATGTTCTAGTAAAATAAGTCGATTTATTAAAACAAGTTTGAATTTTAACGAGTTGAAAACAAGTTGTCGTTCAATTTGGTATTTCATTAAAACAATTCCTTCACATTTCATAATTTAAAAGTAATGCCAGATTTTAGAGCTTATTAAGTTGGAAGAAACCGTAAGTTGATTAAGTGACAAAACATTTGAAGTTGCTTGGGAAAATATTTAATCACTTTGATTGTTGTTGATTGTATGAGAATAAAACTTAAACCACAAAATGAAAACAGTTTAATAGTGGCCTTATTACAACTGAACAAAATAAAACCCGAAAGAAATCCCGAAAACATACTAAAGGAAACGTAAGGAGTTCAAATATAAGAAAACTGAAACTTACTGAGCATGGCCACCACATAGTCCTCGTTGACCCTGTCTATAGTTCTATGTATCACCTGCAAATGTTAGCCCACGAAGGGTGAGTCAACAGACTCAATGTGTAACAGCCAACACAAAGTCCCAATCGATTATAGCCTTAATCTCAAACATTTCGGGAAAAGTCCATCTTTAGTCATATTCGGCCATAGGCCCATGACATAGCATACTTATCATAGCATATCAAGTCACATATATATAAAATGGAAATGCAACCCGAACCCACCTAGATATCCAACCTCTACACACCACCCGTACCTGCCAATCACACCGTGGGGATTACTAAATCGACCCTCCATCCGCTACACACCTCGAAAAGCGATCATTGCGATCAATCGCACATCACCCTTAATACGTGGCATATCCACCGGATAATGTGACAACGTCACTGGATAATAAATATTGTGACATAAGTCACCGGATAATGTGGTAAAACCACCGGAACACTTCCCCTTTTACATTATCACCCTTATGCCCATGCAACATACAGTTTATACAGACAACATGCTATATGCTTTAGCCCATATCGAAAGTTATACATATTTTCTTATCAATGATTGTAATCATAATTAACTGAACAATAGGTATAACGTAACTGAATGAGCCGTGTCATCAATTGGTACCCTTAGCCAAAGTTATTCGTATTCTTATTAACACATATTTAACATTATTATTCTATCGGGAATTAGTGTGGGGTTACACACCTAATAACACTGAGAACAACGCTTTCGATCTCACTAACACTTTCGCTTGTAGGGATCACAGCGATTTGCTTATCCCTTTCCAATGCTGGCCCACACCCCGGCGGCCAATCCTGTACTGCAGAAACTGCGCGTTTCTTAAATCTAGGGGTAGGGACCACCTCTTTCTCTCCTCCACTGGTCCTCGCATCTATCGAATATCACTTAATCAAAAATGCAGTTAATCGATACGTAATAATCTAAACGAAAACACATCTATAACTTATCTAAATTCTCTTACCGAAATAGATCTGAATCCCGAAGACTCCTCCTTTGCCTTTGTCGAACCCTTCCTATAACATCACAGTTAGAATCAGCTAACACTTAAAAGGTATGGCCTTTGGCCGAATACTCCAACCCCCCTTACCTTGCTTGATTAAGTCCCGAAATCTATCACCTGCCCTTGAAGGTTGCCGAAATCCCTCGAATATCCAAATCCTGAAAGATCTCTTCTAACGTCGGCTGCAATAAATCCTGAAACCCACCATGCAACTAGTCCAATTCGATTTTACAACCACCCTTGAGAGTCGATGCACCAAAAGAGACTACGAACGATAGATGAAGAATTCGGCTAGAGTACTATTCAATTTTGATGAATCCAAAAGAGAAAGGTATGATGGTGAAACTCAAATAAAGATTCGGCCTATAGAGGATTTTGGGAAGAAACTCAATTGAGAGAGATGAAAAGATGATGGAACAAGGCTAAGATGAAAAGATGAAAGCTTAAGGGTTTTTGGCTAGAGTATTAGGTGTATTCTGCTTTCAACAAAAGAATAGAGAGGAGAAGTTTTGGATTTTAAGAGTTGCAGCAATGGCGAGAATGAAAGAGAGGTTTCGACTATCACAAGAGAAACAAAGAAGAAAGATAGAGAGGGGAAACTAGATTCGGCTTAAAAGAAAACAAGTTGAGAGATGAAAGATGAGAGGTAAGTGACCTTCATGGTCTTTTGAAGTTTCGGCCAAGGTCTACCAAGTGAGAAAAGGGTCGATTTCAGTGTGGTTTTGATTATGAAAGAAAAGAGTGAGAACTAGGAGAGAAAGAAGCTGAGTTTCGGCTAAAAGAAAGTGACTAATTTGGTACTTTGATGACATTAGGCTTTCGGTACACATAGCCTCCCCCAAACCGATTATGCACCATCTTAGAGTCCCACATTTGGCCACCTCTTCCCTTCTCTCCCACTCTCACATTTTTCTCCTAATTCTTCTCTTCACCTCTCATTCAAAAGAGTTTGAATGAGTCAACACTTATCTTCCTTCTTAGCCGACTTTTCAAATGCATTGACCAAGTCTATCACTCATCCATTCAGAGTCCCTGTGTCGTCCAACTCTTCACTCCCCTTGACGCAAAAAGAACCTCCCAAAATGCTCCCCTTACTGCTCGAACCTAGGTCCCTTCCCAACCCCTGAGGCGTCACTCTCCTGTGCTCTAAGTGGCGCCTCCCTTGCCACTTTACCAACTGAGTTCTTGTGTCATAGTCCACACACTAAACTCCTTAAGGCCTAGCGCTCCTAACTCCCCCCATCAGCTTAAAGTCAAACATTTTTCCTAAGGCTCCTACCTACTCCCCAAGGTTTCCGAAGCCCCCAAAACACAAACAAACAGCACACAAGCACACTGCTACATACATTCAAGTGAAAATGCATAACCCCTAAATCCCAGATATTACATCCGGCGTAGGAGGTTCAATTTCACTTTCAACCTTACCTTTTTTGATCATTTGAAAACATCGTTCTTTCGGGAGGTATTGAAGTTGAAGATCTTTGCCCGATACGTCAGGAATCTGAAATGAAGAAACAGAATAAGAAAAAACTTCAAATGGGTTAGTTGAAAAATCACTCTCTTTTTCTCGCTCATCTTGTTCTTTTGTCTCTTTTTCACACTCTTTTTCACTTTCAAGTTTCTTTTCAATTTTCTTTTCTTCATTCTCTTTTCCAAGCTCTTTTTATTCACTCTCAAATTCTTTTTCAAATTTCTTTTTGACTTCTCGCTCAACTTCTTTTTGTTCTTTCTCTTTTTCAAAAACCTTTTCAATGACTTTTTCAAGCTCTCTCAAAACTCGCTCATTTTCTCTCTTAATTCTCTCTTTTCTTTTTATATCTTTTTTCTCATTTTTATTTTCTTTTCTCTCGAACTCTTTTTCAAGTTTTTTTTCATTACAACAAGGGAATGATTCAAAAGAATTGAAAAGAGATGGATTTGACTCAAGGATCGAAGAAATATTTTCGTAGATGTCACGATCGATGCTTTGTGAAAAATCCTTCATCGAATAAGAATCACGATTTGAACTACTTCGAGAACGATCTTTCGTGGATGAATTCTTCGACGCATATGAACCACGTTCACTTCTTCGTAAAGATTTCTTTGTGGATGGATATGTTGAAGCTTGTGAAGAAGAAATCATACCTTCTCGATGGTAATCACGAGAGGTCTCACCTTCGCGGTTTGATTCATACCGTCTGGAACTTCTATATGAAACATAATCTCGATCGAAATCTCTTCTTGAATGATCTTCGAAAGCGTGTTTTTGAGACGACATTGACTCTGTTCTTCGACTTGAAGAAAGTCATTCTTGTTGGTCCCGTTCCCTGATTCGATCCAACCGCTGATGTAACTTGTCAAACTTGGCATTCATAACTTTTCGCATCCCGTTCAACAAGTATTGATAATCGAAATCTGACAATGCTTCTTGATTCATGATGTTAGTAATGCAAAAGATATTTGATTGAAATAGAAAGAATAAAAATTTATAAACCTCACCACAAGGCTCACAAGTCACTCACAAAGAAAAGAATCGCTCACACTCGTGTTTAGCTCGTATGATGGCTTTTTCTCTAATGAAAACACTCATGCCTTTTACCGCTCTCTCTCACTCTAGCAAATTCGTACTTCGTTTTGAAAGACTTATTGCGACTTGAGGGTCGGCTTCAAATTTGGTTAACAAAGGTTTGACATTGGGTTTCGGGCAGGCTAGAAGAAAGAAAAGGCAAATGGAATAAGGGTGGGTGGCGTTGGGTGAAAATAGAAAATACCAAATGATGGTAGAAGAAAATTTTTTTTTTCACTGGTATATTTTTTTCTTTTTTCTTTTTTTTTTTTGTAATAATTTTTTTCAATTTTTTTTCACCAAATGCAAAAATATGAGTACAAAAGAAATGAAATACAACTTTTTTTTATTTTTTTCGATTTTTTTACGAACCTATTACTAACTTCTCGTTCGTCGTCAAAAATTCTCATTTTGTAGCTCTGATACCAAATGATACGATCCGTCTCGGGATGAGTCAAAACGTATTTGAGTTGCCCGATCGTCTACGAAGAGGAAACAAGCCTTTCAAGAAATTATAGGAAAATTAGGAAGAGTTGCGGAAGCTTCTAAGTGAATTTCTTTTAAGAAATGGATTAAGTTAGGAATGGAGGTTTGAGAAATGATGGGGACGGTTTAGATGATAGGTTCGATTTTAAGATGAAGGAAGATGGACAAAAGATAGGTGATATTTTGGTGGAAATGGATTAAAGAACTTAAACAAAGAAACGATTCAACACTATATTAGTGTCACCCCGATTTCTATAATAGTTTAAGGTGGAAGATGGAATCGAAGAACGACCAAAGACCCGTTACTTAACAAAGTAGGAACCAATGGTATAATTGAATGGAAGAGAAACGACTGACGCCACAAGCAACGCTTGATACGTTGGAATCGAAACTCGTACGAAAGATAGAGAGGAGAATATCTCACTCGATGAACAAAGTTCATAAGTATATTCAAGCATCAAAAAGTTCCCAAGTACAAGCTAATACAAAATATATATAGTGTTTACATGTGGTTAGCTGAAGAGTCATATGAATTCACCTTTATTATGCATTTAAATGAATGAAATAAAATCTAATTAATAGGTAAAGACTCTTGAATTCCTCCAGCAACTTTATGACACCTAATGAGCTCATTTCAATGAGTTTAAATGCTTGGTTTCATGCTTTCTTAGCAGCCGAATGGTCACCAGCAACTTAATGAGAAGTTGTAACTCTTGTGTGATCTTTTAAGCCTCAAATGGTTATGGAAGATGAATAGGTTGCTGCCAAAATTAATGGAGATGTAATGCTTCCATCAATGATGATAAGAACTCTCTTTAATGTTAAATAATGCTTCTCCATGTGTGTAACCGTTTTCACTTGAAAAGTCACATTAACTCTTTGTAACATCCCCTTGAGTGTAACGGTTTTCACTTGAAAAGTTTCTTACATTCAAACACATTAAACAAACAATTTAATCACATTTAAACACTTACTAAATACTACTTTAACTTAAACACATTAAACACTTGACTTTATTAAATGAACTAAAAATTAAGGCTTCAATTAATGCAGCAACTTGTTAATTAAATAAACTAACTCTTAAACATCATTTATTCCAACAATTAGCTTAATTAAATAAACTAACACTTAAACATCATTTATTCCAACAACTAGCTTAATTAAATAAATTAACACTTAAACATCATTTATTCTAGCAACTAGCTTAATTAAATAAAGCATCATTAAATGAACTTAACTCATACATCATTAAATTAACCTAGTAGCTAGATTAATTAAAAAACCAACTATTAAATTAAATTCATTAAAAGAGCTCAATTAATTAAACTAAGTTGAGTTGAATTAATGACCAGCAACCATTTATTGAACTAAGATTCTTAAATGCAAGTATTTAAAATGCAAACTAAATGAAAAGCTGAAAATTAAATAAAGAGTTGAATTTAGTTGGTCCGGTTTAAAGAGCTGGAATCAGCTTCATTTTGCACTTTGGCCCCTCAAACTTAGGCCAATCTCGAGGCATCGGATGGAGTCGAACCATGATGCGACCAGGATCGCATCATTATCACCCTAACCGGTGTGGCATTCACATATCCTTCAACAACCATCTCTCCACCTTAACGATATAAGAAACAGTGTGACACTGTTATATAGTGTTAAATCTTTCTTAAGTTAAGTTCGTATTTCTAATTCCATCACTATTGCTAAATATCACTTATCTATCTTTTATTTGTCTGTTAAAACCGAGCCTACTTAATTCCATAAACTCTTCTTTCTTTTTAATCCATTTTGCTAAGCTTTTGCCTATCTTAAACAAATTTTCCCATTTTTAAAGACTCAAATATTTCTCCTCGTAGACGATCGGGCAAACCCGTGAACGACTCAAATCAACCCGGGCCGTCTCACTGCATTTGGTATCAAAGCATCCTCAATTTTGTGCGAATAATCAATATTTGTTTGATGCTTGGTCGTTGTCTAAGGGAACGAGAGTTGATCTTTTTAACCACTATTGGCTGAACTTGAGATTCATATTTCTTTCCGAAAAGGTAAGATCGACTTATGTTTTTGAGCCTGGAATTGATTCATATGTGAATAACATTTTGAGAAGTTCCTTAGAGTCCATTATCCATGGTGATACTAACTTCTTTCATCTTTGTGAACGCACAAGCACAAGTTGTCTTTGTGCTTCATCATTATTTCAGGTTAAGCCAACCTCGAATCCTCGATTGCATTATAAGTCCAAGGAGAGAAGGTTTATGATAACCGAAAAAGGTAAAAACAATTCTTACTTTCCTACCCCTCGAGGTAAACAAGGTATGACTTATGAGAATCTTAAAAACTCTCCGCCCTATTCGGTTGGTAATAAGCATTTCGTTGATGAATTGGTTTTTGCAAAGTGTTTAAATCGTGATGTGCTTAACTGTTCAGCTTTGTTTAAGAATGATTCATCTGTGTTGATTGATGATGATGATGCGATTTCGGGAAAGCCAATCATTCAATGTCCATTGCAAGGTTTTATTGTGCGAAATTATGAATCAAAAGGAATTTTCCATTCACCTGTTTGTGTTGACAATTTGTGTTCATTAAACTGGGGTAAGAAGTTTGTTTACTTTGGCCATGAGCGACTTAAGTTAATTGTGTCTACACTTCTTTTGAATTTTTTTCGTAAGACTTTTCTTGATGATAAGTTTGTTGAAATGATGAAAGTTCAATGGCCATTGCTAGGCTTATTTATGCAAGATTTGAGTTAATTAAGTGGTAAGACCTTAACATGCAAAAAGTTTCGTTCAATTGACTGTGGGCATAAAATTTGGAATTTGCCTTCTTGCATGGATCATGGTTGTTCTGGCCGAACGATATTTGGCCCACATGTTTGTTCGAATTCCCTTTTGTTGACATGTGATTTCTCATTTAAATCAATTCATTCATTTGATGAGACCTCGCGTGGTGACGGTCCATTCCAAGTTGTGGAACGAATCAACGACAACTCTTATCGACTCGACTTACTGGGTGAGTATAATATAAGTGTAACCTTTAATGTGTCTGACTTATCTCTCTTTGATACAGAATCCAATTTCAGGACAAATCGCTTCGAAGTGGGGGAGGATGATACGGACACGCGTCGTGCCAAGCTCAAAGAAAGAGCCACTGAATTACCGCAAGGTCCCAACACCTGAGCACGAGCCAAACGTTTCAAAGAGGCTATCTCGGCCCTAGTTGAACAAATGTGGAGAAAATCACTGGCTGGACATAACGAGGAGATTCGAGCCAGCTCAATAAGCCCAATGTACATGTTTTTGCAAGCTAAAATAAGCTCAAAACCAGTTCATTCAGCTCGAGTTTAGCTTGGTTTAGCTCATGCATTTTTATTTTGCTGAATGCAAACTTTTAAATTAAATATTAGTTTAAAATAAATGTGTTTAGCTTAAATAATTAAGTTGTGTTTAATTTGTCAAAAAATCTGGAAATTTAAAGTAGTGTTTAATGTGTCAAAATTTGGATATAGGTACAAATCACTTGGACTGCACAAGCTTAATGGTGGAATTAAATAGGCTACTGACTGTTGGCATCTCCAAGGAGACTTTTTAGCCAAAGCTCTCTAGCTTTCCAAGGTGTTCATTTGGCTACCCAAAGCTTGGCCAATGCTCTTCCCAATCTGGCTGTTCGTGCGCATCAATGGCCACCAAGTTGCTGGAGCTTTTTAGGCTACCCAAGGCTGAATTAATGGAGTTAATTAAAGTCCTTTGCTACTCAAACTTTGAACATTACAAGCTTATTTCATCAGTTCAATTATAAGCTGAATTGGGAGACTAAATGGATTTCCTATTGCCGTCTCTTAGGCCTAAAACTCACCAAAGGACTTGCAAACTTTAAAGAGACTTAGTCTAGCTCATTTAAGCTGATTGAAGGCATCTAGAAGCAGCCTTTGATGTTCTCCATGCATGGGAAGCTTCAAGGAATTTTCCTTCAAAAATTCCAGAATTTTCAAGCTTATTCTTTAAGTTTCCAAGAGCCTATTCGACTGCCCATGTAATGCCTATAAATTCAGGTAGAAATCACTTTGTAGAGAACTTTTTGCACCTTGAATGAATTTTTGTCAATTTGTGAGTTTATTCAACTCTCAGGTTTCATTTTAAACTCGAGTTGGCTTATCTAGTTCTCTACTGGCATCAACCTTGTTTATTTCTTCGTACTTATCACTCGACAACGAGTGTGGAATTCACCCATTATACTTGCAGTTCCTATATTATGGGTCGAAGTTCTTTTAACCTATTTCCAGTAACCTTAAGCGACGTATAAGTCCTGGGTCAATATTTTCATAATATTGGTTCGCACTTGTCCTTAAGTCCTTTTATCCATCCTCAATATTTCTTTGCCTATTTCTTTTATTTTCAAATTGAGCCGTCATCCGTTTGATTCACCAACCCCTTGAACCAATTTGCAAGCTTTCAATTAGCCTACAAACAGCCGAATTTCATTAAACTCTGAAATACAACAGTTCTTCTTTGATTTAACGATCAGGCACAAGTACGACCCAAAATTCTTTTGCAACTTGGGATCGCATCAAGGGTAAAATGGCTATTTTGCCATTGTGGGTAAATGACTGACTTAGACTATGAATTTGATTGATTTGACTGTGATTGTATGACTATGTTTTAACTGACTTGACTGTGGTCGTGTGACTGATATGCTTTTAGTATATGTTTAAATAACTGTTACTGAGCATAACCATTTTGCATACACGTGTAATAATTGTGTAATATCCCGGGTTAGGGGCTATTTTGTGTTGCATGATATTGCATGTGTTTGGTGTGCTGTGTTGCTATTTCGGTGTTTTAGGGGTTTAATTATAGGCTAAGTGTATGCCTGAGTAGGTAGGAAAATTTTAGTTTTGGCACGAGGTATGGGGAGCTGATAGAGTTGGGGTTTAAGAAAATAAAATGGGATTTTATTGCACAAATGAGGAGCTAGCAAAGTGGCGAGCTTGCGCCACTTGGAGTTTGGTGTGGCGTCATCTGCAGCAGGGGAGTGGAGGTCCAGTGTTCGAGCTCTGAGTACTCCTTTTATTTCTTTTGGGACGGCATAGGGGAGAGTTGTATGTAGTTTAAATTCTACTTGGACCAAGTCAAATGGTTTAAAAGAGGGTGGAGAGTGAATTTAGGAAGGAGACTTATTCAAAATTTTTGAATGTGTGGATGGAAGTTGTTTGGGGATCATGGCGAATATTTGGGGCTTGGAATGGGGAGTGGACGGCATAGTGGGAGAGGGCTAGCCGAAATTCATTTTTGCATTTTTGGCATATTGGGTGCAATTTCGGTCTTTGGAATATCAAGCAAAAAGTCTCTTCTTGGGGTCATTTGTAGCCGAATATTCTAAGGGTGTCCTTCATTTTCTTTGTTCGGTTTTGCATCTTTTGAAACTTAAAGACCAAACCTCAACAAGCTGCCGAAAGTTGCATCATTGGTTCCTAGAATACATTGTGGCCGAATACCCCTTTCCATCTTTTCTTTTTCTTTCAATCTTGCAAGCCGAAACTACTTCTTCTTTGCTTTTAATTGTTTTCTTCCTCTTTGCTTGGAACCTTTGTAGCCGAATCTTACCCAAGACATTTCTTCATCTATTTCTTTTCTTTCCAAAACCGAAGGTACCCTCCCTCTATTCTTTCTGTATTTCTTTCTTCTCCTCATTTGCCTGTTGCCGAAACTTTCTTCCAAGAGCACTTTGTTACCGTAACCCATATTTTCCTCTCATTCCTATTCTTTCTCTTCTACTTTTCAAAGACCGAATTTGGGGGTGTGTTTAACTTGGTAGCCGAATCTATCTTCTCTCCTAGAAGTCCTCTCTTGGCCGAATATTGGATATTGGTAAGTGTTTGGCCGAACGGCCATGTCCATCTTTTATAGTCCTATGCTGATTTCGATTGGAATAAAAGCTTACATTTGGTTGTGGTTGGAAGGAATTAATCTGTTATTAATTATCTTGTGTTAGGGCTTTTGATCGTGGTGGTTTTTAGGTGAGGCGATCAATTGAAGCCTTGACCGCAAGTGGCCGATTGGTAAGTAAAGGGTAAGCGTTGAAGTATTTGTGCTAGTACAATCGGTTGATTTTGATTAAGTTAAAAATGGCTAGTGGTTAACTATTGGTTTTATAGGTGCCGATTGTTAAAGGAGAGTCATCGCTTGACTCGATTTGGTA